>OV277872.1:11172198-11787448 GCA_922989275.2 Gari tellinella
TTTGCAAATAAGGTTCATTTATGAATTGAACTATTTTAAGCTGTATCTTTGGAGGAAAACATGTACATGTGTGTTGTGTGTTATTCATGCTTAAAATTGTTCAAAGTTTATCAACGCTTGGTTTCAAATTGTTAAAAATAGCATCGAAACCTGAAATTCCGGAACGTCACGCGCTAGGCAACTTTATATAAATAGATCGTGTTGAAAGCCGTGACGTCATCATCTGATTCCAAGATGTCCCATTTTATATTGTTGTATAGTTATGAGGAAGTTATGCACGAGCAATTCAAACACTTTTTAAGTTTGTCAGGGACTGAATTGAACCGGAATACCTTTGTTTTTTCCATGCATTACACAAGAACGTAAAAGCAAGCTTTTTACCGTATGAATGGCAACTGTAAAACCATAAAGTAAGACTAAATGATCAACGTCAACAGAAAAAAGCTTATTGAAAAATAAATTGACCCATGGTTGTTTTCAAGGCAGATATGAGAGACTGTCGTTTCAGTCCGATACTTTGTAATATATACACATTACCAGTTGACAGAGCGATACAGGGTGATGTATTAAGTTTGAGGTGTGTTTGGCGGAAATAGCCGATCTGACGAACGCCTTGGCACATGTCTGAGCGGTTGTTTCCACCAAAAACGTCGAGAGTGATGTGTTTATTATATGCCTAGAATACATATCAAAAACAACTAAAAAGTTGCTTCAATCATTATATATCCAGAAACATAAGTTATTTGAAGCAGAACAATAATTATTTTTTACCACAAAGAATAACGCGGTAGTACATGTAAGTAAATGACGTCCCGCTACATCATAAATGAGGTTGGAGTAGAATACAAGGTGGCTGATAAAAGATCTTGTGTTTTACTGTGCATATATACGCAATAGATATACTTCAATAGAAGGCATAACATAAGGTTATGTATTTGCCCTTGCTTTGAATGATAAAGGTAGGCACGTGTAAAATTACATAATTAATATTTAATCAATAAAGAGTTGTTTACTGTACACAGGTGAGTTATCTGATAACCTACCTATGATACATATTATTTAATTAGTTTCATCAATTTCTTGAAATACCGGTTTAATTGGTGCTCTGATTTACCTATGTCTAAATTGCCGACTGAAGATAATTGAACTTTAATGAAATGTTACTGAATATATGATAACATGTACATAGTTGTCAAACGGTTTGCGTAATAGTCGGAAACGAAAATAACCCGCGTCTGACAAGCTTTTTAGAAATACTAGTGCTGTTTTAATAAGGCAGTATCGCAGTTATGTCCTACCTTTGGCTTCATCCCCATCAAACGTCCGTTCAAGATAAGGATTCAGAGTGCCTATGAAGTACCAGTAGCGTAATTGAATTAGACTCAGCCACGCCGTGTGGGTGAGAAACATCGGATTTCGGACACAACATGACAGGGAAGGTAAGCTGGCCATAGTTGTATCAACTTTCGCTGAAAAATAAATAATGTTTGAACATATTCATAGTCTAAGAACTGTTAATCAAATCAATATACAAACGGCATCGCAAACTAATAACATAGTTGGACCTAGATGCACTGTTTGTTAATAACATTTAACGGTCAACACAAACAGAAGGTGCGAAAATATTTATATCAGCCCCTTGTCAGTAAAACATATACTCCAAGTGGAATGAGGGGAGGGCAGTTTCTTCCAACTGTCACAAGTACAGAGTGGTAAAACACAACCTAACACCTACACTCGCATATATTTACTACATACATACACATGGCGCTAAATGACCAATCTTGTGTCGCAGTGTTGCTAGAACAAAATCAATCAAACTATCATTCATTCCTAAATGTATTGTCATTTGCGTTAATAAAGCTATTTAATGAGAAAAAACCGGAATTGTTGTTTTCAATAATTTAGGAAACCGATGCAATACGGGGACTTCATGATGATGATGATGATGTCCGTCCATCGCTAGGCAAAGATGACCGTTACTACTGGATTGGCAAAGTGCCATGTGACTGAATGTTGCTCGTCAGACCTATGCATGCACGAAACGCTCTTCAACAAATTGAACACGTTTGTGTTGGTTCAGTTGAAGGGATAGTGTAGGCCCTCCGTTTACGGATGGCACGATTCCTTCGCGATTCTTCTACGCGGGCTTTCACAGCTACTATTGCTCCATCAGCTATTGAACTCCTCCAGGACGACCTGTTTTCTACAAGTGACTCCCATTTGTCTGTTAGGATGCTGAAAAGCTCGTCTCATCCCTCATGACGATTCTCCATAGAACAATTGCTTTGGTGTGCAGGAGTCTGACATGCGGCAAAGATGACCAGCCAAGCAAGATTGGGAGCACTGAAGCATGGTGTGTATCGATGGGAGGTTAGCCCTAGTTAGAACTTCTGTGTGTGGTACATTGTCTTGCTATCTTATGCGAAGAATCACTTTATAAAACTATTGTACATGTCCAAATAGCATACGGCACAAAATGGTACAGGTCAAAGATCAGAGCTCAAGGTCGTTGCATTATATTGTCGTAAATGTAGTTCAGTTTTATTTTGAAAATGTAAAAACAATATTTTCTGCATCTTAGTTGATGTGCTTTTGATGTTGTAACGAATTAAAGTTATTAGAACTTTGTATTTGTAATGTTTTGGTCAGATTTATCAGAAATATTCTTGGGCAATAGATACCCATGTTGTGACCCTAATATTTTAAGACCCTAATGTAGAACCTTGTGGATCTTAATCTTCTGCAATCTACACCCTTTAAACTTCTTTCATGGAAATTTCTGTTATATCTTCCGGAAGCGAGCGTCTTGGCTTTTTTGGATTATCTGGACCTAACTTTTACGGCACGACGACACATGAAATAGCCATACGGCCCTCAATCATCATCAACCAATGCAGCAATAGGTTTGGCCTTTCTGCTAATTCGGGACATTTTTGAAGCTGAAAAACCGAAGATGTGGTGTCTTTGATTTCTAAACAACAAAACATCGCACCTTTTAAACGTGTCGCGGTCATGTTAGCTTGTATATAATTGACAAGCGATCGAGTTTCGAATGGGAACTAATCGCGTACTATCGGTAATGCTAGGTTCACACCGCGGTTCAGATCAACTTGATCATCTCCGACCAGGCCTATAATGTGAGGGTCTTGATCTGTCCGTTTTGGTGTAACTTTGGCAACACTTCATTCCGTTATTCATCTATAAACTAATAATAATGGCACTGAAACGGCTTAAGATTAATAAATTTTACATTTTATGATTAATGACGTTAATCATATTTCCTTTATTCAGATTTTAATCTTGAAAAGTGTTCTTTATTTTAGTTTGGTTAAAACTAAACAATACATGTCTATTTAAAAGGAAATATTAAGTCATTTTACTTTCACCAACCTTTGATATCGATGTTATATATAAGTTATCTGCATTTTTTTCACTTGTTGTAAATTAAAAGTTCCTGTTCGGCGGGTAACAATAAGTCAAAGGAAACAAGCTGAATAGTTGTTGGGGTTTTGTGTTGCAAAATGTCCAGAAGGCCCGTGGTCGTTAACGAATTGCTTACAGTAAGTGTCTCCCCTGTATATAGTGAAATCATCAAACACTATCCTCTCTGAAACTAAAATGGCTACTTCAAGTAGCAGCCAGAAGAGGTAAACCTCAGTGTTCGCAATCAAGCAAATTGTCTCGGTAAATTTACTTATAGCAGTGTAACAAAAACTAACTATGTATTTTACTTGCTAAACGAATTTTTTCAAAATATGGCAAAAGCTTTGATATCTGTAAGGGTGGAACATTATTTTTGTTTTCTAACAATATTTTTGAAATAGTTCCGGTCCATTTAATATTTTAGGTCATTGTCTGTCCAATTGTTGTTGGGGGTTTGTGTGGATTGTTTTGTAGGAGATTGTTGTTTGAGGTTTAAGGATAATTCTAAACATCTTTTTGTCTGAACTAGAATGCTCAGAGCTTAGGTTTTATCTGCAGCTTCACTGTCAAGACTGAATAAATTATGCCTAATTAGGTTAAAAAATACCACTCAATGGGTGTTTTCCAGGAGAGCGATGTATTATTAGGTTGAAATGATAATGCAATTACTTGAAGTTTGTGTCTGCTTCTAAATTCAAGGCGAGTTGCGGTCAACAAGCTTCGTAAACATTTCAACGTCCACTATTGGGTAGTTTCTGTTGTAATATGGATCTTTTCTTTTGAGCTTCTGCAGCAGCTGCTCATACTATCTATACAATGTTCGTCGTGTCAGTCACTGACTTACCAAAACGTTCCTTCGCCGTTGCTTTTGACGACTTCTTCAAGTTATTGTCTGTGTTTTAACGACCATCGATCTCTTCTTCCTCTTCAAGCTCGATTATGGCCCTGAGCCCCTGACCCTGTCTCTCTGGAGCTTAAGCCACCTGTAACTGCTGTAACTGCTGTTTCTCCATGAAATATGAGGGTGCTCCTTATACCTTTTTTCCTGAGCTTACTAAGTTCTGACCAAAAGCGTTCGGTTTTTATACCACTATTGTCCGTATATGACCAATTCACGACAAGTTCACGATGAGTTCACGACCAAAGTACGACCAGGTTGATCTGGTCGGGTCACACTCGGGTAGAAGTCGGATTGGTCGAGCTGGACGAGTAGAGATCGCGTAGAGATCGGGTATAGAACGGAATAGTTGAGTAAAGGTCGGCAAACCTGTCGGGTGGAAGTCGTGAAAGAGTCGTGAATGGTCGCATGAGGTCGTATACATAATGCTGGGTTTAAACTGCTGATCAGATTAACCAGATCGTCCCGATCAACTGCTTGAAAATGGTTTGTACACATGACCTCTTCTCGACTGCTACACGATAACACACGATAGTACACGACCCCATACGACCATTCACGACTCTTTCATGACTTCGATCCGACAGAGACGCCGTTCTTTACTAGACCATTCTGATTCATACACGATTTCTACGCGCTCTCTACTTTTTCAGCTCGACCAATTCGATCTCTTCCCGATTACGACCCGACCAGATCGACCTCTTCGTATTCGGGTCGTGAATTGGTAGTGAGTTTATCATGAATTATTCTTTCACGGATATGTGTTAGTATAAAAGCCGAACGGTTTTGGTCAGAATTCAGTTGTCTCATAGAATAAGTATTTGTATCAGCATCATATCTCATGGAAAAAAGAGCAATTACAGGTAGCTAGAGATCCAGAGGGACAGAGTCTATGCCATAATATGGCTTGACGAGGACTACAAGATCGAGGAGTGTAATAGACGCAGAAGAAGTCGTTAATAGGAACGGCAAATGGATATGTTAGTGCGTCAAAAGCTCACACGACGAACACTGTATGAGCAGCTACTGCAGGAGCTCAAAAAAGATAGAGTCAATTGACTACAAAAACTTCTTCAGAGAGGACGTTGACACGTTTACGAAGCTGGTTGATCGCACATCGGCTAGCATTATACAGCAAGACACAATCTTCGAGCATTTACATTATTGTTCCCAGCTTATGATGTAGTTAACCAGAAATACGAAGGGTCATGCGGTCCTTAATCGCTCACATGGATACCACCTGATGAGGGCTACATTTTCATTAACTTGTACCCAAGTGGCTAAATGATTCAATCTTGGCAGAGAAGCTGCAGATATACATAAGCTCTGAGAATTCGAATTGAGACAAACAGATGTCTTAGAATAGCTATCATTTTCTTTAAAATACAAAAAAAACAAAAAACACCTAAATTGAACAAAATTGAACAAAATTTGGATTTTCTAAATTTTCATTAAAATAAAATCTATTTTATATCCCGTTATCTAGATATTCAACATACCGGTATCAATTTAATGACTATATTGGTAATTGGTTTCTAGAGGTTGCACCATGCCAACTATAAAAACTCGGACGATATTAGATATACAGTTTTCACTATTATAATTTTATGTACAACTGTTGCGCCCGGGTTGGCGGCATTTTACCATAATAACATAATTTGAACAATCCTGATAGAGAACTTCTTATTTGTGCAAACCACTGCTTTGTGCCAAATGTCTAAAATCATGGTATTGTGCATTCAGACAAGAACATTTGCTTTAAGTTTAACTTGAAATAACCGTTCCCTCGCAGCTACACCAATTGTTTATCTTCTTCATCCTGAGCGATAGTGCGACTTACATACATTCGAGCAATCCTGGTGTCATAGCGTTTGACTGTTCATTTGGCTACTAACGCTGAATGATTCAGTATTACGTTCCAGAAGTTCAGTGGTTTTATATTTCGGATCTTACGAGATTTATCCGCTCTTGAACCTGGATTCGAAAATCTAATTCTAAATACTATATCCTGAGAGTAGCAAATATGCAACTAGCACACTAAACTGGACTATCAATATTCAGCAGCTCTTAAAAGCAAAAAACCACAGCTTTCTAAAGACTTGTGGCAGTACGAACGTAATGAAGAAAGCTCTTATAGGAATTATCAGTATTACTATGCTACTACATTAAGTGGACACATGTCAAAAAGAAAGCAGCCTTATGGCAATTTCCTAAACATCTGCTGGCGAATCTAAAACGAATGAGCGCAACAGAGCGCCACAAGTTTTCATATTATATCTCCCTTATCAGGGCAAGTAGAGCGCTAATGCTGCGTTTACACTCAGCCACGATAGCTTCGATGCCCACGATTTGAGGGAATCTCGGTGAGCGTGGCGGACCGTAGGACGAATCGTGGTGATCTTGAGAGAGCATGGAAGAATCGGGAGAATCGCAAAGATCGTGGCAGATTTGTTGACGGTCAAGAATGTTGGCACGATTATGCCGATATTGGTTTTTATATCGTGAGACAGCGTAATAGAACTTGGGAATCTTAGTAGAGCGTCGCACAGATTAACAGAGCTTAAAAGAACTTAACAGAACGCATCACAGCGTGAAGCCCAAACGTAGGGGATCTTTGTTAACTTTGAAAGGCGATTCTTTAAGTTTTGTACATGTATTATTAAGTTAATATAGTGCTCCCTCCCTACAAAGGCTCTCCCAACAGCGACCCCCTCTTTACAACGACACTTACCGAAGTTTCCTTTAAACAAGACAATAATCGTATTTCAAGCGCTTTTACTGCTGGAATTTAGTCTACTAAAATTGTCGTCTGCTTCTTTTCCTCACAATTACATAAAAATTGACATTTTGATAGAATAAGTATAAATACGAGTGACAGGTTAGGCTTCCCACCAAATATGTTCAGATGCGTCATCCAAATGTAATCAGAGTTTGACACCAGCATCCAGAGAATGAGTGGGTGTCCCATTCCTCCTGTTTATACCCAAATCGTACTCAAAACGCAACACTCTTGGTGAAATCGTTGCCATAAATCGCAGGAGAGCTTAACTGAACGTTAATCGTGTTAGATCTTAACAGAACGTGATAAAACGTGATAGCGTATCGTGGTAACCGTAAGAGAGCTTGAGAGAACGAGATGAAATCGTGGCAGATGCTCATAAGAATCGTGTTGGGTTCGTAACAAAACGCTACAGGAGGTAACAAGACGTGCATAGAGTGTAAGAAAGCGTGGTATAGCGTAGAAAAAGATAATAAATCGTGAAGTTCTGCGCTTTTTCTATATCGTGGCCATCGTAGCTATCGTGGCTGAGTGTAAACGCAGCATTACAGAGCGGTAATTGATCTCCATCGGTCGACGACATCGCTATCGGATCTCTTATGAGCGCCATAGATCGCAGTGGTCGCCATCGGAGCGCAAACAGAGCGCAGTGGATCGCATCTTAGTCGCCTTTGAGCGCCAACGGAGCGCAAGCTGATAATTCAAGGTCGCTACATTTTGTATGAATTTGGTGGCGACCAATGACCATGAAGTCGCTATCGGATCTTACAGATCGCTAATGGATCGTTAATGGATCGCCATCGGAGCGTTATCTGATCGTCATCGGATAGTTAATGTGGTTATATCGCCTCATCTTGAGGAGACATATGGCGCTCTGTCAGAGCTCGGAGATCGCCATCGAGCGCCGTCTAGTAGAATGGGGGTATAACAGCAAAAGGTCCATTTGTGTCTGGTGAGGGCAAATACGATATGATAGCATGGATTAGAAGGTCACTCGTCAATACCGCGTATGTCCCCCTTTCTCTCTCTCCTCAACCCTTATTCTCCTAGGCATGGGGGTTTTGAGAGCAATTACCCTCATCATTTGGATGTTGGTTCAATATTCCAAGAAGGCTGCTCTCAGCTTGGAAAGCGTAGCAGGAAGAGGTTAATTAGCTCCTACGACGTCGGTTTACACCACGTTCGCCGTCTTTGCGAAGAAGGGAGAATTGGGACTCATCAGCGAGTATTACTTGCCACCATTGCCTTAAAATGAATATGATGGGTACATGTGCCCGATCCAAGCCATTGCATGCTGGTGACAAGCAGCGGAAAGGGACGGGTCAACGTACGGGCCCCGAACCCGTAAACCAATTTCTTTCAATCATTTATTTACAGTTTGAGCATGGATCGGACGGTAATGAGTATCTTCTGTTTTTAGGGAAAGTGTTGAGGCGGAAAGCTAACAGTTGTGATAATTCGAGCAACAACAGAACCTGTACTGAAGATTTGACGTCACCCGCGGACTCCCATACTAGATGTGTCAGCCGTCCTGTTTGCCTTTGACATCTAGCAAGACGTAGTCTTGTGTAAATATGAGAAAGGGCTGCCAACCTGTATTTGCCTTTGAACTTGAATAGAAAATAGAAAAGAATTAGAATATTTGAAAATGATGTCTATGATTTACTCTGTAACTAAATACCCTGTTTACAATTTTTGTGTCTTTTGTAGACTACTTAGAAGAGAGTGTTTTGTAATCTATTTCAGGTACTTTTCAAGATTGGACCCGGTGCACTGTGGTAAGGAGACTTATTTACCCGAATTCTATTGTTTTTTAACTACGCGTTTGCAAAAGATTATAAAAAAAGTGTTACCCTGTTTTTCATTATACCTTCAATATATATTAATGGTTACATTATGTTTTAGCAATATTGGTTATTAGTCAGATAAAAAAAGCGACTGTTACTATGTTATCTGTTTCTCGTTAAAGATAAGTATGGACAATTCGATGGATTGTATCTTTAACGCCTCTTTTATATTAATTAAGAAAACAACACTAATATTTATGTAAATATGTTAGGAGCGAATATTATGCAGATCGTGTTTTCTCGCGATATCTTGACCAGCGAGATTCTGATGAAATATTTGAGAGAAAATACAGGAGTGGGTTATTGTAGGTAACAATGCAAAATACATGTATGGTAACGTTAGAAACAGTCTTAAGAATGGTTTACCCGTTTCGTTTTCTTCCAGTTCCAGTTGGCATGAAGTTTCGACATCCTCCGCTACAACAACGATTGTAAGCGTAGCCTGCTGTTTCATAATAAAGTATTTCGGCAGAAAAAAAAATGTGCTCACAAGTACCATAGAATAAATTGCAGTGATGAGGAAAAACATATTTTGCCTTGGAAATCCATTGTCTGATGCAATCTATGGAAACCAAAAGAATAATAAATTATATAAGTACTTAAAGAAATGTAACTATCAGATCAAATATCTGGATTGAAAACAGACTGACATTTCAAACATTAATATCATGCAGAAAGGAAGATGAATTCAGTAATCTCTTCAACCTCTACATTGTTTATAGTAATAGACCTTGATATTTACAATACCAATGAGTTGGTCGAACGTAGAAAAAGAAATACTCAAAAACTGTAAATCTTAGTATATCAAACTTCCAATTAAACACTTCATATTTTAATCCATAAGCATACCTTTCAATGGTTGTTTAAAAAACATGGTCACTTCGAGCCAATGACCTATGATGTGTCAAGTTAATGAGTAAGCAATCAAGGTATCTACCTTCACAAGCAACATAACTGAAGACGACGTATCAGACGCTCCATTTAATAGGCCAACCACAGTTGAGCTTCTCTTCGCAAAAAGATGTGCCACCTGAAAAACACGAAACTGCTTGACGAGTATGCAAAGTTCATTAATTTAACTTTCAGACGGAATTGTGATAAGCATATAACTCAAATTGATCTAGTTCGGAAATTATTGACCAACACTGTGATAATATTCAAACCATAAAATTGTATCTGAATATATAGTCCATTCGGTGTGTCTAGTAATTATTGAACAGCAAAACAGTAAACAAACGCAGACTCTTACATTGACACTTGTTTATAATTAGCATCGATTGTTGAGTCTATTTGCAATATTGTTATAAAATGTTTGCTGTTCTACAAGTATCAACATTCTAATTATTGTTAACATTTGCGTAAGTCGGTATTGTATATAATTGACGAAAACTACTAATGTTCAATAAGCTTTACAAGCGAAAGTATATTAAACAGTAGTATATCGCTAACCTGAAGAAAGCTATATCTGCTTCATACTGTCTTAATTAAATCTAAAGAGATAGTGCCGTACCTTAAGTATACCTGTAAATGTTTCTGCATACTATAACTGAGACAGACTTGAATTCCGCTTAAGCTGGTGCTAGGGGGCGTGAGCACTGTTGCATATTTAAGTATTGCTCATGAACAGACTCAATTAAACCGAGTCTGCAATTTTCAGTATTTGCTTTGTTTTCTGTGCTTTCAAAGGATCTCCCCTTATTTAGATTATATAATTTACAACAGCAGATGTTAAGTGCTTGTGTGGCGGCTGTAAAAAGTCGCCCCGTACTTCATTCTCAGTGTTGTTATACTTTCTGGTCCTTTGGAATCATTGATTTCAGCGCATTTACAGTTGAAAGTTGAATTCCGCTTAAGCTGGTGCTAGGGGGCGTGAGCACTGTTGCATATTTAAGTATTGCTCATGAACAGACTCAATTAAACCGAGTCTGCAATTTTCAGTATTTGCTTTGTTTTCTGTGCTTTCAAAGGATCTCCCCTTATTTAGATTATATAATTTACAACAGCAGATGTTAAGTGCTTGTTTGGCGGCTGTAAAAAGTCGCCCCGTACTTCATTCTCAGTGTTGTTATACTTTCTGGTCCTTTGAAATCATTGATTTCAGCGCATTTACAGTTGAAAGTTGAATTCCGCTTAAGCTGGTGCTAGGGGGCGTGAGCACTGTTGCATATTTAAGTATTGCTCATGAACAGACTCAATTAAACCGAGTCTGCAATTTTCAGTATTTGCTTTGTTTTCTGTGCTTTCAAAGGATCTCCCCTTATTTAGATTTCAATCAAAGCAATGTCAATTTTGTGTATGCCATTGCAGTCTAATATAAAATATATAACGAGAACCTATTTCGTATACGTGCTAAAACGCGAAAGGTATTTGTCGTATCATGATACCATACTGTTTTTAATTATGTGATCACTTGTAATTAAACAACAGCAAGTGGGCACGTACTTGGCAATAATTCACATAGTCATGAAAAACGTCAGCATTAAGGTTTCCTAAAGGCAGAGCCCGCTTTTCATACGTTTTGTTTATAACTCAACTTTTTTTCTGAAAGTTTCAGCGAACTAGATATTTATAAAACAAACCAAATAGTTGATAGTGTTTACAAAGTGAACATGTTTTTAAATGTTTACACAATTTCAAGCAAAAGTACCGCAATATAATGATGTTTCCCATGCTGATAATAAGTACAGATCAGGACAAACCACCTATCGTAAATTGACCAGCAGATAGAAACCGATTTCCATACGTTTGTTTTCATATAACTCTTTCCGATAGTTTCAAAGAACAGACAAACAACTTAAACCATATATACTTTAAGTAAAAGCAAAATACGTGTTAGTGTTTACAATGTACGATGATTTGTTTTTAAATGTTTTACACAACTTCTAGCACAATTATTACAATAGATTTATGTTTACCAACCTGACAATTAGTTACCAATAAGGGAATACCACCTATGGCAAGACAGGACAAACCGGGAAACATCAGCCAAGGATTCTCTGTATGATAGTACAATACATTTCAAATGATTGCTGACTAAAAAAATTAAGTTAATATAACGCATTAACAATTGTTTCAAATATATAAAATCGCAGTTTGGTATGAAAAATGTTGTAAATATCTATTACACCCACATGTCTGATCGCATGTACGAGTATGTCTGACCTACGAAAATAACTATGTGCAATGTCAAAATACGACATCAATTCGAATATTTTTAACATAAAGTTATGTCCATGTACCTATGATGAAGTAATGAAGTTACAGCTAATGTATATCTTGATTTAAAATTAAGCGTTTTTGCCTCCTTTATACAAAAGATAATTACACATGATCTGTTTTTTTTAATTTCAAAGAAGATATACGACCATTCGTTAGTTTAAAATGACTGAGTTTATCTAAATAATGACTAAATTAAATTTACTTTACACATGGAACCATAAGACGAGTATAGTCGTCTTCAAAATCAGTGCTTCTAGTATAAACCTTTAATATGCATACAGTGTTGCCATATTTTTAATGAGCTTTGGAACACGCTTTTATACTAAAAAACTGGACAATATTTTATTAGAGCTGGAACTGGTTATCTAAAGTGTCAGGGTGAATCAGTTAAAACATGTATTACAAAATATTGAAAATAGCCATATGTTTGAAGTTAAACAAGGTTATTTCACCAAAAAGAAGATGTATTACCTTTGCTGATAAAAGCAATCATGAGTTTCCCAGCTATGGCAATAAGGCTGTAATAAAACGAAAGATACATATTATGTAAGTATAAAGGGACAGGGTATTTAACCCTTTCCCCAATAAAAGCGCCTTTTAGCGGATATGATTTATTCTTCCGCTGAAGAAAATAGTTCCAATTTAATCAGTAATGAATATGTATTATTGGAAATAGTTTCTATGTTATAGCACATGATAGCTTAAATCAGTCTGAAAATAAAGCAGAATGCGCCTTAGGGCGCATTCTGCTTTACTTTCAACCTGCTTTAAGTAGTCACCTATCTTAAGTACTAGAAATAGGCTATCAGGTAAAGGGTTAAAGCAAGTTGTTTGGATGCACATGGAGTGACATGTATTTGTTGCTCTTGGCCTGTATTCTTGAAAGTTTTTAAATAGGTTATTCTCTAAAAAGAATCATGCTTTCTTATTTTTTGGTAATTTCAACTAAACAACTTATGATGAAAAAACAATTTCTAAACTAATTTATTTCCAAGTATTTCAGTTCTCTAAGAAAATTGTAATTTTCGATATCGATTCAAAATCATTATTGCAGTAATATATTATCATTTCGTGTACCAAAACTAACACTATTACATAATTAGTTCTACATTTACAACACAACCAAATTATAACGAGGTCAATGTTGCTCAATAGGTTACTAGTCGAGTTTTGTAGGTTCAATCAAAACATGGTGCAATGTTATATTCTTAACAACTTTGTCTTAAATCATCATTATCTTCGTATAATCGTCTCGGTTTGATGGTCTCAATCTTTGAAACCATCTATTTTCAGCGTCATTTCCAAAACTTTGACTCAGTACCCACCCACTCTAGAAAGCAACACTATAGGGTTAATACACCTTTGTAAGTGCATTAACATCTGAAGAAACCCGCGGGCTGTATTTGAAGCCCGGGGCTTTAGCCGAGGGCTCCAAGACAGCACAAGGGCTTCTGCAGATGTTAATACACGAAAAACAGGTGTATTGACACTATTCTTGCATAAAAATATGGCTATTTCCCCTTTTTGTTGGATTTCACCTTACTCTGTTCGCTAATACATTGACAGCGTATGCGCACCTAGAGAGGTCAAGTTTGTTTACAAAATGTTCATGTGTTTTATATATCCACGGCCTAGATACAGGGCCACATGCATCGGATTTATCAATGTCGGCCATTTTTAAAAGCGACTCGATTCGCATGTGTAATTTACGCTTGGCATTCAACAGACATTATGTTGTTATTCCGTTAATTCAAGGACTTGAAAATGTTACAATATGTCTGGACAAGAGGAGATATTGTGTGGTTGGATATTCGAATAACGTTGAATGAGTTGGTTTGGTACAACGTGAGACGTAGCATACAGACCGGTCAGGTGCGACGCAACACAGAACGATGTCAGAGGTTTTCTCTAGACCAATTCTATGGAAATACAGGTACAACGATTTACTGTTTAGCATGCTTATGATAGGACTTTATTTATAATACTATATTTATTAATAAATATCAGACACATGAATGGATTCCTATTAAAGCACTAGCAGTCGGTTGCAGTTATTATAACTCCATAATGTAGTCTAGCGGGGTCAGATGAGATAACTTATTCTTTCCTGTTTAAACGCAAAGAAACGCAAACGCAGTGCACTAAAATGGAGAAAATGACAACATTTTATACTTCTGACTTTTTATTTTAATCCGAGTAGCACACAGACTTTAACATTTTGGAACCTGGTCAGACACTGGGTTACGCGGCGTCTGATCTGGCTCCAAACCGGCGTCTGATCTGGCTCCAAACTGTTTGCAATGGAAACAATAGTTTAAGAGAATAACGTTTTTCCATTGTTATCTTAGTAGAAACACAACAAGTCGTCCTAAAGTGTTTGATTTGTCAGATTTGAGTTTTTGATGAGCAACAACTCACATTTGACTATATATCAAATGTCTAAGAAACCATATAAGACTCAACTTAAAAGCTTTATAACCTTTTAACTTTCTTTTATCTATACGTCTAACTGTTATTGTGCTTTGTAACCATTTTTATACAACAGTTGTCTAGGAATTTAGAATAATTTTGAAAATATGTTTTGATAATTTCGTAAGCCATTTAAATATTAGGAGCGTACTCAGAGTCAGTTACTGAAATAGCAAGAACGGAATTTGGGTTGACATGCTATTTTATCAAAATTGCCATTATAGATTCTAAGTGTGTGTGTCTGTTAGATTTACTTTTAGATTTAAATAAAGATTTGAATTTGAATAGTCTCTACATTAAAGAATTAAAAATAATTCTCAATAAGATGATAAAGCTGTCTATATGTTTCAGCTGTTTATTATTTATTTTCATACATGTTTGTTGTTTCAGATTCTATCACCAGATGTCACTGGCCATCAGACTTGGATGTTGGTCTAAATCTTGAGAAGTCTGCAATATTAACCCTGGAGTCATCCTTTCTCCTTGACTGTGAACAGAATGTGTTTGGTGCTTACAGAGAACAGTGACAAAAACGAGAATGAACCAGATTTAACAAAACAAAGTTTAATTCATGATGAATTTATGTTTACACAAAGTCATCACCGGGCTGGTCTCAAAATAACAGAAAAAGTCTTAGTTTCATGAGGAAATGCTTACCCAAGACATCTATTACATAGTTTGATTGCACATTAACCCATCATTCAATCAATATGCAGTTTTACCCCTCTTATTTATTTCTCCACTGAGCCAAATAGTTCCACACTATGGAATCATGAATGTAAGCACTATAAGGAGCCTAAAGCATTTTGAAAGTAAAGCAGAATGTACCATCAGGTACTTTCTACTTTACTGTCAACATGCTGTAATAAAAAACCTGGATAAGGGGTAAAGGGTTAAACAGACACAGTCTGACAGATCACATTGCTGTCCAAATTGCAGAGCTACAGGTAAAAGGCATGATTTTATGTTATTTTCAAATATTCTAAATGTCTTTTTTTTTCATTTTAAATTCCATTTCTAAAAAATAAGTATTCCCAAATTATTTCCCAAATGCATTACTTTGACTACTAAAACTTCTTAGAATATATCTATTACATTGTGCTTCAGTATATTTACCAAGTTCATTTATTATCTTGTGCTGTGTAATTTGTTAAGAACTTTCAAATAAAATATATTCCAATAAGCACAATATTTGCATAAATATAAATCATAACAAGATCTATTGTCTATATATTTGAAATCCGTTTCCATTTTTTTTTAAATATTAGTCATTTTCTTCCATATCTCAGCTTCCTTTAAATTTTTTTGCACATCAATGGTATATCTTGCAAGTATTATGCTTCACTACAAACCGTGTACTTACAAAGAATGCACTTGTCCTCTGCCTCAGTGTAAACTTTGAACAGAACATTCCCTAAAGGAGCCCTCTGATCATGGTCGCCACACGAAGAATAATTGTTAATGCATCGGTGTGCATGTATACTTTAAACAGAATGCAATTAAACAAGATGGACTCAATTTCATTTTGATTTTAAATGTACTTTTAAAGTTTCAGTGATTATTGAATGAGAGGTTTCGCCTAACTGTAGACAACGTATGCAAATAGTCGCTGTCATGGACATTTTACTGAAATGAACTATCTGGTCGTAGACCAATGGGAGTGTCAGATGGCCGATTTTGTCAATTTCAAAAGTGATTGATATGGGTTTACGGCCGCAAACTGTGACACAAAGGTCGTCATAATAGCGCCGATGTTGTGTCAATTTCATGTCATCTATGATAGCAAGTCGCTGCCGTCGAAAGTTCGGCATATGTGCACAATAACGGTACAATGTACACATAGCTCGTATACGAGCAATGGGATTCAAGTTGTTTGTTATCGCTTTTATTAATGAGTCAACTGGACATTTTATTAATAAATCAAAACCTACTTTGCCTAGTGTGTTTACTTATATGATGTTTTCTGTTTTGTATCCATCCTACCTAATAATGTCACCTGTCAACAGAATTATTTAGTTGTACAAGTTTGGTTGTACTGTATACTATGGAGAAGAGGTTATTTTTTCCCAATAAACTCGTTAATGCTAAAACTATATTGAACTATAATTTTCCATTGTACATGTAAACAGTTTGTAACCAGATCAGACGCCGGATAACTAAGCGTCTGATCAGGCTCCAAACTATTTATCACTCAGATAAAAATGATTGGACGTAATTGTCAAAAAGTATGCCATTTTCTACCTTTATATACAGTGTGTTTGCGTTTTGCTTGCGTTTAAACGGGGAAAAAACGTCTTCTTCACAGTCTATTTCTTGAAATAGATTTAGAAACTAATAGGACATGTATGCCTAGGCGTAATGCCATGCATAATTGGTGTTGGCTTTTATCACATAGTAATGAGTTCAAAAGGTGCGAACTGAATGGGAAACAGTTTGATCCTGACCAGAATGCTCCCTCAGCAGTCTACACCGTTTGCTAGCTATTGTCTGTCCAAATACTTATAGTAATTACAGTAAAAACCTTTCGCATATCGCCTTAATGACCGGTATGTGTATTTGGCGCACGGTAATTATTTTGTATTTTCAATTACAATGCATTCACCAGCATCTTTGCACTGACAGTTTGAACTGAAGTATGGCCAGAACACTCTTCAAACGTCATTGTTATTGTTTATACTGGGCCCCGGAACAATCATAACTATAGCGGTCATTAACGGCGCGTGTGCACGTGAATCGCCTTGTTAATACACGTTAAAGTACTCGTTAATGCACCCCCTGGGAACGGGGTTTTATGCAAGAATCAGTAATATCACTCAAAAATAAATCGGTTAATTTAGACAACTGCATTAGAAGAAACAGTTAAACTATTTTATATAATAAACTTCTATTGAATTAAAACAACACTCCGAAGTAGTTGTTATGACCATTAAATAAGTAGAATTCTACTTTCACAGTCGTTTGAGTACGAATGGTAACGGGTCGTTTCGGCGCTTACTCGTTTCAGGCTAGGGCGTTTCGACCTATATGTATGTCATGTCGGCCTTGTTTTAGGGGTAGGTCGTTTCGGTCCATTTAGTTGGTCGTTCTCTGCCTAACATTTACTTAACTATATTTAATATCTAAACTCTGTCCTGCATTAGTATGCGGTACAAACAGTTCAGAACCTTATATGATATTTTGAAAATCAATTATAACCGTTAAAGATAGTATCAATGTAATAAATATTCATTTACATGGTGAAAGTCTAGGTTTAAATTCAAATAAAAACTGCAAAAATATGACATTTACGCATATCGCTATTGAGGAGTGTCGCAAACCGTTCCTTTTTTAATGTAAAGAATTGACTCCTGGGTCATTTTAACAGTATTAACTTTTACGCTACACCTCCATTACATTGTTTGTAAAAACATTTCGCCAAAATGCATTTTGGTGTCAAAACTTTTGGGGGCATATCACGCGTGACGACTGTACTTGTTTCTCTGATTGGTCAGTTGAAACCATTTGAGCCTATTTTTAAGAATCCGCCTCTCAGACAAAACAACATGCTTGATTTTCATGGTTTTCTGCTCATTTTGACTTTCTCATTAATATTTATAAGTATTAAAAGATGAATATTTGTTAAGTTACATTTCATCCTAATGGCCTGTGTCGATTCTTTACTTTGGTACTTGTTTAATATTTCTAGCTCTCACAGAAGCAAAGTTATAGCCCATTTTTACACACAGGGTAGATTTGAAAATTACCAGGGGTTACCATGGTAATCGATAAAATACGCATAGCTGGGACAAACTGATGTTTGGGAACATTCTAAAATATCATGTAGAAGACTTCAACGTACGTTTTGGGTGTGCACCGTAGGTGTTGCCGCGACCCAGCCTATTATCAAAACCAAATCATCCATCTATTATACAACGAGCATGCCCTGAAACTTGCATTGAATAGATGATCTTTTCATGTTGTTCGGTTATCACACGCCACATAATATAACCAAGCACAAACTGATTCTTGTTTTGTGCTGCAAATGTAACAGATATTTCCCCGTATCCATGGTTTTGCAAACCCCAGTTAACCATTGAGATTACAGAGTATGGTCCATGTGTACATGTTCCATCTTGGCCTGTTTGGTGTTCATCGCTCAAAAAGGTGTTGTTTCAGAAAACCATTAACTCTAAAATCAAATATTTGCACTTTTATGAGTGATAGGAAATGCAGTGGTCCAATCTGATAAGAGTGATAAGGGAGCGTAACATTTTGGCTGAAATCAAATTTGAAGTGAACAAATTTGTCTGGGTTCTCCAGATTTTAAGTTTCCTTTGACTTGTTTATTGAAGAATTGTAAAATACACCTTTTTCTTGGGCCCGCTGAATATGTTGCTGTATGTCGAATTTAGCTTTTTCTCTTCTGTAACAGAGTCAAATATTAGCTTCCTTAATTTTTTCACAGGTAGCCATTTTAATATGAGGAAGGCATTAATTCAAAAAATTTCCAAATGTGGAATACTTCATGGCACGTCCAAGACAACAACTTCCATACAATTCATGTATTTTTTTCTTAGCTGGAGTTCAAGCAGGAGTTCTTCCAAAATGCTCAGAAAAGAGGCTTTAAGGCTCCTGTAAGTACAGAAAGAAAACATATGATTAAACTATCACATTGTGAAGAGTAGGGTACACATGTTTTATGCAAACAGTGAGGACCCAGACCGGGGATCCTCTTATCTAAGCACTCACTGTCATTTTGCAATAGATTGGTAAAATAAAAAAAAAATATATATAGACTAGACTTAACAAGAATCAAACTTAACACTCGTTAACTCGTAATAAAATATAGTATATGGGACCCCCTAGGGCAATGCCGCTTCGATGAACAATCAACAAAACAGGTAAACATTTAAAATTCGGGCGTGGGTTCCCCCCTTAGCCGTGCCACCTTGATATCACCCCTTGTAAAAGGCCCTCCCAAGGTGGTTGTACAAGACAGAGATTTTATAAATGCGAGTTAGCTGGGGCAGATTCCATTTATAGTGATGTATACATTTAAGTATGGAATCACACCTACTCGCAGAATGAGAAAGATGGTAAATAGCAAAAAAATAACTTACAAATAAAGTATTATGCTTTGTAAAAAACTGTTTACATTCTTAAACTAACACATGGCTTGTAACATAAAAATCTGCGATTTGAAATTTATCTCGATTTTTTTTTCAAGTGCTAAATTTGGCAATCGCATTCAGAAAAAGCCACTGGCAGTTGAAGTTGATTCTTGCAATGTTCTACACACACCCGATACACAACGGTAGAAGCTGTCCCTAAAATCCTACACGATGTTGCCTAGATCTATTTAATCAAACCAGAAATAAACCTTAACTGTTTTGATGTGTCGCCACTTAGGGTCAGGATAAATATTGGTCACTCTGCGGGATTTTCGTGTCTGAACCATTACATGGCCAGATATGTTTAAGAGGTTCATGGCGCATTTACAACTTTTTTAAATCAAATTAGTTCATGTAGGCCTATCTGTATCGTGAATAGAAATCCTCTATTTACTAATACAATTAAGTCGGGTTTTTCTTAACACGATACTGAACCTGTGTCTGCTAACGTTAACAGGACTTTAAAATGTATGCTGCGACGCCATTTGCATTTTTATATACATGTGCTTCGTAAAACTGAAAAACATGCGACCTAAATGCATGCAATTATAATGATAATGGAGTGTCATGCCTACATAAGCAGATACAACACCAGTAATTGATTCTTACCTCTAGTTCTTCATCCGTCAATGTTTTGATTACAGCTGATGAAAACCGGTACAAACAGTGTTTACAATATTGAAGGTTAAAACTAGCCATGGGAAAATATTTGCAAGCAATGACGTCAAACTCCGCGAATATAACGTGATCTTACAAATGTCAATAAGACCAGTTTTGTCAGAGCGCGGCTAAAATATGTTAAGAAATACATTTAGTTAATTATCGGTTACCCAATAAACTACATACAACACCGACTAACTAAAACTACAAACAACACCGGTAAACTACACCGCTAATAACTAGTAATTTCTACAAACGAAAAATCTCGTGTAAGTGTGCGAGAAGTGTGATGGTATTTTACTTGGGAACACCATTGGCAACGGCCGTACTTTACTATAAGATTTGTTTTTCTTTAAGGTGGTTCGCAGGTCTGCTTATTCCCTGCCAGACTTCAGTGAAACCTTGATTTAATTGAAATATATCATATGGAGAGTGAAAAATCGTTAAAATAAAAAATAATTACAATACCGATCTTTTTTGTCGAGAAAAGTTCCATTTTTAATAAACATGAATATTGTCTTTATAAAATAGTAGAAACTCAATAATTTCTGTACATTCAAGTAGACTGTATAGAGACTATAAGATATTTATGCAAACTAAAATATTTCATGAACTATTTTCTGGAAATATCAATGTTTAAAAAAGTCAATTTCTGAAAAGGTCTCTAAATTTCAAATTACATAAGATCTAACTGTTTAACATACACTAAATTTACACTTA
Source organism: Gari tellinella (assembly GCA_922989275.2). Taxonomy (NCBI): domain Eukaryota; kingdom Metazoa; phylum Mollusca; class Bivalvia; order Cardiida; family Psammobiidae; genus Gari; species Gari tellinella. The sequence goes on from OV277872.1 coordinate 11,193,367, forward strand.
TTAGATAGATATTATTTAATTCTACTAGTCACAAAAGTTTAATGAAAATCTAAAGTAGACTTTACATTTTATATATGATTTACAGAAATTGGGTAAAATCACGACATTAACGCCACTGGTGACCGATAGTTTACGCATTCCAGCGTAAATTGCTTAATAAACGTATACATCGTTCCACGTATGACACAGAGAAACATTTTTATACACAGGGTGTACATTTGCAATTCATAATAAGTAATACTTACAACATTATAATTCTGCCAACCCTTGTGCCATATTTGTAGATTATTTGTCCCTGAATTACACACCCTATAGCAAAAAGGGCAGATGCTATAGTAAAACAAAGTGCCATACGACTGTCCTGTTCTTTGCACCTTACACTTGTTTGTCTTGTTTCTGATTGTAATTCGTCAGCCGTATGTCATTGTGTTGCATTTACTCGTACAGCATGTGGACAGAGGTCGGCGTATATGCCCTCTGATTTCAACACGAAATTTAAAGGGCCCCATCCAAAAGCAATACCTCCGAACAGAAGACACTCCATGAACGCCCAGCATGTCACAAGCAACTTCCAGCCTACACCATCCTTTTCAGATAGAACCATCTTGAAAAAATGCGAGAATGTCATTATAAAACAACGTTTACTCTTGAACTAAAAGCCCATTAAACTATTATGCCAAATTTTATAAGACTTCTTCTCACAGAGAGCCGATGAATTAGCTCCTGTAGCTTGTACACGAATTGTATGTTAATCCTACTTAATATCAAAGTCATTCAGTTAGCTAGACTTTGCTCTTAACTTCGTATCAATAAAATTAACACAATAACGCATTTAAAAACAATGCGCATTATCGTTTCATTTCCACATCGTACATTTGAAAGTGCTCTATGAAACGCTTGCCTGCTTGATATACAGGTATTTAGACAAGGAAAGTTCGTCACATTTTGTTTGGCAATGGATATTGAAATTTGAAGTACACAATTTTGACATAAAACATTGATGAAAACGTAATACATATGCTACGTGATACGCTCAAATTTATTTATATATCTGTTTATATTACAATTTCGGACGTCAGTTAGGTATGTTAACAGTATTGTTTTACTAAATAAAAGAGTAGGTTAAGGTTTCGCCGTAGGGTAGGTGCATTAATGAAAACGGTATAAATCGTCGTAAAAGTATGTTATTACAGTTCTGGTTAGAGCAATTTCGAATGAATGAATAAATTACATGTTCAAACATAGTTTTAGACGGATATTCATTCTCTAATTGAGCTTTGAGCCTTTAAGCAATTTTTATTTACGTGCAGTTATCTTATTTAAAATAACTATGCCCGCATTATTATCTTCCATTAGGGTTGGATGTTATTGATATATTAACATGCTTCAACATTAATCAAAGTAAAAATGCTGACAATGTAATATTTCTAACAATTAATATAAAAACCACATACACATTACGTTTTTACCGAGATAAGGAACTAGTTTAAACTTTATTAAGCTTCAAGAGAAACAAAGTGGTTTATGGGGAAAATCAAAGTATTAGAAGATGGATTAGTATCCTATCAAATTAACTTTTCCGATATGTATCATTGTAAAACGCGAACTTTAACACTTCCGGAGCCTACTCTCTCTTAATTCTACAACAGGAATTATTATCTACGTATTAAACCCTGTTAATGGGTTATTTAAGGAATGACATTGGCAATGTCTTGCAAATGTGTGAAAACCAAATTATCTAACCAATCATTTTGATACGTGTCGAAATGATTATTTTTCACAGATAAATACGAAAGACTCAAGCAGGAAACGCAACACAAACAATACACCCACCTCTCAAGCTAAACACACACACAGTCATACCATAACAAACACACACACACATGCACACACACATGCGCAATACCATTCCTTCATCTACACACCAAATAGAAAACAACACGCAAGACAAACATAAAGCAAAGTGAACATAGGAGACCGCCTTGGTACGGTCAGTAGCAATCAATAACCAATAATAAATTAATTATCAATAACCACTTTACTGCATTATATGTGTGCTCATTACAATGCTACTGACAATGTTCAATGCATTAACTAATAAAAGACAATCGATTAAGAAGTCTAAAGTACTTACGTTCAATAGCTATGCTGCCCTTGTCAGTTTCCAACGAATATGTGTCCGGTATACTGTAAAACAGGTATTTTTCGCGTCATGAATATTTCGCGTAATGCGATTTTGTATTTATTCGCGACATCATGCAATATTTCTAGCAGGTGGTAGCTTAAAGCAGACTGAAAGAAAAGCAGAATGTGCCTTAAGGCACATCCTGCCTTACTTTCAACCTGCTTTAAAAAGTCACCTACTTTCAAAAATAGACATTCGCGAATTAACGCGTAATATTCTCGCGAATAAAACAGGTTTCACAGTATATCATATTAAGTATATAATCACCTCTGGCAAGGTTTAAACTAGCACATGACTGCACAAACAAGTGTATGTAATATAGTATTTCATAGCAAGTACAGACATTGGTATAATCTATGCAGTTTTGTTAACAAAAATATCAATAACCCAACACATCGGTCTTGTAAACTATAATAAGCTTTGTCAGCAATCGTATGTATACTGCGTTTCATTTGATTAAGATAAAAACTTCATTTTACCTGACAGACGACGGACGGACGACGGACACAGGGCGATCAAAATAGCTTACCATTACACTTTCTTTTATCAAACTGAAAATAAAAAAGTACGTAAGTGACTATTTTAGCACCCTGTCTGCAACATTTAGCATAACAAATATAATCTAAGCATTAAATAATGTAGATCAAAATGAGACACCAAGTCCCATTTGCATCCAACGTATTTACAGTACATGCAGTTACATATTCGTTGTGTTTTATCAATATGGTAGAGAATACTAAATCAAACAAGGATTGTGTACATTGGCAATGTCGGTTATTTTAAGGCATGTCATATCATAAAACACCATACTATAAAGACGATATCAGCTGTGCACGTCTGCAGCAAATCACGTGTGATATAAACCTGAACTTTAGTAAGTGTTTTTGACCGCAAAAAAGTGACGTTACATTAACCTACTTATCGAATGTCGGTCATGCACGAGTTAAGTACAAATGCACCAGTTTATTCAGAATTGTAGACGTCCTGCCAATACACTTATAAACATATACATACATAATGAAACAAATTAATATGCGTAGTTACCAACTACGTACGCTTTAACCTTATATTTCTCAAATTCCTATCAATATTGAAAACGATCATGTTTTGATATTTAGTCTACTACTACTAGTGATAAACTATACTTTTGTTCGAACCTCTTAACAACAAGAGTACATATACATTAAAAGCAGTTTCCGTTTCACTGGCTTCCTCCGAAGTAGTGCAATATGCAAACGGCATGGAGCTTGACAGGACGCCGAGTAACTTGGACTCATCCCGGCTCTAACTGATTGACACCCGTTCACTGTTTTCGCCAGAATTTAGAAATTGTCTGTGTCAAAGTTTGAAACAAGCAATATATTGTGCAAGCCCAGAAATGCCTCGGCAGAGACTGGAAAAATCGACAAAAATAAAACATGTAGAATGCAATATCAAACAATACATCAGAAATATAATTGGATTTAAGTAGATACACTGCATACTTAATGTGTCACACTATTGATAAACGGATATATATAAATTATATGCAGACATTTCCTTCCACCACCAATATGTTGTCTATTTTGACATAAACTTTACGTAATGAAATACAAACACATTTCAGGACTCATCACGCAAGAACATGGCAATGAACACAGCTGTGTTGTTGCCGATATTTTTCTAAATTAACAAGTACGTGAGAATGCTAAAACTTCATTTAAACTGCACTGCATATAGTATGGAGCAAGATTAAACTTCGTGTTTTCGGGTGTATATTAAGGTTCCAAATTTCGAAACTATTTGCAAGATGAAAATGTTTTTTTTTAAAAAAATAACTGTTTGCCATGTTCAACAATTCAGTGTAATGCATATTTGATTCGTTTAAGAACAACATCTTCATCACTGTACAACTGATTCGGGAGTAATGAATCTCTACATTTTCTCCTTTTTAGGATTCTTTTCGGGGCAGGTCTGCGGAACACCGATATGCGTCTGGACCTGCACGTACGAACCTCAGTGAACGAAACTTTTTCTTTTCCAAATACGCGATTGTCTTAAAATAGTGAAACCCATTGCACATACGTTTCAATCAGCTCAGACATTACTGTTTGTCATTCAGTTAAAACATAAGGTAAGTAGTAAACAAAACGGAATGGGAAAATAGATGGATGAGTTCGGTTTTTAGCAGCACTGCGAGGCCGAATAGGTCATACAGCGCCGATGGATGATGAGGGATGAAACGATGATATGATGATTGCAGGCAGATGATTTTGGCTGATCTCGTTCGTTGCCAAGCAGCGCATAGGTTCAAAACAACCGACCTGCCTCCCTTGTAGTTCTTGGCATTACATTCGCTATGACAATTAAGCTCCAGTACCATGAGAAGGAAGGAAGGTCTCTTGTGGGAACTTAAAAATAAGCTTAAAATATTGCCAAGCTTTAGCTTTTGTTCTTATTATATAATAAAAAAAAATTATATTATGTATAGTGTATATTTTCTGAAATAAATATGTTTAAACCAAAATGTAAATGTCTTCGTCTTTTGCATTGCATATGGGTTTAAATTCGTTCAAATGGGAATGAATGGCACCTCATTCACTGTGCAAGTTTTCTGTTGGTCAGTTAAGTACATTTTACGTTTAAATTCCGGCGAAATATATTCAATATAAATGCAGTCAACACTAGCTAATGTATTTTGCAGCTAAAGTCGTTCAAATTATAGACAGTTTGATCATGATTCATGAATTTATAAACGGCTTACAATGTAAATTTTAAATTATTTCCTTTAAAAAAAAGTAATATACCAAGTTAAAGTCTACTTTCAGTCCGAATGACCGCTCAGCCGACTTTACATATACTCCCCTGATCATCGAGCCATCTTGCCTATGAGCACTGCTAACATATGGCGCAGTCAAATGCAGCCGCAGTACCGACTCAGACCCTTCACAGGTACCCATTTTAACCCCTGGGTGGAGAGGAGCAATTCGCGGTACATGTCTTGCTCAAGAACATTCCTGTACATCATCGGGGATTCAGAAAAATCCCCTAGTCAGACCGCTGGTCCGGCGGGGGATCGAACTCACGACCCCTGGTACCGTAGTCCAAGGTGTTAACCATTGGGCCACTACCGCCGACTACAGTATTAGCTTTTAATGGGCATCGAATGTAAAGTATAACATAATTTTAATTGAATAGCATGGTCTAATCGGGCGACTATTTCATACAACATGTACATGTACATGACAATATGAAGCTTAGAACCTGTTACTATTTTGCACTGTATAGGTACATATTGCAGGCGTGTCAAACATTTGAAAATAGTATCGGAAAGAATAGCAAAATTCAAATGCATGTGCCTGCTTATTACTCTAAGAAATAAACTGATACGTCGTATTTTTCGGCGTTCAAGCGAAACAAACGACAGAAAATTATCGGCAAATACCATGAATCCGCTAGCTTGATCGCCGAAAAAAAGTTCATTTCTTATATTTACAATAAATTTACTGTAATTTCTAATATTAAATGAACAGTGTAGTACGTATGTATGTTTAATCCATATTATAAGTTGATAACACGAATAGTGTGTACCCTATAAGGAACAGTCATGACCAAATCACTGCAGCTGTGTACATACGAAAGCAAAAAAAAACCCATTTACATTCTGACGTCAACATGTTGACAGTGTTGCGCCAAAATGCAGATTTGAGGTCATTTGGAAATGACGTCATTTGAAAACTTGGATAAATATATCGATTGTTTTTTCGTCATAAAGAATTGCACACATCTGCTTTTTATAAGGTACATGTACATCAATTTTCGTGCAATATATCTCATTAATAAATAAGAATTTTAGTCGGTAATCATGGTTTCCGCTAATAGGAAGGCATACACCGGTTAAAAAGAGTTTTTGAAAATCCGCCAAATGTTTGCTGTACGAGTTCCAAAGATTAATTCGCGAATGAAATATGCATATGCTCCGCCTCCTCTGCGAAACTTTTCCACAAGTCTCGCCCTCTCGAGAAATAGCGTTTACACGAATTGAACGTCATGTTTTTCAACGGATTTGAATGGAGCGAATGTAAATAACATCATTAAAATAACATCAATTCAAGTATTTTTTGTCCCTTTAATAAGTCAAAAGTGATATGTTTTCGATTGCCTTTAAAGGATATTCCCTTATAGATTCGAAACTTATCTTTTTACAACATATGTTAAGTGCTTGTGTGACGGCAGAATAAAGTCAACCTGTACTTTATTCTCGCTGCAGCTCAGTATGATCTCCATTGTTGCATCATACAAAATGTATACATAATGAGAACATTATATAGCATGATTATCTGTCCAAATTGCTTTTTATTACATCATGTGACCTTTCTGGAGCTATACTTTTTGAACGCAAACAGAGATATTTACTTGCCAATATGGCTTATTTAATAAATATAAATAAAAAAAAGTGAATATCTTATTATAGAAACAACTGGTACAGCTACAATATCCTTTACCTAGCTGTGTACAACATTCATCTTTTATGAGTACAGTACTCCCTCCCTACAACGGCCCTCCTAACAACGACTCCTTCCTTGCAACGGCCATTGCCACTGTTCCCCAAACAAGGCAATTAGATCTTAAGCTGTCGCAGCTGCAATATTGTCTGATTACAATTGTCGTCTGATGGTTTTCTCAAATTTTCATAATGGACATTTTGATAGAAAAAACATAATGACGTATGACAATCAGTTTGAATCGAGATCAGACGCCGCTGTTTGCAGATGTAATGATAATACAGTAAAACCTCTCCATTACGACCACTAAATTATGTTAATTATTAGGGTGTTTACGATAGGTGACCGCTTAAAGCAATGTGACAGTGAAACAGAAAGCTCCTTTAGGAGCTTTCTGTTTCACTGTCACCTTGCTTTAAGCTGTCACATGTCTATTAAACAATCAAATAGCATTCGTTTTAGTGGTAGTATTAGCGAGGTTTTACTGTATGTAATCAAATAACAGGACATACTATTTTTAAGTAATATTTGTTTCAAAAAACCACTTTTTGTCACATACTAGCTTAGAAGCACCAGTTAACTTGACCCATCATTGCTTTTATACGCATCTGTTTAAACAAACTCGTTTATATCTCTTGATTATCTATAAACTCAACAAATTCAATAATTACACAATCTCATTGTCCACTTTTCGTTATTCTTAATTCAAAGTGTTTTCATGGTATAATTTAAAACATATTTATACTAATTATATGTTGATATAACTGTGGTCATAAACTGATACAATTTCAACTGCGTGTTTAGAGACACGAATCCGATATGTACTGATGTAAAATGTACTTGTAATATTTTCCGCTATATTTCAAAATAGTACCGAAGTCTCCTCCATATATGTACCTGTACATGGAAAAGAGGTGACCGATATACGATAACTGCACGAAAATGACGAAAACCAGAAACCTTATCAGAGTCTTCTCTAATTGCGAAGTGTACTGAATCAGAATAATAAATACACATATATGTTCCCTAGAAAAAAGAACTGTCTCCAGACAGAACTGTATAGAAACGTTATCTTATTGCATAAGACCGTGGTTAAGTTTCACACATGTTATTCATACTACAGTGTTCCCTCCCTATAACGGCCCTGTCATCAACGACTCCCTCCTTACAACGACCCTAACGGCTGTTCCCCAAACAAGACAAAATGTTTAACACTTTTACTGTTGCAATATCGTCTGCTTCAAATTGTCGTCTGCTGTTTTTTCTCAAAATTACATTTTGAGGGAATAAATATAATGACGGGTGACAAACAGCTTGAATACAGATCAGACGTCGCGTAACGCGGCGTCTGATCTGGATTCAAGCTGTTTGCAGATGTAAGCCATTTTCCCTCTCTATAACGACTCCCTCCGAACAACGCACACAATATTTGTCTCCCATTGGGTGTCGTTGTAGAGAGGGGGCGCTGTAGTACAATCGTGTCACAATACAATTTGTTCGTCTGCATGAAGAACCCTTTAGCTGCTACACTAGCGCCTGTTTTAACTAGTGTTGTACAGCAATATTGTGTTCAATGCAAGGGTTGAGATAGATATATAAATCATAGTCAAGCAGGTTTGGTACTGTTTAGAAGTCATAACAAGTGACGTAATATAAGCATACATGTGTTGGTTTGGATAGGTCGTTTGGTGGCTATGGAAACTAACGTTTTGCCAAATATCTTATTTGTCACACAAATATGAGAAAAGTTGTGAAAGAAAGTTTCATTGCTCCTGTATACCATTGCGAAAATGAATTTTCCCAATTTTTAGAACTTACAATAAAATAAATTCTTTTAAAAAATGCCACCTTTTTAGCAGTTTCTTTGCTTTATTTTTTGTGGGAGGAGTGGAAGAGCCTAATACATACCAAAACAGAAAAGCACATGGTTTTGTTACTTAATTTACTTACAAAGATCATGTCATCATGTATAAGGGCAATGTAAACAAACATGTAGTGTAAATCACATGGCTCGGCAATATTGGCATGTGAATCTCATGCTTTGCCCATTACTTTTGAATCTTGCACAAATAAATGCAGTAAAACCTCTCTATGACGACCACTTAATTACATTCATTAGAAGGTGTTTAAGACAAGTGATTGCTTAATACAAGGTGGAAATATTCTATTCCAAAAATTCCTGTAGAATAATCGTGGCGGTTTTTCACCGTGTTCTAAGCTGCCACCTGCCTTTTATAGAGCCTATTAAATGACAAGGAAAATGCAGATTGTGAGAGCTAGGGGTCATCTCAACGTACATTGGCAAACAAACAATTTGAGAATCATCAAAAGAGCATGCTATGTACAGCATGTTTTAGAATAATAAAACTGTTGCAGTAAAAGTTCTGAATAAGGGGAGATCCTTTGAAAGCACAGAAAACAAAGCAAATACTGAAAAGGGCAGACTCGGTTTAATTGAGTCTGTTCATGAGCAATACTGAAATATGCAACAGTGCTCTCGCCCCTAGCACCAGCTTAAGTGGATTTAACTTTCAACTGTAAATGCGCTGAAATCAATGATTCCAAAGGACCAGAAAGTATAACAACACTAAGAATGAAGTACGGGGCGACTTTTTACAGCCGCCACACAAGCACTTAACATCTGCGGTTGTGAATTATACATTGTGAATCTAAATTTAAGTACAAATTGTTGAAACATTGCATGAAGTGAGGTTTTAATTTCAAAACGGTCAATGTCAACATGAAATCCTTAATTTGTGGGAAAAGAGGTGGAACGAACTATTTACGGTGAAGAAGCTGTACCGTATTTCTAATTAACCCTTATCCTACGCCGCGAAATGCAGAGTCTGATCTGGATCCACACTGTTTGCAAATATGTGTCAACCATTTGGATCGAAATCACACGCCGCGTTACGCAACGTCTGATCTGGTCCAAACGGACTTACACTCATTTTACATGTAAGTTTTGTTTCAACTTTAAAATGAGAAACTTATAAATTTACTATTTTTGCTCACGACTATTAGAAAGCAGACAACATATTCGGCGAGTTCAGGTTTAACCTAGCTGTTTGAAATCATTTATCATATACATGTAAGTACGGTAAAACCTATGTGTTGTAATATGTTGGTGTTTACCACAGGTTACTGCTTAAAGCGCGGTGACAGTAAAAATAGAAAGCTCTTTTAGGAGCTTTATGTTTTACTGTCACCTGACAAAAGCTGTCACCTGTCTTTGATACAATCAAATGCCCTCGTTTTAGTGGTTGTTATATAATAGAATTGTTTACTGTTTTAATTCAAGTTTGACAGCTAAACATTATATTGAGACATACCCTCAACCTAGTATTATTCAGTTGAGGCTGTTCCATTTATTGGACTTACACTACTTTTTAGATAGCTTTTAAATTTACAATTGGGATTCAATGGCAAAGGCATTATTTTGACCATTTAAGAATTTACAAATCTATTTTCTGTTTGGTATCGTCGATCCTAAATCATGTGCAAAGTTTGGTGATATTTGATGTTGTAGTTAAAGAGATATTCATGAAAACGTTAGTTTCCATAGCCACCAAACGACCTATACATTGTATCAAGTTACGCATCCGTTAATAAAAAGGTGGATAAAACTAGGTCGAAACCTAGTTTTGAGCTGCCGGTAGCCTCATTCACAACTAGTCTTCTGCGTTTTCTGCACGAGTTGCACTTCCTCCGTGCAGTAGATTCAGTGTGTAAATTAGTCCATCGTACTTCACAAATATGAATAGCTTGTGTCCATCTGTACTAAACACACACGTCTACCGTGCGTATTTCTGGCCCTCCTCGTGGGTCAAGCGCAATACACACTTGCGTCGTCGGCGGTCCATTCTTAACGAATGGCAGATATGTGTTTATGGTACGTGCTTAAGAGCGGTTTGTTGGTTCGAACTTTATGAATAACGTGCAATATCAGTGAGCTCAAGGTCAATTAATGCTTAGATTGTGCGTATATTGGCCTGATGATCCATTGTGAACAAAGCTTACAGTGAAGAAGACTTTGTTTCCACTAACGCATTTATGCTGAAATAAATATTTCCATTTCTAACATTTATGAGACAGTGCAGACCCGCCAAGTAACATTCAATGCGTCTGATAAGGCTCTAAACTAATTGTCACTCAGATAAAATGAAATCGTCAGGTTTCTGAAAAAGTGTTTGCCACAGTTCATCGCATTGTATTGGCTTCTAATTCCGTGTACATGTACACGGGGCAGAAAAATTTCTTCTCAATTGTACCTATAAACATAATCAATTCAAAATAAATAGGCTGGATGTTTCATAGGCCATGACTGCAACATTTGCTAAAACTGATTACTGTGCGATGTCATTCATAGTGGTAAAGTCGTGCGTTATTAGCTTATATTCGCTGAACAGCAAATTCTGTTGCTAAATCTCCGGTGTGGACGTAGATGTGAGCTTGTACACCAATGTCATAGTTTAATAAACGAGTTTGTTTACAACATATGAAGCTTCATTTGGGGTCAAACATTAATGTATTGAAGTCCTAATCAATATCAACAAACCCTATTTACTTGCTTTTATTATCAAACTTTCAATGCAAATGTGTTTTATTCTGTATTTGTCTGCTGCTTGTTATTTATTATACAGTGGAGAAAACCTTATTCTTTCCCAAAAAACGCGTTTACGCTAAAACTATTATTTCCACTGCAAACAGTTTGGAGCCAGATCAGACGCCGGGTAACCCGGCGTCTGATCAGGCTCCAAACTGTTTGCCACCAAGATAAACAAGAATTATCAGAATTGTCCAAAAGTTGTGCTTTTCTACGTTTTATTGCTTTGCGTTTGCGTACGTTTGCGTTTAAACGGGAAAGAATAACAGATTCTCCACTGTAGACAGCAGGAGGATCTAATATACCATTACTTTTCAAACAGTGTTGACCTAAATGGCGTTGGTAACAGGGATAGTTTGTAATTCAATAGATATGGGTAAATCGTAAAAATAATCAGATGCATGGGTCAACTTACTTACCTGAAGATAACGCAGCGAAGACAATTTGTATGTGTAACGTATTTGTTATTTCCCCTGTTTTGTTTAATAGTATTGGTAAGATGATGGTATATATGGATATATGCGCACCTTAACTGAGATTTAATCCTCGCCGCCGCCTCGACGGTAAGATACACTTTGGATAATTTTGATTTTACAGCACTACGAAACAAAATAGGTCATATAGCGCCGATGATTGATAAGGGATGATGAGATATGATGATAATGACCTCGGCTATTCAGATTCGTTGCAAAACAGCGTATGGGATCATAACTACCGACCTGCATTCCTTTCAAATCTTGGTAGAGCCGATAATCTCTGTCATATAAACAGAAACAATTCCCAATGATAATTACGCCCAAGAACCACGACAAGGCAGAAATATCTCTGGAATCAATGTATAAAGTCAGCAACGTTTTTCAAGTTAACACTGTTAAATAAAAATAGTGCTGACATTTGCAGTATTTGCAAGTTTTCAATAGGCAACCTTAAGATCATACTTTAGCCTATCGCTCAATAATTTCGCCGCTTTTTACGCGTTTAGTTATTTAAAACCACACAAGGATATTGGTAATAGAGTTTAAGATTTTCTATAATGCCATATTTCGTAAATGTGTGCTAAATAATGTATTCTTCTGTTCGATATTGATGTTAAATGCTGAATTCCGCTACAACTGCTGTTATATATTCAGAAATGATTTGAATAAACCTTTACCCCATATCCTGTTTCTAGTCTTGAAAACAGGTGACCCCTAAAAGCAGGTTGAAAGCAAAGCAAACTGTACCTTGAGGCGCGTTCTGTTTTACTTTTAACCTGCATTAAACTATAATAAGTTAGGTTTTAGAAACTATGATTAATGGTACATTTTCATGGATGAATGACTATTTTCGTGACTAGAATATCTTCAATGAATCAAAATAAAATGCGCTTTTATGGGGAAATGATTAATTGGCTGATCAACAATGAAAAATCAGCTGATATATTATCAATTATTTGAGGTAAAACTTAACTCATTTATTCTATCTTGGTTCCTTCATGCTTTTATATAGGATCAGTTCATGATCGTCTATCATTTAAATCTTTTCTCCCTGAAACTTTAAATGGACAATTCCACTTTCCATTTAAATCTAGTCCATTTCTGACTTTTAAGGATTGTTTTTGTCAATATTTGGCTTTATGACAAACAGTGAAGACCCTGATCAGAGGGCCCCTTTCGGAGCCCTCTGATCTGGGTCTTCACTGTTTGCACAATACAAGTGTACTGTTCACATGTATACTGTTTGAAAAGGAGGCCTATACATGTATGCGGGACTAGGGTTCAAAGGGTTAAAGGGGTCTGGGCTATATTTTTTTCTACTGATTGTTTTTTAGGGTTTACACTGTTTGCCATTTTTGTTTACTAAAATATCTGTTTGAAAAATATCATTTGTGAATCAGGTGATATAGTAGATGAGTAACATGTTACATGTAACCTAGTTTCAGCAATACCGGTATGCGATACACACAATGACAAATGGAAAACGATATTATATTTATTGTTGGCAAAGCATGTAAAGCAACATAAGTTGTGAAGACGACTGTGGCTGCTTGTTGTGTTGAACATGTAAACCAATGGATCCATGGATTCCTGTATCGCATGGACTTTCCCCATACATGTACATACCCGGCGTCTGATCTTGCTCCAAACTGTTTGTAAAAGAAAAACTAGTTTTAGCGTATACGCGTTTATCGGGAAAGAATAACAGATTCTCCACTGTACGTTCACTTTTCAACCTGCCTGATCCACAAACTAATAAACTTAATTTAGTGGAAGTAATGAAGAGGTTTTCCTGTAAATGCATCCCAATGTTGAAACAATCATGGTAAAGGATTAACCAATGTATAAAACGCTATGCCAGCGCTTACAGTGCATCGCAGTTAAACACTTTTACCGCAATAGACGAATATAACAGTAGAGTTTGTTACAGTGGAGAAAACGTTATTCTTTCCCGTTTAAACGCAAACGTACGCAAACGCAAAACACTAAAATGTAGAAAAGTACAAGTTTTTAACAATTCTGATAATGCATCGTTATCTTGGTGGCAAACAGTTTGGAGCCTGATCAGACGCCGGGTTACCCGGCGTCTGATCTGACTCCAAACTGTTTGTATTGTAAATAATAGTTTTAGCGTAAACGCGTTTATTGGGAAAGAATAACGGTTTCTCCACTGTAACAGTTTGGATCCTGATCAGATACCGCGTTGCGGGGTGTTTGATCAGGATCCACACTGTTATTCATTATTTCCAACGAATCACGTCCGTGATTTTGTCGATCAAACAAATTTGAATACAACTCTTAATTAATAGTTTATTCAACATTTTAAAGCAAAGGATAATATGCAGATAAAGTTGTTGAAGCAGACGGACATAAGCTGGCGTTAAATTTCTCGCCATTAAATCGCGTGGGTGATTTCGTTGTTTGTAGAATTTTATTCATAATTAAAGGTGAAAGCAACATTCTTAAAACAGATTATAATGTGCAGATAACGGCGTTGCAACATACAACACAACTTGGTGTTAAACGGGTTAAAGAACAAAATGGAACTATAACCGTTTGACTGCTCATAACTATTGATTGCAAAGGCAAGCTACTTGTTTTGTTTCAGAAGAACGTTTGGCAGAGTTTGACTTCCTTTCGCTGCAGACCTGGGTCGTCTTCTTTTATCACTATATATTCGTACAGTGGAGAAAACGTTATTCTTTCCCAATAAACGCGTTTACGCTAAAACTATTATTGCAATTGCAAACAGTTTGGAGCCCATTCAACCCGGCGCCTGATCAGGCTCCAAACTGTTTGCCATTCAGCTTAATAAAAATAGTAAGAATTGTTAAAAGGTTCCTTCATTTTATGCAATGCGTTTGCGTTTCGTTTGCGTTTGAACGGGAAAGAATAACGTTTTCTCAACTCTATTCTACTATGGTGGTTAACGAAGTACGCCTTCACATTTCCTAAAGATGACACAGCAATATCAGATAAACTTGCTAATCAGAGTCAGCATTGTTTATCCCTAAACGCGCCACACAGAATTTCATCTACCATCAAAGATGAATATATTATTGAAGCATTTAGGATTATTTTATTCCAAGTCAAACTGACTCTTTGTGTCAGTAAACTAGAACAGTATAATTATGTACATGATATTGCGTGTAAAGTAAACATATTCTCTTTTATTTTCCTATGCTAGGCTTATCATCTATATCATGTTACCATTATAAAAATGAAACGCGTAGATCGAGCACTTATCTGCAAAGTATAATCACATTATAGAGCCCGAACAAATAAAGTATCAACATATTTTGAGACCAACGATGGAGAAAATAATCTTCAACGTTTTCAATCAATTGTTATTTTCTACATTTAAGCGACTTGCAATTGCGTTTCATTTCGATAAAACGGGTCAGAATCATATCCTCCCCGCTGTAAGGTGAAACATATTTTGGGAAATATTACCCTGTACATGTGATATTAAGTACAGGGGAGAAGACGTTAGTATTTCCCGTTTAAACGAAAACGAAACGAAAACGAATCGCAATAAACCAAAGAAAATTACAACTTTTTGACAATGCTGACCATTTATTTTAATCTGAGTGGTAAACAGTTTGGAGACTGATCAGACGCCGGGTTACCCGGCGTCTGATCTTGCTCTAAACTGTTTGCAACGGAAATAATAGTTTTAGCGTAAACGCGTTTATTGGGAAATGATAACGTATTTTCCACTGTATCACACAGTTTGTTTTACGTAAACCTACACCTCTAACACAGTACCACACGATCATATTAACCCCGTAACCCCTTCACTGCCTTACCCCGAGTACATGTACAGTAGTTATTTGCAAACGCGGCGTCTGATCAGGATCCAAACTGTTTGACACTCATTTCAATATTTCTCAAGTCAAAAAAGATATCTACCTAAAATTAAAGTTGAGAAATAAAAGCAGACGAAAACTTGTTAAAATTGATTACGTCACAGGCAGTGAAGGGGTTAAACGCAATGCCACCATCCACAGTAACGACTGTCGTCTGCTTTTATATCTCAACTTTATTTATTAGGTTTTGTGACTGAAGAAATATTGAAATATTGAAACAGTTTTGAACATGACCAGACGACGCGTTACGCGACGTCTAATCAGGATACACACTGTTTGCACATAATCGTTGTACTAAGGGTAAGGACGTAAACGGGGTTAACTTTTTAACTT
This sequence comes from Gari tellinella, assembly GCA_922989275.2. NCBI lineage: Eukaryota > Metazoa > Mollusca > Bivalvia > Cardiida > Psammobiidae > Gari > Gari tellinella. Next base: position 11,209,320 of record OV277872.1, read on the forward strand.
CACACTATGGTTTTGTTACCTTTTTTGTACTATATAATTCAAATTACATACATGTTCATTTTAGATTTTGTACTTGTTTCTAAAGTCAACTTGGCGTTTGAAGGGTTTAACCAGTTTTTAATGTGATCTACGGTTTGTGTGAACAAAATTTAATATCCGCAGTTCGGTGAGTCTTTTCTCTACTGGAGTACTGGACTACACCAAAAGAAAGGTGCCATTAACTCTCAGCTGTGAGTACAGTGGAGAAAACGTTATTCTGTCCCGTTTAAACACAAACGAAACGCAAACGCAGTGCATTTAAATGGGTAAAATGACAACTTTTTGACGACTCATTTTAAACTGAGTGGCAAACAGTTTGGAGCCTTGTCAGATACTGGGTTATCCGGCGTATGAGCTTGCTCGTTTTAGCGTAAGCGCGTTTATTGGGAAAGAATAACGATTTCTCCACTGTAAAGAAGTATGCGTGTTCAAATAGAGGCGAGAACGTTATCATTATTTTCCCAATAAACGCGTTATGTTAAACTTTCATTTTCTTTGCAAACAGTTTGGAGCCATTTCACTCAGATTAAAAGAAAACGTTGGAAAAGTATCACTTCGTTTGAGTTTAAGCGGGACAAAATAACGCATTTTCTTCCATTGCACAGTGTGGAAGAAATATTAGTATTTCCCGTTTAACCCTTTCCTCCCTGAAAATGGACAGTTTCATTCCAGTTTCCATTTAAGTCTAGTCAATTTCTGAGTTTTAAGGGTTGTTCTTATCAATGTTTGACATTATGACAAACAATGAAGACCCTGATCAGAGGGTTCCTAGGAGCCCTCTGATATGGGTCTTTACTGTTTGCATAGGACAAGTGTACTACATGTATTGACATGTACACTGTTTGCAAAGAACACCAATATGCGGGACTAGGGTTAATTGACACTTACTGCAATGCAAATAAATGTACAAAATAACAGTTTTATACAATATCTTAAGATTGTTTATAAATCTGAGTGTGGAACAGTTTGGAACCTGATCAAACACTGTGCTACCAGGCGTAAGATCTGGCTCCAACCTGTCTTCAGTGGACATCATGATTTTAGTATAAACGCGTTCATTATGAAATAATAACTTCTACCCTACTTTTCATTATGATGGGCTACTTACAGTTTATTGATTAACCATTTGTTTGTACAGTGCTCCCTCTCTACAACGACATCCAATGGGAGATACACATTATGTGCGTTGTTCGGAGGGAATCGTTATAGGGAGGGAAAATAAGACGTGTCTTACATTTGCAAACAGCTTGAATCCAGATCAGACGCCGCGTAACGCGGCGTCTGCTCTGGATTCAAGCTGTTTGTCACAAGTCATTATATTTATTCTATCAAAAGTGTCCATTTATATGTAACTTTGAGAGAAACAGAAGACGAAACATTTAAGCAGCCATGAAAAGGTTGAACACTGATAAATGTCTTGTTTGGGCAACAGCGACAAGTGCCGTTGTGAGGAGGGAGTCGTTTTTGGAAGGGCCGTTGTAGGGAGGGAGCGCTGTATATCTTTTTTGAGATAAGGATCCAAACTGCATGTCACTTGCAGTAAGGTTTCTTTAGCTAATACGGCGTGTAAATCATTTATCAAAACTAAATATCCACGACAATTGAGAAACAGGCTTTATTTTTAACAAACGTTGTGTTATAAAGATTGAAAACCAGATGGTGTATTTGCAAAGAAAAGAAATTTCCCAAATACCAACAAGCGTGAGGCATTTTTGTGCGTATGACATTAAAAGATTTATGATCGGTTTAAAGACAGCCTTAACTCATTCACCCCTGAAACTTTTAATGGACAATTCCAATTTCAAAATATGTCTAGTCCATTATTGACTATTTATGGTTGATTTTAACAATATATTTCAAAATGACAAACAGTGTAGACCCTGATCAGAGGGCTCCTTGTTTGCATGGGACAAGCGTATGTAGCATTGTTGAGCCGAATTATTCACACTACGAATTCTTCACACCTGTGAGGAATTCGTAGGAATTTCATACGAATATGTCACACATTTGTGAATAATTCGTACTTACTCTCAGCCCCCCTGACAGTAGATACGAATTCTTCACATGTCGATTTTTTATAAAAACGAATGTAAAAAATTTGTGCATACGAAAACGTCACACTTTCCAAAAAGCTTTTAGCCACCAGATGGATAGGGGGACATATTAGGTTTGCTTTACTTGATAGATGTCTTATATTTCACATAATGACAAAACATATGTACTAGACTGCCTGTTTAAATTGGGTCATGAGGTAAAAGGTCAAGGTCACATGGGGTACAAATGTCACATTTTCGGCACACGATATAATTAATTATAGACACATAAAACTGAAAAATAGCATGGTAGTAATAGCACTTTGGTGACCATATAATTTACTCGATTCCGTCGTATCGGATATTATTCGGTCCGTCTGTACGATGCATTCTAAGAACTTTATAAATGTATGGACCGGTTTCTGTGTCACCAGCTGAAGGCAATGATGACACGTCGGGGTCGGTCAACTTACCGTAGACTGTCTGTCCGATCGTCCGACTGTCATGGTTTTGGTTTTTTACTGAAGTTTTAAAGGTGAAATTTCATTTAAAGAGTTTAATGAGTAGACGTGTATTGCAAACACAGTTCATAATTATTGTATAAACACCGTGAGAGGTATTCCCTTTTCTACTATTTTCCGAGAGATTCTGCCATTCCGAAGCTTTGGAAATTAAAATTTCATTAACGACTATCGCGGCAGTTTGTTCGAATTTTCAAACCATTCAGATTTTTTTCAAATTCTGCATGTTGCTAGTATATACCCTGTTGTGCAGAAATATGAAATAAAATAGGGAGTCCCCGAACTGGTTCTTTTCTTAATAGCTTGTTTTTTCGTATACCCCTAATTTTCCAGAGAGACACGTGCTGTTGATAATAAAATCTCAGAACACCCCTCTTCAGCTTTGTAATTTTCCTTAGATATTGGGTTATTCATATGTTTTCATAAAAAAGAAAATAATATGAGGAAGTAGCATAAAACATGGAAACAACATTTTATTCGTCAATAAAGGGAACACATCAAATAGTTATTTTTCAAAACATTTCTCCTACAGTTCTTACATTCAGATGTTGCCAATATGTTTCACAAATATTAATAAAGCATTAATTTACTGAAATCACTAATTACAGTTATGGTTACCCGAACTATTTTTTCTACAAAATACAAAGTCTACATGTAGAGTAACGCATGTCTATCCAATTACATATAGGGCTATCTATAAATGATATATATGTTTATACAATAAATAGCCACCAATAAATGTTAAAATGTGTCAAAATCCACTGTTTAATCGTCAGCAATATATCACTTTACAAGCATTATAAGTATATATAACTTATCGTGGACGCCAAATTATATGACCACACCATTAAGCTTTTTGAGGTAGGAAAAAATACAAATTTCAAATATAAACTATATTGAATTGGTTAAAGGGAGACAACACATCAGAAGTTTTGCAAAAGTTGCTTCCCTTTGACTGTAAAAAAATAGAAACTGGCGCGATACTCCTTAATCGAAAGAGATTGATGTATAAAAGTGTTTTGCATGAGGATCATAACTCCTGCATCAGTACGGTGAGAGTAATTCCTTCTTTCCCTGTTTTCTGCCTACAACTCCGGTTCTACTATTATCAGATGAACTTTCATTTATGGAAATAGTTTGGTGAGGGGAAGTGCCTTGCACATGGTTCATAACTCTTGCATCAATACCATGAGATAATAATAATAATTTCCTTTTTATACAGTTTATTTTCTGGCAGATAACTTCTGCTGTACTGAAGCTGGGATTTTTAGCTGTTCGACTGATCATTGCTGGCAGTTGACACATGTTTCCCGAAGAACACGCTTCTAGTTATATAACTCGGAACACGTAACAATCACAGCACGACCATACGTGATGTGCAAAACTCAGGTCTAATCAGCACAAAGACCAATAGCACAGATAACTTTGAACTTGTTGAATTTCAAAATATAAGTATTGGGGTGGTGTTACTGGTGGCAGTGTGGGGTATAGGGTGTCCTGTATTCTACAGGATTATAGAACAATTTGGAAATTTTTTTACTGTAAAATGAAAACGTTTCGATGCAGACTAAAATCCGTAGCTCAACGGACACGGTCACAGTGCACGTTTGAGCTATATTGATTTTAAAGTATGGTAATCGGGTTGTTGAGTATTGCCTTTGGCTTTGTTATTGGAAGCGTCCTTCAGTGCTCATGACCAAAGTGGTCATTTTCCCAGAAGAAACTTCTGCTTATGACGAAACGGTAAAAACAATTCTTCAAAGAATTCATGCTTCATTTTTATATAACACTTCTTGTTAGTCTGTTTGTTAGTTTGTCTGTCTGTCCTCAAATTTAACCTTTTCCATATTTTTTTTTAAAAATAAAGGGACAGGTATTGGAAAAAATCTGACGATTTGTTTTATCTGAGTGGCAAATAGTTTGAGCTTGTGTCTGACCTGGCTCTAAACTGATTTCAATGAACATACTCGTTTAAGCACAAACATGTAAATTGAAGATGAATTAGGCTAAGCTCATTTGCTTACAAGCAGCGCATGAGATCAAAACCACCAACATGTTTTTCTGTAAGTTCATAACAGAGGTGATTATCTCTGTCCAATAAACTAAAGCCCTTAAATAGCGTTAACATAGGGAGGTCTTTGGGGTTACACAAATGATACAGTTTTGACCATCGACATGCACTTGTACATGATTGGTTTCTAGTATTCTAGCTTGAACAATAAGGCCATGAGTAGGTGGGATAAGTTTAGATATGAGAGCTTAGTGAAAACTTGCCCAATTTTAATGTCGCCATTACAGTAGCCATGGGCTGCAAGAAGAGCGACTCCGACCATCATGGCCCTCTTGTTTGAGGCTGATTGCAGATCTGAACATTTACACATGTATACACAACAGATGAATGTGTTACGCGATACTCTGTCATTCAATAAGTAGCAACAGCGCTAACTTTGGTATCTGTTGCAGATGTTGTATAGGAAATATTTAAGTATTTTTGAAAATTCGAACAAACTGCCGCGATAGTCCTTAAATACCGGACGGGCAACGGTTTTAAGACGGGCGACCATCATCGCCCGATATTGGTTATCGTGGGTTCAATATATGAATGAGGTTTACAAAGACGCACTGATTTCACTTCTTTGTTATGTTGCTCACTTTCTTACATGGAACCATACTACCGATTGCCTTACCGTGTAGTCCAGATCATGGGCATTCAGTAAAAACGTGCAATACTGTGGGAGACCGAAAGGAAACCGGTGTTATCCGGTTGCCAGTCGGGCGCCGGTGTAAAGACGAAATGTGCCCCCCCCCCTCTAAAGAGTGACACATGAGGACAATTTTTGACGTAGAAAACTGTCCTTGGGACTTGCTTTGGCATAATACATGTAAAATGACCCGGGAGGTTAATTTTCTGAGTCGAAAAATATCCCGGGGTCACAATTCTGAGTGGTAGGGTCACTTTTCGTCATTAAAACGGCCGGTATATGATAGACAAACGCGGGGTGGAGACGGCCTTGTCCGACTTCTGACACGCTTGTATACGTTTGTATATTTGGTCAAAAGCTTTCTCGGGTCCGATCGACGTGTAAGGTGCCCGGAATCGACCGATTTTAAGGCGATGTTGTTTCTATGACCGTCGTTGAAACTAGCTTTTAACTCCACTTTAAAATCAAACCGAGGCCCAGAATTCTGAGTTCATACTATGTTAACAGTATTTCAGTCATATCTCGACATAAAGCTAATTGCATATGGGAGAAGAAACAGGATGCACGTCATAAACTGTATCAGGTAAAAAATTGCATCTGGGTAAAAGCCCCGAATTTCCGATAGCCAGCTTGAAGGCTCCTCCAAATGAAAAAGCCCAAATGTTCAGATTGGGATTCGAATCAACAGCAGTAAGGAGCCAATTGAGTGTAAGTTATAGTCACTATGAGCACTGGACCACGGCCACGGGTCCCATCTCTCCCCATCCCGTTCAGAATACCAACAATCTACCAGCATTCGGCAAGCAACCTGTCGGTTGTCTGCCTATTATGCCTCAAAGGAAGCCGGGAACTAAGCATAAACTCAACGGGACTTAAGTTTGATCATTGGATAAAAAAGGCTGTACTTATTCACAGATAATTCTTCGGATTTAGGTCGGCTGTTAAAGAGCATTTTTGATCAAATCGTAAACACTGCATGTAAAAGTGGATAACACAGTTTTAGCGCACCCGCTTCTTAACAATGCATCCCGAGTTCGATCCCGGGTCATGACAGTACGTGAAAGGGTCGCCTGTTTTCCCTAGTACTCTAGTGTCATCCCACAAAACGACGCAATACACCATCTTTTGCGCTATGGAAAGTGATTTGCCTAAGCTGTTAGAACTTGTTTCATAAAGAAATGTTAAACGAAAGGTGATGTGTGAAGAATCCGTAGGTACCAACAGGTCGTTCAAAAAGGGGGTACGAAAATCTCACACTGCCATTGTGTGACATATTCGTACGAAATCTTCACACATTGGTCACACGAGTGGAAGAATTCGTACCCTTTCGTACGAATTCTTCACACCTCTAATTACGATGTGAAGAATTCGTAGTGTGAATAGTCCGAAGTTTTAATTCACTTCGCGTTGTGTAACCCCAGGTTCAAGGATCTGCTTTATAACAAGGCAAACGTTTTTGTCTACATTTTATTTCCTTAAGTGTTCCCAGGCACGTCTCTATAAAAACCAGCATTTTAACGTCTCCCCTACATCTCTCCAAGTCCTGTACTTAACGTATCCCTACATCTTGCTAGTTCCAATTCAACCTCAATTCTCTCTAATCCTACTAAAACAAAAGCCCTCTCTAACTCTTGCAGAGCGCGCAGCTCTTTATAAACAGTCTGTAGGAACTCGAATGAATAACGTCAGAGCTACGTACGCACATTCCAGCCACGTCCTAGCAACGTAACCAGGCGTAGGGTATCTGGCTCCCTAATATGGGAATATATCCCCGGCTCATTGCCTTTTCCGGGATGAGGGGAGGTACCAAAGTCTGACTAGTTAGTGACGTAGTTCGACCTTTCGTAATTCCCCCGCACATTCCAGAAGGCGTGACGTAGATTGAGTAATATTAAATATAGTAACATAATGCTAAAATTAACCACCGAACAGATAAGATATTTCTCCAGCATTTTCTGTCTACTGCTATAAAGGTAACTACGTTACACTCGTATCCCTTCAAAGAGATTTTCTCGGAAGAAGAAAATCGATTAATATATCTAATACAATTGGATTATTCGAGCTCTTACAGGTAAAAGTTTTCAATAATTGCAAGAATATTCAAATTATTAAGAATATATATTGAACACATTCAATAATTATGAATAGATACTTAGTATTTAACTCAGTGCATTTCTTAAAACGACAACGTTAAATAAATATCTTAACAATAACAGTTGAAATTAATTACCTTGCATTTGCCCGTGCCTGCCTAGGGAACTATACAATAATAAATCCTACACACTACACCAATCTCGAGTACATAGATTAAATATATTCCACACTGTCTATTTGTCTAAATGTTCACACATGATATCTACTTTAAAACCTTAATTATTTAAGTACATTGTCTTTTTTCCACTGATTCCACTCATCTACCTCTTCACGGCTGACCTCTCGTTTCTTCTCGATGGGTTGAAGCTAACGCTCGATTTGATAAGTCTAACTGTACTTGTATTCTCCAATGTCCAGATGTTTTCGTAATTCACACTAGCCTGATAAGCCACAATGTGTTACTATAAAATCCCAAGAATGTCATTGACTCGAACGTAGTTTTCCACTCTGTGTTCCCACGGACGGTTGAAACGATGATATGTCGTCTGCTTTCGTTTTTCTGGTGTATGCCGTCTTTAATGCCGACGTCATTCACAGATATCAAGGTAATGTCCCCTTGAACGCTGACCATCTAGACGTTTCATTTTTCTTACAGCAAATGACAGAAAAGGGGTTCGATTCCTACATGACCATTCAGATGATTTCATGAATGAAAACTTTTACAGGAGTTTCGCTTAACGCTCAAAGACCATCTGGGATATGTTTATCATTAGACACTAAACATCCGGTGTCTAACGGTCGTATAATGACTATTCTCATCAACCCGAATTACGTTTCTCAAAGGTTACTTAACCGGAACATTGAGCATCTTTTCGCTTAAAACTGTTAAATAACAATAATCATTCGAAGCGAGACCGATTTTTGATCTAAGGAGGTAGATAATACATGTTAGTTTAGGTTTGTCTGGTAAAGGTGTTCCGCGGCTGCAACGAGCAATAAAACTATCATTACATTGATAACACTGGTAGCCATTTAACGCAGCGGTTCCAGATTTAGCACTTAATTGCTAACCTTTTTGATTGAAGCCTACACTAGTTACATTAAGCTAAACTATTTGACTGAAGCCTACAATATTTACAATAATTTTACAATATGCCATTTATTGCGCAAAACATTGCTTGAATTTCTGTTCTTTTCTGCCCGATGCACATTTCTTTTTCGTAAACCTTTTCAGTCGAGATTTCTCTGTCTCATCGTTTATACAAATCGCATTACCGGAAAATTAAGCAAACGCCGTTTTCTATCAGACAGTCTATACCTACATACACATGTAGTATTATATAAAATACTGACAATATCTGCAGATGAATTATGTCACATTTCCATACTCAGGATAAAAACCTTTAAAAAGTTAATGCGACCATCTACATTCAACTATCGTCCACTCACGGCCCGTAAATCTAATTTTACTCTGCTTAATTTAACCCTAACCCATCATAAATTATGCGATGTATAAAAAAAATCTCGGCCCAGACATTAACTAAAATTTCACATTTCTAATTTCCAATTTTTACGATACACGAATTTGGATAACCTATTGAATCAATTAATGGCATATTGTACAAGTTCGTTTTTCCTTGCATTGGCTTCATTATGACAGGACAACTTTAGTCGCCCGACCTCGAACATTTTCGTAAAGTACCCCTTCCATGCTGGTTTATATTACTCGTGCCCTTAATTAAATTAACCGCGCCGTCTTGCGATATACCCGTACTTGTGATGTTTAAAGCATTTTCTGCGCTTAAAATGATACTTACGCCGATTTTTCGCATAAACGCGTCTATTTAGATTTTGTATTTTTGTTGTCATAACCATGACTGTCTTTAAGCATTAGATCTATGGCGAAATGATTATAATTTTGGAATATCTTCCCATCAATACCAGAGCGTAAGAAACCTTTTCCTTGTTCTAAAGATAAAAATTAAAATATATCTATTTTCACCCTTTTTTCGCCATTTCTGTTAAAATATATGAAAACGCCTACCTTGTTCTTAGTGTCGGGGAATCTATCCCTGGCTCATTGCCTTTTCCGGGATGAGTGGAGGTACCAAAGTCTGACTAGTTAGTGACGTAGTTCGACCTTTCGTAATTCCCCCGCACATTCCAGAAGGCGTGACGTAGATTGAGTAATATTAAATATAGAAACATAATGCTAAAAATAACCACCGAACAGATAAGATATTTCTGCAGCATTTTCTGTCTACTGCTATAAAGGTAACTACGTTACATTGAATCCTCAATGTACACTGTTTGTAAATGACGAGTAAACTCGTCGCTAGGGTTGAATGTGTGAATAAAATTACATCCTGAATGAAAATAACCTACCTTACTTTTATAGATATGTTCCAGCGCGTTTCTACTCTGTCTAGTATATCTGATTTTCAACTTCGCTCCGAATGTTTCGCATACAATACACATAAGTTAAAATGTATACCATCATAACATAATGGTCCTGTAACCGAAGGGCTAGAGAATACAGTTATATAGCAGGGAATATGTTGAGGCATTTTCAAATGTATTATATATTACACATCTTATTCATAAAATAATATTTATATGTTTAAAGCCGAAACTAGTTTCCGACTTGGAACAGATAAACCTCGGGTACAGATTCCCCAGTTTTGATTATATTATGCATACAGTGGCGAAAACTATTTTTTCAATGCAAACCGTTTGGAGCCGGATCAGTCTGATCAGGATCAGAACTGTTTGCCACTCAGATTAAAATTAACATTTACAACAATGTAGACTTTTCAAAATGCTGTCAAATTCTCCATTTTATTGCAGTGCTTTTGCAGTTCCTTTGCATTTCCTTTAACTTTTAACGGGAAAGAATAATGTCTTCTCCACTGTAGTTATTTCGGTCATTTTGTTACTGTACCATTCGACTACTATATACAGTGGAGAAAACGTTATTCTTTCCCCTTTAAACGCAAACGAAACGCAACACACTAAATTGTAGAAAATGACAACATTTTGATAAGTCTTACTATTCATTTTAATCTGAGGGGCAAACAGTTTGGAGCCTGATCAGACGCCGGGTTACCCGGCGTCTGATCTGGCTCCAACCTGTTTGCATTGGAAATAATAGTTTAAGGGTAAACGTGTTTATTGGGAAAGAATAACGTTTTCTCCACTGTACCATTCGATTACTATAATAATAACATTATTATTGTGATGAGTCTTTTTTTTCCTAGATGGTGTTGTCCGATAAGAAGGGTGTAGGATGGAAGGTGTTCTTGACGGGCTGGGCGTTCACAGAATGTCTGCTATTTGGAGGACTACATTATGGCTGGGGTTCACTAAACTTTGCCCTGAAAGCCGAGGGCATATACGCCGACCTGTGCTCTCAGGATGCACCTGTTAACGCCACGTCTAATAAGATACACGTTGATGCAAACTCGAAGATTGTAAAATGCAAAGCGCAGGATAGTCGTATGGCACTGTGCTTTACAATAGCAGCGACCCTCTTCACCGTCGGATGTGTCGTTCTTGGTCATGTTAACTACAAATGGGGAACCCGAGTGACTAGAATAATAGCCTTGTAAGTATACACAGTCATGAGACATTACGTGCACTGTAAACCCAAGTGTTCAAACAAAGAACATTTATTGAACGCGTATTTGCAACAGATATTGCACGCATCCTTGTGTTCAAATGTTTAACCCAATCGTTCAGCAAGTGTTTAAAGTTTAATGGTAGTGTTCAATTTCAAAAGCGATGCAACAGATATTGCTCGCCTAGAACATGTTCAACGAGAAAGTGTTAAAAGACAGAATACACACAAAACACACGTTCAGATTTCAAATGTCTTCTTTGACATTATGTGTTCAGCTATGAATGCCTACATGTACGTACAACATTACGTGTTCAGTGTTAGAATCACGTAGAACATATTAAGGTGTTCAGGTTTTTCTAGGTAGGCCTACATGTATCGCACATGAACAGTTCTCCAAAACCAAGTTGTTGCAGAGAGCCTAAGAACATAGCAAAACACTTCAGGTAATGTCACATCGGTAACATCACATTTCGGCTTGACATTACAAACGGCCTGCATATTCGGTTTGGGTTTTAGTCCATCTTTTGAGATGACACGCTACAATTCACTTGTCATTTTTCCTACGAAAATTATGCAATTGAACTATACTAAATACAGAATTACATATCTAGATCTACTTTCTAAGTTCCTGGAGTTAGCGAGGACCCCCCCCCCCCCCCCGTCCTTATAATTTTCCAGACAAAACCATTTCCCCAGTCAAAGATGAAAGCAATTATACAACAATACAACACGCATCTAAGACCAGAAAATATATTAGATCTACATATTGCTCTCCTCCGCACACCCGGCCAGTAATTGATTTCCGCATAAAGCAAATTTCTCAGAAACTTTCACGACCCATACACGAAAAATGGCTTCTTGTTTTTAAATCAAATTGATTACATCATAGTGACGTCATTCAATAGTAATGACGTCATGCACTAGTAATCTATGTTTTTCTATTTAGAACATCTGTTGAACGTCAGGCGTTGACAAGGTGTTCCAGTCTGACAAATGAGGTGCTAATTTTGAATGTTCTCATCCAATCGCGTCGAATATTCACGTAAAATTAACGTTTTATCAAAAAAATTCAGAAAAACTGAAAAACTCTACTATAAATGAATTAAATTGCATCCCCTGAACACTAGGGTCCAAACCCATATACGCTTGTGTTCAAATTTTGAACACTGTAGGTTTCAAATATGAACACTTGGTATGCAATCTTGTAAATTCAGTAGGTTGAACACATAATTATGTTAAAACATTGAATGTATGTATGTTCGGTTTTTGAACGCGTTCAGCTTCCGACTGGTTTACAGTGTGCAATGGAGAAGACGTTATTCTTTCCGAATAAACGCGTTTATACTTATACAATTATATCTCATGCAAACAGTTTAGGTAACCCGGTGCCTGACTAGATTCCAAATGAATCGCAAGAATTTTAAAAACATCTTCTAGCATAATTTTGCGTTTAAACGGGAAAACTTATTTTCCTCTGAATCCATTTGTATTGCATTCCAAAATGATACTTAAAGTCAAATTTCGTTTATATATGATGATAACCTAAGTATTTAAATTACAGACATATCAAATTCATAACTGTTTGGCATATATATTGTATTATTAAATTGCATTTGCGTTTACACGTGGAGGGAATAACGCCCTCTCCACTGTACTAGGATTAGAGGTATACCGGCAGTAATGCACTGGTCTACGGTACCTTGGGAAGTGAGTCGATCCCAAGCTGGACCAGCGGCCTAACTAGGGGTTTTACCGAATCCCCGATGATGAACAGGAATGTTCTTTAGCAAGATATGCACAGCGATTTGCTCCTCTCCACCCATGGGTTAAAATTGGTACATGTGAAGGGTCTGAGCCGGTACTGCGGCTGCCTACGCGCCATAATTTATGTTAGCAGTGCTCAATATAGTAGTAGTAGGCAAAATGGCTCAATGTTCGGAGGAGTAAATGTACAGTCTGTTGGACGATAATTTGACTGAATGTAGAATATAACTTGGTACTTTACCTTAATTTTTGTCATGGTTAAATAAGTGATCGTTATTTATAGGTAGTGGCTGTACATTGAATATGACGTTGTGTGTTTCATTGTAAACGAATGTAACCACACACGCAGTGAAATAAAATGGATACAATATCAACATTTTGAAAATTATTTCTTGATTTTTTTTGTCTGAGCAACAGACATTTTGGAGCTTGATTAGACGTCATCTATTATGGACTATGGTTTTAAACTGTTTGTTGCAAATGACATTATTGTTTCAAACAAACGCTTTTTCTGGGATCGACGGATCGCTTGACAGTATAGGTCTACAGAGTCGGTGTGCGTTGATCTTGCCAAGGCTTTAATTACAGTTCCTTTTCACCACAGTTGGGTTTTCACATCTGGGTCTCTTTCGATGGCTTTCACCAGCAAAGGTAAGACAACATTCTTTTTGACATTTTGTACGATTCGTTTTTACCCATAGCCTGTTTTCAGTTGGTGAGTCACGTAGCAGCTAAAAGCTAGCTGAAAGAAGAAAGTTTCAATAGGCTTTAACCATTTCGCTCTCAATGACGCTTAAATACGCGTTTGCAAACAGTTTGGACCTTACACGGCATGTGATCAGGATCCAAACTGTTTGACACTTGTTTCGAAATGTCTTTAGTCATACTGCCTTGTTTACGATATTGAAGGCAACAGGCATGGGAACTTTTGTACGATATCTAATCAGAACACGAAAAAAGATAGGAATGACATTTATGTTGTAATAGTTCAGTTCATCATTTACTGCATTAAGCCCACCGACCCCTACACAGTAAGTTACATGTACAGCCTTAACACGTCTCTACATTTACATGAATTGTGTTTAAACTGGAAAGAATTATGTCTTCTCCACTGTAAGTGATAAGGTATGAATTTATAAATGTACATCTTAAATGACTGATTCGCACTCACCAATGCACACATGTATTTCATTTAATATCAGCTACGTGTTTAGTTGATTTAAATATACAATTGAATATTATTGCTTTATTTATGTACCCGTTTGTCCGACATAAACCAACAGAAAGCAATTTCCTCTGCTAACTACGTTGACACTTTAGTCTCAGTCAGGGCAATAAATTTCCCGATAAATGCATTTTTTTTTCAAAACAATAAATTCGATTCAAAAACCTGTTGAGCCAGATCAAACACACGACAAACCAGCGTCTAATAAAACTCCAAACAGCTTGCCACTCAGAAAAAACCGCCATCGCCCGGTTTTGAAAATAACTGTCATATTCTACATTGTATTATTCTGCTTTTGTATTTAATTCCGTTAACCCTTTACCTGATAGCCTATTTATAATACTTAAGATAGGTGACTACTTAAAGCAGGTTGAAAGTAAAGCAGAATGCGCCTTAGGGCGCATTCTGCTTTACTTTCATCCTGCTTTAAGCTATCATGTGCTATAATGTAGGAAATATTCCCTATAATACATATTCATTACGGATTAAATTGGTACTATTTTCTTCAGCGGATGAATAAATCATATCCGCTAAAAGACGCTTCTATTGGGGAAAGGGTTAAGCGACAAACAGGATAGACAACGTCACTCGTTCCTACATAAGCTTCTATAGCCTATGAACGAATTTATAAAACGTTGCAAACAGGTTTGATCCCGGTGATAAAAAGAATAAATCGTCGTCTTTGAACGTTATAGTAGCTAAAACAAATATCTTCTTTGCAAACTGTTTAAAGCAATATTAAAAGCTGATTGACCAAGGTCCATACTGTTTGGCACTCCGATTCAATTAAATAGTTCATTATTGACATTTTCTACATACTATTGCAATGCGTTTGCGGTTAAACTGGAAAGAAAATGTCTATCCAGTGTAAGTATAGTCACTGTTGTTATATATGCCTGTTTTTTCGAATACGTTATATTTCTAGAGGACGGAGAAAACTTATATATATAACTAGGGATAAACATTATTTATTATTCTCTGCACTGTCATGACGTTACCAATGTCGTTTCTCAAATTTAAAGTTTAAACTTAAACATTTTGAAACGAGTGTCAAAACGTTTTGATCCTGACAAGATGCCATGTTACGCGGCGTCTGGTCAGGATCCATACAGTTTTCAAATAATCATTGTAATCGAGGTAAGGCAGTAAATGGGTTATATGCAAATAGCATCAACAACTGTTACATGAAAACGGCGTTTAAAAGCATAAAGCTATTTGGAATGACTTTGTCTATCACTTAATTAGCTGAACCACAAAGGGAGACAACTAAACTTGGTCGTCCTGCTATAGTCAAATTAAGTGATTCACTTTTTTCCCTATAGAGCACGTAGTGGTCAAAGTTACACGACGTGTTGTCTTGCGGTCATGTGACAGTCTCTAACTAATCACCGACGATCCCGATGATCACAATATGACGTTCAACATGTTCGGTTATTATAACATCGTAGACCCAAGTTAATCTGGAAAAACATGAACTCTGTAAAATATATACAACGAATAAGACTCGGTTTGTTTCAATGTCAACGCAAATGAAACGAAAACGCATTGAAAAACCAATGCCATATGTAACTAATATTCAGCCTGCTCAGATGGCAGGATCAGACTTCTTGCACCAATGTGTTTGCAATATACGCTGTTTATTTAGAATTAAGAATGTCTTCACTACTATATGACATAGCATTCTAAACAAAATGCATATCAATGTAAAACATATTATTCCGTTCCAATAAACACGTTATTACTTTTCCATAGCAAACAAATTTGAGCCAGACCAGACGCAATATATCCGGTCGTCTGAACTGGCTTCTTATTGTTTGCAAATAATATAAATAACTTAAATATGTTTTTCAAATACTTTCGTATTCTTCATTTTATCGCATTACTTTTGTGTTTGGTTCTTGTCGAGTGTACCTTTACTGTGTGTGTGTTTTGTTCTTGTCGAGTGTACCTTTACTGTGTTTGTGTTTTGTTCTTGTCGAGTGTACCTTTACTGTGTTTGTGTTTGGTTCTTGTCGAGTGTACTTTAACTGTGTTTGTGTTTGGTTCTTGTCGAGTGTACTTTTACTGTGTTTGTGTTTGGTTCCTGTCAAGTGTACCTTTACTGTGTGTGTGTTTGGCTCTTGTCGAGTGTACCTTTACTGTGTTTCTGTTTGGTTCTTGTCAAGTGTACCTTTACAGTGTTTGTGTTTTGTTCTTGTCGATTGTACCTTTACTGTGTTTGTGTTTTGTTCTTATCGTGTGTACCTTTACTGTGTTTGTGTTTTGTTCTTGTCGAGTGTACCTTTACTGTGTTTGTGTTTTGTTCTTGTCGAGTGTACCTTTACTGTGTTGTGTCTGGTTCTTGTCGAGTGTACCTTAACTGTGATTGTGTTTGGTTCTTGTCAAGTGTACCTTTACTGTGTTTGTGTTTGGTTCTTGTCGAGTGTACCTTTACTGTGTTTGTGTTTGGTTCTTGTCAAGTGTACCTTTACAGTGTTTGTGTTTTGTTCTTGTCGATTGTACCTTTACTGTGTTTGTGTTTTGTTCTTGTCGAGTGTACCTTTACCGTGTTTGTGTTTTGTTCTTGTCGAGTGTACCTTTACTGTGTTTGTGTTTTGTTCTTGTCGAGTGTACCTTTACTGTGTTTGTGTTTGGTTATTGTCGAGTGTACCTTAACTGTGATTGTGTTTGGTTCTTGTCCAGTGTACCATTACTGTGTTTGTGTTTGGTTCTTGTCGAGTGTACCTTTACTGTGTTTGTGTTTGGTTCTTGTCAAGTGTACCTTTACAGTGTTTGTGTTTTGTTCTTGTCGATTGTACCTTTACTGTGTTTGTGTTTGGTTCTTGTCCAGTGTACCTTTACTGTGTTTGTGTTTGGTTCTTGTCGAGTGTACCTTTACTGTGTTTGTTTTTGGTTCTTGTCCAGTGGACCTTTACTGTTATTGTGTTTGGTTCTTGTCCAGTGTACTTTTTCAGCATTTGTGTTTGGTTCTGGTCGAGTGTACCTTTTCTACATTTGTGTTTGGTTCTTGTAGGGTGTATATTTACTCTGTGTGTGTTTGGTTCCTATCCAGTGTACCTTTACTGTGTTTTATACAGAACATCCTTGGCTGATGTTTCCTGGTTTGTCCTGTCTTGCCATAGGAGGGATTCCTTTGGTGGTGACAAACATACAGGTGATAACAATAAAATAAAATAGTGTTACATTCATTTGTTTGTAAATGTATATTGAGAAATAAAGCATAAAAAATTAAGAATATATATATTCCCTCCATTTGCGAGTATAGTCGTTTCCCATTCTCTTAACCCATTTTCCATTAAGCGTCAAATTGACTTTTCAAGTTGAGTCAATAGTTATGTTCTACTATGAAGTGTTGTTTTAACAATACACGTATGTTGCAAACTAACAAAAAATTCAGACCCTAATCAGATGACACCTTTTGGTGTTTGCAAAGTGTTTATACATTCTTGCAGAACGTGAAAGTGAGGACGACGCTATAATTTCACAAAAACACGCCTTTAACGATTTTGTTTGTCTGCAAACAGTTTGGAGTCCGATCGGATTACGTGTGATCTGTCATCTAATCGGATTATTAAATATTTGGCGCTTAAAGACAGCCAGAATTTGCACGACCTTGTCATTTTCTACGATTGATTGGATTGCTTTTCGTTTGCGTCGTGTGTCATTCAATCGGGAAAGTACATCTTCTAAATGTTATTATAGATTTCCCCGAAGAGTACATACCGGATTTTGAGATCGCTTTTACATGTATTATATCCTAGTTTACCATGTGTTCAAGAGTTGTGTTTGTTGTTTCAGTTTTCCTATCTGTTTAAGACGGGCAGTGCTACTGTAGTAGGGCTGTTAAATGCTGGTTATGACGCCTCAGCTTCAGTGATGCTGTTGGTTAAGGTAGGTAAAACCGTTTTTGACATAAAAAATAGTTCCATATCAAATGACAAATATATAATAGTTTGTTTTTACACTTAAAATGGCATATCCTACTTTTCTCGCCGACACTATTTAAATAATATTGTGGTAGAAAGCGTTGCATCAAAGTATCTGCACTTTTTGAATTACAAATTGACTGAGATACAAACCACTGTTTATAGAAATATGCTGCCCCTAAGTCAACCATAATCTCGTTTGCGTTGCAACAGGCGTGTGTAAAACTATTCACTTAAGATTTATTTCCTTTTTTTCTTTTAAAGAATTAAAGACGAGTATCTAAGATTTAGGATCCAGATCAGACGTCAAGTCACTCTGTTGTTGATCCAGCATGTTTGTAAATACTAGTAAAGTCGTGATCGGAAGAATAAGGGTTAAACCGCAGATATCTAAGATCGTTCGTAAGTGATTTCATGTTTTATATAACTTACGTGCAGTTTAAGATCTAATGGACATTTAAAGGATTTTAATAGATGTATATAAGATTTAGAAATGAAAAATTCACCACCTGTATGAGAATAATGTTTTCCTAATTAATGTACCTATTCATATTCCTCTATGAATTATCGTTGTTCCCATGCGTTAATTGTCATTAGACTATTACATGTTTTCCTCTTTTTTACAGATTGCATACGAGAATGGGTTTTCAAGACAACACATGTTTTTCCTTATCACTGGTTTGCATACGCCGGTACTGGTGAATACATTCTTCTTTCTGCCAAAGCGCTTCATTAAGAAACAACCAACAAATGTTTCACCGAATATGATAACTGTTGCTGTTATTGACACTAAACATTCACAGGACAAACTTGTAACAGGTAATGTCAGTGCTGTTATAACAAATTAGCCCATTAAATACGCATGTTTACGCCTTTAACCCTTTTCCCCATAGAAGCGACTGTTAGCTTATCTAATTTGTTCCTCCGCTGAGGAAAATAGTTCCAGTTTATACTCTCATGAACAATTACCATCACAAATATTTTATAAAGCCTAGCAGTTTTTAGCTTAGAGAAGGCTGAAAGTAAAGCAAAATGTGACATTCTACTTTACTTTTAACCTGCTTTAATTGGTTACCTGTCTTCAAAACTAGAGACAGACTATGAGGTAAAGGTTTAATGTATACGTCCACAGAATAAAATTTATACAGCCATGAATATGTATCATAAGAAACATAATTTACATGTATATCTTAGCAAATGGAAGCATACAAAAGGTTAAAAGTAAAGGCTGTTTTACTGTCGACCTATTTTAGTATTTAATGGGACTACCTCATTTTGAAGCTAGACACAGGTAAAGGGAGAACACGAGTTAAGAGCTATTAGGTTATGTTTCTAACGCCCTAATAGATGGTTGAACGTAAAGGAGGCTAAAGTACATCCTAGTTTGTATTACGCTGTCACCCAATCAAGTATCATTAAAACCCGTTAAGACAAGTGCTTAATGCAGGAGGAGATCAAGAGTTGTCAGAATACAACAAAGCTAGCCGATGGCACATTTCGCAACTGAAATGCAGATGCTAAGGTAAAGGTCATATGTGTCAAATTATCACGGAGATAAAGGTCTTGTCCCAAGGTATATGTGCTACAAGTATAAAGTTTGTAAGTCAAAGGGTATAGCAGATGTTATTACAAATGTACAATTAAAACCTTAAACGCAAATTTCGAAACTTGAACCAGAGGCTAGGCTCCGATGTTATAAAGCGTTTTAGTTGAGTCTGAGTGTGTTCCCAAGTATTTCATTGGTCCGATTTGACCCTAGGCTCAAATCTGACCAATCAAATGCTTGGGAACGAGTTTATACTCAAGTAAAAACTTTATAACCTCGGAGCCAGGTCAATATCAAGATCACAGCGGTCAAATTGCTCAGAAAATGAAAGGTTTTGTTCCAGTGTATGTGTACTGCAAGTATGAAAGCTGTAAGTTATTGTGTCTAGTAGTTGTGAGGAACGTTATTGTGTCTCAATAACTCTTTTTTGTTAAACACCTCATGCAAGCAGGTACTAAGCAGGCTTCAACAAGATTGGATACGATTGGAGTAAAATGCCTTCATTTTCAAATATTTCATTGCTTTTGCATTTGATTAATTCGGGAAAAGATAACGTAGTATATGTATAGAGACGAACAGTATACGCCTTATTTCAGTAGCTGCTGATAAACCGGAGAAAGGCGTTCCAACGCTAATGCATTGTCTGCGTAACCCAATATTATTGACCCATACCGTGTGGCTATGTCTACTTCAACTACGTAACTACTACTTCATAGGCACCCTTAATCCATATCTTAACAGGCTTTTAGATGGCGATCAAGACAAAGGTAAGAATCCTTTTGAATGCAATCTAAAGATGTACTGAATTCTCATTGGTTTCTGTGTCACATGTTAGAAATGTTACAAATTGATAACGCAGATTGGAAAACATTAGAAAAAGTGTTATTTCTACTTTTATTCTAACAAAACTTTAATTGCCTGCCCCTAGAATTATGTAAATCGAAGACATATTTAACATTTTGATTTCATTTATTTGAAGAAATATCATAAGTTTGATTATATATCATTGCTAACGTACTGGCAGTATGGCATTAAATTGGTATTATCGATGACGTTCAGTTGGGTTATATCGTATTTTATTGCAATCATATTTACAAACCAACATATAAAGTAAAACCTTGACCTTAGATCGAAATCTAGGTCTAAAGAGAGTGTTTTATTTCTTCTCCATATTTCTTGATGTTGTTTGCATATCGACAGTGAGTTATTTTACCAATGTGTGTTACTACAACATGGCTGGCGGATTGGTGACAACTATCATATCAGGCCTTGTTTATGACTGGCAGAAAATAAAACTGAAAGGTAAAATCGTCTTATTGATATTCAATCAATCAATATATACTAAGTAGATTATTCCATGTTTACAATATTTTACTATTTCCATCTTAAGGGTGACTGGTTAATTTTATATCAACATTGATATTTACAGAAATTCCTGGATACCCTACAGTAGGTACAAGTATCACATTGTCTCTAAAATGTAACACATGCATGTAATATGATAATATACACACGAAAATTATCTTTAAGATCAAAGAGGTGCGGGTGTTTGATAAGGGTAGAATGAATATGCATAAACATCAAGTAGCAGTTGAAGGTAACGAGTGACACTAACTGCATTCTTACACGAGACGCAGATAGGCTTATACTGCTAACCACTTCAATGCCCGGATAAAATGTTAATTTGCAAACAATTTTAATTTTAACTATTTAGTATTCCATTCAATATTTCTGAAGTCAAAAAACG
Source organism: Gari tellinella (assembly GCA_922989275.2). Classification (NCBI taxonomy): domain Eukaryota; kingdom Metazoa; phylum Mollusca; class Bivalvia; order Cardiida; family Psammobiidae; genus Gari; species Gari tellinella. The sequence goes on from OV277872.1 coordinate 11,230,536, forward strand.
TGAACTTTACAGTTGAAAAATAAAAACAGACGACAATTGTATAATGCAGACGACGTCATTTTAGTGAACTCCATATTTATTAATATCGTTTTTTTTTTAATTAAACCTGGGCCTATAACCACTTTCTTGACTCGCAAACATCAGAAAATACTTTAGCTTTATTCAGCTTGAAATGTTTGTATAAACACACACACCATGCTTAGTTTCTTAGGTCATTATTAGCCAATCTCTACACCGAATCGTTTGTGCCAGTCACTGTGTAATATAGCCGTCATATTGGCAACATGAGAAATCGAGCCGGTGTAACGCAGTATAATGTCACACCCCTGACCTGCGTCATTTTAATACGTAGACAAATGACCACAGACCGCGGAAAAGGAACCCCATCGACTCGTAGTAGAATGACCCCCTCATGATCTGGGGTCATTTCTCATCGTAGTATAAAGACCCGGGTCCTTTTGCACGGGTGGGTCATTCTACTGCGTTACACCGGCTCTTATTTCAAATGACTAGTATGGACTATGATAACTGTCTGCCAAATGTCCTTTGTATATCTAAAACTGAATGATTATTTTCTCATACTCTTGCGAAACGTCGTACGACTAAAACGGTCGTAAGTAAGAACTTTAAAAAACATATAATTTCGGTTTTCGCCATCTAATCCTGTCTTGTGACATTTCTTTGGAATCGTCTTTTCAAATAATAATTTAGAATTTTAGAATCTGACTAACAACACTTTTTATCGTTAGACGGGTCCATAGACCATAATCTCTTATCTTATTAATGTTCTTAAACATTTGTGATGTTGATGAATATGGATGGATGATAAACTTGTATCAATCTGCCATCAAATGGTCAGGTAACTGACTATTTAAAGTAGTACACCTCTAATAGTATCGGTCTACTGTCAATCACTATCGATACTCTACGTTTAGCGACGGAACAACGTTCGACACGGACGGCAGTTGACGATAATGGTCGATCGGTCTGCGTAGAATACCGAGATGGATCGACAATGACCTTGTATCAGTAGAGACACATACATACAGTGGAGAATCTGTTATTCTTTCCCGTTTAAACGCAAACGTACGCAAACGCAAAGCACTAAAACGTAGAAAAGAACAACTTTTGGACAATTCTGATATTTCATGTTTATCTTGGTGGCAAACAGTTTGGAGCCTGATCAGACGCACTGCAAATAATAGTTTTAGCGTAAACGCGTTTATATAACACATTCTCCACTGTACAAACATGTTTCATACTGCAATATACTACTCCCTTTACTGTCATGACGTAATCAATTTTAAACAATTGTTGTCTGCTTTTATTTCTCAAATTCAAATTCCAGGTAGTTTGATTATTGAAATATTGAAATGAGTGGCAAACATTTTGGATCCTGATTAGACAACGCGTCATGTGGCGTCTAATCAGGACCTAAACTGATTGCAAATAACCCGGTACTCTGAACAAGAAAGTGACAATTGTGATTGCGAGAGAATTAATATTTGAAAGCTGAATCTTCTTTTTAAAACTCCCATTGTCTTCTTTCAGATGGAAAGTCAGAGAGATACCGAAAGGTTGCACCGGCCGCGTTGCCGCAAGGAATAGCGTCTTTGTTATCTGTAGCCATGACGATACTGGTGCTGATACCAAACCACAATCTTCTGTATATCATTTTCTTACTTTTGACAATCAAGCGTTCCTTCCTTCACAATATGGCGGTCGCGTTCATTGGTGAAAAGTAAGTTTTTTTTGTTAACTCATTCATCCCTGAAACTATAAATGGTTTCCAATGAAAGTTGGTCCGTTTGTGACTATTAAGGGTTGAGTATATCATTAACTAAAAACCGATGCAGACTTTGATCGGAAGTTTCGTTAACTAGCCCGCTGAACATGGTCTACATTGTTTACATATGAAAAAGGTACTAATCACTGGCAGACCAACAAATAGTGTGTATGTTTTCGGAGGGAGTTGCTAAAGTAGGCGGGAAAAATTGTCTTACATTTACAAACTGCTTGAACTAAATTAGACGCCACGTAACGCGGCGTCTGATCTGGATTCAAGCTGTTTGTCACTCGCATGTATGTTCTATTCTGTCAAACTTTCCAATATATGACTTTGAGAAAAACAGCAAACGACAATTTTAGGTAGACGATATTGCAGCTGTGACAAGGTTTGACATAATTAGACAGCGGCAAGCATTGTTGTAAGGAGGGAATCTTTGTTCAGAGGGCCATTGTTGGAAGGGAACACTGTAGTATGTTTTATGTATCGCGAAGACAATTCTAACCCATTTGTGAAAAGCGTCTTATTAATCGGATATTGGCAAACAGTGCAGAAACCTCAATATGTGTGTATAACAATTTAGACTCTAGTCATATATTCAATTTATACGTTCTTTTCAGATTTGGATGGTTAATATGGTTGTATTTATTTCAGTTTTCCAGAGGAGTATTTTGGGATTATGTACGGCATAGTGATAGTCAGTGCAGGAATATTTGGCTTTCTCCAGTATGCACTATTCACATGGGCGGAGGCTTATGACACAGGTCCGATGCACGTAAGTCTGCTTTTGATATATTATGTGAATTGTTAAAACATATATACACGACTGCTTGTTTATGTTTATTTGGTTAAAAGGCACAGCGCTGCTTCTCTGCAACGACATCCAATGGGGGAACAACATTCGGAGGGAGGTTAATTGGTTTACATTTACAAACAGCTTGAATCCAGATCAGACGCCGCGTTACGCGGCGTCTGAAATGAATTCAAGCTGTTTGTCACTCGTCATTAAGTTTTTCTGTTAAATTTCCAATATGTAACTTTGAGAAAAACAGCAGACGACAATTTTAAGTAGACGATATTACAGCAGTCTAAGCGTTAGACATAATTGTCCTGTTTAGGGATCTGCGGCAAGGGTCGTTGTAAGGAGGGAGTCGTTGCTATGAAGGCCATTGTAGGGAGGGAGCATTGTAGAATTACAGTGGTTTATACGCTATTCCTACACACTTTCCGCGTTTCTTACGCTTTTATTATCCGTTTCGTTAAACGGGTTTCCTAGCCGTTTCTTTACGCGTTTCTTTACGCGTTTAAAAGAGCCCGGATGTCGGTCTTAATTTTCTAAAGAATACTCCTGAAATATTGACTCGGGTCATTCACAAAGTGAGCAAAACATCAAATAGTCCGACATTTCATGCGGTAAGTAAATATTGCAGTGGTTATCGTAGCGGCGAGTCCAATGCAAGTCTGTCGCGTCGGGTGGTTTATTGATTTATGGGTCTGGTGTTACTGATCGGATTAGTGGGTTTTTCATCGATAAGATCCGAAATCTCCGCGTGAAACGCACCAATCGCAACATCTCTGGTATAATCGTTTATTTACGCGTTTAAACGCGTTAAAATCGTTAGGCGTTAAGCGTTCGTTAAGTGTTCGTTAACCGTTCACTATGCGTTTCTTACGCATAGATTAACGCTTAAATGGGTAGGAATAGCGTATTTACCACTGTATTATCATACGTCCCCTACCGATCGCGACTTGACCTGTATTTGCCAACAATTTAGATCCAGTTAAGTTGTGACCAGTGTAGGCCCACACTAATTGACACTCGTATTTAGGCTTCGTTCATTCAAATATAAAATAATTTATAAATCTTAAAATTGATATATTTAAATCTGAATTTACCGAATATTGCTGGACAAAGCTTACGACTTTTGCTGTTATTTCTCAAATTCAAATTGTATTTTGACTTCAGAAATATGTATTTGTGTTTCAAACAGTTTCGAATCTGATCTGATGTCGCGTTACTTAAAGACTTTTCCTCAGTCCATTGAGGGACCACCAGCATATTGTTCTGGATTTGTCAATGTAACTGTCAAATCACGTGCAGTTTGCCTGGAGAAGTCCAGATTATACTCATGCTCTAATGATTTTCAATGGTTATTATTAACCAAGCTATCAAATATAAAGGTAGAGTCTCACACAAGACGCTTCAATGGTTCAATATGCACAAGACCCATGCTTTTTGCAAGGAAATTGACAGTAAATAATCTGGCAAGGCGTTATGATCAAAAGGTCGTCAGGAAATGTCTTTAACAGAATACAAACTGTTTGCAAATTACTATTGTACCCGAGGTTAGGCACTTTGAAATAATGACTAAAAGCACTCCTGAAAAAAACATATACTTGCCATATCTTAAATGTGAAATAATCCTATTATAAAATAACCTCAAAAGTGGTTAATTTACCTTACATTACAGATCGACATTATAAAGGTCGATATTTTTTAACGCAAGTTGGTGGGCGTATCTTTTTAGGTGGACTTTTATCTACTTACCTTGGTGTGTATATCTTTTCAGGGCGATAGTTGTTTACTTACTTTGGTGTGTCGAGTTTTCCAATTGTGCCTGTTGTGTATATCTTTACAAGTCGATATCATCCTATTCATCTGAGTATGCATACCATTTCAGATCGATATTTATCTACATTGAATTTTGTGCGTATCGTTTCAGGTCGATTTTTTCCTACTTACCTTGGTGTGTTTCTTACAGGTCGATATTATCCTTCTCACATTGGTATGCGTTTCATTGCAGATCGATATTTCATAATATGTTTTGTGTGCGTATCTATTCAGGTTAATAGTTTCCTACATACTTTGGACGTACCGTTTCATGTTTATATTTTCCTATTTGCATTGGTGCGTGTGTCAATTCAGGTCGATATGTTCATAGTTTGGTCTCGGATCGGTATGTTTCTACTTACGGTGGTTTGTGAATCATTTTATGTCGATATTTTCCTACTTACTTTTGTGTTTTTATCTTTATAATTATATCGATATATTCCTACTTACTTTTATGTGCATGTTTATTTTTCAGATCGATATGTTCCTACTTACTTTGATGTGCGTATCATCACAGTTCGATATTTTCCTACTTACCTTGATGTGCGTATCTTTTTAGGTCAATATTTTCCTACTTACCCTGGTGTGTTTATCATTTGTTCACCCTGCCTACCTTTGGATATCAAGCTTAAAAGAGGAAAGAAAATTCAAGAACACATGATATTCTACAGTTTTGTTGCAACAGTTGAGAGATGTTATTCTTCAACCTCAGAGGAACACGTTTATACTGAAGCCATTGTAGCCCTTTACAAAATGTTCCGTGTGTATTTGTACGATGAGATACAATAGTCTGCATCTTACTCTTTGTATCGCACCACATTTGACGTCATGTTTGATATGCCAGATGGAACATCCACGAATATGCACAAGCTCCACATTAGTCAATGTGGCATAGCCAAAAGGAAATTCTTGTTCTGCTTCAAATATTCAATGTTGCTGGCCATATAATGACTATTTAGTTGCTGCTATTGGTGTTTATTAAAGGTATACAATGAATAGTATTGTGGGTTCGCTACATGGCCTTGTATTCAGCTCTTGACATTCTTGACATTCTTGACGGAAACAGCAGATCCTACTCGGGTTAAAGGCGCCCATGTGATTTGATGTTCCTGTCGAGAACGTCTTGGGATAAATACATCAACCTGTTTCACACTGCCAATGTACATTTGTAGAGATCACGTGTCAAAAGCAAACAGTAAACTCTGACATCAGAGTTTTGACACACTGCGGAACTATGGTACAGAGGATGGGGCGATACTCGAGTGGTTCTATTTATTCAAGATACCTTCTGTCATTCCGTAGTTGGACAATAACCTACTTATTAATTGACTTAGGATGTGAAATTTAAAGAATAACCAATATTTTGATAAATTATCTTTAATAGCCTAATGTCCGAATGACATCAATTCAGCATGTTTGCTCACAGACGTAATTTTTCAATAATGTTAAACGTTGCGACCTGCAATTTCATGTCTGATATCCTAAGGGATAAAAAACAAAATTACATGGATGGTTTCCCTTATTTTTCTTCTAAATAAACAAACTAGCGAAAATAACGGTTGAAAACGTTTTAAACCTGACACTTGGTGTTTCCCTTTTTTCAACCCTTTTTACCTTAAACCTTTCATGATCAACTTTATTGTGAGATATTTAAGAAATAACAAATTCGTAGGTGTTCATTACCGTGCATTAGATCACAGTTAGGAGTTGAGATGTGGAGTCATTAGATCACGAGGCCTTTAGGCCGAGTGATCTAATTACCCACATCTTAACGACTAACTGTGATCTAATGCATGGTAATGAACACCTACGAATTTGTTATTTTAATTCTAACGTGACTTTTATTATAAAAATACTATTTAATAATATGTATTACGCGTATGGGGCAAATGGAACAGCGGACGGAAACGCCACGCGTGTATTTCATTATCGCGGCGTTATATATGTTTCTCGCTATTCGTTGTCTCTATTACATAGGTTTCGAGACGTGTTAGAATTAAGACTTAACACATTTTTATTCTTACGCGACTTTAATTGTAAAATTACTTTTTATGTATTACGCGTATGGGGCAAATGGAACAGCGGATGGAAACGCCGCGCGTGCAGTTCATTATCGCGACGTAATATACGTTTCTGAGTATTCTTTGTCTATATGCCGTAGGTTTCGAGTCGTGTTAGAATGATAAAGGATGAAGCGGTCACAATGTCTTTAGGTATCAACATGCGACCTATTTTACCCCTTCACTGTCATGACGTCATCAAGTTTAAACAATTATCGTCTGCTTTTATTTCTCAATTAATTTTAAAGTTTAGAAATTTTGACGAAAGACATATTGAAATGAGTGTCAAACAGTTTGCACCAAGGTGTTTAAAATAATTTGAAGCTCATAGTGATAGAGATGAAGATTTAAGGAGGTTTAAATATTACTTTGTACATGCTTTAAAGCCAGAATACTGCCTTTATTGTCCATTAAATCGCACGATTTCTTATAGCGGGTATGCGTGCTTTTTCCTTGTTGTAAAACGAAGAGGAATCGCAGTCCGATGCATGACACATGACACATGTCCCCTGTCCGCTTAGAATCATACATACATATATCGAATTCTTACCGTGATGGTTTAACTTAGCATTCTTAGAGGTTTGTTTACATACATGGATCACTGTTTTGTGTTGGTTTACGTGATTTTACGGATGGTTGCTTTAAGGTCGCGTGATCGTAACGAGTGCCGCTAGATATATCATGTACACTGTCATATCCATGTGTATTGACCCATTTTTCTGACCTGTCAGAGTTATTTGTAGAACAGAATAGTTAATAATGGTAAATAGGTAAGCAAGGTAACATCGAATATGAAATCGTACACTTTCCTACTTGAGACAAGTATGATCCTCGTACAGCAAGAGAACGCTGCGCTAACTTTACTAATATTTAATTCTTTCCTAATCAACGCATTTATATACTAAAACTATTATTTTCATTGCAAACAGGTTGGAGCCAGATTAGACTCCAACATGTTTGCTACTCAAATTAAAAATACATGTATAGTTAAAATTTATAAAAGTAAATTTCGACAGTTTAGTACATTGCGTTTGCGTTTAAACGAGAAAGAAAATATATCCTCTACTGTACATTACGTACAAAAAGTACAGCTATCCGTATCTCTAACGGGATGTACAGAAAACGCATCCCTTTTAAAGTTTTAGAATGTTCCAATCTAAAAAGTAACTCTGACAGGTCAGAAGAAAACACTGATACCAGTTGACAAATTCCCGCCTTATGTTTTTGCATCACCTCTCTTGGTAGATCTACTAGAAACAGCCCTTCATCGTCCTGTTGTGCCCCTTTTAAATGTTTCTGTGTGGTAAAATGAAATATGCAGCCAGACAGGTAATCGAACCCGCGGACCCTCGCTTAAGAGGCGAGTGCTCTCAAGACGGTGGTACCGGACCGCTTACACACTCTCTCATAATTTCGCCATAACTCAACCATGCTACAGATATCCCTAATGCACAATACATTTTCCCGAATTCTTATTTTAAGACCACTCCTTGAGTTTATGCTTATTGTTTTGCACACATGTAGTTGCTGCGGGTTATTTACGCTGGGCGCAAACTGTATATAACATGATGAGAAACTGTGCACCAAACTCTCGCTTACAGGTCGAATGCTCTCCCGACTGAGCTACTGGAGAGTTTGCATAAATATTTTGCCATGTCACCATAAACTCAGCCTGCATACACATGTATACAATTTACACTGTAAATGTACACCGTATACAACCTTCACACGTTAGTTGGACATTTGTATCTACGCAAAAAAGTTATTTAGTCATCGCTGTTTATGCACATGGGGTCCGTTTTACTAAACAACTTACGCAAATTATTTGCGTAAGTCAGAATTTTAAATTTTAATTTCTATTTTTAATTATCACTTGCTACAAACAGCAATTAGCCAGATCAGAGGACGCGCTTTTAGCGCGTCCTCTGAACTGGCTATTTGCTGTTTGCAAACGTTTATAATCGAAAAATAAGAGTTAAACGATTTTGACACGTAAGTAGTTTAGTAAAAAAGGCCCATGATGTGGTAATTCACTGACACTAGTGTTACCGAGTGTTAGCCGGAATATCCGTCAGAAATGTTCGTTGGAGCAATGTCAACAAACCAATTCAAAACTCGACTTGAGTCCACAAATTTTACCGATTTGTATACAATATTGCCTCGAAAACCATTATTTACTATTTCTTTCCATATATTTGCCATTACAAATGTGACTCAAATGTCAGCAACGTGCGGCTTTTAAGTTGCTTTGTTGTTAATGTTTTGTACGTTGATGACGTAAAACGTTCACTACGGTTATAAGGACTGACACACTAGTAAAACAACTTTCATAATAGTTGAAAGGGTTAATAGGTCCAGTAAGTTACACATCCACTTTATGACACGTGCATTACAGACCATTGCAGACCATTAGGTGCGATCCACGAAAACACCGTTATCGTTATTGGCAATAAATTGTTAATCCCCCTAGCTGAGTGGCATATACAGGCGGGAGGTCAATATTTGTTCTAATTTATTTGTTACAGGCGGGTGGTCAGCGTCTGTTGTAATTGATTGGTGACAATTAATGCGGCTAGATCTTAAACTATTTGTACGATACTTAATCTACATCTGTATCTACACGGTTGGCGCTGGCGTCATACCTGACTATTTTTGCGCTTTGGTCTGCTATAGGAAAAGAAGATTAATTGAAATTATAGGAACGTCAGAAACAGTTAATATGAAAGAAAGAAAGAAGATAACGGGAATGAAATAGGCTTAAATGAAACTGAAATCTATGAAATCTTGTTATTACTCGAGAAAAACGTACTTAGAAATATTGGTTTACCAATTCTTTAGAATATCTTCAATATGTATGTAGCTAACAAACCTCACGATTTTAACTTTCAAATTGAAAGGCGCTCTTTTGGTACGAAAACGCCAGAACTTATATGAACTAAGTTCATATAAGTTCAGGCGTTTTCTCACCAACATATTTCTACGCTCATTTAACTCACAGTGGTTCCAGTCCTACCCTTGCTTCATTATGATGAGGTATGTATGCAAAATTACCCTGTATGTCTGTTTGTCTGTCTGTCGATCTGCATTCGATTTGAAAACAGATTATACTGTGAAAACTTCATATACATGTAGATCTATATACACGTTTATGCTTCATTTACAAACAGTCTCTCATAGGAATGTACACTATGTATTGTCATATGCAAGCAGTGTAAATCCCGACTTATCATTGCACTGTTTGTCACCTATGCAGACAATGTACAACCAGATCAGGGAACTCTTGTAAGAATCATATTCACAGAGTATGCATTGATTGTCACTTGCAAATAAATGTTAAACCATAAAAGTGAAATGGAGTATTATGTGTTCGAAACTCGAATTTCAACAACCACATGCGCGGTAGCAATTTTAAAGAACAAGTTTTGTTAACATTGTATTTGCACTTAAAGCTAAACGGTGTCGATGTACATACTATCCGCAATGGATTCAGACGACGGACCGCGTGAATGCTAATTGTATTAATTTGAGTTCAGATATAAATTGGAAATTTCTTCTGTTGGAGGTTTGACTTTACTCATCTATGATCTGATAATGTACATTACTAGCTTACATTCAATGTCAAGAGATTTCTTCACTAAAATATTATTAAGTATGTCAAAAACTGCTTAACCTGATTAAACGTCTCCTGAAGGAACATTTTAATGTGACTCTTAACTGTTTGAAAAGGATTGATTTATCCCTAAATCGCAACCAACGAGATAAATGTTCAAAGTATGCTCTCTTAGAAATAAAGACTTCGTAAATAAGAACCGATTTAATATTGTACCTATGATTGCAACAAATATTTACTTATTACACATTATAGCATATTTATTTTAATAATTGTTCCTTAAACATTTTAATTGACAATTCAAGTGTCCGATTGAGTTTAGTCCAAGTTGACTACTTTACGGTAGTTGTTTTACTAATCAGAGTTTTGTTTATACATTATTCGCATAAAGGGCAAATTTACCCTTCACAGTTACACAGTTTATAAAATGTGAGTATAATCGTCGATGGGGTTCATTTGGGTTCAATAAGTAACACAAATACGCAAAAGCTGAATTTTCACGATATGTTGATTGATATATGTTGCGCACGAAGTATTGTTCCTTTTATTAACTTACAAGCAAACACCATTCATATTAAAATGTTGAACGATGTAAAGATTTTTTAAACAGATCCGATAAACCAATAATCATATAATCACACGAATCGGTAGTTAACTAACATTTCATCCAGTTATCTGAATGCGTTAGAACACAGTGTTAACCCATTTGCGCCAGTTGGATTTTCCATACTTATATATTGGACTAGTCCATCTTTTTAATATACGTTGTGCCTGTTGTAAATGTTCCTTTTCGTTTTGTTTTCTGTTGAAATGCCTATCAGTAAAATGTGTAGACTCTGATCAGATCTTAGAAAACAACATTTAACGTTTAATTTTAGATGTCGCAAACTGCAGCTTCTGATCAGAGTCTACACTGTTTAGCTATGTCCCTTTTCTAGGAAGCTAGGCACAATTGGGTTAATTACAAATTCACCTGCATCTGTACAAAAAGGCAAACAAAGTTGTATACTGATAAGACGCTGCATAAACGTGGCAAAATTTAGAATTGAAACCGCTGGGCCGTGGCACTAGTATCAATATGTTTATCAAAGGTGAGCTAAAAGTGTTGTAGGCTGTAGACTTAAACGACGATAGAATGAGGCGGTGACATCGTTAAATGTTAAACGTATGGAAAGTTACATTCGGAAATGATATAATCTTGGTAATTAACCCATCTACTACCTTACTCCGCTACCATTAGTTAATAGTATTTGCAAACTAGTTTGGATCCTATGCAGAAGCTGCATAGATTCAAACTTTTGGACACGCACTTCAATATTTCATAAGTCAAAATACATAAAATTGATATTTGAGAAATAAAAGCAGACGACCATTGTATTTGGTTCTAAGTGACAAAGAGTATATCAGGCGTTACTGGCTCCAAAATGTTTGCAATAGAGATACTATTATTAGTACAGACATATGTTTTTCAATACATCCTTCTGATTATGCTAACGTGAATAATTAATGAATTCCATCAGTAACCTACACTGTGAGCTAAATACGGAATACTCCTACATGTTAGCCTTAACCCATAATCTATTTCTAATTTTGAAGACATCTAAAACAGGTTAAAAGTAAAGAAAATGCACACTTAAGCGCATCCTGCCTTACTTTCAGTCAGTTTTAAGCTTTCGTATAGCATAGAGGACATATGTCCTATTTAGCACACTCATTACTGTAAATATAGTATAGTTGGTCTCATCTTACATATCATTGGTAATTGTCAGTGTCATGTAACACGTACACAACAAACACACGCAAACGTAAGTCGGTCATAAACGTACATGTATCATTAATACTATTATAAACCCTTTCACTACTATTGTAGTTTAGGTACATAAAACGTCACATGCGAATAGCACATAAATACAATATAGCCCGGTAAATAACCAGTACATCACAGTTGGGTGAATTTGCTTGTTTATGTATTTAATAGTGGAATGCATGGTACAAACGTAGCTTTAAACACTTAAAACAAGTACCGGGGTATTGTAATTCAGCCTAGGATTATGTTATTAAAGGCAACATTAATAGTCAACGGTTCGTTAGTTTTATATACTATGGTGGATTACTCGCTTAATACGAAAAAGCAAATGTAATTCAACCGTAATACAGTTTATACGTTCTTTGGCAGTTTCGAAATAAGGTGGGTGATTTAATGTATCTCAACTGTTCAAATGTTTAGAGCCTGATCAATCGCTGAATAACAAGTAAGTCTGAAATTGCTACAAACTACATGAAGTATTATTGCAAAGTATAGCGCTCCCTCTCTACAACGACACTCAATGAAATACACAAACTATGTGCGTTGTTGGGAGGGAGTCGTTATAGGGAGGGAAATTGGTTTATATTTGCAAACAGCTTGAATCCAGATCAGACGCCACGTAACGCGGCGTCTGATCTGGATTCGAGCTGTTTGTTACTCGTCACTAACGTTTTTTTCTGTCATATAAGTATGAAACTTTGAGAAAAACAACAGACGACAATTTTTAGCAGACGATATTTCAGCAGTAAAAGCATTAGACATAAGAGAACATGTTAAGGGAACAGCGATAAGCGTCGTAGTAAGGAGGGAGTAGTTGTTGGGAGGGCCGTTGTAGAGAGGGAACACTGGAATGCTAAAATGAGTTTGTTGTAAAGAAAAAGGTTATTTCCATCGTTTTGCTTTAATACGTACACACATACACACTGAAAGATTAAACGATGTATTTACATGCCTGTTCATTATTCAATATTGCCTTTATGACGTTTTGTAAGTGGAATCCTTTACTGTCATAATATTATCTACTTTAAACAGTAATTTGTCTGTTTTTATATCTTAAATCTAGACTTTAGGTAAACTTACTATTAAAAGTGATATCGTTACAAGTGACACCGAGTTTATTAGTATCAGAATTGTTTGAAAATACAGTGCTCCCTCACTAAAATGATACCAAATGAGAGACAAAAGGTATGTGCGTTGTTCGGAGGGAGTCGTTGTAGGGAGGGAATTCGGCTTACATTTGAACTCGTCATTATGTATTTCCTGTAAACTGTCTAATATGTAAATATGTGGCAACCAGCAGGCGACAATGATAGGTAGACGATCGTGCAGTCTAGGAATTGTTGGAAATAATTATATTGTTTTGGGAACAGCGGCATTGGTCGTTGTAAGGAGGGAACCCTTGTTCGGCGGGCCGTTGTAGAGAGGTAGTATTGTAACCAGTTCAAATGGTTTAGCAAAAAGTGCAGATCCTGATGAGGCGCCGCGTCACAGGTCTGTATACTTTAGTAATGTGTATTTGTTTGTTTGTTTTTTAACTGTATCTATCTACCGGTCAGTAATGTCCATTATGTGAAGGGGGAAGTATGTAATCACTATCTAGATCAATTAGATTCTAGATCTAGATCTTATTCATTCCTACCTGTTAGCAATGTATAATGTATTGGAATGGAATAACAAAAAAAATAAAAAACAAACTTTTATCTGAGTTGACTTGATGCTTTCTATAAGTATAATATCTATAAGTCTAGATTCTAGATCTATATATATAAGATATTTGTTCCAACCGGTTAGCAATGTATATTGTATGGGTGTGGAATTAAAAACAAACGCCAAAAAAAACCACAATTAGATCTGTATGGGTTTGCATCTAAGCATCTACCGGTCTGCTATCTATTATTATAAGACCATGAATTACTAACTAAAACGCATCCAATCGATACAAACTGTTTTGAAGTCCACAGATATGGTATTTTTCTATCCAAAAAGCGTTTTATCGACGGTTGATTATGGTTTTATAAGAAAATAGCTTTAGTTTAATCTGTCCAGATTAGAAACATTATCTCCACCTCCTAACTTCCGGTTGACCTCGGGTCAAGCAAGAGCGTTTGTAAGCGCAAATTTCATTGGCTGAATAATTCACACGAGAGTATTCCCATACAGTGGACAATACATGTACGTTATTCTTTCCCGCTTAAACGCAAACGCAATCACTAAATGTATAGAATGACAACTTTTTGATAATTCTGCCTATTTATTTTAATCTGAATTGCAAACAATTTTGGAGCAGGGTCAGACACCGGGTTACCCGGCGTCAGATCAGGCTCCAAACGGTTTGCAAATGAAACCATAGTCAACGCGTTTATTAGGAAAGAATAACCTCTTCTCCACTGCACGTTATTCGCGCGAGCGTGTTCCAGCGCTTCTGTCAAACTGAATAATCTACTGATTACAATTTCACATTGTGCACAAAAATGCTGAGCTTAGATTAATGCAAGACTTTAATCACTGCATGCTTAACAATTTCAACAAAAAATCATGAGAACAATATAATTATACATGTAGTTACATATCTTCCCGGTATAAAAATTATATTTTCAAACTTTACCTTCATTTCGTCTAAACCGGAAGTTGTAGGGTGGAGAAAAACACTTATTTGCAAATTACCGAATCCAATCTTGATTCTTTTATTTTCGGGATCAAATCAACTATAGGAGATATGTATTTCAAATAGATATCTAATATATCTTTATACTGCAAACTATTTGGTTTCGATTGAATGCGTTTTAGTTTGTTATTCGTGTAGTCTAATGGCGGGTAGATCTGTTTTGAAGTCGGAGTGATAAAAAAGCTAATATATGTAGACGTTTTTGAGACTTTCTGAGGGTAGCTTGGTGCTGGAATTATCTGTAAATGTTTTCTCTATGAAAAATTTGGATGCAAATTAGTCGAAATATGTTGGTTATTGTGTATTTGTGACTTTTCCATTGGAATGTGGACTAAATTCATCACTACGCTTCGGTGAGCTGCAGTGAGTAACTCGTACATTCAATCCTGCCCCTCGTAATAACTTTATAAACTTTATAGTGCAATACATACACATTACCAGTTGACAGCGCGATACAGAGTGGTGTATTTAGCTCGAGACGTTTTTGGCGGAAATAGCCGATCTGACGAGCGCCTTGGCGCGAGTCTGATTGGTTGTTTCCGCCAAAAACGTCGAGAGCTAAATGCAACACTCTGTTGCGCACTGCCAACTGGTGATGTGTTATTATATGCCTTGAATACAAACCAGAAACAACTAAATAGTTGTTTAAATCATTTTATATCCAAAATTTATTAGTTGTTTGAAGCAGAACAAGGTTTTTTGTATGTCACAAAGAATAACGCGACACTCGTACATGTACGTAAATGACGTCACGTCAAATCGAAAGCGAGGTCAGAGTAAAATACAAAGTGGCTGATACAAGGTGGCTGATACAGACTCTTGTATTTTACTCTGCATATACACGCGGAAACGCTCGATATCACTCGAAGGCATATAATAAATTGTTATATATAGTCATCGTATTCATTCTCTTCAATCCAAACCTGTAATGAACGACACTGTTGGTATTTCACAGAGCACCCAACAACAAGAGCAAAGAAAGAAGCGTTCCGTTCATCGCCCTTTGACAACACTGCAAAACAAAAAGTCTTGTTTTGCTTTGCTTTGGCCTCTATAGATATTGAAACTGACCCTAATATGTCGGTCAATGAGTCTTAACCCATTGACATACAGTCAGACAATGTTTCATTAACAAGTGATGATTTTTCTGCCATAGCCAGTCGCATTAAAAGCCAATTTAAAGATACAGTTCAGACGGCAGTCGAAGACATAGCGAACCGCGTTTTGTCTAAACTCGAAGCAATGATCACAACTCTTGAATCTGAGATGAGAACGATGAGTTAAGATCCAGGGTCAGAAAGCTTGTGGAAACTGCCGACGCTGCCGAGCAGTACAGTAGACGCAACTGCCCACGAATCGCTGGCCTGCCGAAAAGCCCTCACCAAACGACAGATGAGAAAATTCTCGATATCTGTAGAACGTTGAAGATAGACGTCAAACTGGCTGACATCGACAGAACCCACCAAATCGGCAAACCTGCCCATGGCAAGGACAGGCCTATAATTGTCAAGCTTGCAGTGTTACTCAGTTCTTAGGCCCAATGTTATTAACGCGTATTTCCCCGTCAGCTGCAATATCAGTTTCGTATCGAATTATTCTAATAGAAAAAAAGAATTCAGCAAAAGCATTGATGACTGAACTTTCTCACACATTGACGACGTCACGCTCCATTGCGTCAACGTCTGGAGGCTAAGGTAAGGAACGAACGCGTTTCTTGAGAATGTGGCAAACGTGCTCTGTAAGGTTACACGAATTTGTATCGTCGGGGCAAAGCTGTCTGCAAACTCTCGCAGCCGATTACGTATCGTCTTTGGTATGATGTTACCGCCCTGGTGATCATTAAACTGGCTTGCTGGCTTTGAAACGGGCAAATATCTGTCTCTCAGGTGCGTCACAACAATACATCAGTCCTAAACGTGTTCTTACCCTTCGTTTTGGTTTCCTAGGGCGGTCTGCTCTTCTTCCGGTGACGTCAAATGTCCGCGTTATAGCCGTAATGTTCGAAAGTATCCGGTTAAAAGTTCTAGCCACATGTAAACGGACGGACATATTTCCTAATATGGATTCCACTTCCGGAATTACTCGGTGGTTGAATCTTATTTGCCGTAAGGATACACAATCGTGCAACATTCCGACGGCTTTGCCGCTCTCTTCGTGTGTTATTCTAGCCATTTGAGGTGCTTTCGGGCTAGGCAGTCATTAGAGAAATGTCTCGTGTAACATTGCGGGCAGAGACTTTCTTCCATACTTTTCACGTGCAAATTAGGCCAAACAAGTCACATGGCTGTTCTGACGCAACGTGTATAAATCCAAAAATAAGGATCGCTAAGAACCAATCATTTTTTGTGTAACATATCATAAATGTGAACTTAGTATTTAAAGATGTATGTAGCTTTAAAAAGTGACCGATTAGAAATTTTGTTAAGTTCGGTATAGATCTATAAGAGATAAAAATGTATACAGATCTCATCAGAGTCATAGACATATTATGTGTAAATGTTTACATTTAGATACATATCTCTTATAGATCTTTACCGGTAGGGGTATGTATACAGTAAACACACAGCAATAATAAGTCCATGACTCTGTTGTCAGTGGCTTGAACCTGGAACCTCTCGCTTCCTTTGCGAACTGCTTCCACTAGACCACCATCCCTGTATCCCCACTGAGTTGAAATGTCCACATAAAGGGATTGGACATCAAATGGTAGTATATAAATGTAAATACATGTCGAGTTGTAAATTCGTAAATATAAATTTAGGAAAAGAAGTTCTGTTCAAAAATCCATTTGAAAGAAAAAAAGAAGCTCGGTGGGATTCCAACCCGGGACGCGTGGACGTAAAGCAAAAACTTGAGTCAATTTTTTTTTCAATTGGTCGATTTTAATCAATTTGAGTGTACAGTGACAGTTACAACGGCATGCCTATACTTGCGCAAATGATACGAAATTGATTTACTTCGTCTAGTAGACGGATTGGAGAAAGAGTTGAAACATATCTAATAAAAATAAGATTCGGTGACATTTCCTTTAGATTTTAATGTATTTTAATGCAAGGTGATTGGTAATACCACACATTTGCTTTTTGTATGTTCGCGGGGGTGTTTTCTTTTCTTTGTTTTTTTTTGTTTTGCAAATACACCGTTTGGTTAATAGATCAAGACTTTTAAAATGGGTTAAAATCGCAAACAATTAATACGATGATAACACTTCCCTCTATCGGCGTAAATACTAAATATCTCTTGTCTGTCGTAACATTTTATATCCGTTAAGTATTAACTGCAGTAATGTTGCTATGACAACATCAATCTGTACTTTTGACCACGCTGTTATATAAACACGTTTATTTGCGGGTTTTTTTCAAACTTCCACATTAATATATACTTTTTAATTGAAGATTTTAATTTTTGTTTTCAAAGATGGTTTTATCTGACAAAGAAGGATTGGGATGGAGCATATTCCTGGTATGCTGGGCGTTCATAGAAGTTCTGCTGTTCGGAGGTCTACACTATGGATGGGGATCTCTCAGCTTTATCCTGAAATCAGAGGGCGTATACGCTGATCTCTGCACTGAAGTATCGCAAATTAATACTACGTCAAATAACACTGTAATGAAGGCAAAGCAGGGTACCGAAGAGTGCAAAGCACAGGACAAACATATGGCCCTGTGTTTTACAATAGCATCCGGTCTCTTTACATTTGGTAGTGTCGTCACGGGTCAGGTTAACCACAAGTGGGGAACCAGAGTGACTCGAATAGTGGCATTGTAAGTATGGACAAAGGCCTCGGTCATACATAATGACATTATTGATGATATATATTGTTTAATATCTTCTAACAATACTTTTTCATTCACATGCATATGAAAAACAAGTTTCAAACAGTTTGGATTCTGATCAGACGCCTCGTTACGCGGCGTTTGATCATGACTGAAGCTGTTTTCAAGCGCGATTTAAGCGTCATCTAAGCGTTGCATAAGTTCGCCTTTGTAATCAGTTAAAATCAAGATATGAGGCCGCGTAACGCGATGTCTGAATTTGATTCAGACTATTTGTAACTCATATCGGTATTTCCTCATAATTTTGCCTGAATTATAATTTTTAAACATATTACAGGAATCAGTATAAAAGAAAATAGATATTAAGTCTGTGAGCTTGTTTAAACAGACACAATTCGCTGATGAAAGGGTAAATGGGTTTGCAATGTCGGTAAACCCGTTACCCCATAATAACGCCTTTTTACGCCTCTAACTTATTACTCCCCTGAAGAAATCAGTTCCAATTTATACAGTCATGATTAAGAATTGTAAGAAATATTTTCTATATTCCAGAAGATGTAAGCTTAAAGCAAGCTTAAATTAAAGCTACGGTGGTGTACACGATGATCAGGCAATAATTATATTGAGAACAAAGGGATCAAACTGAGAGTCAAATAAATAAAACTGAAAACTGAAACTGAACACGCTATGCAAAGAGTTTGTACTTAACCAATTACCCCATAAGTACACCTTTATATGTCTATAATTCGTTCCTCTACTGAAGACAACAGTTCCAGTTAATACAGCAATAATATATATCACAAGAAATATTTTCTATATCCTAGCAGATAGCAGCTTAAAGCAAATTGAAAGTAAAGCAAAATACGCTTTAATGCGCATTATGCTTTTCTTTTAGTCCGCTTTAAGTGGTCTCCTGTCTTCAAAACAAGACTCAATTTATGGGGTATAGATTTAACTCAGCTCATACTTTAATCGTGTATTGACACGATTGAAATGATATAGTCTCATACGAAACGCAAACGCAAAACACTAAAACGTAATAAATGTCAATTTTAAGATATTTCTTACAATTCATTTTTATCTGAGTAGCTAACAGCTTGAAGCCTGATCAGACGCCGGGTGACCCAGCGTCGGATCTGGCTCCAAACTGTTTGCAGTGGAAATAAACGTTTTAACGTAAACGCGTTAATTGGGATATTATTAAATACATTCTCAACTGTATCGAATACAGTACTGAACCTTATTAAATTAAATTGATAATCGCAAGCGAATTGCCATCGAATTGGCATCGAATTGGCATCGAATCGGGCTCTTCAAAAAACAAATCCTTTGTTTGAATACTGTATATGTTATTGTTTCATTAACAGCAGTAATCTGTATAAAGAACTGATATGTGCCATTTCTAATTATTCAATTTTCCTATACATATATTTTATTGTATATTTTTGTTATTTTCATCACAGCCTAATTTTCACAGCCGGATCTCTTATGACTGCATTTATCAGCAAAGGTAAGACACAATTAAACGGTCCCTTCTTAGCTTGTTAAAGAAACTCTTTGTCTATTTAGGAGTTTAATGGTTTATTACTTATTGGATAAGTAATCAATAATAGCTCCAGAAGTCCTTTCCCTGTAAGCACGTTAATGCAAATACCTTAATATCATGGAACACTTAAATAGTCGAAATGGACTAGAGTGCAGTGTCCATTAGACACGTTTGAGTAACTGATAAGAAGAGAGTTTTTAGAATGGAATCAAAATGTAAAGCTTATTTTAAACCTTTAGTCTCAATTTCATTACAGTGCTCCCTCTCTAAAACAAAACAAGCGGACGTGGTCATGTGGTACAGTGGAGAATCTGTTATTCTTTCCCGTTTAAACGCAAACGTACGCAAACGCAAAGCACTAAAACGTAGAAAAGAACAACTTTTGGACAATTCTGATAATTCTTGTTTATCATGGTGGCAAACAGTTTGGAGCCTGATCAGACGCCGGTTACCCGGCGTCTGATCTGGCTCCAAACTGTTTGCACTGGAAATAATAGTTTCAGCGTAAACGCGTTTATTGGGAAAGAATAACAGATTCTCCACTGTAGCACACTTGTCTACGGTGACATATATCGTGAGTTCGAATCCCCGCCGAACCAAGTCCTTAGGATGAGACTTTACAAACTGAAGTCCGATGAATCAGTGATTTACATTGAACATCCAAAGGAACCAGAAAACTCTGTTAATGATATGAGTAGGACATCGCGTCCGGGTTTTCTGTATCCACTTCTATTTCTCTGAGACCTACAATTAGACCATAACTGGCGGAAACGGGCGGTAACAAACAAATTAAAACCTTTACAACAGTATCCAACAGGAGAAAAAAAACGGTGTAATCTTTTCGGAGGTCGATATTATAGAAAGGGAAATGAATACCATTAGTTATGTAAATCTGTTATAATAATAAATACCGTACTAAGCACAACTTGGTTAACCTTTGCAAATACCTTGAGTCCAGATCATTCGCCGCGTAATGCAGCATCTGATTTTGATTTGAACTGTTCCCATTCGCAAGTATGTGTCTTATGCATTGTCCGGTATGTAACTTTAAGAAAATATATCAGACGACACTTTTAAGCAGGTGGAATTACAGCAGTAAAATTTGTTTTGTTTTGGGAACAGTGTCATGTATTATTGTATTGAGGGAATCGTTGTTTGGAGGTTCGATGTAGGGAGGGAGCACTGTATATACCTTAATGTGATACCGCGATTGTCCGCGTGTATCTTGACGATACTATACAAGAGTGTGAATGCCACTCTTCTTTTTCTCTGTTTTATTTTTTTGCCATGCTCATTGGCAGGAAAAGCAGACAAGAATGGTGTAAAATTTAATCTGCCTTCAGCACCATCAATGAACTCTTTATTGAACTGTAATACAAAGAGCCCTAGAATGTATTATCACCTAGTGTTTTTTTATAACTTGAAATTCGGTTGCTTTAGTGCTTTTTGTGTTTTTCTGATAGTTTCCCTCTGTGGCGAACTGTTTAGTGCGCGAAAACGACGAGCAGTAAATTTAAATAGGTAATTGCGAATATTTCTTGAAGAACTGGTTTCTCCTTTTCAACAAAACAATTTACCAAATTTTGGTAAATTGTTTTGTACCAGACGATGGTTAAAAGATTATTTCACGTTTTTTTATAAATAATACGAATAGTGTATGCCGTTTAAGGCATTGTCGCATGACTGAATCAGTTTACTACTCAAACGCTCCACAATAATTCGTCATATGACGTCCGTTAAGACGGTTTTCAACGTCAATTTTGTTACTACATGTACATGTATTTATTATTATAAGGTATACTGCTTACTTCATTCTCTTCTCCCGATTATCGACATAGGGCCTTAAATACATGTTTACAACTTGCTCTATCTTGGGCGATTTTCTAAACTTCACTCCATGTCAGTTGAACGGACGACAACTCAGCATCCAAGGTTCATTTCCATGTTATAAACGGTCTTCCTCTTATGCGTCAACTCCAGGGCTTGTCTGGTGTTATTTGACGTTACTCTTCTCCGAATGTGGCCTATCTACTTCCATTTCCTTTGTTTGATTGTCAGACTGACTCGACTTTGTCCCGTCTTCTTTTTAAGTTCCTGGTTTGAAATCTGGTCGGGCAATCATACACGCAATATGTTTCTATGACATCTGTTGCTGAATACCTGCAGAGTGTGGCCTTATGTCTGGATTTACGTCCAGGTCTCAGAACCATATAGCAGCAACGTTTTCACATTGGAGTTAAACCGTCTAACTATGGTCCCCATATGAATGTTGGTGTTTCTCTAGATGGTTTGCGTAAAATGAAGGCTTATCGGGATTTACTTGTTTTGACCTGAAAATCGTCATCTTTTGTAATGACTGTACTGCCAATGTAAATGTACATGTTACAGGGATTAAGTGTAATCACTGAGCATTTTAGGGAATTGATGAAATGTCCTTTTTTCCATCCAATTAATAGATGTGTACTATCATAACATTTTTATTTGTTTCAAACATCATATTTCTTGAAATATTATGTTCTAATGAACGCTCATACAACTTTTCTCGCACAAGGGAATAAAAATAAGTGAACAGTTTGCATAAAAGTCAGAACAATTAAAAAAGGTACTTGCCCTTGAACCTTCTTAACTAAACGAGAAATTATTCATTACTTTAGCTGGGAGATTTAGGGTTTTCATGAAATCCCTGATTATTCCCGGATTACACTTAATCCTTGTAACATATATATATGAGTCATGTCATAAGAAAACATGACGTATTGCATTGAAAACAGTGTAGATCAAACTCAGAAACAAAGCCTGAAATCAAAAACTATGCTTGGTCTGTACAATGTTGAAATGCAATATTGCAGATTTTGTCATGGCACGGCTCATGTATATTATAGTTATAGTTTCTGAAAAGAAATACATTATGTAATAACTTGGTTATTTCATGTGTGTTTGGGGAATAGTCGAAAGTATTGTCCTTTGTTTTCAGAGTCAAGTTCTGTTCAACTGTTGAACGAGACATATTGGCATCGGGCATCAGTCAACAAGTCGTCCCTGATAACTTGGGTTAATAGTTTTGACTGTTCTTCCAAATAATTACATAAATGAAATGACTGTTTATTGTTAGGCGACCGAAATTACTTAATATAAAATCACATTTCAGGTAACCCTTGGCTGATGTTTCCAGCTATGTCTTGTCTTGCCGTAGGTGGCCTTCCGTTAGTGATTACAGATATACAGGTGAGAAAAATACCGCTCAATTATTCATAGGGATTTTACCCTTTCATTACTGTACCATTGTCTGCTACAATATTGTTTCTGTCAGATCGTTTCAAAGTTTGTTTTGAGGAAGTGTTACTTAAGAAATATCGATGTGAGTGTCAAACAGTTGGATATTGACCAGGCGCCGCGTTGTGTGACGTCTGCTCTGGATCCAAACTGAGTGCAAAGTCGACGAAAGGCGCATTCGGTGGTGAATTTAGATACACGGGTATACTCCTTCAAATTGCAACAGACAGCTTTACAGGTGGGAATATGATTTTTTCAAATACAACTGCAATTCAACGAAATGCAAAAGAGAAATGTACATCTCCAGCTTTGGAAATTACGAATGATCTGGGAAAAACGGTGACCAAAGGCAGCAAACTTTATGAAATCTTTATTTTCATTTACAGTTTCAATGGAAAATATCATATGCTGAATCTCTAAGGACCAGTTTCATTAACATTGGTACGACAAATGTTGTCGTAAGTCAGATTATAAAAGTCTCAATTATAATGTATTTCTCCATATAATCCTGTCTTGTGACATCATTTTGGAATAGTCTTTTAAGATGGTTCCAAAGAGATATCACAAGACAGGATTAGATAGAGAAATCAGAAATTAAACGTATTCAAAAGTTTTAACTTACGACCGTTTTTGTCGTACGAAGTTTTAAGAAACGGGCCCCTGGTCCGAAGTACAAATAACCACACTTGTTATGACGTTATTAGGACGTTATTTATAAATCGCATTACACTATCTGTGATACAGTGTACAGTTGACATCCAGCTCATCTGTAAACAAAACAGAACAGAACTTGTATTACTTGAATTCTACATAACATAGAATATATGAGGTACAACAAAAGAATATAAGTAATTACTGTCAAGTGGTTTTTATAATCTAACTAATTTTAACTAATATCTAATATGGTGGTGGGGGACTCAATTTATGTTAAGCCTTCAAAATTATGGGAGAGGGAGGGGGCTGTACCCGGTAATACACTCTTCCAGACATCGGTATTCGTAAGGTGCGTACCAAAGGAGGTTCCCACCTCCCGACGACCGATATCTGTTCAGCGTAATGCGTGTTGATGTATTGTAAATATGCTTTCATACAGCGACATTGTCGCCTTTATAAAATGTTATAGTTAAATTTAAATATAAATATGACTTTGCCTTTAAAAATCATCTTTGAGATAGGCCTATGTAAACAAACATGTATAAAGAGCAAAAATGGTTATCTTATCAACATATACAATAATTAAAAGTACATACAAACTGCTTGCATCATAAACATTACTGAATGAGATATTTAATGATCTGGTCCCTGTTTACATTTGTTCACTTTATATAAAATATACTTAACTCTTCAAACTGAACAAATTATACATACAGTTATGCAAGGCGCAATAACCCTCACATACTAAGCAATAACTTTTTTGTGAATGTGAAGTGGTGCATAAAACGTTAAAGGGGTGTTATAGGAACATGCTACATTAAAGGTTTACTATGGCATTTACCATTCGTGACAGCCGTGTAAAGGAAAGAATAACGAATTGACAATACAACCGAAATCCGTAGCGGAATACAGATTACTAAGATCTTCGAATTACAAAAACATGATTATAAAAATGCCAACTATCTGAACGAAATAATGAACACGAATAAATAGCAATACTTTTCCGAGTATTCTTAGTCGATCAACAACCGACAATTACAAAGCTTCAAGCAACCATGAGTTCAGTAAAGAAATCGATGACCGTCGTTGGCCATCAATTGCGAATGGCTACCTGGTGTGAAATACAGTGGAGAAAACCGAAATTCTTTTGGTTAAAAGCAAACGAAACGCAAACTTATTGCAATGAAATTTAGAAATGACAACTTATTGACAATTCTTACTACCATTTTTAATCTGAGTGCAAACAGATCGGAGCCTGATCAGACGCGGGTTTACCAGATTATAATGAAATAAATAAAGTTGACGCAAACGCGTGTATTGGAAAAGAATAACGTCTTCTATACTGTACTCCGCACGCTGCACATTGGGCACGAACTCCGTACCTTAACCGAAAACAGTGGCAACTGAAACTACTGATGTCATCTACTAGTTCCTTCTTCTTTGAAAAATCTAACTTGCAGAATGATGTGAATGTGTAAGAACAAGCCAAATACGAAATTCGAGACAATGCAATAGAAAGACGATCACAACCTGCGGGGAACTCACACATCCCCCTTTCATTAAAGTCGTAACGACGTCAAAGACACCGCAAAATAATACATAATATTCTATATACCAAAACCCATTCCAACGACTCCAAATGACAATAAACGCATTCAAACAACTGATAGATCTATATCTTACCGCCAACGGACATTATATAAATATTAGATGGCAGTTTGCGTGACATTCAAATTGTCAACCCGAGAAACAGCATGTCACCCCGAGGCGTAGCCGAGGGTGACATTCTTGTTTTCGAGGGTTGACAATTTGAATGTCACGCAAACTGACATCTAATATTTATTTTATTACACCGAGCTTATCAACCCTGGCTTTGGAATCGTTTTATTCGTCTTTTATAAAATGTGTTGTGAACACCAATTTAGCGCGGACATGTACATAACGCGGGAAATGACGTCGCCGTCTTACGACGTCACATTGTTTATAATTATATTACAAGTAAACAAAGAAGAACGTTATGATAAGTAAATTGAAGAAACAGCGTCTTTACATTGTCTAGGTGGCAAATATCCTCTTCCGAAATTATGGCAAATCGTTAAGGAATGGACAAAAGGAAGCAACTTGTACAGAAAATGCCAAAAGTTGATTATAAGTTACCACTCTTTAAAACGTTCCAATGTATCCAATAGCGATTGGCATGTCAAGGCTGACAGTACGTTTTCGGACGTAGTAAAAAAGTAATGTCCTTTAGAATGACGTCACAAAAAGAATATCATAAAGAGTGACAGTATAGATGTAAAAGACATGCAAAATGTTAACTGTAGGTCTATGGGAATTTAACATTGTAACTCAAAGCGAGGTGTAATAACCCAAATATTACCACATCCAAATATATAGAAAAACGAGGTTATGGTTCCTTCATTGTAAATACAAAATGACGATATTTGACAGTTCTCACAATTTATATTTATACTTATCTGAGTGAAAAACAGTTTTGAAATTGATCAGAAATTAATCAGACGACGGGATAGCCGGCGTACAATATCGCACCAATCTGTTTAGATAGAAATAAACGCAAATATATTGAGACTAAATAATAACTTACCCTTTGTGTACATATGAGAACAAAATTCGGCAAAGACATAAACAGTTATTATCAAACATCGCTGTCAGCAGTTTTTCAGTCATATTATGGGGGTCCTGCTAATCATAGGTGGAGGAAGACCACAGAAGCCCTTTATGCATTGTTTAAGGCACTTATCGAAAACAGGGTAGAACCTACGACCAGCTAGCCAGCTGAAGGGCAACAAATTTGAGCTGTGCTCAAATACTTTGCTACTGAGGTTTAAATAAATCGTCACATGTTAAGGAACACTTAATGTTATACTTTGCGTAAAATGTAGTTCAAACTGGAATATAACATCTGCGCCAATATATTCCACTTGCAAATAGCGTATGTTGGATAGAGAGATAACGATCAAGTGAAAGTAATAAAATCCGAATACTATCTTACCTAATACCCAGATCTAGAATTGAACTCGGACCATATTAGTGAGAAACGAGGGCGCTAACAACCAACATTCGTATAGGACATCAATTTAATTGTTTAAATTTTACAAAATTGATGAACATACTACATTACAAAGAAGATGGTTCTGTTAAAGTCACTGACGTCTGATACCTCATGAAATCATTTCCACTCCCAATTTAATCTTGTCTAATTTGGAACTAATTCTATTGGTTGTTTAAATTTATACTACCAACCGAGTAAATCCTGATAAGAAGACTGACGCACCAGGTTTCAAACCGGATCTACAAAGTTTGCGTCAGACCAGTATTCTATACACAAGGACAATATAAACGGTGCATATACCCGTTACCTGAGTTCAATGCAAAAAGGACATATGCTACGATATGAATATGTGTATGATATAACATTAGATATGCATACAACTAGATCATCAGCCGGTCGCTTCATTGCTAATTGATGGGGGTTATGTGATCGCCATTTTGGGGGCTGTCTTTTGTATGTTTATTAATGTTTATTTTAGATCTTTTTGTAGTTATTTGTTTTTTCTTGGCGGCCTGCATTGGACGCTCTACTATTGTTTCTTTCAGTCGACAATCAGAAGCCGTCGCTTCATTGCTGATTGATAGGTCTTATTGTAGTTATTTTCTCTTTTCTCGCTTTGTAGTTACATTTATGTAGTTTCATGTGAAGCGCTTTTGAACGCACTACACCTGTGTGAAAAGAGCGCTATATAAATCTGGTATAATAATAATCATCATCATAATCATAGAAACTCTGTTGTGGCATATACAGTATATGATATAGCTATTTTTTAGAAACACATGGTTAGCTATATGGGTAAGTTTACTAGTTAATATAATATGGTTAGCCTACTTGTATTTTAATATACAATTATATACTGTAAACGTGGTGAAATGTACATATGCCTGCTAATTCAAGAATGGTTCACTTGAAGTTTTCCTATGCCACGCTAAATTGGACAGATCACGATATTGATCGATTTAAACCACTTTTGCTTTTTACAGTTTGCTAACCTCTTTAAGAAAGGAAATTCTACCATTGTGTGTCTATTGTGTGGAGCGTTTGACGGTTCCTCGGCCGTGATGTTAATGACAAAGGTACAGTGAAAACGGCGTTATTCTGTCACTATAAAACAAAACTTATTTGAGAAAATGACGGCTTTTTGAAATTCTTATGATTGCTTTTATTTTCTAACATCTTGTAGCACTTTTCAATGGAAGGTTAATCACCGAACTGGTAAATATATGATGAGTTTCCAAATCGTCCGATAAATATATTAGGATGCTTCATCAATTTCTTAAAAAGCAATTTCCTCATTGAGTTTCTTTGGTTTCAGTTCATTTGAACAAATCACTTAATATTCTTGTTAATAATTTGAGCAAATGGAATTAACGAGGTATAGATGTTGCTTCCTACTTTTCGCCACAGCGCATTGACTAAAACATTGTGATATGCATTGTTCTTTCCGGCTGTGCCATTTACTCAATAGCCTGTTTCTAGTGCTTAAGACAGACGACCACTTAAGGAAGGTTGATGTTTAGTAGTTTGCTATCATTTATAAAACGTTATAATTTTTGATCGTATAAATTGCAATATTTTCTTCAGTAGATGAGTTAAAATGCAAATATATTGGGTAAAATGTTAAAATAAATGACATGCAAACACAATAGAAGAAAAGTATTTCCAATCGATTGTACATGTATAGTTTTTTGCAAAAAACACGTTTATTGTAATAGATAACGTATTACGACATTATAAAAACACCCATTTTATTGTATATCCATAGATTGCAACAGAGAACGGGTTTTCAAAGCAAAACATGTTTCTGGTTATTACCGGCCTTCACTGTCTGGTTCTCGTGAATACTTTCTTCTTCCTGCCCAAAGACTTCATCAAGAAACGCCAACCTCAGGAAGTTACAATAGAAATTGCATATGTCGAAAAAGTAAAAGAAGAAAAAGGTATATAAATATAAACATAATGATATCTAGTGAGCTATAGATGCATATAGAAGCTAAAAGTACATTGCATATCATTTTAACAAATGTTGTCTGAACTCGTTTTGAATTTGCTCAAGTGAGTTCTATAAATGATGCATGTATCTTTAAGGCTTGTGTAATATACTAGCTGCTGCTTGGATTTTTCCTCACAGTTATTTCATTAATGATTTTGAAGGCTTAATTATTTCCTCTCTGAAACTTTAAATGGACAATACCAGTTTCCATTTTAGTCTAGTCCATTTCTGACTTTTAAGGGTTGTTTTTGTCAATGTTTGGCATTATGAAAAACAGTTAAGACCCTGATCAGAGGGCTCCTTTCGGAGCCCTCTGATCTGAGTCTTCACTGTTTGCATAGGACAAGTGTACTACTCACATGTACACTGTTTGAAAAGGACGCCTATATGCGGGACTAGGGTTCAAAGGGTTAATTAACATATATTGAGTCCCAATATTCTGTTTCCATTTCACGAGGGCATTTATTCCTACCTCTGCAATCTGTCATCTCGATCAAACATGTGCCCTTTGGCTTCCTTAAGCTCAAAACAATCCTCTTTTTACTCGTTCAACCCATGAAACATGTACAATAGAGAAGACGTTACTCTTTGTCAATAAACATGTTTATGCTAAAATCACAATGTCCATTGCAAAGAGTTTGGAGCCATATCAGACACGGGGTTATCCGGTGTCTGATCAGGATTCAAACTGTATGCCACTCAGATTAGCACAAACTTTCAGAGTGTTGAAAAGCTATCCTTTTCTGCGTTTTACTCCACTATAAATCTGGTAAAATAATAATAATAATGGAGACTCCAATTTCCAGCAAAGTCGGATCTAATTGACTGTGGATGGTTGATTTCTATAAAAATATTGCAAACTCTGATGGGGTCTACACTATTCGAATAGGACATGTGTACTTTCATGTACATTGTTAGTTAATGACCTGAATATAATGATACCCATTTGAAACTCAACCATTACTAGATATGTTCGTTCAAGGAAGTTAGTATCACCAGCTAATGTGGTTTAAGAAAAATACTCCAGAATGGTTTGTTTGCTCCTAGTTTTTGTCTGAGGGAAAGTAAAAAGCTACAGTAACTTGCAAATGGTTCTCGAGACCCCTTCATTTCAAGATGCACCAGCTTTCAAAATTGGTATCTTTAGCTGCTATTCTACAGGGCAAAATCGCCAGATAAGCTGTACAGACACCCAAACAGACTCACACGGACATACGGACTAACAATTGCACAGTTTTATTACAATACGGATGCCACCAAAGTTATGCTTTTTGACAAAAAATCTGTACGAAAAAATGAAAAATATGTAAACGCCGAACACCTTGATTTTTCATATAGCTTAAATTAACGGTTATATACATTCGTAAATGAACGTGAAACGATATGTTGGTGTTAAAGAGTAGCTTTATATTACCTGAAATAGTACGTATATGATTAATAGTAATCATCAATAGGATAAATATGACTTTTATAAGGATATGCTTGAACTAAGGTTACAACAGAAACTACTTTATTCTTTCCAATTACATGCAGACGCATTTGTGCTTTCCAATATAAACAGTCCGGATCGAAGATTATTCCCCAGGATATCATTTTCTTATCAGATTTAAATAAAAATATCATCAATTTCTAATTTCGCCATTTTAATATAATGCATTTTTATTTATGATATACATATAATTACGTTTAAACTCTTCAGTCATACCCCGCATTTTGCACTGTGTTTTCATTTGTGTAGCGTCTGTTGAAAAGGTAGAAACCGACATGCCTACACTGCGAAGCTGTGTTTCTGACCCGAAGTTCTTTATGCACATTGTGTGGCTGTGTGTGTTGCAGCTACGCTTTTATTACTTCATTGGTACAATGAATCCATACCTTGAAAGACTACTTGATAGAGATTTGGACAAAGGTGAGTATACACTCTGTCACATGAATGTGTTATATTACCTATAAAAGTACTTGAATATGTAACTGTTCAAAAGGTTCATCAGGTTAAAACGCATAATTTAAACCTGTATTTTGCAGTAATGTTGTTCCAGTTTTCGTTGACATTGATGAATAATTTCTTCCGTTTTTGGGTCATAA
The DNA here is from genome assembly GCA_922989275.2 of Gari tellinella. Classification (NCBI taxonomy): domain Eukaryota; kingdom Metazoa; phylum Mollusca; class Bivalvia; order Cardiida; family Psammobiidae; genus Gari; species Gari tellinella. The sequence continues at coordinate 11,261,475 of OV277872.1, forward strand.
TACACATACCATACTTCTGTTATAAGGAGTGAGTTCGTGTTGTGTTATCAGGGGCCCGTTTTACTAAACTACTTACGCAAAATATTTGGGTAAGTCAAAATCGTTTTACTCTTATTTTTCGATCATAAACGTTTGCAAACAGCAAATAGCCAGATCAGAGGACGCGCTAAAAGCGCGTCCTCTGATCTGGCTATTTGCTGTTTGTAGCAAGTGATAATAAAAAATATAAATTAAAATTTTAAATTTTAAGTAGTAGTTTAGTAAAACGGGCCCCTGGTTTACATACTTTACGTAGTGAAGGAGATCTTTAATGTATGTTTGCAGTGAGTTACTTCACCAATGTTTGTTACTTCACCATGACTGCTGGCATTGTTACGTCAATCTTCGCTGGATCTGTGTATGATTGGCAGAAGGTTATGCTAAAAGGTCAGTAGTGTTAAAATAGTAAACGGGACAACTGCCACTAGCTCCATGCACCGTAATTACAATAAAGTAGAACAGATCAAAATGTTAATCACGTGCCATTTGTGATATATATGTACAATGTAACCTCTCCAAACCGAAACCTCTACATACCGGGATTCTCTCTAAACCGATCAAAAGCTTTGGTCAAGTTTCCAACCCTTCTGTAGTTCTACCAATAACACAATAAGTCCACTTATTTACGTCTTTGGTTTTATTCCTACACTGAAGAATTTTTTTATACCTTCTGATATATGATAGCTTAAAGCAGCTTGAAAGTAAAGCAGTTTGTGTCATAAGGCGCATTCTGCTTTACCTTTAACCTACTTTAAGTGGGCAGCTATCTTCCATACTAAAAACAAGCTATTTGTTAAAAGGTTTAAACCCATCTAAACTGGAATTACCAATCTAAACTGGAAAGTTTTCTAATCCCCACACATGTCTCGTCACTATAACTCAATATGTATATGCAAAACACGACTAAGTTCAATCGGCTGTGAGATCAAAACCGTAACCCAAATGTACATCTGGTGTATATCTACTGAAGGACTTCAGAAACGCATCACTTATATTTTCAAATATTTTCTTTAAAATGGTAAGCAGTAAGAATATCAATCTGTAAGGTAACATTATAACCCACAAATCATCATAACCGGCGGCGGAATGTCCTGCAATTGGTCCTTTTGGTATTCGACACGGTGCGCACTTGCAAAAAACGGAAACCAAGCTTAATAACCCCGATGAAGGTCACTAGGTTCGTTTAAATGTTCACTTTAGATAGTCAAATAGACACACTTACTTTTGCCATTATAATTGTGACTTTCTATTGATTATTAAAGCAAAGACTAAGTCAAGATTTACGTTATCTAATTGTTAGCAAGCAGGCACCCGTCAAAGGGAATGTATTTGACATTTTGGTGTACAACAATCGAACATTTTTCGCCTCCATCAGTGTTTCTGGCTACAAGTAGTGATGCTGGCCGACCTACATGTAGACGGGGTCATCTCCGTGTAACTACCCGACGCCAAGACAATTTTATACGTTAACGTCATCCCCGATATCGCTTCACACTAGCAGTTTTAATGGCAAATTTGATACCAGGACGTCGCCGTAGGACTTTACACGCAAGGACAGTGATAAGACGGTAGAGATATTTTGGAATCCGCTGCAGAAGACCGCATACGGGACAGATCTTAACGCAACGGCACTGTTTTCCAAAACCGCCTTTATTTGAATGGATCTACTCCAGTACAAGAAATGTCGATTTTGAAAACACCAATAGAATGTTCAGAGATACTTGAAGTTCATTCTAATATTTTATGCTGATCATAGTTCATACAGCAGTGAACATATTGCGGTGTATATATCGGTGATGCGTTTCTAAAGTCCGTCAGGATATATGTACAAACACTCTGCCAAATGATTCGGATGTAGATTTAAATCTGCAGGAGAAGTTAAACGGCGAAAATATGTATCGCATAATGGACAGAAAAGTTAGACGAACGTACGCCCAAATGGACAGACAGAGGTAAAACAGTATATTTACATTCACCTTGTAAAGTCTTTATGTAATCGTATTAAAACTTTGAGGGTCATCCTTCGATGAACCTACAATTCGAAACTGGTTTTAGCCAGTTCGGGTTTTCCCCGTGCTTTTCGTGGACTTCTTCAAATAGACTACATCGCGCACTTAACACTAAGCTCCCATTGGTCGACGGTCATATGACACTAGCGGAGTGATACAGACCCATAGGTCGTTGCCATCGCGTTGCTATGTGTGTAAATGGGTTAAGAAAACAACCGCGACCTGTACTTTTAAAATGTGCTTTGGCAATATATATTCAAGTTGCACTGTTATTTGTTTGCCTTGTAAGTCTTTTCCGTGCACAGAGAGAAAGTTTACTGGAAAAAATCCTGAATTTTTAATACAGTTACAGTACATGTAGTTGGGACTACTTTCTCACCATATTTAGAAACTGGAATGGCTATTACATCGACATTACATCTATCAAACCTCTTTGACCGGTAGATGATAAATTCTTATAAAGAAAAACAAATCTGGCCAATAAACACATTTAATTGACAAGACAGAAAATATGAATATAAATATAAGGAATAAACAACATCTCTTTGCCGCTCATGACGGTATGACTACATTAGCTTCGGGGGGTAAATTCATCGTAAACGCCCTTCTGGCGTTTACGCAATTTACCCCCTGCGAAGCTAATGTAGTCATACCGTCATGAACGTCAAAAATATGTTGTTTATTCCTATAATGTCCCGAGGTATCGTAGCGTAAGCATAACAACTTTCACTGTGAATGGAGTAATCATGTGCGTGATCTTGTTCCATATTACTTGAAATATAATATTCTTAATTAATAAGTATTATTTTATGTATACACAATACAGAATGCAAGAAAAAAAGATGATTTATATTCATAACAGAAATTATATTTAAAACAGACTTCGGGTAGGAACAAGTTGGAAATTGTTGGTGTTCGTATCCTGCTTAGTCAACTTACATGTACTATGAATGTTTAGTGTGAACAAGTAGGAAATTGTTAGTGTTCTTAGTCAAACTACTATGGATTGTTACATAAAGCGATTACGTATACACATTTACTTCATTTCAGATGGAAAGTCAGAACGATACCGTAAATTAGCACCGGCGGCGGTCCCCCTAGGAATAGGGTCGGTGTTGTCGGCAACCATGTCCATTCTGGTGCTGATACCGAACCACAACCTTCTGTACATCACATTTATAGTAATGACATTCAAACGGTCCTTCCTCTACTCTCTGTCAGTGGCATATATTGCCGAAATGTGAGTATATCTGTGGTTTGTCATTCAGGATCACTTAATTTTATACTTACCCCATTTGTGCCCAGTGGATTCTTCCATGTTTTATATACGGAATTTGTCCATTTTAATATCAAAGGGATGCCTGGTCAAAAGTTTCATTTTCATTTTGTTTTATATTGAAATTCCTATCAGCAAACAGTGTAGACTCTAATCAGACGCCGCATCATGCGGCGTCTGACAAGAGTCTATACTGTTTTCCTATATATGGGTTAGTGGGCACAAATGGGTTAAATTCACATTTTTAAATATGACAATGTGTTGTTACTTCTCTGTATCTGACATAACAATTTGCGAAACGTGATAAAATGAGTTATAGTTTAAACAAAATGTGTATTCAAATAAGCTTTCGTCAGGGGCAACTACAAAATATGATTTGTATTATTTACTGTTTCCATATGTATGCTTTCCTGGAAAACTGTTAGTCGTTTGCGAAATGTATAAATGACAATAGATTGCTAGACAAAGCAGTTATTCTGTGTGCTAAATGTATTGTATTATACTGTTATATTAGAAATTAATATTATGTTTCAGCAGAAAAGAAAGCAAGTCTGTTTTTAAAATAGCTACTATTTTTTCTGCTTCAGTTTTCCTGCACAGTATGTTGGAATATTATTTGGTATTTTACTTTCCACTGGTGGAATATTTTCATTTTTCCAATATGCCCTTTTCACGTGGGCAGAGGCGTATGACGGAGGGACAATGCATGTGAGTTTTAATATAACCATTATCTTACAATGTACTATGTAATGATTAAAGCTCATTTAGTACCCTTTGTTTTATTTTCACTTACTGGTCGCCTGTTATTAAACATCAACAGTCTACTTTATTCGTTGGTCGCTTATTACAGTAACCAGTGTTTCTGAAATGTTTCAGTTAGGGTGTATGTCCGTTTTTAGGTATCTAAATGAAATATTTTGGTTTAAAACTGTTGTAGTTAAACACACATTTGTCGTTCAACTGGCACAATTGATATGCCATTAGGACCATAGATTATATTTTCTTTATTTATTGCTACCCGGATGTTTCATTGCAGGTGGACATTTTCCTTCTTACATTGGTCTGCGTATCCTTTTTACATCCTGTCTATATATGGATCTCCAGCTGGAGAGATGAAAGAAAGTTCAAAGGAAACTAGAACCGAACACGTATTACTGCTTGTCGAGACCCTCTTACTCAGGACAAGTGTATTGTCTTAGCTGGTTAATGTGTGGTTGACTATATGCTAGCATCGTCTTCATTGTTTGCATACATTAGCAACTTTTCCATAGGTTCAGAATATTTTTCTGACCATTTTCCTGTATGTTGCTCTATTTCACTGAGCTACTTAAAAGGCAAGGATATCGAAGAAAGTCTGCAACAATATTATTGGTACAAATGTAATGAATAATGAAAGCAGACTTTACTCGATTCATTTTTATCCAAATTTTGACACTTTTGTCGATACAGTAAACGTAACAAATGTAAGCGAAAAATATGAAGACTGTATATCGGTGTTAAAAAATGACGGCAAGTGTATGAGAATCAGGCGTACGATTGCAACAACAAACGCTTGTTCACAGCCTGAATGGTGGGATTGCGATTGTGACAGCTTAAGAGAGTAAAAAACAGCGTTTGCGAGTGTTTCATCTTACAAAATTAACCCTTTCCCCCATAGAAGCGACTTTTGACGTGTTTTATTTACTCCGCTGAAGAAAATAGTTCTAGTTTATACCCTTCTGAACAATTACCATCACAACTATTTTATATAGCCTAGCATATGGTAGTTTAAAGCAGGCTGAAAGAAAAGCAGAATGTGCCCTATGGCACATTCTGCTTTACTTTCAACCTGCTTTAAGTGATCACCTGTCTTTAATGTTTATACCCTTATGAACAATTACCATCACAACTATTTTATATAGCCTAGCATATGGTAGTTTAAAGCAGGCTGAAAGAAAAGCAGAATGTGCCCTATGGCACATTCTGCTTTACTTTCAACCTGCTTTAAGTGATCACCTGTCTTTAATGTTATAAACCGCTTATTGGGTAAAAGGTTAAGTTTTGATTAAAACTTATACACACTAAGTAAAAACTGTTTTAAAAAACACATGCAAGTCAAAATGCCGTAATCCTGAAAGCAAACGACGCCAAAAGCTCGTTGACAGTAGAACTGAACCGAAGATATTCCGGGACAACATTAAAAGTGCCAAATGCCGGCATCTACACTGCACTGAATGGATACCAAGTAAACAATTGTTTGCTTACTTCATAAACCTATGACGATTTTAATGCATTTGATCCGAATAAGCAGGTATTCTCAGATTGCATGGTAGAGAGCATACATGTTGCTGAATTGAATAATGAGATATGTTGTGAACGATTACGCCAAAGAGTGCGTTCATTAAAGGGTAACTGTGTACCGGAAATATACGGTCTAAGCAAGATGTTTAAGTGTACAATACACTCTACACGTGTTTTGTAACGGTGTCGAGGTCAACTGATATTCGTTCGCAACTGCGGGTCAAGATCGAAATCTTAACAGGTTACCCTTTTGGAAGATTGAACGGTTAACCGATTTGTCAAACAAACGATTATTGCAACCCCTTACTACCTTTTTGTACCTTGCAAAACCGTGACAAATTCTGTGAGCAAAAATAATTACAAATATTCTAGCTAAACGTCTTACAAATTGGTGCGAAAGACAATTATTGTCAATACTGAAATCTACGTATGGTCAAATGAGGTCATGTTTGAAAGTCAACGGAGGTTTTACAGACTTTTGCTCTTGTGAAATAGCAACAGGGTTGTGTTAGCTTATCTATCATATTAATTATTTTCAAGGACGACTTAATACATCATTTAAAATCTAATCTACATAACGGTGTGGCAGTATACTCATATATGCTCTGATGTTTGTCGACGATGTATCGGGCCTTTGGTACACTGTAGCAAATCTGCAGAGACAAATAAATTCGTAGCAGAGTTTTATGATAAAAGTGGCATGGCCGGCCTCTACAAAAATATGAAAAATGATTCTACAAAGTATCTAGATTAGAGGTTGTTTCATGTTTGAAGTATCTTTGTCTTATTTTAAGCCGCAATTAAGCTTGACTGCATCTGTTGAAACATTAGCTAAACAGGCTCCGAAAGCAACTGCACATATTTTTAAAATTCAAAGGCATTTTGGAGATTTTCATTCTGATGATGCATTTAAGGGTGTATCAATGTCATGACTTTGGGAACTTTTCAAAGTATATGAAAACACTCTATGATGGTTTTGTATTGAAGAGCTATTTAAGATGAATGAAAAAATAGAAAAAGTGTACATTTTGGTGAACAACAGTTGGCTCTACGGCCATGTAAAATTTTCCCCACCCACTTCCTCTTATTTTGTCCTTTTCAAACAGCCCGCTTCAATAAAACCCATTTTAAATGAAAACAAATATGATAATTTGGTTTTGTGTTATTTATTTCTTATCTATGGTAGTATTTCTTCATACAAAAACTAATTTAAGAAAAAAAAGGCACCAAATGTAGAATTTATAGAGCTCTAAATATCATCGGTATGGTACTTTTTTGTAAATTTTGTAAGGGGCGATAACTCTTTTTACTTTAATAACTCAAAATTTTCAACACTGACATTTCAATTTCTTTTCATATTTTGAACTGCCTTAGCATGGGCTTTCATCTGGTTGAATATAAGAAAAAGTTAAATACTAGAACTATCTCATTTTCAAACTTTTTTACTTTTTTTCATAAAATAAAAAATCTAATAAAATCATGCCCTATATAAAGCATATTTTTGATATTCAAGGATCCATATTGTTCAAACCTGGTGCCTGCTTTGTCTAAATTTGGTTTATATATGTGAACATACCACCATAGACATGAAATAAATAAAGAAAACCCAAATTACCATGTCTGTTTTGTTTTGAAATAGATTTTACTGAAGCTTGTACTCTGAATGGGTAAAATTTGAAGAAAAAAATCCAAATTTGACATACCTTTTTCAAATCGCTGTAGCTCAAAAAAAGGGACACCACCATGTATTTTTTTTTTCATTTTTTCATTCATCATAAATAGCTCTTCCAAAAAAACAATGATAGAAAAAAAGTTTAATACTTTGAAAAAATGGCTCATGACATTGATACACCCTTAAGCTATTTGAAGTCATAGCTAGTCATATTTTATACTTCTCTGCAGACATTTTTGGTTATAAATACCACGAATCTCTGGAGAGAGTACATTTTAACTTTTGTAAGCGTATTTGTGCATAAAATAGTTCTGTTACTAATATGTTGGCAATTGCAGAATCTGGTAGACATCTAATGTCACTTGTGTATATGAAGAAATGTGTTGGGTAAAGCTTAAACAGTTACCATCAGATAGGTTTCCAAAACAATGCTATCAGATGCTAAGGAAATTTGATAATGCAGACAAAAACAATTCGGCAAAAGGTTTAGTAAGAATTTAGTATTTGATGATGCATTTGGTTATGTACGGATTGCTGATGATAATGGTTATAGTAAACTATTTATAACAATCGTTGTAAACAGATTAAAAAAATGTGCAATACAAACCATGCATGGACAAATCGACGCATAACCTAAATGAAGACAATCTTAGAAGTCGAGTTGTATCTTTCTATAGACATACCATACTTAATTGAAATAGCGCTGTCTTATTTTATCTGTTCAGAGCAAAGTGGAGAAAGGCAGACAGTTTGGCACTCACAGAGAACTAAGGAATTGTCCGTACTGCCTTTAGATGGATATATACACGGTGGACGATGAATTTCATTGATTGTGTGTGTGCCTTTTGTACAAAAAACTCTGGCGAGGCCTACCTAAACCTCAGTTGGAAACACAAGACATGTATAGTTGTTTTTTTTTACAAGATAATGGCTGATACTAACAAAAACCGTATATTTTAAGTTCAAATTATATTGTGAAAGTTGACATCCTACGAAACAAGGAACTTTTCCTGAAACTGCTCATAAGCTGATAAACAATCAAATACATCAACATGCAGCAACTGGGAGAACTAGAGATATTTAACAAGTAACAAAGTAAAGAAGAGACACATGCCGTTAAGATGAGGTATAACTTAATTAATATTAATGGTTTTATACTTTTTCAAAATTATGCGATAGTTAAAGAAAGCGGAAAATCATGCAAATCGAGCATGTTGTTTGGGATGAGAGATGTACTCATACACCGGAGCCCGGGTGCATGACACGAAGTTAGAGCCTATCTGTATGCTAGATCACTGGTTGTAAAATAAATATCGATTTATAACTAAAGATAAAATACCTGTGTTGCATGACATGCGACTAAAAGTTAGTAACATACAACATTTTAGTTGATAGTTAAATATCGATTTTAGCAAACTTGTAAAATAACTATTGTTGCATGAGCCCAAAATTGACTAGCTACCAGTTTAATTTTAACAATTTAGAGGTGTTCAGTGCAGCGATAAATCCTCTAGTAGCCAGTTAAATAAGTTATGCGCCGTAGCGTTACGTGGCCGGAATAAGGGAACAGTTTCGATCTAGACCAGAACCCCAGCACCTTGTTGTCTGATCAAGGTCAAATGCGTTTGATTATTTTTTTCTTTTTCTTTTCTTCTTTCTGTTTGAAATTTATATCTTTACATGCAAACCACTCTTTTTCATCTGACGATATTTGAGATTGACAAGAAGTGGCAAGTTATTTCATGTTAGAACGCAACTTAACGCAAACGCAATGCAATAAAATGTTGAAATTAACAATGAGTGATGTTGATGATAATGATTTATATTCATTGAGAAAAAAACACTTTGAAACTTGATCAAACGCTGGGTTACCCATTGGCTGGTCTGGCTCAAAACAAAACTTTTTTCAAAGAACATATTTGTTAAGCTTAACCTGTTGTATCTAAAATATTAACGTACTACTATAGGATGTTGATTGCATTGGAACTCTAGCCACTGTCAAGATGTCAACTAATTCCACGCTTGAAACCTGTATTTTTGGAAATGGGTCTAAACTGTTTGTCTCTTAGATCCCGTTTTCTGCAACACGAAGAAGTATTTGATGGATGAATAAGTTTGCTGTTACGGCACTGCGATACAAAAATGTCATATAGCTCCAGTGAATGATGAGGAATGATGAGATGAGATAATTATGCTTTCAGAAAGATGGTTTAGATAAATCCCACTCGTTGCCAAGCGAACTTTTAGTTCTTAGCAGAAGGGATAAATGTCGGTCTAATGAATTGTCACAGCCTGCTATTTTATAGGTCTTAAGTCTCTATGGGTTCTTTAACAGGTCCGTGAACAAAACAATACATCTGTTTCGGTTTATCTTTATTCCTTCGTCACCATATCATAAAGCATACCGTACCATGTACCATACCATATCATGGGTCTGAAACGCATACAAAATAGTATAAGCATGGTAATCTACAATGAATGTACACTTGTACAATTATGACAATTATAATAATTACTCTGATAAGATATATATTAAAATGATTACTGCATGACATGAATATAAAATGGTACATTAACAACAGACATATAAACGCCTGAATTGACCAGTCGTTTGAATGAATGGTTGTCAATATAAGCACTTTTCACCAACATTACTTCTACCTTGTCTAACCCCTATGAAGCTAACTTAAAGCTCGGGCTTACCATAACTCTCACACTTAGACAAAGAGTTATACGTTACATATACAATATTTGTTACAAACATTGCTGTACAATTACATCTATAAACTTACCAGATTGTGGATCTGTACCCATACACACCAAATATCTATCCCTTCACACACACAGTGCCAATGCTAGTAAGTGCTGTAAACAGAACCAACAGCCAAATAGAAACATGCAGAGATTGTTAAAAGTAAAACAGTTCCGTCCGTCCGAGTCGAATTCATCCGTAACCGACCGAATCACGATGGGGTTGAACCGATACAAGACCGACATGAGCAATTCATTAAAACATTGCAAAGACGAATTAATGTCCCGAATCAACAATAGCAAGACAACTTATATGATAAGTAACTACATCAAACAACTCCTGCCAACCATATCAATGTATCTTCGAATGTAACTTCTTTCTATCAGTGCCAACAACAACGGACTGACAATACAATACATTTCGCGCTAAACCTCACGTGCTGATTCTTACTCAGTCACATGACACGCAAAACCAATGAAACACCTGAATACAACAGGTCAAATGTCAAAATAGACTTATCCATGTAACTAACTCAAGCACATGATACCTATTTCAACCAATCTGACAGTTTGGCATAAAACGTACATGTAATTCTAAAAATAGAACAAACAAAGCCGAGAGCCGAAAATGTCAAATCTGTCATCTGCTACATACTCCGCCTGTCCAAAAGAATGATGTCCCATCATTCCCAAACTCAAACTCTAACACCATTTTCAAACTCTATGATTCCATGTCAATACTATTCTAAAGACATATCTTACAATACTATTATACTATCTTTCTATAACACAAAAACTATTCTCTCTTTCTATGGAAGAAAATATATGTTAAACTAACATTTAACATGACAAACTAACTACTAACTCCAACATCAATACTTTCTGAAAAGTTAACAATTGCTATGTTATCAAAACACATAATTTATTAACCTCAGAAAATGTAACACTACTGTATGCAACTTATGTAAACAGTATAAACAATCATAATTGTTTACTGTAACTATTTTCCCTTCTGCTCCCCCTGTCTGAAAATTGTGACCTCACAAATCAGACTTAATACTATTAAAATTAAACCTTATCTCATAAGTCAAACTGAAATTGCTAAAATATCAACTAAAATAATCTAAAATATTAATCCATAACTGCTTTCCACAGTTTGTTGGCAACATCTGCACTGACAGTATTTAAAATTCCTGATAACAATAACTTGTTCATTGCATCAGTTCTCGTATCTTCAGAAACTTGTAAAACATTACAGTACTGATCCCTATAGAAATCTGGTTTCTTTTTCGTTCTGGTTGATTTTCTTGGTGGTGGTTTAGGTTTAGGTCTCTCTTCCTGCTGCTCTGATTCTTTATGTTTCTTTACTTTAGGAGATGGCTTAGGTGTATAATCAACTACTTCTGTGTTTTCCTTTTCTTCTGTCAATTTGTCTTCACTTTCCTCATTGTTTGTGTCACAATTCGTGTCGACCTTTGACTCTCCCTTTCCCTCAGGTTCACTCTCCTTATGTACACTATGTCCTGTAACAGCTGTCTCAACTTCTACAGATGAATGTACCTCATCTGTTACATCAACCTCCTCAACTACATCATCTGTCACATCAACTTCTTCAACTACATCATCATGTACGTGTACTAACTCCTCTACTTCCTTAACTTCAGACAAGTGAGCGTCCCCACTTTGATACGTTAATAAAACGTCTTCATCGTCCGACTCTGAATCTTCTGTGACGTCACATTTCTTATCATTTATTGATGAATCCTGAGATACCGTTTTCCTTGGTTGTGGAACCGGTGTTTCCCCTTCTTGCTTTCCTGTAAGCCCTAACTCTCCTCTCTCTGAACTTCCCTTATCAAGCAGTAATAAATGATTCCTATGCAAAGTTCTCTGTTTTCCACCTAATCCTTTTAGCTTGAATACTGGCACGTTTGCAATCGGTTGCTCCATTACCTCATAAGCATCTTCTTCGAATTTATCTTGAATTTTATGCTTGCCCTCATGGATCAAAATTTTCACTAAGACTTTATCTCCAACTTCAATACAACTTGCTTTGGCTTTTCTGTCATAGTTTAACTTTTGTTTACCCTGGGCTTTTTCTGAGTGCTTTTTAACTGTATCTCTGGCAAACTGTAACCTTTCCTTAAGTTGCTGTGTGTATTGGTCATAATTTATTGACTCATTTTCTAACTGTGGCTTTTCAAAAACAGCGTCAATAGGCAAAGAAGCTTTTCTTCCAAACATCAACTCGAATGGACTGTGTTTAGTTGTCTCATGCTTTGTGCTGTTATAAGCATATACTAATGGACCAATGTATCTTTTCCAATCCGGCTTCTGTTTTGGATCCAGTGTCCCTAACATATCTAACAATGTTCGATTAAACCGTTCACATGTTCCGTTGCCACTGGGGTGGACAGGCGTTGTTCTAGATTTGTCTATGCCAAATACTTCACACAGTTCCTTAATAATGTTTGATTCAAAGTTTCTTCCTTGATCCGAATGTATTCGCTGAGGTATGCCATAATGCAAAATGAAATTTTCATAAAAGGTTTCAGCTGTCGTTTTAGCAGTCTGATTTTTTGTTGGTATAGCCAGAGCTAATTTTGTGTAATGATCTGTAATGACTAATACATTTCCTATGCCTTTACTAGGTTCCAATGTAAGAAAATCCATGCACACTAATTCCAATGGCTGTGTGGTAACTATGTTCACCAAAGGTGGTCTTGAATTGCTACTACTCTTCCTCCTAATACATCTATCACACTTTTTTATCCAAGCCTCGCAATCTGATGCCATACCAGGCCAAAAGAATCTCTCTCTGATTAATGAAGTGGTCCTATCCCTTCCAGGATGTCCTATGTCATTATGAAGTCCTTCCAAAGCTTTCTTTCTAAATATTTCAGGCAAAACTAACTGATTTGCTATCTGATCATTTTCAGTGTATTCCCTATACAAAACTCCTCTTATAACCTTAAATCTATGAAAATTGTTCTTCATGATGTGATCCTCTTTTATATACTTAGCTGTTGGTAACTGTTTATCTATTGTACCTTTCAACCATTTGCCTATAATAAAGTCTTCTCTTTGGGCAATCCTGATTTCTCTCAATTCAACTTGTGCCAAATGCGTTTGATCCGACGAATCTGTTGCTTCTACTATGTTAACTGCTGCCGACGGAATAGTTTCAATGTAGTTGGTAACTTGGGTGCAAGCACAAATGGCTTTCACAACACTGTTTTCAATCTTTACTACTTCTCCTAAATCATCTTTAATCCTTTCGTGCTGATATCTTGATAAAGTATCTGCATCAGTGTTTCTTAATCCTGCTCTATAATAAATGTCAAAGTCATAAGATCCCAAAGCAGAAACCCATCTTTGGCCAGTTGCATCCAATTTCGCAGTTGTCAAAACATGTGTAAGAGGATTATTATCCGTGTAAACCGTAAAGTGATTTCCTGTTAAATAGTCGCTAAATTTGTCTGTAACTGCCCACTTTAAGCAAAGATATTCCAGTTTAAATGCAGGGTAATTCTTTTCTGACTTTGATAAACTTCTGCTAGCATACGCTATTACACGTTTCTGGTTATCATGTGTCTGATATAATACTGCTCCTAATCCTGCTGTGCATGCGTCAGTGTGTAACTCAAAGGGTTTGGCAAAATCTGGAAAAGCCAAAATCGGTGGACTTGTCAAAATTATCTTCAATTGTTCAAATGTTTTCTGCTCTGCTTCTGACCATTTCCATTCTTTCTTTTTAGTTTTTACATTCTTTTTTGTTGTTGTCGGAGGCAATAATTCATTGAGTGGTCTGGTGATTTTTGAGAAATCTTTTACAAATCGTCTATAATATCCAGAAAATGCCAAAAAAGATCTTAACTCGTCTGAGTTTGTAGGTGTTGGCCAATTTTTAACCCTCTCTATCTTATCTGGGTCTGTCTGTATGCCTTCTTCACTTACTATATGACCTAAAAATTTCACTCTCTTCTGCAGAAAATAACATTTTTCAGGTGCCAATTTCAAATTGCAATGCTGCAGTCTTGTCAAAACAGTATCTAAGCGTTCCAAACGTTGTTCATAAGTTTCCGAAAAGATAATTAAGTCATCTAAATATATGACACAGATTTTCATGTTCAACTCTCCAAGACAATGTTCCATCAATCTCTGATACGTTGCTGGACTATTGCTAAGTCCCATTGGGAGCTTGACATATTCATAAAATCCTAATGGACCAACTGTGAACGCAGTTCTCTCTTTGTGACAATCTTCTACACTGACTTGATGGTACCCACTTTTCATGTCTATGACACTGAAATATTTAGCCTTGCCCAGACAATCAAAAACTTCTTCCATTCTAGGTAGTGCATATGCATCTTTAACTGTTCTCTTGTTAAGCATACGATAGTCGATGCAGATCCTTAATTTCCCAGATTTCTTCCTGACCAAAACAATATTCGATGCCCACGGTGACTTAGACTTCTGAATTATTCCTGCTGCCAGTTGTTGCTCCAAATATTCCCTAACCTCATCTATCTGTGCTGGTGGAATTCTACGATGGCGTTGTTTAAATGGTGTATCATTTGTTAGATCTATCCTATGTATTATGATGTCACAATCCCCTATGTCTGTTTCTCCTTTTGAAAATATTGATTCATGTTTACTCAATACATCCTTAAGTTTTGCTGCTTGGTCATCATCTAACTTACTATCAATATGAATTTTACTGAAGATGTCAGCCTCCTTCTGTAACTTTTCTTTCTTTTCAAAAACTGATTGATCAATAGTGACTGGTTGTAACTCGCATATAATAGCTTTTGGCTGAATGGTGATGGCATTAGTAGTTACATTTGAGATGTTAACATTGAACTCTCCGTTTCTCTTATATCTGTAGTTAATAACAGTAGGAGTAATATCTAAGTATTCTGGTAGGTTACTTTCAGTTGTTTCTTGCAGAATTGCATTTGTGTCCTGATGATCCATCTCTTTGTCAGCATATCCTTTCACATCTATAGATTGATTTGGGCCAATTACTATTCTATCTGGTTCTGCTGATCGTACAATTGCTGTTCTGTGTTTATTTTTCTTAAGTTCTCTTTCCCTTATAGACATGCATCTAAATGCTAATCTCCATGGTGTACCCATATCTATCTTTTGCAAGAAACGTTCACCTGATTTCTGTTTACAATCTGAAAGAAATGAATTAAGTATGTTGGTTCCAATTAAAACAGGTGTTTGTTGACTATATGTTGTATCTGGTGTTATCAAAAATAGACAATCCAACTCTGACATTCCTTTTGAAATCAAAGATGCTGTAATGTATCCTAAATACGGTAATTCTTTTCCTGAAGCACACTCTATATTTAATATTTCCTGAACTGGTTGTAATGGATTGTTATGCTGTAAATGCTGCTTATAGAATGAGTCACTAATTTTTGAAATTGTACTGCCTGTGTCTATTAGTGCAGTGGTTTCTATCCCATTTATTCTAACTACAGATTCATTTGACTCTCCAACTAATATAGGATCCTTTCTTTCCTTTGTTCCCTTATCAGATCCTGCAACTTGGGAACAAACTAGTTTGGGCAATTCCGGATCATGTGTTCTTCACTTTCACATTTATAACACCTGGGTCTAAATGTAGCACTCCCAATTGGCCTTTGTGGTCTGTAAACTCCACGTCCTCTACCTCTAAACTCTCCTCGACCTCCATCTCCTCGACCTCCATTAAATCCTCTAAAATGACTTCTACCGTATCCTCTACTATACCCTCTATATTGTTGTGGCATAAACTGTTGCCCAGAACTTTCAGCTTTGACTCTTTCTTCTTTTTCCTTTTCTAATTTGTCAATCCTTTCATTCATTTTCTCTAACAAACTCAACACCTGTCCCATTTCACTTTTATCCTGGACTTGAGCTGATTGACACTTTGCCTTTGAATCCTTGGCCTTTTCCTTCTCTTTCTCCTGATCCTCTAAAAGATGACATTCTATTTTCCTCAACTCTACTTTAAATAAATCATAATCCTTGATTGTATCATGTTTGTACATGGCCATTTGTCTAATGTGCGGTCTAAGACCTTCATAAAGCACACTTTGTAGAATATCTTTCTTTGATGGATGTATCATCTCAACTTCAACTGCCTGAGCAAATAAGTTTTCAACTCTAGTAGCATATGCAGATAAACTTTCATCTATGTTCTGACTGCTGGCATAAAATTTCCTCATAATTGCTTCACCAGTTTCAACTGTACCATATTCTGCATGAAACTTATGTAATAGCTCATCCAAACTTGGATTAACTCCAATATTCCTCAACTTATCTGCTGCTAGGCCTTTACATGATCTCCTAATAGCATAAATGAGTTGATCCTGTGACAATTTTCCAGTCTTTCGAAGACAGTCTACTTCGTACCTCCACGTTAAATAATTTACTTCACCCTTATTGGGCTCTCCAAAAAACAAAGATATTTTAGTATTTCGCTCCTGCCAAGTCTTTGACTCCTTGCTCTTGTCAGCTTTTGACAAATAAAACTGCATGTAATCCTCCATGTCTTTTTCAGACTCTATATTGTGAGGTTTTATCTTCATATGCTTCATAACATCTAACAACTTCAACTCCTCCTCTGTAACCTTAACCTCTGACTTTGCCATTGTTGCAAAGTTTACAACTATTACAGTATTCTATTATAATTATAAATGTTATGTCACTATATGTTCAATAAAAAGTATGTCTAATTACAATGCACTGCTATATCCAAAGTGCATGAATAACAAGTAGATGTAATATTCACTATATGGATTTCAATAAACACTGAATGTGTTCTGATTTACAACAGCTGAAAACAAAACTTACTATTCACTATGTAAGTAACTATTTATACTAGCTGAAAATAAAGAAGTATTTGTTCTCAACCTTATATAAATAAATTGAAAATATTTTGTTTTGTTTTTAAAGTTGAAAATATTTTTCCTTAAAGCAAATATCAGCAATCAAATATTGCGAACAAATGCAATTACTAAGTATTAAAAGCTAATTATGAACCAATCATAAAATATTTCTATTTCACTCCATATCAGCCCTTGAAATAATTCCAAGTACAAAGTCTCAAAAATATTTCAAAGTAATTTTATTAATCCTATAATAAATCAAATTCAAATATTCTGAAATTTCAGAATACAAAACAAAGTCAAAATCCCAAATGCTTATTTAGAATTTTGCGCAATGTACCAATCATTAAATGATCTGGAGCAAAACTATTAAATGATCTAGTTCAACACTAAAAGTCAAAGTATTTAAATCCAAACTGAATTGTATCTATACTGTGCTGAAATGTTTCAAATGCTGAAATAAATCAATTATTATTGACTACATAAAGTAAATCTGAAAAGGAATAAGTCTAATCAACTTATACTGACACTGTGACTGAGTGGATGAGTGACTACAATGATCAGGTTCCAACAAAGTATAATTTTTTTTTTTTTTTTTTTTTTACAACAAACTACTATTGCTGTCTGCACAAACTCTAAGTCAAAATATTAATATCAAAAGACTAATAAGTCTTCATTTATATCTAATTATAATTAAACTAATTTATTCTAATATTTAAATTACAAAGTATGAAAACTAAATACTATTCAACTCCAAATTAATCTAATTTCTCATATGAAAATCAGTTGCAATCTGTCAAACACAAATTCTCCTAACGTTATTGACAATGAATAGACTATTTCATCAACCAATGAAAGCTACGGAAACGAGTCAGATTAATGATATGCAACAAAATTCAACAACCAATGAAAATTTGGAATCCCCGAATGACGTCAGAGGTATATAGATAACCTCCCTACGGACCGATGATTAAATCGCTATGAACAGCGGAAATTTCAACGGAAGTACCACTAACGGAACAGCAACACCTGCGTAAAGAGAAATTACTTGGGGAACACCAACATAACCTAGGTCAACGAGTACTTTCAACGTACAGAAATGTAAACACAAGCCACTGAAAATGAAAGGTTCACGCTGAAACAATACACGTCTTGTCAATGTGTCTGAAAGCAAGATTATTAGTTATCAGGTGTTAAAACGTGCTCGGGAGATAGAAAATGTGAATTTTAGCTGAACATGTTAGCGTGAATTTCCTCACACACTGAAATAATGACCTTGATCACTTTTCTATTGTTGCAATGTCAACAGCTATATAAAACTGGTAATTTTTTGAAAATAATAACAGTGAAACTCTGTTTTACGAACACTTATAAACCCATATATAAACAACACTTATCTTGTATTCACAACAAAATACAATGACAGTACTTTGTAAATATACAACATAAGAGAACAAAATTAACTTCAGCAGTGACCAAAGATATGAAAGTAAACTGTACTCACCCAAATTCCTCTCCGATCCACAATCCAATATCACAATTTACAAATTAACACAAATTAAATGACACAAATTAAAAATGACAACACTCTGTCTTAAATTCAAATAATTAGATTTACTTTCCACTCAAACACACAGGGAGTCCAGAGTGTCTCTAGGCACAATAATTAAGGGGAAATAGTGTCAATAGGCACTCCTGAGTGGTTCACTAGAATCCAGCGTTGAATCGGCCATCATGAGGTGAGATCCCGGTCGAACGTTCTCTGGTCTGAATACGTCTCTTCGTCCTATCCACTACAATAACGTCCTCTCTCGACTAATAGAACACAAATGTTCCATTCCAATAACACGTTGGGCGCCAATGTCACAGCCTGCTATTTTATAGGTCTTAAGTCTCTATGGGTTCTTTAACAGGTCCGTGAACAAAACAATACATCTGTTTCGGTTTATCTTTATTCCTTCGTCACCATATCATAAAGCATACCGTACCATGT
Organism: Gari tellinella; assembly: GCA_922989275.2. Lineage (NCBI taxonomy): Eukaryota > Metazoa > Mollusca > Bivalvia > Cardiida > Psammobiidae > Gari > Gari tellinella. The sequence goes on from OV277872.1 coordinate 11,280,379, forward strand.
ACCATACCATATCATGGGTCTGAAACGCATACAAAATAGTATAAGCATGGTAATCTACAATGAATGTACACTTGTACAATTATGACAATTATAATAATTACTCTGATAAGATATATATTAAAATGATTACTGCATGACATGAATATAAAATGGTACATTAACAACAGACATATAAACGCCTGAATTGACCAGTCGTTTGAATGAATGGTTGTCAATATAAGCACTTTTCACCAACATTACTTCTACCTTGTCTAACCCCTATGAAGCTAACTTAAAGCTCGGGCTTACCATAACTCTCACACTTAGACAAAGAGTTATATGTTACATATACAATATTTGTTACAAACATTGCTGTACAATTACATCTATAAACTTACCAGATTGTGGATCTGTACCCATACACACCAAATGTCTATCCCTTCACACACACAGTGCCAATGCTAGTAAGTGCTGTAAACAGAACCAACAGCCAAATAGAAACATGCAGAGATTGTTAAAAGTAAAACAGTTCCGTCCGTCCGAGTCGAATTCATCCGTAACCGACCGAATCACGATGGGGTTGAACCGATACAAGACCGACATGAGCAATTCATTAAAACATTGCAAAGACGAATTAATGTCCCGAATCAACAATAGCAAGACAACTTACATGATAAGTAACTACATCAAACAACTCCTGCCAACCATATCAATGTATCTTCGAATGTAACTTCTTTCTATCAGTGCCAACAACAACGGACTGACAATACAATACATTTCGCGCTAAACCTCACGTGCTGATTCTTACTCAGTCACATGACACGCAAAACCAATGAAACACCTGAATACAACAGGTCAAATGTCAAAATAGACTTATCCATGTAACTAACTCAAGCACATGATACCTATTTCAACCAATCTGACAGTTTGGCATAAAACGTACATGTAATTCTAAAAATAGAACAAACAAAGCCGAGAGCCGAAAATGTCAAATCTGTCATCTGCTACAGAATATATATATTTCCTATGACTATGAAGCCCCAGCAATTCTTCAAAGTAGGAAAGAATGTAGGTAACACAAAAAAGTACGTCGAGGTACGGACCAGTTTCATATTACAAAGATGAACTTATACCCCCATTTCGATAGACGGCGATTTATGGCGCTCTGTTAGGGCGCCACAAAGCGCCATTGAGAGCGCCAATGTCGTCAGGTGCGCTATCTGATCACTACAGGATCTCTATCGGTTCCCAAAGATCACCAAGGTCGACGTCGATTTAGTCTTATGCATAAATATCCGCGGCGCTCCATCCAGATCGCGATCCTATCGCCTAAAGCGCAATCGAGTCGTTTCTTAATGACCAATATCGTAACCTGAGCGCTATCGGATAATTTAAGAGCGCCACCGCTATCCAATAAAGGCAATCAGTAGATCTTTCGCGCTCCGTGGCGATCTGATATTGATTCTCTGCATTTCATTTTAAAATATCCGATTGTATTTTCTATCTAAAACCCTAATTGCATAAGGTAACTCATTGTCTCATTCAGATCCAAACTGTTACATACACATAAAACAATGATAATACCGACACGGATGAAAATATAATGGCAGTGAAATGATGTGCATTTCTGTAGTAGCGAATAATTGAAACTACAGCTTTCTAAAGACGTGTGTCAGAACGACCGTAATGCCAAAATGTCTTATTGGAAGTGTCTGCATTACTATGGTGTTGCCTAAGATTTACACTTGTCAAAAGGGAAGCAGCTATAGATATTGCTATTTGGGTTAAAATCTGCTGCCAAGTATATACCGAAAATGCGGGAGAGCGTCACGTGTCTTTATACGATCCTTCCTTAACTAGTCGAATAAAGCGCGAATAGATCTCCATCAGTCGCCGATATCTCTATCGAATATTGCATGAGTGCCTTAGATCGCAGTGATCGCCATCGGATTGCGAATCAAGCGCGTCTTAGTTGCTTTTGCGCAACATTTTAGGGGAATCGGGTGGCGACCAATGGCCATGAAGCCGCAATCGGATGTAATAGATCAATAATGGATCGGCGTTGGAGCTTTATTTGATCGTAATTGGATCGTGAATACCTTTATATCGCTCCATCCTGAGGCGATCTATGGCGCTCCTTCAGAACGCATAGATCGCCAAAGAGTGCCGCCATTTGGAAAAGAAATATTGCATAATATATTAAATAATCGGTACATTATCGCAGAAAACTTGTGCTTTTCAGGAGCAGTTTTCTTTTTCTTTAATATTTTACAGTCATTCAGTGGACATGGTTACATCATGGAACACAGTGTTTCACAAACCGCCTGGTTGATTTTCAAACCAGTTGCCTTACATGTGATTTTAGTTAACAGATACAGAGCACAATATCGACACATAAAATGATCCTATGGCACCGAGTCGTTACGAAAACATTTTTATTTTACTGTTAATAACTTCTTGTAAAATAATACATGGACGATATCTATCGTCTTTGTGAATTACTCATAAAACAAATATAAACTAGTGTGGTGAGCATTAACGGTTTATGGGGCCGTTGTGGAAATAGTAAGTTACAGTATTCCCTCCCTATAACGGCCCTCCCAATAACAATACCCTCCTTACAATTATGTCGCTTTTACCTAAACATAGTAATTATGTATATTATTTTAACTGCTGTAATATCGTCTGCATGAAATTGTTGTCTGTTGTTTTTTTCAAAGTTGTATATAAGTGGACATTTTGACGGAAGAAATTTAACAACGATTGATATACAGCTTGCATCCTGATCAGATGCCACATTAGGCGGCGTCTTATCTTTATTCAAGCAGGTTGAAAATTTTAATATTTTTTTAAATATATTTTGTTCCTCCCTTAAAGGACTCCTTTCGAACACAACACGCACTCTGTGTCTCACTTTGGTTGTTGAACAGTGAACAGGTGAACTTTGCTATATGAAGTATGTTTGCATCTAAGACTTAACCATGCGTACGTGTATACATGATATGTGTTCTTACTTCTTACCGACTGATATAGGTCATGTACATCGGAATATATTAACCCCAACGCTATCGTACACAAAGAACAATGCGTATCATGTGTTAACAGTGTGCATCTTAATCAGACACCGCTTCTGAACGGGATCAAAACACTAGTGGCAATATTTTTCTTCAGTCCAAATACCTAAACTTTAAACCTTCAGAAACAAAAGCAGACGACAATTATTTGTTAAAATAATTTCCTGTCTGTCTTATTTTATGAGGTTTTGTTATTGCAGCAATAAATACAATACCGCAAATCATTCGACCCGACTTCCATTTCTAACCGTACTTCCTATACCAACGCATTTACCGAAGTGTAAATGTGTCCGTTAGGTATTTAAGTTTCCGTATCGATGCACGGGAATTGTCATGGACAGTTTCGGAATGAACCGAATAAAGACATTTCGGATAATGTAAAAAATAGCACGCCGTACTACATTGTGTTAGTAGGTACGAACTGGTCAGTGAAAGGTTATGCATCTGATATTAGGGTTATTTCTGATAGAAAAGGCCATTTATTGCACAGAGAGTTCGATGTAGATAGCTAGTAGACTTTTCATCGTGCGTCAACTCATATTTGCCGCCCGGTTTAGAGATGTCGTTGCGGCCTATTTCGATAAGAGAGCCTGTCCCAGGCTTGATTATTTAGTGTTGTCATAGATTCAGACATCAACTGACGAACTAATCATATTATATACGTGTTAACTTGAAAAGCACCAGGTTGTGGTATCCAGTATGTTGAGCAAACCGGTCGTCCCCTCAAAACTAGGTTTAATGAACATCTTCGTACTTGCAGTAACGAAAAACTGAGGAATTTTCTGTATCAACATTTTCGGAAATCTGGACATGGATTAGATTTTATTTCAATTCAACCTGTCGAACATATTACGTATGATAAAAATGCTACTAATAGTTTCAAATGTAAGGCTAGATTTATAACGGAATTAAAATGGATTAAAAATTTACAGACATCCTTTCCTTTAGGCTTGAATGATAATATATACCAATCTGGCAATATTTCAAAAGAAGCTTCAATTGATATTTTTTTCTATTTATTCTACACGCAACCGTAAATCAAGATCGCATGGTATTCGTATAAATGGAAATATAAAACGTAAATCACGTCAGTCGATTTCTATAACAGATTTGCATAATCTGCTGTTACATTCTGGTAAACATAAAATACTTTCTCGGCTTTCTTCGTTGTTATTGTCGTCTTTAAGAGATATTGACGACAAGGATGATGGAATAATATTTCGCACAGATCCTCTGTATAATACTGCAGCTATAATACAAGGTTATATTCAGCATGTTCTCAGACCTCATATTGATTCCTTAAACGATCACAATAGATATTTCATTAAGGTCCCTTTTATAAATAAAGGTATTGATTTCATAGATTTACAAAGTATTCTCCGAAACAAAAATTTGATGAATGCTATTCCAAATTATTTCAAAAATCTTGAACCACCTATTATTTGCTATAAGTATAATAAATCTGTAAGAGGGTTAATTTTTAACTACAATAAACTTGTTTCTGATCTTAAAATTCTCGAAAACACACCAGATACATGAGACTGTACCTCTTCTAAATTCTGTTACGCTCCAGTGGGTCATATAATAACAGGCAATGTTGATATCATTAAAGATAAACGCATCAGAGCGCTTTTGAGTAAGGGACCTAAATTCAGATTACCTGCCTTAATTGATTTCGATACTTACCGCACTCATATTTCGGAAGCTTTGAAAAATTATAGTACAAACTGGTGCCGAAGAGAACATGCTGAAAACGACGCTCTTTCAAAATGAGAAGAATTAATTTTTGATATTATCGATACCCGGATTTCGTTCTATTTATCCAATAACCGTCTTTTACCACTTAAACCTAAATTTAACATTCGTCATTCAAAGAAGGGAATACAAAACTTTCATTCTAAGTATGTACTCGTTCCTGCAGAAAAAGCATCCAATAATGTGATATGACGATTACATTATGTTGATACTTTAAACCAGGAACTTGTGAATACCAAATCCTATACATCAACAACTTTAACGGAGCGTATTGTAGTATCTGATTTTTTTTATACATGTGAACAATTAAAAGCTGATGTCAACATTACATGTCACAAACTTCCAACAATGTACTGGATACCAAAACTCCATAAAAAACACCATATAAGTCCCGTTTTATTGCTAATTCAAGTGCATGTACTACTACTAAGTTTTCCAAATTTTTGACATCGTCTTTAATTAAAATCAAAGAACATGTTCAAAGGTATTGTGACAAGACTTACGAAAATTCTGGACTTAATCTGTTTTGGTCTATCAAAAACTCGAATGAAATTTTAACGAAGCTAGAACAGAGAAAATACCAAGCCTGTAATATAAGTACGTATGACTTTTCAACACTATATACTACCTTACCACGTAATTTAATTGAAGCTAAACTTATAAAACTTATTGAAAAGACTTTTGCAAGAAAAAGGAAACTATTTCCGGCGTGTATTACTGATCGTGCATTTTTTACAAATGACACGGTTAAACATTTCACTATGTGGACTTGCACCGATGTCTGTAAAGCACTATCATTTCTTCTGGATAAAATTTATGTACGTTTTGGGAGTACCATATACCGCCAAGTGATTGGTATCCCTATGAGTACAAACTGCGTGCCCCTTGTCGCAGACCTATTTTTGTACTGTTATGAGAGGGACTTTACAATAAACGAGATGAATTTGATTTTAGTATTGTAAATTATCCTCATCTAGATGGCGATGTTCCCCGTTCTACATCTTACGGGGTTTATATTTCACAACTTATTAGTTTTGCTAGGGCCTGTACCTCTTTTGAGGACTTCCACATTCGTAATAAAACAATTACTGTAAAGCTTCTTAAACAGGGGTACAGATTTCGTAAAAGATTTTCTAAATTATTTTATAGAAATCTTCCTCTCATTAACAAGTATAAATGTAACTTAAAGTCTTTTCTGCGGCAAGGAATTTCACATCCGGAGTTTTATGGTGATGTAATTTACAGACTTCGTAAGATTCTTGGACACATACATTTTCAAAACCTGTTTGTGAAACGTATTAGATCTTTCCTCAAAAAGGATTATGATCCAACTATTTTGCTGCGCACTTCACGTTTGATTATTGATCAATCTACAATTGATAACTATGCTTTCCTCTTTGGTTGTGCGACGACAGACAGGGCTTAGCACTATATGATGATGCATCTCTAAAGCCGTCCTTAACCGGGAGAGTTATGTCGGATTTTCGTGCTTTTTTTTCTCTCCCTCTCTGTCGTACCCTGAACCCATCCATATCTTACAGTTACTCGTGACTACGGACTAGTCGCTTGAGTATAATTTGACCGTTGCCATAGTGGGTTATTTTTAGCACGGGCTTGAATATTTAATTCTTTCCCGTGTTACTAATAATCTTCTTGTCATAGAATTTTTGTTAGATTTTTTACATGTATTTACTTACTGTGTTGGCGGTCTTTTAGGTTGTAAGGTTGTGGAACAGGGTTTATATTTTATGTACACTGTTCGTCTTTATAGGTTAATATAGATGATAAGAGTGAGATTGGGCACCCCTAAACCCAGGTTTAACCCCCGAGTGGTTGTCAATAATTAATTTATAATTCATTATTGATTCCTACTGACCGTACCAAGGCGGGCTCCTATATTCACTTTGCTTTATGTTTGTCTTGCGTGTTGTTTTCTATTTAGTGTGTAAATGAAGGAATGGTATTGCGCGTGTGTGTGTGTGTATGTGTGTTTGTTTGTTATGGTATGACTGTGTGTGTGTTCTGCTTGATATATGGGTGTATTGTTTGTGTTGCGTTTCCTGCTTGAGTCTTTAGTATTAAATTGTTTGTTTTACCATTTCGGTGCAACAATAATAGTGAGGTTTTTACCCCTTTACCATTATTTTGTCGTCTGCTTCCAAATCGAAGTTTGCAATATCATTTTAAAGTTAGATTTAAGGTAGTATGACTTAATAAATACTGATGTGAGTGCCAAACTGTTTTGATCCTTACCAGACGCCGCGTTACGCTGTGTCTTCTCTAAATCCATAGTTATTGCAACGTCTCCTTTATGCGACTTCGGCGCCGAGCGAGATAATTAAATGCTGGTGCTATGCTACGCTCAGTTTACGTCCCGAATAAGTTAACCTTTTGCAGCATAATGTTAGACTAGTTTATGGGTTTGTTTTACGAAATAAAGTGTGAAAAAGGTTTATTATGTCCTATTTCAATCTCGTTTACAGGTTCCCCTGTGGTGAAATTTGCCCCTGCTCTGGGGTTCACCGTTTTACAAAGAGATACTTAGTGAACAGTTCAAACATATTCTCCTCTGAAACTAGTCTAACCAGAGCTTTGATAATTGTAATGTGATATTTCTAGATGCCCTTTACCAATAGTGATGAAATGGTCCCGGTCTGTTGCATAGCTAGGTCACAAAAATATATTTGTTTTCAATAGACACGTAAAATCTCTTATTTTCGGAAACCATAGAACACAGTGCGTAGTTACATGTAATTGACACAAAAATTATTTACAGGTCCTCTGTCAAGAGTGTTCAAATTATGCCCCTGGTAAAAACTGAACCTACATGTACCCTGGAGGGTCACAGTTTTACACAGAGTTATATAGTACACTATTTGAACTACTTTTTTCTCAAATTATGCAGGGATCAGAGGTTAGATATTGACATATAGCATCACCTGCAGGTCCTCTATCATGGTTGGTCAAGTTATGCCCCATGGACTATTTATTAAATGGCCTAAAAAGCAAAACAGTTATTTGATCATTTGTCTTGACATATAGGTTAACCATTGGCCATATACCTCTACTCCTATATAGGGTATATGACCCTTTTGCTTGAATTGAGTTTGGGTTGAGTACTTTACTCTGATACATAACTGATAAATGAAATATTTATATATTGAATTAGTCCATTTTTATCAAAGGGATGCCTGGTCAACATTTTCATTTTCATTGTGTTTAATATTGAAATTCCTATCAGCAAACAGTGTAAACTCTGATCAGACGCCGCATAATGCGGCGTCTGATAAGAGTCTACGTTGTTTGCCTATGTCCCATATATAGGATCGTTGGCACAAATGGGCACAAATTGGTTAACCTTCTTACCATAAACATATCATCTGCATTAGTAGTTTTGCCTGCTTTAGGGCTGTTTTGACTGCAAAAATGTCGAACAATTTGGATCCTGATCAGACATCGTGTTTCGCTGCGTCTGGTCAGGATCCAAACTGTTTACAAAGTGGCCTGTGGCGCCGTTGGCACTGAAAACGTTCAGATATTTTCTAAACCGCTTGTTAACAAGTTAATCTAAAAGGCTATTAACACTGATATTTTTTAAAATATTTGATTCTGATCACATGCCGCTTATGGCGGGACTCACATCAATTCTATATTTATTTTCCAATTAGAATTTGACGTATACATCGTATTGTATTCTTTATATATCTTTGAGAGCAAACATCATTTTTTAGAGACCGTCCCACCTGGCAGCGGGTTTTATTGCGTGTGGGTGTGTGTGTGTTTGTTGTGGTATAACTCTGATTATCCCCTCGAAAATGCTGAAAGGAATGAAGGTCGGTTGTTTTGATTCCATGCGCTGCTTCAATTCACCAAAATACACTTTCTGAGGTCATTCCCCATCTCATAATGTATCGGCGCTTAATGGCTTGTTTAGTGTCAAATTGCCGTTAAACTCAACTTTATCCGTCCATCCATTTCATGAGAAATCATATGGGGTAATTATGTCATCTTTAACCCCTTCACTGCCGTGACGTCATCATTTTAAAACAATTTTTTATCGTTTGCCTTTATTTCTTAAATTTGAAATTGTGCTATTTTGACTCAATAAATATTAAAATGAGTGTCAAAAGGTTTGGATCCTGATCAGACGCCTGATCAGGATCCAAACTGTTAACAATTATCTACTGTACTCGGGGGTAAGGCAGTGAAAGGGGTTAAAATGACATTAACAAATAGCACAACGACCTCTGACATCGCACTAACCTTTCAACTAGACCTAGTTTAGAACAAAGTGTCATAAAGTTGAAGAAGTCAAATGAGATTGGGCCAATGTCAGTCGATATCTGCCAGTCTCATCAACCGTCGACCCGTTCGAAACCATACTAAGCAAGCATGATTCGGAATGGTTCGGCAGTTTACGAGAATGGTCGATCGCTGTATGAACCGTTTCGGAGTGAACCGAAAGCTAAGGAAATTGCGGCCAATGTCTTGTCCGATCTCATTAGGGATCCTTACCCTTTACTGTTGTCGGAACATTATCACAGCTCACAGCATCACCGGCTATAGCATGACAGTGTTAGATTTAACCCCTTAACTGCCCTTATAATATTTAAAAACAGTCTTCTGCTCTTATTTTACATATGTACTTTATGAATTACTTGACTTAAGAAGTATTGAAATAAATATCAAAGAGTTTGGGTCCTTGTCAGATGCCGCTTTACGCGGCGCCTGAATAGGATCCAAACTGTTTGCAAATTACCATTGTACTCGGGGCGAGACAGTGAAAATGATAAAAAATTCAACCCACACGACGAGTATACATGGCATGTTCAAAATTATACTAGTAATAAAGAGTACATTTGAAATATACAAACAGTGTAGATCCTGGTCAGAGAGCTGCTCAATTAACACTCTGATAAGGCTTTATACTGTTTTCAATGTTCCGTATGTTGTTTAAAAACATCTTAGAAAGTCAAGGTTATTAAAACTTTGAATTGTTCATTTTAAGTTTCAAGTGATAAATTGACTGAGACAGGGATAATATGTAATAAAATTACAAAACATATACATGATATCCTACAGTGGAGAATCTGTTATTCTTTCCCATTTAAACGCAAACGTACGCAAACGCAAAGCACTAAAACGTAGAAAAGAACAACTTTTGGACAATTTTGATAATTCTTGTTTATCTTGGTGGCAAACAGTTTGGAGCCCGATCAGACGCCGGGTTACCCGGCGTCTGATCTGGCTCCCAACTGTTTGCACTGCAAATAATAGTTTTAGCGTAAACGCGTTTATTAGGAAAGATTAACAGATTCTCCACTGTACATGATATCCTATCTTAGGGGGCTAATTTGTAATTGATATACAGTCGAAACTCGATACTAAGAACTCGCTTAAATCGATCTTCCCAGTATTTCGTAAGTTGAATTTTGATAAGTCGATCTCTTTTAAGTCGAACATATCCGTATTTCAAAGTTAAAACGTGTCTAAGCCACGTTTTAACTTTGAAATATGGGTATGTTCGAACTAATGCGAGTTCGTAGAATCGAGTTTTTACTGTATATAACTTCTTAAACTCAGCCACTACCTTGTTCCGACAACTGGTGATCCGTAATGTCCCAATTATTGGAAAGACACTACTGAACATAACCTTGTAGAGCCGAACATATTGCTCCCTCACGCAATTCAGTTTCCACTTTTTGGACACATTACCGTGTGCTAAATTATTCTAAGATAATCACAGAAGTTAAAGAGGGTGTCCAATATTTTAGTATTATTATGGTATATGTATCGCTCAACTTTCAATCATACTGTTTTACACCTAAAGGTTTTTTGGTGGTTTGTTTTTCTTTTTTCAAACCATTTGCCTTACCTATGATTTTCAGCTCACTGCTGTACAGTGTACAGACGTTATACTTTCCCGTTTAAACACAAACGAAACTCAAGCGCAAAACACTAAATTGTAGAAAATGCCATCTTTTTTAAATTCCCTACTACCTATTTCAATCTGAGTAGCAGACAGTTTGGAGCCTGATCAGACGCCGGGTGGTAACCAGACGTCTGATCAGGCTCCGAACAGTTTGCACTGGAAATAATAGTTTTAACATAAACGCATTTATTGGGAAAGAATAACGTGTTCGCCACTGTACCGAACACAGTGGTGATGCATATAGTGGAGAATGTGTTATTCTTTCCCAATAAACGCGTTTACGCTAAAACTATTATTTGCAGTGCAAACAGTTTGGAGCCAGATCAGACGCCGGGTAACCCGGCGTCTGATCAGGCTCCAAACTGTTTGCCACCAAGATAAACATGAATTATCAGAATTGTCCAAAAGTTGTTCTTTTCTACGTTTTAGTGCTTTGCGTTTGCGTACGTTTGCGTTTAAACGGGAAAGAATAACAGATTCTCCACTGTACTTCTTACCTGGACGTTGTTATTACTCTACTGACACGAAAAAGAAACTATACACATGTTTAGGAATTACAATTTCCATCTATTTATAAAGAAATATAGGCAAATGTGGAAACAAAATGTTTGTAAGAAAATGTTTTACACGATGCCTTCTTTTTTAATCGAATACATGTAATTATAAATGCACTGTTAACGCTTGAATGAAGTTGGGGTTAAAAGTAAAAGTTGCAAATTGGTATTGTTTCCTAAATTTTTGAAAAATGAAATGGATTTAAATCGGTATGTGTAATGTCCTCGTCTTTGACAGAAACCCTATGTATTGATCACTGCTTTACACTGGGTATCTGAAATAACCAGTGAAAACAGTAGGGAATCGCACCTGAGTTTTCTGTATACGACCCCTCTCTCTCCTGAGAAACCAACTTATTTTATTCACTCATATTTTTCGTTCAAATTTATACATTTTTTGTTATGTACTAAATAAAGTAAATCTATTACCACCAGAAATATGTCTTCTTAATTTCTGCAAAGTTTTAACACGATCTGGCCATTAGCGCCGGAGATATAATACCATATATAAGTGCACAGTTAGAAGATTCGTTAAGTGAATATAGAAAGTCATTTATTAATGGTAAAGTCCAGTTCTCAATTTAGTACATATTTTATTTTTTATGGTTGCTTTCGTCCATACATTGCAAGGGTACAAACACTGTAGATCCCGATCATAGGCTTACTTTAGGAACCCCCTGATCTGGGTACACGCTGCATGCATTCAGTTTTCACAGGTAAACATTGTTTACAAACAACTAGTGTGGTGAGCATTACCTGTTTCAGGGGTCGTGGTGGAAATTAGTTACAAGTGAACATTGCTATGTGAGGAATGTTATTAGGGATCTAAATAAGAGGGAGTAGGCTGAACAAATCCAACATTTTCTCACTTATGTCAGCGCCAAATCCTATAGTGTTACTATTTATTAGAATTGTCTGGAAGAAACAATTCTAATGAGAATGAACACCATAGGGTTTAATGCAGAAATTAAAATACTCCCCTTATCTTGAGCTCTGCTGTTTGTACTTAAAGCGGCATTGTGTTTTTGGGAAACCTGCATAAAACGGTTGTTTGGGATCCCATTAGAACTACATGGGACGTGATTCTTTCATAAAAAGCGGCATTATCTAAGAAATTCGCTTTTAAATTTTTATTTATAATTTTTTGGTGCTAGCACAATTTAAAGAGCCTCCTTGTGAATGGAAAGAAGGACAACTCTGTAAATACAGGGCTCCAGATAACGGAAGTATTTCGATTACTAAACTCTTTATTTCTGCTTTTAAACCCAATGGTGTCATACTCATTAGAATCGTCTCGAAGAGACGGTTTAATCAGTAGTAACACTGTAGCATTCGGTGCTGAAATGAGTGAGAACATGTTGGATTTGTTCAATTTATTCCTCTTATCTGGAGCCGGATGAAATGAAGAATTTAACCCTTATTCTGCTGCTAAGACGTCTGCTTTGACATTGTCGTGTGCAATATTTGTTCAGTTTAGATTTATGCATATTTTTGATTAAACAAACCTTAAGACGAGTGTCAAACAGTTTGGATCCAGATGAGACGCCGCGTTACGCGGTGTCTGTTTTAGAGTCAAACAGTTGCGACCAGTAGGCACAGGATTAAACTATGAGATAAGGTCCCCACGTGTAAATAAGTAATCACGGTGGTAAGCGAGTACAATCCAATACGGGGGATCTTGCTGAAAATGACTGTTTCAGCCTTGTCTTCTCTCTAACTCAACCACCTATTTTTGGATCTTCACCAAACTTGCTATAAATGTTTATTAGTATAGAATCTAGCTAAATTTTGATAACTATTAAAGTCGCATGAGGCATGTCTGAGTTATTGCCCTTGAATAATTAAAAAAAATGACTGTTTCAGCCTTTTCTGCTCTCTAACACAAACACTTTTTATTGGATCTTCACCAAACTTGCTGGCATTGTGTATTTGTTTTAAATATAGATCAAGACAAAAATCGAATACAGCTGACTGAAAATCCTTCAAGAGGTAAAGGAGGTATGGAGTAGTCATTTATTACTTTACTTATTACCAACACGGCCAAGATGAAGCACATGCAACTATTGACCAAATAGTTGGTTTAAATAGAATAAAAACAGTTCCTGTTACAGAGTTGACAGGGCTAAAATAAGGATGAAATAGCAAATTTTTAATAATTGAAGAACCGTAACTCCAACATGCCTTCGGCGATTTGGGTATTCATAGAACTGGACTAAGTTTTTATCCAATATTATTTTCAGCAAATTTGGTGAAGATCCAATTAAAACCGTTTGAGTCAGAAAGCTGACAAGCCTGAAGTATGCAATCTATAATCATTCAAGGGCAATAACTTCAACATGCCTTGTGCGATTTTGGTAGTTAAGATTATGAACTTGATTTTATATTCATAAACATTTTCAACAAGTTTGGTGAAAATCACAAAAAAGTGATTTGTGTTAAAGAGCAAAAAATGGTGAAACAGGTATTTCTAAATACATAAAGGACAATAACTCAGACATGCCTTATGCGAGTTAAGTAATAATCAAACTGAACCTAGATTTTGTATAAATAAAGAATTTCAGCAAGGTTTTGTTAAGATCCGAAAAGAAATGTTTGTGATAGAGAGCAAAAATTGCTGAAACATTAATTTTTAATAACTAAAGGGCAAAAAACTCAGACATGCCTTATGCGATATAAGTACTATTCGAACTGGAGATATATTTTATATTTATAAACATGTTCAGCAAGTTTGGTGAATATCCGATAAAAACTGTATGTGTAAGAGTGCAAAACAAACCTGAAACAGTCATATTTTAATAATTAAAGGACAATAACTCAGAGATACATTATGCGATTTTAGTAATATTCAAACTTAACCTTGATTTTATATTAATAAACATTTTCAGCAAATTGGGTGAAAATCAATAAAAAGCATTTATGTTAGAGAGCAAAAAATGGTGAAACAGTCCTTTTTAATACATTAAGGGCAATAACTCAGACAATCATTATGGGATTTTAGTAATAATCAAACTGGACCTAGATTTTATATAAATAAAGAATTTCAGCAAGTTTGTAGAAGATCCGATGAAAACTCTTTGTGTTAGAGAGCAAAAAAGGCTGAAACAGTCATTTCTAATAATTCAAGAGCAATTACTCCGACATTCCTTATGCGATTTTACTAGTATTCAAATTTAACCATGATTTAATATCAATGAAAATTTTCAGCAAGTTTGGTGAAAACTCAATAAAAAGAATTTGTGTTAGAGATAAAAACTGGCTGAAAACAGTCATTTTAATACATAAAGGGCAAAAAAACTTAGATATGCCTCATACGATTTTAGTAGTTATCAAACTAAACCTAGATTTAATACTAATGAACATTTTCAGCAAGTTTTGTGAAGATCCAATAAATGTATTTGTGAAAGAGAGCAATAATTGCTGAATCACTCATTTTTAATACAAAAATGGCAAAAACGCAAACATGCCACATGCGATTTTAGCAATCGTTCGCACCCGGTGATATTGAACCCAGCTGTTCCACGTGCCACTAATCCGTGTGGTAATATTTATGTCAGACAATCTACTTTCGGTTTGTTATGGTTTTAAATCGCTTTTTTTGGTGATTTAGGTCTGTCTTCAACATTTCATAGATCAGTTTGGCCCATTAGAATGTTCAAGCATTATTATTAACCGTTATTGTATTTCGCACATTAAAAAAAGGTCTGAAAACACAATGGGACTTTAACACTTAATCACGAGTATATATCGACATGATATGAGAGGGAAAATAATTGGTGGTAACATATTGTACAGTGGAGAAAACGTTATTCTTTCCCGTTAAACGCGTTTATGCTAAAACTATTTTCTCCGATGCAAACAGTTTGGAGCCAGATCAGACGCCGGGTAACCCGGCGTCTGATCTGGCTTCAAACTCTTTGCCACTACGATGAATATGAGTTATCAAAATTATCCAAAAGTTGTACTTTTCTACGTTTTAGTGCTTTGCGTTTGCGTTTCGTTTGGGTTTAAACGGGAAAGAATAACGTTTTCTCCATTGTGTGACATTATATAGGTCAGCCTACATTATATAAATATTAGATGGCAGTTTGCGTGACATTCAGATTGTCAACCCGAGAAACAGAATGTCACCCGAGGCGTAGCCGAGGGTGACATTCTTGTTTTCGAGGGTTGACAATAATATTTTATTACACCGAGCTTATTAACCCTGGCTTTGGAATCGTTTTATTCGTATTTTATAAAAAGTGTTGTGAATATCAATTTAGCGCGGACATGTACGTAACGCGGGAAATGACGTCGCCGTCTTACGACGTCACATTATATTACAAGAACAAAAGAAGAACGTTATGATACGTAAATTGAAGAAACAGCGTCTTTACATTGTCTAGGTGGCAAATATCCTCTTCCGAAATGGTGGCAAATCGTTAAGGACTGGACAAAAGGAAGCAACTTGTACAGAAAATGCCAAAAGTTGATTAGAAGTTACCACTTACCACTTTTTAAAACGTTCTCATATCGCCAATAGCGAAACATTTTAAAACGTTCTAATATCGCCAATAGCGAAATTCATGTCAATGCTGACAGTACGTTTTCGGACGGAGAAAAAAAGTAATGTCCTTTAGAGTGACGTCACAAAAAGAATATCATAAAGAGTGACAGTATATTTTGGATAGATGTAAAAGACATGCAAAATGTTAACTGTAGGTCTATGGGAATTTAACATTGTAACTCAAAGCGAGATGTAATAATGATATATAGTATCCCCTACACTACCTTACACCGGGTATTAGGGTTTTTGGACACCGTTGGTACATTGTATCGTGCTCTGCGCCGCATCTGATCAGGATCTAAAGTATTTGACACTTATTTCAATATTTAAAGTTCAACTTCCTAAAATTTTATTGTTGAAACAAGAACAGACGACACTAGTTTAGAGCAAATAACGCCATGTCGGTGAAGGGGTTAATTAAATCAAGACGTTTAAAATGGGTCCGTCTAAAGACCTCAAACCTCCCTAAACCACTCCAAACCTGTACAAACCACTTTAAAAACAACCCAAACTACTTAGATTTTTAATATCTAATCAAATAAAGCTTATTTATGGCGAATCTTAGCTAAAATTATGAAAAAAGTTATATTAAATTAAAATATAATTTACGGTGTTTTGAGTTCATGGGGAGCAGCTAGTACAAAACTTTAAGATAGCCTTATACATGTACAGTTAGTACTAGCGATTACCCATTACCCAATATCCTGTTAGTGGTTTTGAAGGCAGGTATCCACTTAAAGCAGGTTGAAAGTACAGCAGAAAGCGCATTGAGGCGCATTCTGCTTTACTTTCAGCCTACTTAAAGCTACCATCTGCTAGAATATGGCAAACTTGTTTCTTAAAGTGGGTTGGGGAGGTTTGGAGAGGTTAGGAGAGGGTTGGGGTCTTTAGGCAGACCGTTCTTAAATTACAACCTGTAGCCGAACGGCATATTTAAATTCCCCTTTGATAATCGCCAGTGTTACTTAAAGGTAAACCGAAGGTAAGCTCAGCATTTAGCTTTGATATGATCTAGTAAGGAATAAGTTTATCACAATGTAGTAAATATGTTTGTCAATTAAGTTAATGTTTAAGTGTATGGTAAATATTTAAAACGAAACAACCTGAATACTTATTTACTGCACTATTGCGATTCGGTCGAGATATGAATCACTACTGTTCGCACTGGACACATGTGCTTGCATGATGAAAATATTGATTAGAAAAAGACTAATGCTTGACCAACTATAACACTTCAAATAATGTGTACATAAAATCATTAACAGTGTGTTCAATAGAGATGTCTTTGCTAAGGCATTGGCTGATGTCGTCGTCTAATCGACTTTGGTTTGGGGTTGTTGCTTTTTTGGTTTTTATATTTGTTTCGGAAATTGTGAAAATTGTCATTATATAAGTTAGGATTTATATTACTGGGTAAGTGGTGTGAAGTGCCTTCTTTCTTTAGTTTGCTTGTACAAATATATAACGATGGACGGATGAGTTTAGTTTTACTGCACTGAAACACAAAGAGGTCATACAGTGGAGAATACGTTATTCTTTCCCGTTTAAACGAAACGAAACGCAAACGCAAAACACTAAAACGTAGAAATGTACAACTTTTGGACAATTTTGATAATTCTTGTTTATCTTGGTCACGGTGAATAAACGTACACAGGATATAGCCACCGAAGTGATAAAGAATTGAAAGTGAAAGTAGCGAGGTGAGAACTTTTATTACGTTTATCTCTAAAATCTTCTTACAAATAAAGTATACATGAATTGCAAGATAGTCTGTAGACATAAGTGACCACACTGATGCCAGGAATATAAATACATTCACCTGGAAGACTGAATAAAAAGCTTTAATCACTGGCCATAGTCGCATCTTCGTCAACATTTGTCATTATTTTCGCTGTTTATACACGTTATACAAAAAAGTGAATCGACAGTTCGATTTATTTTTCAATTCAAAGTAATTGTGCAAAATCTGCTTAAAATCAGACCAACAATAGCTGAGATAGTTGACGTCAAACCGATAGGACGTTGTACTGGGGATAGTATATTACTGTACAGGGGATAGCATTTCCAAATATATGACTGTACTGAGGATAGACGAATATAAAATATGAAACTAGGGCCACCTTTCGAGAAGTACGAAGTATTTCAATGATAGTCAGCGTGTATAAACAATACACACATCTTCATAGTCCATCAGATGTGTACAGTTAGGGACATCGAGATAATGTTAGACTTCAGGCGCTGTCCCTCACATTACATAGTACACTACAGAAATTTACCAGTCTGCTATCAGAATCCTCTAAACTGAAAATAATAAATTTGTCTAAATATACATGTATATATTTCGCAAATTTACAGAGTTTGAAACTTTATAATGATATACATTTACAAATTTGATTGCGGATATAGTGAATCTTAACACCACCGTGAGTGTCAGATAAGAATATCCCACCCGAGTTTTGTAGATATTTTTGGAACACGAGGCTTTGCCGAGTTTGATTGGATAACACTCGTTCATTCATTCATGGATTCATTTATCATGTATATAGTGTCTGCCAACGGGTACGAGTCAAAAGAATAATGTTAAAAATTCTGAATAAGTAAATGTGATATAATTAAAAGAAAATAGTGCTGATCGGATCCAAACGTCTGCTATTACTATACATCTCGATAGCAATGCCTGACTTTTGAATACAGATACACGAAAAAAGCTTACAAATCATTTCATTGTATATTCAAAACACTTCTGAAAACCATAAATAACCGTTCACGACTCTATAGCTCTTCTGTAAATTCATGTTTTGCTTGTGTGTACATATTTGATCTTGCTCTAAACATGCTGATGTATGTTTTAGGCAATAAATGATTGAATTGAATTGAATTGAATTACATCAGTAATAATCACAAAAATACGAGTATATATGACAGAGCATACCTTTCACGACCTTACCCGGCAGCACTAACAGTATAGCAAACAGCTTGGACCTTTATTACCTATAATTATACATACCCGCTGTTGTTGTACTCTGAGTACCTTGGACTCATTCGCTCAAAATATACTTTGTCGTTGTAAATATCGGTAAATTTTAAACACGATTTGTTAGTGGGTTTCCAGTGTCTAATATAAGCTTGAAGATCTTAATTTTTCTCTCAAAAGTATCTCTATTTAAAACATTGTGGAGCCTAATCAGACTGTAAATTTTGATGCAAATAGACCAGTAGTTTAGAATTTATCGCATAATTAGGCAACAACATTGTTTAAAATATTGCAGAGCCTTATGTGCTAGCAATACAGGTAGTCCGATACAACCTCTCCCCCCCCCCCCGGTCTCAGAGAAGTACTTAAGAAAACTGTGCTTAATAATGGCTGTTTTTATTCAATATTGTAATAGAAGTAGTATGGCGACATCTAGAAACTTAAAGTAGAACGGTGCAGATCCTGATCAAAATGCGGATCTGCAGGCTGCTCCGGATATGCATTGGTCGCAAAGGTAAAGTCTAATTTTGGCTCATACATATATAGATGAACACGTTGTATGTGTTTACCTTGAAAACCAGTGTTGTGTGAAGGGTTGCGCATTGTTGGTTGCGCATTGTTGGTTTATGAGTATCTACAAAATAGCCGAGTCTATATAGCAGTGATTCTTTCAAGAATGCTTTGATAATTTATAGTTTACTCTGTTAAATACATTCGACATGTATTTCACCACAAACTACTACCATCGCATAAAGGCGTAAGAAGGGAAAATGATATGTAATACATTTAGTGGCTTTGGACTTAACTTCCTAGAAAAATGAAGATTATCCATTATTTCGTATGCTGGAAACGTAACAGCATGTAGTTTGCCATAAAAATCAAACGCAATGTACCATAATACCATTTTACGACACAAAACAATACGTTTTCGTGAGGCTATCCCCAGTACAACCTTCCAATATACCCAGTACAATAAATAACCGTTGGACACTACCCCCAGTACATTTGGCGGTCGGTTTGACCTGGTATATCGTAGATATTGTTGGTCGATTTTTAAGCAGCTTTTGCATAGTTACTTTTAAAAAAATAAACAGATCTGTCGATTCACTTTTTTGTATAACGTGTATAAACAGCGAAAATAATGACAAATGCTGACGAAGATGCGACTATGGCCAGTGATTAAAGCCTTTTTATTCAGTCTTCCAGGTGAATTTATTTATATTCCTGGCATCAGTGTGGTCACATATGTCTACAGACTATCTTGCAATTCATGTTTTCTTTATTTGTAAGAAGATTTTAGAGATAAACGTAATAAAAGTACTCACCTCGCTACTTTCACTTTCAATTCCTAATCACTTCGTTGTCTATATCCTGTGTACGTTTATTCACCGTGTTGGTGGCAAACAGTTTGGAGCCTGATCAGACGCCGGGTTACCCGGCGTCTGATCTGGCTCCAAATTGTTTACAATGGGAATAATAGTTTTAGCGTAAACGCGTTTATTGGGAAAGAATAACAGATTCACCACTGTATACCCCCAATGGATGATGAGGTGTGATTAGATGAGATGATGATGATTTTAGTAAATTGATTTCGGCTAATCTCATTCGTTGCGAAGCAGCGCATAGGATCAAAACCACCGACCTGCCTTCCGTCTAGTTCTTAGCAGAGGGAAAGTCCCCGTGAAATAAACAGAAACATTCCCATTGACAATTAAGCCCCAGAACCACCACACGGTAGGAAGGTATCTGGGGATATGTATTTAAATATTACTACGTATCATTATAAGCGACAACCTATGTGTACATTGTTATTTAAGACAATAGTATAAAGTGCAGACACTCAATATATTTCCTTTGTGTACGTCTTAGTTAAGGTATCCACTGTCTGCCATGGCATTTTCGACATAAATAAGTTTGCTGCAAACAGTTCTATATTAAAGAATTGCGCTAACACTAAATACCTGTGAGCATGGCCAATTTGTTATATCTGCACCACTATGATCAAATCATTTTGATAAAGGTGTCGTGGCGATGTGAACAAATCCATCTATTTATTTCAAGATGGTTTTATCTGACAAAGAAGGATTGGGATGGAAGTTATTCCTGACCTGCTGGGCGTTCATGGAATGTCTGCTGTTTGGAGGTCTACACTATGGTTGGGGATCTTTCAGCTTTATCCTGAAATCCGAGGGCGTATACGCTGATCTCTGCCTTGAACAGTCACCAGCTAATGCTACGTGGAACAACACGGCCGTTGAAGCAAATCCGGAGACTGAAGAGTGCAAAGCACAAGACAAACATATGGCACTGTGTTTTACGATAGCTTCTACTCTCTATACGTTCGGCTGCCTTTTTCTAGGCCAGGTGTACTACAAGTGGGGAACCAGAGTGACTAGACTATTAGGGTTGTGAGTAGCTTATTTAGAAAAACGAAAACTTGTAAAGATATATGTATACAATAGAACCGACTTTGTTCTGTCCTGTTTAACCCGTTTACGCTCAATTGATTATTCCATGTTTATATATTGGATTAGTTCATGTTTTATCAAAGGGATGCCTGGTCAAATTTTCATTTTCATTTTGTTTTATATTGAAATTCCTATCAACAAACGGTGTGGACTCTGATCAGAGTCTGCACTGTTTGCCTATGTCCCATATATGGTAAAGTGGGCACAAATGGGTTAACCCTTTAATTCTCAATGTCGTCATAAAGCGCACTTGCAAACACTTCTGATCCTGTTTGCCATTTGTTTGGAAATTACGTAAATTATACTGCCTTAAATCTAACTTTGAAACAATACTCTAGACATGAATATTGAAACAGACGACACTGTGGCGGTGAAGGTGTAAATTTTTCACGATAAATTTGGTCATAAAAGGGTCAACGCAAATGCAATGCAACATAATGCGGAAAATCTGAAAGTCAACATCACATGACGTCTAATTGGACGGCAAATTGATTGCAGTGAAAAACGATAACTTAACACAAACGCGTTTATTAGGAACATATAATATAGTCTATCTAACCAACTGTATTCGAGCCTATTGTTTGGGAGGGACCTTTCTGAAAACCTCCTATAATCTCCACGATTGTCCTTGCGACAAACACTTTAATACCAACAACGCATTAGAGTAAATAATCATATTTTGTTGTATACATTCAAAGGCCGCCATGTACAATGGCGATTTGAGAAATAGGTGAACATCTTTGTGCCAGTATCAATATGTATTTATCTGTGTTTAATGATAAGTGTGGTTACGCTTTGGCGACGTAGTTTCTTCACTTGGGACAGTTTTTTTTTATTAAGCTTTCAAATGCCATTTTGTATATCATCACTGCATGCAGCGCACTAACAGATTTTCGCTAAACGCGTATGCGATATTTCAACACAGCGGTAGTCAAATCAATTCAAAAACTATTTCCCTACAAGACTGCATATAGCTTGTTTCTTTACTTGATAACTCGTTTTAACTGATAATAAATCTAGTATCGTGATAAGTGTGTGTCGTTTCGTGTTGGCAAACAGATATACTCGTTTTGACAGACGGATGCAGCGTATATCGTTTACCTTTGGGTTGAAAAAATTACTTGTTTACCATGAAAAGTCCTATGTTTACCATAGAAACTGTATATGAAAAGCAAGGAAACATTACATAATATTTATAAGAAAATTGTCTGTTTCTTGGTAATAATCGATTTACTTATTTACATGTAACGAAAGTATACCCCTTCTTTGAGTCTATATCAAATGGGGAGTAATATAACCGCATTTGAGACAGATTAATAGGAGTTTTCTTTCGTATCTTGCGGATATGACCGACTAAACTTACGTAACGAAGTTTGAATGTGCAGCGGAATGTACATGTCGCCTTTCAGTGGTTGGTATCTAACGATATTCAACCAAAGATATTTCAGTGGATCGATTATTCAGAGCCTTTCTGAGTTTTTCTAACAAGACTAAATGTAGAATACAGGAGATGACTTATCTTCAGCCTCTTGAGTGTCACTTCCCTGGCAAAGAGCTTCGATTTGGTAAATGTACTTTATGACACCGTTCGATTCGGCTTTGCAACATAGGAATTTGAGGGCTCTTGTCGCTATTGATATGTCACATTTCTACGTCGAGTCTATAACGAATTTCGAGACGGACCCTGTTCAGTAATGTTTCCTAGTCCGCGTTGAGTGTCTAACCCGGTAGATATCTACGTATGGCAGGGTGATTTGGGCGAAAGACTCACACGTTTTGGGAGCAAAAACTACTCTATAAATAGTTTTTTTCCCTTAGATATCCATAAACGGCCTGTCAGAAAGACAGTTATGTGCTAAGGTATACTTGTACCATCAGGAACTTTGTCATCTAAGATGTTCCTACGTCGGATAAAACATAACATATCACCCAATTTTTATGATGAAGCCAAACCATCTAGAAACCTTATTACATATCGTATATTTAACCATCTATATCAAAAACACCTCAACGCCCTCTTGAAATCTTTATATATTGTGCAACAGAGCCGGCATTGCTTTAAATATTACTATGAATTAATCCTTTAAGTAATATTTAAAAGCAACCGAAGTAATAGCAGTATAGGGGTTATATTACCCGTAGTAGGTTCATTTTGGCTGTCTAGGGGTTAAAATTTACATATCTCTAAATACAGGATCCATCTGTGACATACAAAAACCATGCCGAAAAGGGACGCCCATATCAATTTGCCTGTTATCAAACTGTCACCTGTATTAAGGAATTATATTTCATCTTTTTCTTAAAGCTTTATGAAATGCTGACATTATACAAATGTGTGTACAATGTTTTTATTACAGCTTGGTTTTCACAGCTGGATCGCTTATAACTGCCTTTATCAGCAAAGGTAGGACAACAATAACCTATAATAATTTCTGTATTAGTTTATCTATTTATACTTAGGTTTAAGTAATCTAAAGAAAGAAAATAATATAAATAAAATAGAATTTTTATTACAGTGAAACCTCTTTAAACCAGGCACCTATAAAATAGAATTCTTGGGTCCGTTTCATAAAACTTCTTACGAAAACAACAGTCGCAAGTCTAAACTTTCCAAAACAATTAATCTCTCTATCGAATCCTGTCGTGTGATATCCCGTTGGAATCGTCTTTATAAGACGAATCCAGAGTGATGTCACAAGACAGGATTAGATGAAGGAATAAGTAAAAATTAAGAGTATTAGAATGTGATTTACGACAATCTTTGTCGTACGACGTTTCGTAAGACGGGCCCTGCTCTCCAAATCAGTCGGTAACAGGTGGCAGCGTAATTCAGGACTAAAGTAAGACAGGTAGCTCCCTATGGGAACTTTTTACCTTACTTTTAACTTACATTAAGAATACACTAGTCTATTTATGGTCTACTTTCCTTTCCAAAGAATGTTCAGTTTTACTGTATTATACTAGCTACATAATAAGAAGCAACGTCAAACCTAATCACGTACAGTTCTTTCTCGTTTAACGCTTTGAATGTGTACACGTCTCCTGTGCAAATAACGTACATGTGCAGAGTATACAAATCTTAATGCTATGCAAACTGTATTCACCCTGATCAGAAGGTTAAGAAAGGAGTGTATTATATTACTTTCCAGGGTAGTATGTGACAATTTAATTACATCCTCTACAATATCACTTTTATATCAAACATTATCCCCTCATTTGTAACTATACACGGCTAAACAGATCATAAGGCACGCTGAAAGGCTTCACAAGTACGCAAATCCGAAATATAAACGGTGTTGGTTTAAAATGATATTCCTTTTTTTGTAAAGTAACATTCAATTTGACTGAGAGTGTGGGCATTGTTGCAAACGCATTGTAAAGAAATACAATCAGTAGGTACTATTTCTTATAAAATTAATGCCTTAATAGATTACATTTTATAATAGTTACCTGTCTTTTATAGAGTCAGGTATGCTAGAAAAGGCTTTACATTAGTATTATTTAGGTTTAAGTGTGCACAAAAGGTTTGTCAAAGTTTTTAAATGTTGATCTTTAAAGAAAGGCGACCACCATTTGCCCCTCCAACAATGAAATGTGCAACCCTCTTCTCTAGTAAATCTGAATAAGGGGAGATCCTTTGAAAGCACAGAAAACAAAGCAAATACTGAAAATAGCAGACTCGGTTTAATTGTGTCTGTTCATGAGCAATACTGAAATATGCAACAGTGCTCACGCCCCCTAGCACCGGCCTAAGCGGAATTCAACTTTCAACTGTAAATGCGCTGAAATCAATGATTCCAAAGGACCAGAAAGTATAACAACACTGAGGATGAAGTACGGGGCGACTTTTTATAGCCGCCACACAAGCACTTAACTCTACAATCGCTTCGGCAGGGGATATCAATTATGTGAAAGTGCTAGTTCATCTATCAATCGCTTGCAGACTTGTTATGAAACTGTTGCGTATGGCACCATGTACATGTTTACAAGTTTTTAATTTTCATTCAGAGAACCCTTGGTTGATGTTCCCTGCTATGTCCTGTCTTGCTGTAGGCAGCATCCCCGTTCTTATTTCTGGTATACAGGTAAATATACATACCGTAACCGTCTCTATAGCCACTTCTAAGTTATGTCAACTATCAGATGTTAATGCAGTTCCTCCCTGAAATTTTAAATGGACAGTTCCAGTATCCATTTTAGTCTAGTCCATTTCTGACATTTAGGGGTTGTTTTTGTCAATGTTTGGAGCCCTCTGATCTAGGTCTTCACTGTTTGCACAGGACAAATGTACTATTTACATGTAATACTGTTTGGAAAGGACATCTATATGTGGGACTAGGGTTCAAAGGGCTAAAGCAAGGTGATCGTAAAACAGAAAGCTCGTAAGATAACATTTTCTTTAGGAGTATTCTGTGTTGTATTCATATTGCTTTAAGGTGGTTCGCGGGTCAGCTTATTCTGTGTCAGAATTCATTGAAACCTTGATTAAATTGAAATATACCATATGGAGAGTGAAAAATCGTTAAAATAAAAACAAGTTACAGTGCCGTTTTTTTCTGACAGGACCTTTTGTCGAGAAAAGCTCCTTTTTTAATAAACAGGAATATTTTCTTTATAGAATGATATAACTCCTTAATTTCTGTACATTCAAGTAAACTGTGCATAGACTATAAGATATTGGGCAAACAAAAGTATTTCATGACATATTTGCTGGAAATATCAATATTTAAAAAAAGTCAAATTCTGAAAATCTCAAATTACAAAAAATCTAGCTGTTTAACATACACTAATTTTACTCTTATTAGATAGATATAACTTAATTCTACTAGTCACAAAAATTTAAAGAAAATCTACAGTAGAATTTACATTTTATACATGATTTCCTGAAATTCTGACAAAATGTTAACACAAAAACGAGTAACCTCCCTTGAGTTCAACTTTAAAATGCCGTCAGCTCTAAATAATACCATAAGTCAAACCTGTACATGTAATAAGGGACCATTGAATACGGTAGCATGTATATCTTTAAAGGCAAGTGACTGCTTAATGCATAACAAAAGTAATGCATAAAAGCTCCTTTAGGATCTATCTTTGAGCATTACTTTTGTCCTGTGTTAAGCTGCCATCTGTTTTATAGCCTATAAATCCTCACAAATTTAGCTGTCACTTGACTATGCTTGCATCTGATATTATTCATTATTACTAGACTAAACATAGCCTGTCCTTTGATCACTGCGTTATGAATTGACTAGTCACTAAAATCGGATAATTTGTTAAAAAAAAAGGTTTTGAAGCGAGTGGGAATCGAACCTAGAACCTTTTGATTGCAAGTCAATCACCTACCAACTGCGCTAACAGAGAAGACACTGAAGCAGATCAAACTTTTCTTTATCTTAATTGTCTACTACAAGCACGTGCCGCAAAGATCAGGTGAAAGTCATCAGCATTTCCGGAACTCGAGATGCGGGCCGCCCGCTGTCGAACCACCTTAAGCTTTCACCTTTCTTTTAAACAACACTCAACCAGCCTTCTTTTTAATGATTGTAAATGAGTGGGTTTACTGAATTTTGACACAGAACATGATATAATATACTCAACAAAATAATTAAAGGGGCAAAGGTATAAGTTCATATATCTTTTTCAAAATTGCAAACATTTTCAAATTAAAAGAATGAATGCGTGTTTAGATGCTTTAGAATAAAGAAAAATATGAAACAAACGTCACTATGTGCAAAAATGGTCATGGTTGAATGAACTGAAGCGGACAAGTATTAAAAAACACGGTTTTTAACGTCCACTGGATTTTTGCAAGATGTGTCTGCCTATTCTTCAACGATTAGTTTTATAGCTGTTTTCATTATATCGAGTGCATATTTGTATCTTAAGCAAAAATAGATTGAATATTGGTACAACATTTGAAAACTATGCCCCTAAAGACGTCATTTGTCGTTTCCAACGTCATGTTGCGACGGAGTTAAACGTTAGCAAGGATGTCGTCGACAGGTTGTGGTAGTTGTACCTGGACACTGGGGTGGTTAATTGGAGATCAGGTCAAGGTCGTTTGCAGGTCATATTTGAAGTAAAGGACCGATGTTGTCACTTATGGCATGACGTCAACGGCTCATTTCCCTCGTTACGCTTAATAGTGTTTATAAACAGACGTGTGGTTACAGGGTTTCTGTTCAGATCGTCGGGAATAGACTTCATGCTGCAAACCTATGGGCTAGAAGACCTGTCGTGTGACCGGCCTTGACCCCACACCACCGAAAACGTCATCTAGCGTTTTGCCAGAAATCATGCCATTTGAACGTTTACGTTTGCGCAACGTATTGTGGGTTAGTGCGTCAAATTTCATTTTGGATTTAAATGACGACTGCAGACGAATGTAAAGACAGCGAAATGAATGTTTCTTCAACTGTTATGTGGCAGAGCATGACGGACTCAGAAAGGGGTCAGGGCTCCTATGGGTGGGCATATCCTACAACGGTTGCATGGACCTTTACGTCATTAGGAACTGGACTCTGACTAGTTTGGGGTACAGGGACGATACCCTAAACGCTATTACACGCGCTGAAGCTGGAGCTTTGGGTTCAGGCTTCATCCCGACAGACGACAAAGCTCGTCCGTACCGAGCACGTATAGTAGACCAGTACTTGGAACACAAGGGCATAGGACAGATGGTCTGACCAGCAAGGTCAACACACTTCGGTCACATTGAGGATGCTTAGGACATGCGGCAACGCCGCATATCCGATCGAGATCGTCACCTTAGAGGCTAACAGACATCTTTATTGAAGAATGGCACAGAATGTCCATTGCATACATCCTTAAGCTAATTCTCCGATTTCCATGTAGATACAAGGAAGTGATTAATGCACGTGGTGAACACATATGATACTAGCTGTAATTTAAGAGAAGAACCTAAAAGGTGGGGCTCTTAGTCAAGTTGTTTGTTACCCCACCCACCTAGTCCGGCACACGGTAATTTTAGGGTGGTTGTGTTTGAAGGGGAACTGCGTTATATATTTCTACTTTTCGAAATACAGTTATACTCTACAATGATGTTAACATGTAATTTTACATGAAACTGTTACAAAAATATTGTATGAACTTATTTTTATATATTGGGCCTACCCAATATATTTGCCCCTTTAATTGTTTTGTTGAGTATATATCGAGCACAAAGACATGGCATCTACATGAATAATCAGTTACATTTTTATGATAATTTTATCATACCAAATAACCAAGAGTATGCATGAATCTGACTAATACGGAAAACAACTTGCTTATTTTTCCGTTCTTAAGTAATGCATGGTAAACACTCATTCTTATTAAAGTATCTAAAACCCTATTATACACAAATCACATATTTTCCTAATGCTCGTTTGCAATCTATCCATCTTGTGACGTTTCCAAGTCACATATATGGACCATGTACATAACTTGTAACAAAATATTGAGAGTATCAGGTTTTAATTTCGGTTTGGTGACGCTCAGTTAATGATGTCCCCTATTAAAATGCATGTCACACAGTAAAATTGGCTCTTTTAAATGTTGTTTGTGGTTCAACGTTCCATAAAATCCTAAAGTTTGCACCTTATTTGCTTACTTGGTGGCCAGTATGATCTTGTTTCACTATTGATGATTTCCCCATTGTAATTTCTTTGTGAAGGTAAGTGTCCCATTTTTGTCACAAACCTTGTGTAGTTTGCATGACAGTGTTAGGCTGTGCTGTCTAGAAAGGTACATATCCACACCATTCACTTCGTTTCACGGATAGAGTTAACCCAGCCAACACTAATTTAAGTCTTAATATCAGTTTACGATAAAAGAATATGAAAAAGGTAAATAAAGTTTGTTTCCACAACTTTTAGCTTTTTAGCTTGTATCCTTACGTGACGCACCTTACTCAACAGTGTCATTGCATACAGTTACATTAAACAGTTTAACACAGTGAATATATGTATTAGTAACTATTTACATCAATTAACTAACCTTCATACACATTTGAATTACGAAAACACAATCTCATAAATGAAAAATGATTTAACGTGACAGAAGCTTTCCGTGACGTTTTCAGACAAATAAATACGAAAACCTCAAGCAGGAAACGCAACACAAACAATACACCCACTCTCAAGCAGAACACACATACAGTCATACCATAACAAACACACACACAGATACACACACACGCGCAATATCATTCCTTCATCTACACACTAAATAGAGAACAACACGCAAGACAAACATAAAGCAAAGTGAATATTGGAGCCCGCTTTGGTACGGTCAGTAGCAATCAATAATTAATTATAAATTAATTATTAAAAACCACTGAGGGTTAAACCTGGGTTTAGGGGCGCCCAACCTCACACTTATCTCCTATATTCACCAATAAAGACGAACAGTGTACATAAAATATAAACCCTATTCCACAACCTTACAATCAAAAAGACCGCCAACACAGTAAGTAAATACATGTATAACATTTAACAAAAATTCTATGACAAGATTATTAGTAACACGGGAAAGAATGAAACATTCAAGCCCGTGGTAAAAATAACCCACTATGGCAACGGTCAAATTGTACTCAAGCGACCAGTTTGTAGTCACGAGTAACTGTAAGACATGGATGGGTTCAGGGTACGACAGAGAGGGAGAAAAAAAACAAAGCACGAAAATCCGACATAACTCTCCCGGTTAAGGACGGCTGTAGAGATACATCACCATGTAGTGCTAAGCCCTGTCTGTCGTCGCACAACCAAAGAGGAAAGCATAGTTATCAATTGTAGATTGATCGATAACCAAACGTGAACTGCGCCACAATATAACAATATAGTTGGATCATAATCTTTCTTGAGGAAAAGTCTAATACGTTTCACAAACAGGTTTTGAAAATGCATATGTCCAAGAATCTTACGAAGTCTGTAAATCACATCACCATAAAACTCCGGATGTGAAATACCTTGCCGCAGAAAAGACTTTAAGTTACATTTATATTTGTTAATGAGAGGAAGATTTCTATAAAATAATTTAGAAAATGTTTTACGAAGTTTATGAAATCTGTACCCCTGTTTAGGAAGCTTTTCAGTAATAGTTTTATTATGAATGTGGAAGTCCTCAACAGAGGTACAGGCCCTAGCAAAACGAATAAGTTGTGAAATATTAACCCCATAAGATGTAAAACGGGGAACATTGCCATCTAGATGAGGATAATTTACAATACTAAAATCAAAATCATCTCGTTTATCGTAAATCTTAGAAGAAACAATTCCGTTATTATTAACAGATCCAAATCTAAAAATGCTGCCGACAAATTTGACTCGTTTGTTTTATTAAGGCGTAGTTCTTTTGGGTAAATAAAAGGAAACAACGTATCAAAAAATGGGTTGTCTATATTAAAAATATCATCTAGATAGCGTGATGTATTGTTAAAGGCTTCGATCATATCTGCCTGTGTATCAGGTTTTATACTAAGCATAAAGTCCCTCTCATAACAGTACAAATATAGGTCTGCGACAAGGGGCGCGCAGTTTGTACCCATAGGGATACCAATCACTTGGCGGTATATGGTACTCCCAAAACGTACATAAATAATATCCAGAAGAAATGATAGTGATTTACAGACATCGGTGCAAGTCCACATAGTGTAATGCTTAACCTTGTCATTTGAAAAAAATGCACGATCAGTATTACACGTCAGAAATAATTTCCTTTCTCTGGCAAAAGTCTTTTCAATAAGTTGTATAAGTTTAGCTTTTATTAAATTATGAGGTAAGGTAGTATATAGTGTTGAAAAGTCATACGTACTTATATTGCAAGCTTAGTATTTTCTATGTTCAAGCTTCGTCAAACTTTCATTCGAGTTTTTGATAGACCAACACAGATTAAGTCCAGAATTTTCGTAAGTCTTGTCACAATACCTTTGAACATGTTCTTTGATTTTAATTAAAGACGATGTCAAAAGTTTGGAAAGCTTAGTAGTAGTACATGCACTTGAATTAGCAATAAAACGGGACTTATATAGTGTTTTGTAAAGTTTTGGTATCCAGTACATTGTAGGAAGTTTGTGACATGTAATGTTGACATCAGCTTTTAATTGTTCACATGTATCAAGATGATCAGATACTACATTACGCTCCGTTAAATTGGTTGAAGTATAGGAATTAATATTCACAAGTTCCTGGTTTAAAGCATTAACATAATGTAATCGTCATACATTTATCACATTATTGAATGTTTTGTCTGCAGGAACGAGTACATACTTGGAATGAAAGTCTTGTATACCCTTCTTTAGTTGACGAATGTTAAATTTAGGTTTAGGTGGTAAAAGATGGTTATTGGATAAATAGAACGAAATCCGGGTATCGATAATATTAAAAATTAATTATTTCCATTTTGAAAGAGCGTCATTTGCAGCATGTTCTCTTCGGCAGCAGTTGGTACTATAATTATTCAAAACTTCCGAAATATGATTGTGGCAAGTATCGAAACCAATGAAGGCAGGTGATCTAAATTTAGGTCCCTTACTCAAAAGCGCTCTGATGCGTTTTTCTTTAATGATATCAAAATTGCCTGTTATTATATGACCCACTGGAGCGTAACAGAAAACTGATTATATCCAGACCACAGATATATTATTATGCCTATTTTATATGCAATTGCATTGTTGATTAAGGTGCGTAAAACTATTGTATGAACTCTTGAAAAAGGAGAAATGTCATTGATTTGTCACATTTAAGTTTGTAAGTTGTTGTAAACTTCACACACCAATTGCTTTTAAGCTTTATCCCCATATGTTCGTTGATTTTATACAATTATGATTTCAGATATCAAAAGAATGCTTGCCATTAGCGATTAGACAACATTATAAAGCACAACTCGTTCTTCATTATGAACCGTCAGCGTTTTATGCCACGTAAATTTCAGGGTTATGTCACGTAAAATTCAGAATAGGTTTGACAGATTGTAGTTCAATTTGCACCACAGTTTATTGTTACTATCACTATATTTCGTGTTTGTTTGCTTACATGTGAATGCTATAGATCTAATTCTAATTAAACATTATTATTATCCTTCACATTTTTATGTCTAAATCCATCCAGGAATAATGACCAATATTTTTTTATGAAATACATACGATTTGAAACAATTATACTGTGAATGAATATTTAATAAGATTTTTTGTAGTATTGCTGACCAGTGTCATATTTGCTGTTTCTTTCTATTAATACATATATCTATTATATACCTACCAATGTTCTGCCCGAAATATTTCCGTATTTTATCGAACAAATACTCCTTGACGGATTGAAAATTCCGTATTACCCATGTACCTTGTGTAATGGGAAAAGAACGTTTACTGTGAAGTCGGAAGTTCGGAACTACTTTCTCGCGTCATCCCCGAAGTGTGACGTATGGGAAATCCCGTTTATTTATAGTAACGTTTTAGTTTGCTGACCGCGACATTGTGTAGATTCTATGCAAATCTATTATTTTTTTAAAGAATATTGTAACTATATTTGGTAGATCTAGATCTAAATTAACGATCGTCAATGCTCATAAGACTCTTGGGGAGCACCACGACTCCTGACAATAAGCTGCGAAGAGAAAGAGCAATGAGAAATAAACAGACAAATACATGTACATAAAACAAATCCTACATTGATTGTGACAATTATACAGTAGTTGCTGTGTGTGACACCAAAACAAGAGTGAATACCGCTCTGGCAACTATAGCCGGTTCCGTTGGATCCTCTTACAGGATTCTCCATACTGTCCATTTGGTAAGCAGGTGGGTCTGAATACACGAACTAGGCACACTAACAAGTTACTACCGGGTAGACAAATATCTGTTCCTTGATGTTGTACATCTGTTGTATTTATGGTGTTTCAAAGCTGTGCAATAGGTGTCATCGTTGGGTTGAAATGTTGGGTAATAACAGTCCCATATCAATGAAACACTGGCCAATAAAACAGCATTTACCAGAGACATGAGACCACTAAAGGCCCTGCTAATCACTGCATTCAGTTGTCCTTAGCACAGCACTCCATTTGCTGTCAACAATAAATGTAGATCCAGATCAATCACTTGAGAGTTGTTCACTTAGTCATGGTCTCACAAATTGATCATCATCCCTTTCATCCGCTAGTCCAATGTTTATAGTATCGGGAGAAAAAACTGTTTACTGCCTGAGTTAGCAAACAAAACGTTGTGCACTCTATATCTACACGGAGTAAAGACAGAGCTGTTATTACTCCGTGATATCTATGAGTCAATATGTCAATCAATATTTTCTGTCAAGGTAGACATGTCTAGGTGACGTCATGGATTGTTAAATGACGTCATAATTTTCTGCACCCAAATAAATTTATTTCAGGTCAACCGTCAATGACTCAATGTAAATAAAAAGGAATGGCTATCAAAAGTCTATATCTAACCCATTACCCAATAGCTTGTTTCTAGTTTTCTAGCCACAAAACCATGCAATGCGTCAATAGTTATGCAGCCGCCTATATCTGCGAGCAGCACCCTGACAAACTCCAACAACCTCATCTCAAATCGTTTTCCAAAATAATCTCACAAAATATTTCTAAATCACAGTTCAACATTTGGTCCAATCCGTTGTCTGATTTATATTTCAAAGAAGAACCAATTCTGTCAGTTAGATCAGAGGTTTTCAAACCAACGATCACAAATTCACGAAAATG
Organism: Gari tellinella; assembly: GCA_922989275.2. Taxonomy (NCBI): domain Eukaryota; kingdom Metazoa; phylum Mollusca; class Bivalvia; order Cardiida; family Psammobiidae; genus Gari; species Gari tellinella. Next base: position 11,314,375 of record OV277872.1, read on the forward strand.
TACCTTAGATCGTAGAACAGTAGACTAGTCTACTGAGTAGATCTACTGTTGATATTAAACGCTGATCGAGCTCTCCTAATCGAAAAACGTCGCAGGATCTTACCTATTACTGTCACAGATCTATAGTGAAAGTGATTAAAATCCATGGCATACGCTCCAATCCAATGTTACTGTTATTCCAAACACTTTAATCCCCCGTTGTTTTGCTGAATCGATACAATACGCCTGCCGCCATTTAAAAAATTCCGCCGATTTTTCTGTGCAGTTTTATATGCACATATTCATGCGCATTGTGTAAAGGACTGTTTTCACTACAGGGGCATAGAAAATAGCTCGAAAAAATTATATCGTTTTTTCATTTTATTATTATTATAAGAGGTATATAATAAAAGGAACATTACTATACTTGGCATATCTTATGCACCGGATCACTCGAGTTGTGTGTGTAAAGGCTATATCCAACGAGACCGAATATAATGCATATGTGTATTAGAAATTATAGTCTCGATTGTATTTGCTTTTAAAAGAAGCCCGGAATCATGGTTTCCTTATCATAACACTAGTATTTAAGGAAATTTTGTGAAAATTGTAAGTCATCTCTTTGAAAAGGCTGATGTTTACGTAACACAATCAGTATCCATCAGATTTGTATCTCTAATATTTTGTTTTAGAATGCCATATACTTCACAAACATTCACACATGCATTGAGTTATATTGATATAGACTTTGCCGTTTAGCTTATAAATCTAATTATTTGATGTAACAACATATGTGCGAGTTGGTAGTGTAATCCAGAGCTCACGAGAAGCGTAGCCTCGAGTGTGATCTGGATTACACATCCAACTGATACAAGAGCGCTGATCACACACTGGTGACAGATCTATTCCGTTTTCATTAGTACAAGTTTGCTTTTTTCCGTCCTTAGGCAAAGCCTAAATACAAAGTATTGGTCAATATCTAGTTGGTCAGTACTCTACAGAGAGTGATCGGCAATGTTCGTCATCTATCGGGCTTTTCGAACTATGCTTAAGCAGCAAGTAGAGTACCGAAGTTGATTGGATAATCTTATTTGGGCTCCTCAACCTTACAAAGCCGCCATTTGAGCCATATATGCTTATATTTAACAGTTCTTCTGCAATGCCGAACCTGACTTAACCCTTTACCTGATAGCCTATTTCTAGTACTTAAGATAGGTGACTACTTAAAGCAGGTTGAAAGTAAAGCAGAATGCGCCTTAGGGCGCATTCTGCTTTACTTTCAGCCTGCTTTAAGCTATCATGTGCTATAATATAGAAAATATTCCCCATAATACATATTCATTACTGGTTAAATTGGAACTACTTTCTTCAGCGGATGAATAAATTATATCCGCTAAAAGTCGCTTCTATTGGGGAAAGGGTTAAGTGTCTCATTTCCTAGATAGTTTGTTTTTTACAGATTGCAAACCTTTTTGAGAAGGGAGATTCTACTATTGTTGGACTTTTGATAGGAGCGTTCGAAGGTTCCTCGGGCGTGATGCTATTGACAAAGGTAAACAAGAGAACATTGGTAGTGTCGTCTGCAATATTTGTGAAGTAGACTTTAGGGCTATTTTGACTGAAGAAATGTTGATACGAGTGTTGAAACGCGGCGTCTGATCAGGATCCCAACTGTTTGCAAAGACGCCTTTTCTCGCCGTTGGCAGTGAAAGAGATAAACGAAATTTAGCCCACTGCTGACACATATGAAAACGGAAAACTGTTAAACAGTTGAAAGAATTTATTTTATATAGGTTCCATATTAATGTATTAACTTATTGCAGACGCCTGGTTACTGCAGTATTACCTAGCTCTAAAGTGTTTACATCGGACATAATTGTTTCATAGCTTATTAGAAAAGAAGAGTATGTTAACCAGTGTAACAGGTTACCTTTGACAACCTGAACCTCACTGACTAATATAAAGAGTGATAAATGCAATTTTGGAATAGTGATTAACGTGCACAACGCGGTGTCTAATTAGGTTTCAAATTGTTTAACACTCGTGATAATATTTCGTCAGTCTAAATAGTCATAAAGCTGACTTAAGAATGATTGAAGGCGACACTACCAATGCAGACGATTTTTAAGCAGTAATATGTTTGAAACAGACGAAAATGCTTTGTGGTGAAATAGATGAACATGTTATTTGAACGATATGTGACACACATTTTACAAAGCTATTGACTCGTACATTAAGAAAACCATTGTTTCTGCCCCGTTTAAACTTAACAAAACATAATTTCGATGAAATAAAATGTTTAAAAGATAGCTTCCTCACAAATTTGATGATATATATAAGACTAATAACTAAATAAAGTCTAGAGATAAGGAAATAATGTGTATTAAGAGTTCTTACAATCTTAAACCTTATTTTACCTCATACAACGTGATTGTTCTTGCATGATAGATTAGCATGCAAATAGTTACTTAAAATTGATTCAGTAATTACAGTAAAACCTCTCTATTACGACCACTAAAAAGAAGGCTAATTGACAACATAAAAGACAGGTGATAGCTTAAAGCAAGGTGAACGTAAAACAGAAAGAAGCTCTTAAAGGCACTTTCTGTTTAATGTCCACCTTGCTTTAAGCTATCACTTGCCTTTAACACCTGATAATAACACAATTTAGTGGTCGTAATAGACGAATTTTATTTATAATGGTAGCAACACCTTGCTCCGTTACCGTCAAAGTTTGATTAGAATGTGTCGCTTGGCTTTTATTTCGTGGTTTTTAATCAGTTTAGGACGACAGCTGCCGACACATTTACATCAGTGGAAATTATGGGGATTCTTATATGTCACTAGGTTAAAATGTCTGTTGAGGTGCAAACATTTTTGTCATTTAGATAAGAATTCTTACCAACATTTCAAAAGCATATCCAATTTTTGAGTTTAACTTTGAAATCGTTATGTGGAGAATTTTACACTAAAGTTGTCCTGCAAAACAAATAGTTCATGCTTTGATCAAATAAATACCGGTACGGCGATAATCATCATAAAATAATGACTAAATATACGAGCGTAATTTTTTCACATAGATTGCAACAGAGAACGGGTTTTCAAAGCAAACCATGTTTCTTGTTATCACCGGCCTTCACTGCCTAGGACTTGTGAATACATTCTTCTTCCTGCCTAAAGACTTCATCAAGAAACGCAAGTTTCAAGATGTTAAAATAGACGTCGGCAAAATCGAGCAAGTGAGGGAAGAAAAAGGTCAGCAATTTAACAAGCATTGATCAGCTATGTCAATGTGAATCTCGATATATTAAAATAATACCATTAGAATCAATGTCGTCTTGAATCGTTAACATCTGGTCCGGCTCAATTGTAACTAGAAGGAATTTCTTTTTTGAATAGAAACGTGACAATTTGGGAAAGACCACGACAATTCCTTCAAGTCCCTTTCCCCGAGTAAATGGTGATTTGCAAACAGATTGGATCATGAGCTGGCACAACGTAACGCGGCGTCAGACTAGGATCCAAAATTTTTGAAATTCTTTATGATATTATTTTAATCCCTTTAATAAGCGTTTAATTTTAGAAATAAAAGCATATGCCAATATTTAAAGCCGATGACGCCAAGACAATCAAGGTTTAGTCCAATCTTGTTATTATATAAGTATCGGTAAATTCAGAATGGAAGAGGCAGGATTAACTATTGATAAACGTGTCCTTAAAAGGAACTAGGTTATAGTAAGACAGTATCAAATGTAGTTACTTATGCCCCGGTTACACAGACGGTCGGAATTAAATCGGTCCCTAATCGGTTATTTGCTGTTTTGATCGGTTGTCGTCGAGAACGCCACCCCGCCGCCGATTGGCCACCGATTGGCGACTCATGAAATCCAATGGGCCACCGATTAAAAGCGCCCAACAACCAATCAATAATCTATGAATACCGATAAAACACCGATGAAATGCTGGCGACAACCGATTGATCACCAATTGATCACCGATTGAACTGCCATGACAACCGACGATATCCCGCGTTTTAATTCTCATCTTTTTACATCGGTGGTAGTTATCATTTCATCGGTACTTTATCGATGGTTTATCGGTGAATCGTCGGTGATATCGGTAGTAGACAGGTTGTCCATCGGTTATTTGTAAAATATTTTCACCGATCGAGAATTTTAAACACGTTTAAAATTCCCAATCGGTGATTTTTCCCGGACGAAACTCATCTTTACCTAATATCTATTGATAGGTGGAAAAACAGGTGACCAATAGGTGATGTCGGTAGGAAAGAGGTTTTCATCGGCCCCCTCCCTAGTTTGGCGAAAAAAACAACCAATCTATCACCGATGGCTCTGTGTAACCGGGGTGTAACAATGAGGGCAGTCCACAGAACGGTCATACGCCAGATTATTGTTTGTTTTTTAAACTTATATCAATACTTCTCAATTAATGTTATTGCAACACATTTGAGTTTAAGTTCGTTCTACAATGGATATTCAAATAAGTTTGCCTCTGTACATCCAACTTTGTAGAGCCTGTTGAGAAGAAAGAGACAATCTTGCCCACACTACGGAGCTGTGTTTTTGACCCAAAGTTCCTAATGCACAATGTGTGGGTGGGTGTTTTACAGCTACGGTTTTTGATCCGCGATAGCGCAGCGCAGCGTAGCGTTTTCGCGGATTCATGTATACCAAATTCGCAAAGTAACACATTTCTTACTGCAAAACTGACTACAACCAAATCTAACAAGAAAATAGTGCTTGCTTTTAGAAGTGATCTATGCTTTGATAGCACTATACATGTGGGTTGAAGTAAGTTGTATCTCTTCTAATTAATTTAATATGAGATTTTTCAATGTTTTCCGGAAGGTCAGAATATGTCTTTTGCTTTATTTTTAAGAAAATGTTGAATAGTATTCATTCGCGAAAATCGCTGATGTCCGTTTTACGAAGCATACTCGGTCCTGTCCGTATAGCCAATAGTTTCGACCGACGAGTATAACGGGGAAAGCCGAGCAGCTGTTCGTATTACATTGCGAAAATCGCCGATGTCCGTTTTACGAAGCATACTCGGTCCTGTCCGTATAGCCAATAGTTTCGATCGACAAGCATACGGGGAAAGCCGATCAGTTATAACGGGAAACGTCTAATCTGGTTTCCGGTACTGTAGGATTATGTGCGTGTTAACCGGGAACCAGAACGAGATATTTTACGTGGGTAAATAAAACATGCCATTTTGCTGAAGTGAAAATTAACCTTAGCAGAAAGAAAAACACGAAGAGGAGATAAGCAAATTGTTATTTGCTCAGAGAGATTGTCGACGGAATTACTTCAAAGTAAGTACGTAGATATTGGTCGTGTTCGAATCATTGAGTTTGTTGACATCGAAAAGTGGGCGGAGCAAATGCGCGAAGATTTACTGATGACAATGATTTTGGCCCGACTCAAATAGAAATTGTGGTCAACGAAAACTTTATATTAGTGTTTTCTTCTGACATATCAGAGTTATTTAAAAGGGATGATCACCGTACTCGTTGATTTCCGTACAGTTAGCCAGGGATACGGAAAGCTGTATTTAATTTACGCACAAAAAGCCTCGTGTAAAAGCCTTTAAGGATTCTACGACGTATTGATACAGATACAATAATTTATTGTGCGTAATGTACAGTAGTCTTTATAGTAGAGAAGAATAAACGCAAACACAATCACTGACAATGCACTAAACTGTAGATGTTTTATTTTATCTTTTTAATCTGGTTCAGGTTGGCAAACAGATTGGAGCCTAATCAGACGTCAGGTTACCCGGCGTCTGTTCTGGCTCCAACCTGTTTGCAATGGACATAATAGTTTTTAGCATTTTATAGGATTCTACGACGTTCTATATTCAGATTCAGATTCATAAACACGTTTATTGAGAATGAATAACATATCAGTAAAATTAGCGCAGCTGTCTCTTGCTGCACGAGGATCATGCTGAATATCTCAAGTTTGAAAGTGTGCAACTATATAGATCCGATGTTACCTTGCTTACCTTTTTACCATTATTAACTATATTGTTCTAAAAATAACTTTGACAAGTCAGAAACATCGAACAATACTTCCGGACAAAAGGAAATGAATAAAACACCCTTTAAAAACAGTCGTAATGCCCCCAATTTTGATAAAGGCAGCGGCTAGACGTCCGGAACCTGACAGCTAGCCAACCGTCACAGGACGGGCTAGACGTCCGGAATAAATTTCTTTCAGGAAATATACTGCTTTATATGTGGGTTAGTGCCTGGGTATATTTAAAACAAGTTGAAACAAAACTAAATGCATTTAATTTTCCATAAAACAACAGAGAGCAATAACAAATCACATTTATATAAAGGAATTAAATTACCTTCACTTAAGACCAACGTTCGCATCCGCCAGTTTAATTGGTAATAGACTGTTGCCCTGACTTTGTCGTTATTAGATTAGCACGCAGGACATTTTTGTTGATTTTATTGTAATTTATGCATGTAAATATCATACTGAATGTTAAAATTAGAGATTGAAGTTAAATATGCCGAAAGTATTTCAAATGGATGGACTACGTATGATATCAATACGTTGATTATCGCCAAATCTAATTATCACAGCCGGTATCTCCATGTCCACGTGGCTAGCAGCAAACTGTGAATGTATCGGAAATAACATTAACAAAGCCATGCAAAAAAAATCCATTGTTATTAACAGTTAAGCATCGGCATAAAGTGGCATTTAGAGTAAAAGTTTGAGTAAAACATGTATTTATGAAGGTCATTATATTTCGAAAAAAGGAAGACCTTTCCATTACCATAGTTCGCTGTGAAATTCTAAGTTGGAGATATTTCTCTGACATTAAGGAAAACAATTAAAAAAGGGAAACATTCTGTCGTGGACGTCATGTACATTTTTTCGAACGTGTCAGTTTAGCGAAAGGTACAGGTCTTCAATCATCAATTAAAAATGCCTGCGAGAGTGCGGTTTTCCTACTAAGGTGGGGACAAAATACGGCAACAACGACAATGGCGGATGCGATCGTAGCTCATAGTGACGGTAAATTAATTCCTTAAAGTGTGACTTGTTTCTGTTCTCGCCGATTTTCTGAAGTTCAAAATTGTATTTAAGGTTGTTTGCCATATATATCCAGGCACTAACTCACGTAAATTATGCAGTATATCAGGGGTGTAAAAATCTTTCAAAAGCTACTCGCCCTGTAGGGCTAGTTGCTATTGAAATCCACTCGCCCTCTGCAACTTTTGCTCGTCCATGAATTTTCATATATAATTCATATGTACTAAAACTTTCACAATTTTCTTATTCGTTTATTTAAATTCGAAAATATCAACATATAGAAACGCACTGTTTAACTGTTTCAATTCTTGTGGGTCTTGTCATCGTTTCGACATCCCTGTTAATGCCGCTATTTTACTACGAAAACGACTGAAGATAGTTTTGTTAGGTTGTTTACATTTTGACAAGTAGCGGGAACTAACGGTGCTTCCGGTTTTTTCGGCATGTAAAATTTTGACTCGTTCAAATTAGGTACGAAATCGTCGAAGCTTTATATTAAGAAATGTTTGCAGTTTGACAGATGATTGAATAATAAAACACGTTATAACACTGTTATTCATACTTTAATTTTATAATTCGAATAAATATTTGAACCACCCCTCGATACTTTCAACACAAATAAACCTTTTTGGGCCGAAACTTTCGTACTTTGAAGGCCGAATAATATAAAGAAGAAACAAGCAGGTGCCTGTGAATAGGAACGCCTCCAAACTCGTTGTCGATAATAGTGAAATGCAAAACATTGTAGAAAATGTGTTGTTGATGTTGACACATGCAGAGAACTTCAGCCGTTTTAATTTGCACTCTAATTACACTGCCCAAAAGATCCACTCGCCCTTAAGGTCGAGTATATATTTGAAAGCACTCGCCCGACTTCAAAACCTACTCGCATTGGCGAGCGGGCAAGTGGAATTTGACACCCCTGTATATGCTCTGACGAAAATCTATTCCGGACGTCTAGCTTACCCTCACAGGGCAGGCTAGCCCTCCGGAACCGGACAGCTATAGCCACTTCCTTTTATAAACGCATATAATGCCATGCGGTCTGGATCCATTTGATTAATTGAGGTCTTCATGTTTGTTTTATCTAGAGACACAAATCACATGGTATAAACATGGTCACGTGACTAAATCATCGCTCGATTTTAGGGTTTGTTAACATTTTGTCAACGGAAAACATCAAGTTAGTGTTGATTCGAATAGAACTTGTTGACAACTATTCCAACTAACGCGAGTGTTTACACCCCAGAGGCCACACATTTTCTCCAATCTTTCTCAAACTTGCTCAGGTTGTATATTACCATAAGAATTTAGATGAGTTTAATTATGGTTGTAATCAGATCAATAGGTCAAGAGTTATCTACCTTTAAATTGCTGAAAATGATATATTTAACACTGTGTTTTCACTCCAGAGGCCACAATATCTACTCAAGCTTTCTTAAACTTGCTCAGATTGTATATGAACATACAAGTTCAAATAAAGGTGATTATGGTCGAAATCAGACAAATAGGTCAAGAGTTATCTACCTTTGAATTGCTGAAAATGCCGTATCTAACAGCATTTACACTGTTTCAACTACAGTTTTGAACAGATTTTGATTATTCTTGCACACAATGTATATAGCTATAGGTTCTCAAAGGAGTGCAATTATTGTTTAAAACTTATTGTGACAATATTTATCTGCCCTTGATATACTTTGAAATGCTAAAAAAGGCTTCATTTCAGTATTGTTTAGTGTCTAGTTATCAGCCCTTGATGTACTCTACTATACTAGAATTATGAGGTTGTATTCCAAAATGGTTTACATGCTATACTGCAAATTTGAATAGATCTAGATGAAAACGGGTGAAACAGAAAGGTAAAGCTATCAGGCTTCAGTACAAAAGGTGAGCGATATCAGGGCCTTCAGGCCCTCTTGTTCTATATTTAGAATCAATGTATTATAAATGGAATCTGTCTCAACCTTACTCACCATAATAAAATATCTGTCTTGTCCAACCATAATTGATTGTTTATCAAGGTGGCTTGCCTAAGGACTGCCTTTGGAGACCTCTGATCTGGAGCAACACTGTTTGCATAGTCATGTGTACCTCAATCAGAGGTGCACAGTTTGTAAACGACGAGTAAACAAATACTCATTACTAGTCCTGATTGGATGTAAATGAGTGTCTATCCATTTTTCCTAATTTGTTGATATTGCTTTGGTTAGCTCTGATTAGCTGTAACTTTTGTTTCATAACCCCATGAAAAAAATAATTCAGGCCGCGCCTTGTCAGGACTACTTTCTCTTAGTCCAACAGTTACTGCTCTCCAAGAGCGCTGCATGAAGCAGGACGCCGAATGATGTCATTGACTTAACTGCAAAACAATGTCGCGTTTTGGCGGAAAATATATATGGCGAAGGGACTACAACCTACGTTTTAAAGTGTTAAATAATGAACACTCGTGTCAGATTCTCTATTTAACCCTCTTAAATTCAGTAGTGATATTAAATTATGAGGAATAATTGGGAACATTTATTGTATTCATGGAGGTATGAAAAAAAACCTGGACACACTTTTGTATGAAACCGCTTCGCTTTCAATATATTTAAAAGAAGAATTTTTAGAAAACTCAGAACTATACACAGCAAAAATAGAAACTTTACATTGGATTCTAATGTGTATATTTCTGTCTACAAACACAATTTTTCAGAAGCTTAAGTTAGTGTTATTCGAAACTTTGGATCAATGTCTGCAATTTCTCAACAATGGTGATGAAAAAAAATCCAAAAGCAACGTCGTTATTTGACGTCAAAATGCAAAGGGGTCGATTTTAAAATTATCAGAGATGTGAACGTGTACGCAAGATGTGTTTTATTCATTTTACTGTTTCATTTTAAGTGATCGGCTTTTTTTGCATAAAGACAGTTTAGTCATAAGTTAAGATCTGTCCTGTATACGGTCTACTGGTACGGATAGGACGTAAGAGTGTGGTCGTCTCTATGTGACGTCAACGATCTCCGAGTCCGACGATCCCAGACATAACCCGTAGCTCTCAGTCTGTAACGAGTAGTTAGGATATGAATTGTCTATCTTATGCGTCCAAAATGACGCGCAACATCAGTTACTGACGCAACCAAAGTAAGCATGCCAAATGGCCTGATATCTGTGATTTTTAGCTCACCTGAGCTAGCTCAGGGTGAGCTTTTGCAATCCTTGAATGTCCGTCGTCCGTCGTGCGACGTCAACAATTTCAGTGTTTACACTCTAGAGACCACAATATTAATCCAATCTTTCTCAAACTTTCTCAGATGGTATATTGCCATAAGAGTTCAAATGAGTTCGATTATGGTTAAAATCGGACAAATATGTCATGAGTTATCTACCTTTGAATTGCTGAAAATGCCATATTTTACAGTGTTTACACTCTAGAGGCCACAATATTTATCCAATCTTTCTAAAACTTGCCCAGATTATATATGACGATAAGAGTTCGGATGAGTTTGATTTTGGTTGAAATCTGACCAAAAGATAAAGAGTTATCTACCTTTGAACTGCTGAAAATCCCATATTTAACAGTGTTTACATTCTAGAGTTCACAATTTTTATCCAACCTATCTCAAACTTGCTCAGATTGTATATTACCATAAGAGTTCAGATGAGTTTGATTATGGTTGAAATCAGACTAATAGGTGGAGAGTTATCTACCTTTGAATTGCTGAAAATGCCATATTTAAGGTGGTTCGACAGCGGGCGGGCCGCATTTCGAGTTCCGGAAATGCTGATGACTTTCACCTGATCTTTGCGGCACATGCTTATAGTAGAAAATGTAGATAAAGAAAAGTTTGAACTGCTTCAGTGTCTTCTCTGTTAGCGCAGTTGATACGGTGATTGACTTGCAATCCAACTGTTCTAGGTTCGATTCCCACTCGCTTCAAAACTTTTTTTTTAACAAATTCTCCGATTTTAGTGACTAGTCAATCCATAACGCAGTGATCAATGGACAGGCTATGTTAAGCCACGTAATAATGAATAATATCAGATGCAAGTATAGTCATGTGACAGCTAAATTTGTGAGGATTATAGCCTATATGACAGATGGCAGCTTAACAAAGGACAAAGGTAATGCTAAAAGATAGATCCTAAAGGAGCTTTTATGCATTACTTTTGTTATGCATTAAACAGTCACTTGCCTTTAAAGATCTACAGGCTAACGTATTCAATGGTCCCTTATTAAAGGTTTGACTTAAGGTATTATTTAGAGCTGACGGCATTTTAAAGTTGAACTCAAGGGAGGTTACTCGTTTTGTGTTAACATTTTGTCAGAATTTCAGGAAAGCATGTATAAAATGCAAATTCCACTGTAGATTTTCATTAGATTTGTGTGACTAGTAGAATTAAGTTATATCTATCTAATAAGAGTAAAATTAGTGTATGTTAAACAGCTAGATTTTTTGTAATTTGAGATTTTCAGAATTTGACTTTTTTAAAATATTGATATTTCCAGAAAATATGTTATGAAATACTTTTGTTTGCCCACTATCTTATAGTCTATGTACAGTTTACTTGAATGTACAGAAATTATTGAGTTATATCATTTTATAAAGAAATTATTCCTGTTTATTAAAAAAGGAGCTTTTCTCGACAAAAGGTCCTCTCAGGAAAAAACGGCACTGTAACTTTTTTTTATATTAACGATTTTTCACTCTCCATATGGTATATTTCAATTTAATCAAGGTTTCAAAGAATTCTGACACAGAATAAGCTGACCCGCGAACCACATTAAGGGTGTTTACACTCTAGAGGCCACAAATTTTATCCAATCTTTCTCAAACTTACTCAGATTGTATATTACCATAAGACTTCGGATGAGTTCAATTATGGTTGTAATCGGATCAATAGGTTGAGAGTTATCTACCTTTGAATTGCTGAAAATGATATACTTAACAGTGTTTACGCTCTAGAGGTCACAATATTTATCCAAGCTCTCTCAAACTTGCTCAGATTGTATATGACCATAAGAGTGCGAAAAAGGGTGATTATGGTTGAAATTGGACAAATAGATCAAGAGTTATCTACCTTTGAATTGCTGAAAATGCCATATTTTACAGCGTTTACACTATTACAACTACAGTTTTCAATGGATTTTGATTATACTTGTACACAAAGTATATAGCTATACGTTCTTGAAGGAGTGCAACTATTGTTGAAATCTAATCATTGTGGCAATAGTTACCTGCCCTTGATGTACTTTGAAATGCTAGAAAAAGGCTTCATTTCAGTATTGTTTAGGCTCTAGTTATCTGCCTTTGATGTACTCTCTTATACTAGAGTAGGTCGACAAATTTGACTGGATTTAGAATAAAACGGGTGAAATTCAAAGGTAAAGCTATCAGGCTTCATTACAAATGGTGAGCGATATCAGGGCCTTCAGGCCCTCTTGTCATAAAACTGTGGCATCTCATTTTTGAAACGCAGGTGTTTACAAGTTTGTTTTTTCGGTGTTTGGCTAAAGTCTGTGTGTGCCGTGCTGCATTAAATAAACTTTCAAAAAACCTGACTAGGTCAACTCGCCGTCAGTGTTAAATACTGGAAGTGGAAAGCGTGCTTCGTTGTGCACAGTACAAATTAGCGAGAGTGTGGCTCTTTATGGTCTTTATCGATAACTCAATTGTGAAATGTGTGTATATTTTATGACACGTATAGTACCTCATTTAAACATCGCTTAAACCGGCTCTAAAGTATGTAAAGTTTCTATTTTTGTTAAGTTAAGTAAATTAAATGAAAACAAGATTTGTTTGCAAAACGCTATGCCCCCTTATGTGACAGGTCTCTTAAAAACCGTGACCTTTGTCTGACATTACTCAACTTGTACTCAAGCAGGTACATGTAATCAACAAATTACAGAATAAAAATAATAGATCTATCTTAAAATATTCTCATCATTCATGAAAGAATTAAATGCAATTCAACTGCCTTTTAAAGATGGAATTTGACACTGGCTACATTTCAAATTCTTTACCCCTGTGAATCAAGCAGTAGATCCATCTTGGTGCAAAATGTACCTTAAATTGAATTCTGCTTAATCATTTGATGTATACCCCTCTGTAACCAGGACTAAACAATACTTATTGATGGAACAAAAATAGCTGACAACTTACAGCACAGTGAAACAATTAAAAGCAGAAAACATATTTAAATGCTCTCTGCTTTACTTTCATCTTTCTTTAAGTGACCACCTGCCTTATACAATAAATGATTACTGTAGCCTCAGTTGTGGCTACAGAGTGGTTTACTGAATTGCAAAACCTCATCCTTGGCAACTCTCAAGACCTTCACTCTTTGATTTATATTGGTTGTTTATTGTGAAAACTTACACATATTTTTTAACTACATGTATTTCAACAGGGGAAATGGTAACATGGTATGGATGGATCCCATGGATGAGTCAGATTGTATGGAACCACAGCACTAAATGGGTCATTTAGCAGTAAGCACCGATGGATGATGAGGGATGAAGAGATGAAGATGATTTCAGGACAGCTGATTTCATCTAATCTCATTGATTGTGATGAAGGGCATGGTAACATCACACTAACATGGTACCAGACCTTTCAAGGGGAATTCAACAGCCATACAATAAGGTAAATTATTGCTTCTTTCTTTAAAAAACTACATAAATTTAGAAAAAGTTAAAACTTATACACCAGTCAGCTGAGGTTAGCCTTTGTTAGCTGCTAGCTCAGGGTGATTTGCAATCCTTGAATGTCCGGCGTCCATCATCCATCGTGTGTCGTCCGTCGTCAACTATTTTAGTGTTTACACTCGAGAGGCCACAATATTTATCCAATCTTTCTCAAACTTGCTCAGATGGTATATTGCCATAAGAGTTCGGATGAGTTTGGTTATGGTTGGAATCGGACTAATAGATCATGAGTTATCTACCTTTGAACTGCTGAAAATGCCATATTTAACAGTGTTTACACTCTAGAGGCCACAGTTTTTATCAAATCTATCTTAAACTTGCCCAGAATTGTATATGACCATAAGAGTTCGGATGAGTTCGATTTTTGTTGAAATCGGACAAATAGACCAAGAGTTAACGACCTTTGAATTGCTGAAAATGCAATATTTAACAGTGTTTACACTCTAGAGGCCACAGTATTTATCCAATCTTTCTAAAACTTGCCCATATTGTATATGACCATAAGAGTCCAGATGAGTGCGATTTTGGTTGAAATCCGATGAATAGATCAAGAGTTATCTACCTTTGAATTGCTGAAAATGCCATATTTAACAGTGTTTACATTCTAGAGTTCAAAAATTTTATCCAATCTATCTCAAATTTTCTCAGATTGTAGATGACTATAAGAGTTCAGATGAGTTTGATTATGGTTGAAATCAGACGTATAGGACGAGAGTTATCTACCTTTGAATTGCTGAAAATGCCATATTTAACGATGTTTACACTCTTGATGCCACAAATTTTATCCAATCTTTCTCAAACGTACTCAGATTGTATATTACCATAAGACTTCAGATGAGTTCAATTATTGTTGTAATCGGATCAATAGGTCAATAGTTATCTACCTTTGAATTGCTGAAAATGATATATTTGTGTTTATGCTCTAGAGGCCACAATATTTATCCAAGCTCTCTCAAACTTGCCCAGATTGTATATGACCATAGAAGTTCGAAAAAGGGTGATTATGGTTGGAATCAGACAAATAGATCAAGAGATATGTACCTTTGAATTGCTGACAATGCCATATTTTACAGCGTTTAAACTCTTGCAACTAGAGTTTTCAATGGATTTTGATTATACTTGTACACAAAGGATGTAGCTATACGTTCTCGAAGGAGTGCAATTATTGTTGAAATGTAATCATTGTGGCAATAGTTACCTGCCCTTGATATACTTTGAAATGCTAGAAAAAGGCTTCATTTCTTTTTTTTTAGGCTCTAGTTATATGCCTTTGATGTACTCTACTATACTACAGTAGGTCGACAAACTTGATTGGATTTAGAATAAAACGGGTGAAATTCAAAGGTAAAGCTATCAGGCTTCATTACAAATGGTGAGCGATATCAGGGCCTTCAGGCCCTCTTGTTGAAATTGCAACATGGTGAAAAAACATGCTACTCATCTGGTACAGTTTTGATACAGATAAGGCACCACTTATGCGGGGCCTGATCTCGATCTACTCTGTTTGACACTCAGATTCTTATTCTGTTAGGTAAAATAGATTTTTAATTTATCATACAATACTGAGCATGTAGCTATTTTGTGTAGACTATGTGTAATAGATAATACATGTTAAGGGCTGTACCTTCAAGTACTTGAACCAGATACAAACTACCTTGGCAAACAGTGTAGACCCACATGCAAAATATGAAGTATCTATCAAATGTAGTTGCAAAGTCGTGGCCTGTGTCAAGTTCATCCTATTTGACCTTTAGTTGACATCTACATGGCCTTGACATTTGTCTGTTTAACCAAAGTTGTACTGTTCTCAAGAGATTCTTAAGTGCACATGCCAAAATGAAGTCTCTATCACATGTAGTCACAAAGTTAAGGACTTATGGTCAATGTTACATTTTGCGTATTTGGCCTTTAAAAGCTGAGTCTCCTTAAAATGCAAAATAGTTTCGTATGTTATGTTATAATTTAGAGAGCCTACAAAGTACAGTATATAGTAAATAATTGAAAGAAAACATTTAAAAGACAAGTTAAAGGCAATGACTATGTGTTTGGGTCTTTAGATTGAAAAATAATAAGACAGTAATGTGTACAGTCCTGACACTAACAGTATAATTATTTTCATTTCAGTCCATGAAATCCAATATATAATTACGAGTCAGGGCTCCACATAAGTTGGAGTAATGAGACCAAATGCAGATTTTCTTCACGTCAGCACCAACGCCTATGGTGTTACCATTCATTAGAATTGTCTCGAAAACAGGATTCTAATAAGTAGTCACACCACTGGGTTTAATGTAGACATAAAGAATTTTACTTTTCAGTTATCTGAAACCCTGTATGAGTAGAACTACGTCAACATTAATTTATAATCATTCTATTTTAGAACTTTAACTCCATTGATTGAATACATATACCAGACATGCTGAAAAATTCATGGGAAAGTACAAATAAGCCACAACCATGCCTTATTGATCACATGTTTCCATAACGCCAAATAAAACTTAACATTGCCTCCAAAATTCAGCTTACGCTTTATAAAGAATAGTTGAAGAATCTTCAACATAATCTCCTGCTTTTGCACAAGTAACTTTGCTAAAGCAGGAACTTGTGAGAGACCACTAGTGTCATTTTGTGGAATAAAATCTGCTATTTGGTCAATATGTTAAGTGGTACAAAAATTATAAAAGAAAAAAACAACACAAAAGTCCTGAGATGTTTCAGGCCTGTAGAAAGCCTTATGCATATGATAACAATCAATTATGTTTGTACTATCTATTGCAGAATCATCATAGCCTGTGTGGTGTTTCATAACCAGTGCAATTTTTGGAATGTTTCCCTGCCTGAAGTGGTAAACAATGTAGGACAAGCAGTAAACATGACATCCAGCAGTTTCCTATCCAAGATGGACTTTCATAAACAGAGTCAGAGACTATGATGCAAATTAAAACTGACTTTTTTCAAGGGCGAACAACATAATTATGTGCTGAATTTGAGTAATAAATATATGAACTGATTAGAGCGATGGATATGTTCAATTGGATGGAAATTCCATGTCAGCACCAAATCCTATGGTGTGGTTAAACTTATCTTTAGAATTGTCTCTTTGAACCAATTCTAATGAACAGTCGCACCATATGGTTTAATGCAGACATAAAGATTTAAGTTCTTGAAGTACTTCCCTTATGCGGAGCCCTGAATCCATGTTATTTATTTGAAAGAAAATTATGCTGTGATTTTTAACTAATGATTTTAATATAGTTTCTCAAAAAGCTGTTAAATTGAAACGTAAGGTTTACAACTTTATAGTGTTCACTGTTGTTGGTATTTTTAACTGCTGTGTATTATCAGAACTGATGAAATAGGAAAAAAAGCAAATTAAATATAAATTACAAATTTTTCCTGTTGTGTTTATAGATAATTCATAATATCTTGATACAGTATAAGTGCAAGTAAATAAAATCAGAATTGAAAGCCCGAGATAACCTTAATTTTAACAAGATCATGTTTTATACGCCCACCTCTAAAGGTGGTTGTATATTGGCGTGACCCTGTCTGTTCGTTTGTTCGTCCGTCAACATTTTGTTTGTCCGGAGATTTCTGGGTAAAATTTTGTAGGGATATTAATGAAACTTCACATAAATGTTATATGCATCAAGATCTAAAGCCGAGTCGAATTTTAGGTTCATTTGAATTTTTGTTACAGAATTATCTGCCCTTGATGTACTCAAATATGCTATAAAAAGCTTGTCCGGAGGTTTCTGGGGAAACTATTGGAGGGATATTAATGAAACTTCACACATGTGTTATGTGCATCAATATCAAAAGCTGAGTCAAGTTTGAGGTTCATTCAACTTTTCTTTACAGAGTAATTTGTCCTTGATGTACTCAAATATGCTATAAAGAGCTTGTCCAGAGTTTTCTTGGAAAACTATTTCAAGGATATTAATGAAGAGAGATTTTATGCATCAAGATCTGAAGCTGAGTAAAGTTTGAGATTTATTTGATATTTTATTACAGAGTTGTCTGTCCATGGTGTACTCAAATATTTAATAAAAGGCTTATTTGACAGTGTTAACACACTTAGCAACTACAGTTTTGAATGGATTTTGATTATGTTTGCCCATAGTATAATTATAGAAGTATAAGTTCATGAAAGGGTTAATTATTATTGAAATCGGATCATTGTGCCAAGAGTTATCTGCCCTTGGTGTATTCAGATATGCTAGAAAATGCTCTATTTCAGTATTGTTTATGCTCTCAGAGCTCTAAGTGTGTACAAATTAAAATGAAATTTGATAAAACTATATATTTCTTTGCCAGTGGGAGTATAATGTACCGCTTGCGGTGCTCTCGTTCTTTTTGTATGCGACATTTCACTCTCTGATGCTTATTTTGAATCTCGATGCCAACAATAGTTTCATTTACAGTAAAGCACATCTATTACAACCACTACATGAGGTCCAATTGTTGGTTTACAGTACAACTTGTCAAGTGGCTGCATTATGCAAGATTATTTAGATAAAAGTAAAGCAGAAAGCTCCTTAGGTGCTTTCTGATTACTTTCGCATTGCTTTACCCCTTTCCTCCATAGCCAAAAGTGCAAATCTCCTATATCCAACAGTGAGTGAACTACATTATGTCAAAACACTGACTGCTTAAAGTAAGATGAAAGTAACTTTTTGCAGGGAGCTCCTGCCAGAGCTTTTTGCTGAACTTTTATCTTGCTTTGAACTACCTCATGTGCACCACTGACTACTCATTACAATAAATTAAATTACTTATACTGCAACATAATGCAAGTTTTGCCCACACAGCATAAATCTATTTCGATTTCATTTTTATGCCCCGCACGACTTAGTCGGGGGCAAATCGTTTTTGATCTGTCTGTTTGTCTGTACACAACTTTTACCTTGGTCGTAACTTTTGAACAACAGTGAATAGAGACTTTATATCTGGCGTGTGTACTGACCTCAAGAAGCTCTTGAGGTCAGTACAACTTGGGTCATGTCTGGCAAAGGTCAAGGTCATTTAGAGGTAAACTCGGGTGAAATGGGAGATAACCCATCCTATATTATTTCAAGTGAATAGGAAGGGAGATAACTCATCATAGCTGGCCATAACTCTTTGATCATGTGATCATTTCTTAATTTAGAAATAAGTCCTCAATATGCCATTTGACTATAAAATAAAATGAAGTTGAAAATTGATTTTCAGTTCTGATTTTTTTTCTACCATCAATATTTTTCGGCTCTAAATGACCATTGGTGTCGATGGGCCATAAAACACTAATCAATCGATCAAAATCAATATAACATATGATCTTGTTCAGTATCAAACGGCAAGCTCATTCCAAACAAAACAGGCCACACTGAGTCTTGTCATTCCTGAGTTATCACCCTTGTTATATTTACATAAATTTTGTAAAATTTAAATATCTTAAACTTCAAACCTTGCATTCTTGTTAAATATCAAATGATAACTAGTTGCAACAAGACAGGTTACTGTTTATTTGAAACTTCCAATACTTGTTAAGTATCAAATGGGCAACTAATTACAACAAGGCCGGCAAAGATAGTGTACTTGTTTATACTTACTGATTGCTTTAAGTGCACTTAATAGGTGTAAAATCTTCAATACGTTCAATTAAACTAGATCATTTCACTAATCGCGGATCTCTCAGTGCTTTCAGCACTTTGATTGTACTTCATTGGCACAATGAATCCATACCTTGAACGACTACTAGATAGAGATCTGGGCAAAGGTGAGTACAGTCTTTGTTACCCCATTTACGCCTAGTCGATTCTTCCAAGCTTGTATATTGGATAAATCTTACTTTTACTGAAAGGTGTCTAGTTTAAATGTTCATTTGTTTGATACTCAAATTCCTAAAAGCAAACAGTGTAGACTCTGAATAGACGCCGTATTATGCGGTATTAGATCAGAGCCTACACTGTTCAACTATAGTAAAACCTCTCTATTACAACTAAAAATTGTGTTAATTATTATGTTTTTCTGACAGGTGACTGCTTTAAGCTGTCACCTATACACTCAATTAGCTTTCTTTTTAGTGGTGGTAATAGAGGGGTTTTACTGTATGTCTTATGTATAGGACTTTGGGCACAAATGTGTAAAAACGTTCTGTGTAGGACCTCTATGAAAGGTGGTATGTCGCGATGCATTTTCAGTTCACCGTCACCTTGACCTTTGACCTAATTCATAAAATACAAATGTTCAGAGCATAACGCTCAAATAACATCAATTAGGAAATGAGTAAATGTGTAAATACACTTCGGTATGGCGGATTGTAACATTCCATTTTTAGACCACTGTGACCTTGACATTGACTATTGACCTCAATTGTTGCAAACGCTTGACCGGATACAATGCCCTAATCAAATAGGTTCCAAATGTGATGTGCCATTACACAATTGTATTGTTTATTTGCGCTTTTGACTATAAGGTTTTTATAAGCTTGACCATGACATTTGCCATCATTTAAAGGCAAACTTTTTTCCAACACAATGTTCGAAAGTGTTTCAGCTAGGATTACCAAATGTGGTGGTATGTGATTACATCGGTCAATGATAGAGTTTGACTTATATCGTAACGTAACTGTGCCTTTGACTTCGACTTTAGACATCCATTAATTTCGGGGACATATTTGCTATAACACATCAGCTAGTAATACCAAATTTAGTGTGTAGGTACATATTTGGATATTCTTTAGTAAAGAAACAGCTTGTCCAAGCATATTTGCTCTACTTCATCAGCCAACTCGAGATACAAAATTTGAGTTGTAAGTTCATCTATCAATTACAAAATGTACCCTTTTAAAATTGGGTGTGTGAGTACAGTAACATGTCTGCATAATACACCAAAATGCTTGTTCGTGTTTATAAACGCTCCGAAAGAATCTAATTCTTACAGAAACAAAGTTCTTGTTATTCTGAATTTGGCAGTCTTCTGTTTTCATTTGTCTTAATGTTTCCTAAACGAATGCTCGCTTTAAATCAGTTTTAGCCATACGTTAGTTTATGACAGTGTTTTTTTCTACAGCAACACCAAATGGGAGGCAAAGATTGTGTAATTTGTTTGCAGGGAGTTGTTTTATGGAGGGATAATAATATTTTCAGAGTGTTGAGCTACTTAGCTTAGATTTGCATACAGCTTGAATTGGGATCAGACGCCGCGTAACGCAACGCAAACCGTTTGTCGTATGTCTTTAGGTTTCATCTGTCAAAATGTCAAATATATAATTTTGATAAAAATCGCAGACAGCAATTTTAACAGGCGATATTGCATTGCTGCTGTGAAAACGTAATCTAATGGTCTGGTTTGGGACCAGCGTAAAGCATTGATGTAATGAGTTGTTCGGAGAGCCTTTGTAGGGAACGGGCATTGTATTTGCATTTTAGTCGAAATGTGCTTTTCTGTGCCTCTGGAACATTATGTTGTCACATGTTAACCTTTCGCTGTACAGTTGGATCATTTTCCAATAATGTTACAGCTCTCGCTCCATACAAAAACCCTCCGAACAACTATTCCCTCCTTACAACAACGCATGTCGCTTTCTCCAAACAAGACATATATGTCTAACACTTTCACTGCTGCAAATTGTTTGCTTAAAATTGTCGACTGTTTTTTCTCTCAAAGTTACATATAAGTGGACATTGTGATAGAAGGAGTATACTGACGAGTGACAAACAGCTTGAATCCTGATCAGACGCCGCGTTACGTTACGCGGCGTCTGATCTGGATTCAAGCTGTTTGCAAATGTAAGCAAAGTCGTAGGTTTCTCTTCCTATAACAAATCTCTCCGAACAACACAAATAATCTCTTTGCCCCATTGGGTGTTGTTAAAGAGAAGGAGCACTTTACTGTATATGCTATGTATTTTTATAGTTAGTTCCTTTACAAATATCTGCTACTACACTCTGACTGCTGGAATCTTAACGTCGATTGTCCCTGGCACTGTATATGATTGGCAGAAGGTTATGCTGAAAGGTCAGTAATGTACAAGAGCTAAACGTCATAAAGAAATCGGTTTCGTAGTTGTTGCAGAAAACGTATTTTAAACTTAAGACCCTCTCCTGATAAAATTATTCGGGAGAATTTTACCCCTTCACCGCATTATTGTCGTCTGCTTCATTATTGGTGTCTGCTAGGCACGTTTTAAAGTTAGATTTAAGGTTGTATGACTTAATAAATATCGATACAAGTGTCGAACAGGCGCACTGGGCGCAAATGAAATAAAGATCGACAATAGGTTACCCAACGACACTAACGTATACCGATGATTTTATTTCAGATGGGAAGTCAGATGTGTATCGTACGGTAGCCCCGGCTGCGGTCCCTCTGGGAATAACGTCAGTGTTGTCAGTAACGATGTCCATTCTAGTGCTGATACCAAGCCCAAACCTCCTGTATATCACATTCATAGTATTGACATTCGCACGGTCTTTCATCAACGTAATGTCAGTCGGATTCATCGCTGAAATGTATGTACATCTTGGGCCCATCTTACGAAACTTTGTACGACAAAAACTGTCACAAGTCCAAACTTAAAATCACGCCTTTTTCTGATTTCTCCATATAATCCTGTTTAGTGACCTCTCTTTGGCATTGTCTTCAAACGACGATTCCAAAGAGATGTCACAAGACAAGATTATAATGAATAATAGATACTAATTGAACAATTTATAATCTGACATACAGCAATATTTTTCGTACGGAGTTTCGTAAGATGGGCGCCTGTTATGTTTTCTTTAACAGCAATGGTTAGTATACTTGCAATCACATTCTTGAAAAATGTATCGTCTATGGAAAATACTTAGGTCTCTACTTCTTATAGAATAGAAACGCAAACTGTGTGCCAAACAGTATTGTAGATGTTTTCAAACGGCGGATAGAAATACAGAGAGGCAAAAAGGCAACCGAAAGGCAGAAAGGCACTCTAAAAATAATTTTTCAAGTACTAGTGTTGGTAAATGTAGTTAAATAAAAGAGCAACATAAACTGTTGATAATTTGGGCTATCTAATAGGTGTAAATACGTTTACATATATACGCCGTAATGCTTTCAAAATTAGATTTAAGGTAACTTATGACTGACGAAATATCGATACGAGTGACATAAACAGTTTGGATCCTACCGCGCTGCAAGGGTAAAGCCTTTACTCCATACCTTTTTTCTAATACGACGAGAAATTGTTGTTCAAATGGGTTGTAAATATTAACCGTCTGGCGAAACAATCATGGCATGGACTAACTTGCAAATGATGCGTTTAGCGATTGGCTGTTAATTGCAGACCTTTATTTGGCCCTTAATTATTTATAACGGTTTTCAGGTATTCTTAACCTTTTGTTGATAAACGTTCATTTTACAATGTAAACACTAAAATAAAACTTGTTTAACCAAAACACGCCTTATACTGCAAAATAGTAGATTCAATTTAAATAAAAGCATTGACGCACATAGTCATCGAAATTTAAATCAATATCACATCGCACAGAGTGTTCACCCGAGGTAAGTAATGTTAACCTCAATCTCTGTCAGATGTGATATATCGGATCTTAAATGAGTGTTCATATTTATTTTATTTATTAAATGGGTCTTTTTGAAACGATAAAACACGAACTTTAGCGAGTTTTTTATCTTTTCAAAAAGACGAATTTAATAATTCAAATAACATGAACACGAATATAAGATCCTATTTATATCATATCCAACACACACTCATATTTACAGCCAATTTCTTAGGAGTAAGGTAGGTTGTAGTAAGGTATTTCTTATATAGAAAACCATCAACGGAAGGCGAAATGAGGTTTTCTAAGTGCCTGGGTGTCACAATTTTCCTACAGATATAGGAAAAAGTGATTTCCAGAATTCTTTTAAAACCTTTATAATAGCAAATTGGATGAACAACTGACAACTTTTGTTTCTTTTTCTACCACTATAATTCACACATATTGCACAATAAATTCACACCAAAGATCATACAGATATAGCTAAGTTGCTTCTATGTCAATAAGCCACACAGGCTAACGTTAATCCACACAGGATAATATAACAGCTTATAGCCACACAGGCAGGTCTATTCCACACAGGATAATACCACAGTTTATTGCCACGTAGGCAATGTTGAGTCCACACAGGTCGATAATATACAATATAGCCACTTAGGCAGTGTCAGTTCCCCACAGGATATTACGCTCTATTGTTTCACACAGGAAGGAAAACTATCTAGTCACTTAGGCACCACATAATGCACAAATTGTTTATAGTTAAGCCACATAATTAACTATTTCAATTCAACATCCAAATATAATCTATCTGTATATCAATATCTCAAGCTAACCAATAGCAATTTTAAAACAACTCTGTTCTAGTAATATGTAAAAGGCCAACAAGCTTACAGAACAAACTAGCCTCCTGCATACCAGCGTGACTCCATTTTGGTCAAGTAAAAGCTACTTACACAATAGCCCAAACGCACGATATAAAATAGGATTAAAATATCAACAGAATATATCTGTTTAAAATAATGTCATAGCAAGTGCTATAATAATTATATAGAGCTCTTTAAAGTGACTCGCAACCGGATGGTGTACTTGTCAAAATAAAATAAAATACTCAAATAAAAGCAAATTTGTGGCATTATTTGGCTTCTGACATTAAAAAAATATGATCAGTCCAAAAAAAGTCTCAAGAATCGTCACCGAATCTTAGTTTTTTTAGATATTTTCCATCGTTTTTCTATAGCGTTAGCTAACGGTATAGTTGTTGTTGCTTCTCTACACGGGCTCTGACATAAACCGGAGCCGA
Source organism: Gari tellinella (assembly GCA_922989275.2). Lineage (NCBI taxonomy): Eukaryota > Metazoa > Mollusca > Bivalvia > Cardiida > Psammobiidae > Gari > Gari tellinella. The sequence goes on from OV277872.1 coordinate 11,338,942, forward strand.
ATAATGAAGAATTAAGCGCTAACAGTGAAGTACGTTAATTCGCTACCGTTTATATAGAGAGCGTCCGTGGTCGAGGCGGTAAAGGCGCGTCCTCATTTTTCTTGTTTGTCTCCGCAATGGAGGGTCACGGGTTCGAATCCCACCAGAGCTTCTTCCTTTTTTTTTTGGAAATGCATTTTTTAACAGAATTTATTATCCTAAACTAAATCTTACCCATTTATATAATCATTTGACATATATTTACAAATTACCATTTTTAATGCTAAATCCGGTTGCGAGCCTCTTTAAACTCTTAAACCCTTTCCATAATAAAAGGCCTTCAGCTTAATACGACCCGTCTGCACAAATTCCAACGGCGAAAGTGGTTATCTTGCAGGCCAGTCACATGGCACAAATTACAAGTAGATAATCAGCATATTTTCATCTTGGATAAATGGACATCTAATCCACATAAAAGCCAAAGCCACCTACAAAGACATGAAGACCGGACTAAGCTCTCTACTCTATAAAGCATTAATTACAACAATATTCCACGCGCAAGCAATTATACTACTCTACATTGCAATACAGGACAGGGACGATGATAGGGTTTAAACTCACAGTATCTGCTGTTTCAGACAGGGTCAGTCACTCCAAGCTTCTAAACTTTTTCCCATCTGTACCGCTTGGCAAACTAATACACACTGACACATTCAATTACACTTGCACTAAATACATGTCCACTTAGTTAACTGACCAGTGGTCACACAGTACATGTATAAAAATACAGGTAACAGTACTGAACATAATTTATCTGTTTACCACTATACCCTATTCATAAAAAACAATATCACTGACCAGCAAAGGATAGTAATTAACGGATTAAAACAGCCGGTTGCTATAAATTTGTGACGCTGTTTGCTCAACAATTGAATGAAGACACACACAGTTTGTCATGAGTATGACTCATTACTATCAATGTCGATTTGGTTTGAAAACCCGTCTAAGTTTTGTAATATTCGGCCATTCATCTGTGCTATTGTGAAAAGGGAAATTTCCACAGAGAATTGGCGCCCGGAAAATTTTGTGTTGAAACCGCCTGAGACATGTATGGTTAATGACCTAGATTCTGTACATTCATAGAAAGAAGATAAGGACATATTGAAAAAGTGGAATGAACTCTGCTCAGAGCCGTATAACTACAGAGCCTCGGGGATCCAGAAGTACTAAACGTCTTGCAAGCGACCAACATTGACAGTTACCCGATCCTTCGGGATGAAGTGGAACAAGCAGTGAAATCTTTGAAGAAGAGAAAGTCAGCTAGAGTAGACAACATTCCAGGGGAACTGGTGCAGGCAGGGGGAGAATCTATGATAAGTGCCCTACTGACCATCTGTAATCGTATTTGGCAAACAGGAGAGTGGCCTAAAACATGGACACAGTCGTTAGTTATTACTCTCCCCAAGAAAGGCAACCTAATTTCAAAATTACAGAACCATCAGCCGCATTAGTCATCCGAGTAAAATCATGCTGAAAAAATATTAAACCGATTGAAACCACAAGCTGAAGAAATAATTGCTGAGAAACAAGCCGGATTACGGCCATGGCGCGTAACAACAGAGCAGGTTTTTAACCTTAGAATATTATGCGAGAAATACCTGCAACACCAACAGGACCTGTATCACGTCTTTATAGACATCCAGAAGGCATTTGACAGGGTGTGGCATTAAGCAGTATGGGCCCCAATGAGGCTGTACAACATTAACATCAACCTTACCAGAGTAATACAGAATCTTTATGACAAGGCCACAAGTGCAGTTAATTTCAACAACTATGTTGGGGATTGGTTCAGAACAACAGTGGGGTGATACAGGGCTGCTTACTCTCCCCAACACTCTTCAACATCTTCTTAGAGAGAATTATGTCAGATGTTTTGGAAGAAAACGATCGAACGGTTAGCATTAGTGGGAGGACAATCACGAACTTGCGCTTTGCAGATGACATAGATGGTATAGCAGGGAAGGAAGATGAGCTAGTCAATCTAGTTGAAAGCCTTGACAAGACATACATTTATTTTTGCATGCAGATCAGCGCAGAAAAGACAAAACTGTTGACCAGCAACATCACTGGTATCAGCACTGAAATCATGGTTAATGGGGAGAAGTTTGATTGCGTAGATTGTTTTAAGTACCTGGGTGCGACAGTTTCTGACAAGGGGTCGAAACCCGATTTACTTGCAAGAGCCGCTCAAACCACAGCAGCACTCGCAAGACGGTCTCCTATGGTCACTTTGCTTTATGTTTGTCTTGCGTGTTGTTTTCTATTTAGTGTGTAGATGGTGGATTGGTATTGCGCGTGTGTGTGTGTTGTGCGTATGTATGTGTGTGTGTGTGTGTGTGTTTGTTTGTTTTGGTATGACTGTGTGTGTGTTCTGCTCGAGAGGTGGGTGTTTTGTTTGTGTTGCGTTTCCTGCTTTCGTATTAATTAAAATCCATATAGAATAACCAAAATGTAAGCCTCAGCTCGAATGTAAGGTTGATGCGTTCACTTGTAATGTCCTATATGCCAGCGAGACGTTGACCTTGAATGCAGAATTGGAGCGAAGAATTAGTGCGTTAGAGATGAGGTGCTCAGTAAACTACTTTACATACCATACAAAGAACACATCTCAAATGAAGTAGTTCGAAACAGGATCAAACAAGCCATTTGACCTGTTGAAGATTTATAACCAATTGTCAGGCAACGTAAAATGAGATGGGATGGGCATGTGACGAGATCATCGGGGCTTTCAAAGACAATATTACAAGGCGGAGAAGTTAATTTTAGACACAAAAGCAAAACCCCACAATAGATATGTTTGCTAACCATTTGGTATCCACAAAAAAGAACAAATTTAAATAAAAAAAAGAGGTTTGGACCGTCCGGGATTCGAACTCGGACCGCCGTGGGTAGAGTCGACCATGCTAGCCGCTAGACCACAGAGACAGATCAAATGACGTGGATTTAAGTTGTATATAAAGTTTGTATATTGACGCGTTTTAAACAAAATGAAAATTGCAAGCAACAAACCTTTATTCTACATACACATAACCATTCGTTATTTGTATTCTCATATAGTTCTTCGCTGTAATAGACCATTCTACAATCGTCTACAATTCTGTCTCAATCTGCTAAAGCAATACGGTACTGTAGCAACAAGTTGACAGATACTTTAGGTAGACTGAATAGACAAAGCAGAATGTCAGATTAAATAGCAAGTTTCGACATATATATTGAACAGGATGCAGAGTTTGAATCTAAGGAGTGAGAAAAAAACTGTTCCAAAATAATGAACGACCTTGGTTAGCAACGCGAAAACTGGTGACACTTTTAAGTCGATTGTTTTGAAATTTTAACCCATGAGATGAAGCGTAAAGTATGGTCCATTTGATTTCCAGTTCATTGCCGTTACTTCACTAGAAGCGTTTTGATTCTTCCTTTTTCTGCTCTGAGGCGTACTTAATTCCGTGTCGATTATGCGGACAATTTGGTTACCCTCTGACGTCACATTAGGCTATATAGCAGATACATCGAGTGAGGTATAATAATACGGATTATCACCTTCTGATGTCACATTAGTCTACATAGTAGATAAATCAAGAGAAGTATAATAAATGTGTATAAATCTCTGAATTTCTTATCCCGTTCACTGTCAGCGGCGCCAAAGTTGCATTCGCATACAACTTTCGTAAATGGGTGTCTGATCAGTATCCGAACTGTCTGACATTTGTTTTAAAATTGTGTCAAGCATAACATCTAACTTAGAAAACGTTATTGTAGTCATTAATAAGGAATCAGACGGCGATATGGCGGTTAAGAGGTGCAAACCGCACGATACATTTGGTAATGAAAGCGTTACTTTGTGACTATTGATTTTTTTTATGTTTCAGCTACCCAGCAGAGGATTTTGGGATGTTGTTTGGTATAATGTTTGGTACTATTGGTATATTTGCATGTTTCCAATACGCCCTTTTTACGTGGGCAGAAGCATATGAAGGAGGACCAATGCAGGTAAGCATAAGCATAATACACAATCGTTTAACCCGTATCATGCAATGCGCGACTAGGTTGATATTTGCAAACAGTTTGGATCCAGATCAGACGCCGCGAAACGCTACGTCTGATCTGGATTTAAACTGGCTCCCACTCATCTTCAACCTTTCGTCAGTTTAAAAAGCTTCAAAACTAATTTTGTTTTATTTTCGCAGACGACATATTTGAAGCAGACGACAATTCAGTATGATCAGAGTGAATATCAATGTTTAAGGTCTTTAGCTGATTTTTTTCATGTTTTTGTTATAGTGAATACATCTATATCCTTGTAAGTTAATGTGAAATCAAACGAACAGGTTATTCAATTCAATACAATTGTGGAAAAGAACAATTCTTTTAAATGATAGTAAGATATTTTAATTTAAGTCAATCTGACTGGTAAAGTTTTGGTAGATAAGTCAGATACCATTCTACATGTATTTTCACAATAACTACATGTATCACGTTGTTGATGTGTGGACAACATATTAGAGACTCGCAACAAGATTTAGTATTAAAAAAGGTAATTTGTAAATATATGTCAAACGCCTATATAAACGGGTAAGAATTAATTTAGGATAAGAAATTCTGTTTAAAAAATGTATTTCAATAATAAAAAATTATTGAGCTCTGGTGGGATTCGAACCCGGGACCAGGCATGTGGGGATAGAGTAGCAAAATAAATCAACCACTTAGCCCACTCGACCACAGGGCTACTCATGTAGAGTACATAATTCGGCTCGGGTTTATGTCTGAGCCCGTTATCAATTTCTATAACGTCTTTCGATGCCCACGTATAAAACGATGGAAATATCTAAAAAAAAAAAAACACTAAGATTTGAAGACTTTTCTAGAATGTGTTTTAGACTGAGCATATTTTTCAAATGCCAGGTGCACGATAATGCTACACATTTTGTATAATTTGAGTATTTTCTTTTATTTTTGCAAATACACTAGCGAAGGGCTTGGTGCAAATTATTGTTACTTTTTCGCAATTGGGAAGGAGTTACAATAGTTTTGCACCAAGTCCTTAATATACAGTCTCCTTTCTCTTACTATAACCGTTATTACTGTATAACGCAATTTTGAGCAGTCTGTAGCTGTTTGGTTGCACAGTAATTTCAAGACATCCTTTCAATACTTAAAGGTTTCATAAAGAGTGTATGTGATTGATATCGGAGATATTTATGCAAAATGGTAAATATGTTGCATTTTTATCTTGATTAAAAATGTTGCAAATATCAGTGTATTCGTACTTCATATGATACGTTTAACCCTTTCCCTTATAGAAGCGACTTTTAGCACATTCGTTTTATTCATCCGCTGAAGAAAATAGTTCCAAATTATACCGTAATGAATATGTGTCATATTTAATACTTTCCTTATTCTAGCAGTCAATAGCTTAAAGCAGGCTGAAAGTAAAGCAGAATGCGCCTTAGGGCGCATTCTGCTTTACTTTCAACCTGCTTTAAGTAGTCACATATCTTCAATACTAGAAACAATGCTATCAGGTAAAGGGTTAAATGTAATTTTAGGACTATAGAATACATATGAGCCGTGGCATAAGAAAATATGCATTATTGTATTGCAAACAGCGTATATCAGGGCCAGTCGGCGCACTATTTGAAACTCACATGCAACCTAAGTATTTTATCTAGCTGTATCATATACGGCATTTGGCAGTATAGACCAAACTCAGATATAGAGCCTGGGATGACAACAGTGCTTGGTATGTATAATGTTGCAATACAATAAGTCTGGTTTTGTCATGACACGGCTCATATCAGGGTTGTTTATATGCTTTAACCCATTTATACCCAGGGGATTCTTCCATGTTTATATATTGGATTAGTCCGTTTTTTATCAAACGTATGCCTGGTCAAACTTTTATTTCCATCTATCAGCAAACAGTGTAGACTCTGATCAGACGCCGCATAATGCGGCGTCTGATCCAGAGTCTGCACTGTTTGCCTATGTCCCATATATGGAATCTTGGGCACAAATGTGTTAACCCTAATATTTCATTACAGGTGGACATATTCCTACCGGTCTTGGTCTGTGTTTCATTTATTCATCCTCTCTATATATGGATATCAAGCTGGATAGAGGAAAGAAAATGCAAAGGCAGCTAAAACAGAAGTCGTTTTCCTACCTGTCGGGAAATTCCTATCCTGTTTGCAATGACGTTACTCCCTCTCTACAACAACACCCACTGGGAGGCAAAGAGTGTGTGTGTTGGTCGGAGGGAGTTGATATATAGAGAGAAATTGGCTTACATTTGCAAACAGATTGAATGCAGATCAGACGCGAACGCCGGTTCGCCAGGCATCTGATCAGGCACCAATCTTTTACAGATATCATGTTTAAAGCGTCTGGTATGACTCAGCTTGGGGCCAAATTATATACTTCTTTATCATCACAGACGATGAATGCTTGTCCTATACAAACAGTATAGACCATGACCAGATGGTCCATTAACCCTTAGCCCGCCAAATAAATTGTCGTCTGCTATATCACTCGTCTGCTTCAAGTTTCAAAGTGCTTCAAAGTTGCTCAAAATTGCTGAAAATGTTGTCCGAGTGTCAAACAGCTTGGATCCGGATGAGACGCCGAGTTACTCGGCGTCTCATCCGGATCCAAGCTGTTTGCATATGGAGCTATAGTCGTGACTGGCAGGCTAAGGGTTAAGAAGCCTTCTGATAAGGGATTGTTCTTTTTTGTAATCTACGATTATATAGTTTAAAAACCCCTAAAAAGTAAAATAAAAATACCCAAGTTAATTTGAAAACTGAAAGTTTCCATTTAAAGTGACCGGGGTAAATTAATTATTTGATACTGAGATTGATTGTTACTGAAACAGTCTGCAAATACTAGCGCATTCGTACTAGAATAGTAAATAATGGGTTAAAGTGACTATATAGTTAACTCATTCACCCCTGGAAATTTTAATTGACAATATCACTTTCAAAATAAGTCTAGTCCATTGTTGACTATTTAGGGTTGATTTTAACAATATACATGTAGTTCAAAATGACAAAAGGAGCCCTCTGATCAGGGTCTACACTGTTTGCATAGGACAAGTGTAATCCTCACAGGTACACTGTTTGTAAATGACGAGTATACTCGTCGCTAGGGTTGAATGTGTAAAAATTTAATACGGATTTATTAGAACTTGTGTTCAGGATGTATTACACCTTGAAACTCGGGTCATATGTAATTCTGATCAACGGGAGATAACTGTATATTCTGTTCAATGTCGCGATCCTAAACAGATTGAAATAAACATTACAGTTTTAGAAAGTAAGAATAAGACATAAAACTGGCTGACAACACTTTAAAATCACATCTGTGATACACTATTGTGCATCCATTGCGAATTATTTTACGGATGAATCGCCGGTTGTGTATCGGCTTGGATCGTTTCGTACCCAAATTGTTTCGGTTCCAGTTGCTTAATATCTTTGGTCGTTCCTACCCAAGTGTGAGGTTTCGGTCCCAAAGTCATCTGTCCTTTCCGTCCAAATGAAACATGCAGTCATTTGTTCCTAAACAGTGCATTTAATAAATAATTAAAATTCCTACAAATAATGATTTTAATTGTTACATTTTGTGAATAAACTTTTGTTTCTTCAATAGATCTAACTCACTTTCAACATTTCATTTTCTTTTCGTATTTTGAAATGTCTCTGTGTACGCTTTTATTTTATATAATATACAAGAAAAAGTTAAATACTCGAAATACATGTTTTCAATGATAATATTTGTTAACTTTAAAACGCATAACCTTTAAAAAAAAAACAAAAAAAACAACAACAACATGTTGTTGTTATTCAGAGCTTCATTGTTTTCAACGCTGGTGCATGCTTTTACCTTTATTTAAGTTCTTAATTTGAAAATACTACCATGCACGTGAACTAAATACGAAAGTGCTCTTTATTTTCAAATGTTCCTTTGAATTAACTTGAGTGTGTACTTTGAATGGGACAACGTATGGAATGAGTCTTTATTCGATAAACGACAGTAGTGCAAAACATGTACAGCAACAAATGACTGGGTTTTTTTATTTGTTTATCTGTGTATTTTTAAATAAATACACATTTAGTTATGCAAATTACCAGAATGTGTTTGATATAAACTTAAAAGATGTTTAGATACCATTGTGTTGATTTTTGTTCTTCGGGACACTCCTTAATGATAGAAAAATGTCGACATATTGGACTGGCAAGAGAATATACATTTTGTATTTTTTGTCGGGAAGCCATTAAAACTGAGTATCATTTCCTGTTAGTTTGTCCCTTGTATGAAAATATGCGTCAGAAGTATATCCCTTTTAACCTTTTACCTTATAGAAGCGACTTTTAGCGCATTCATTTTATTCATCCGCCAAAGAAAATAGTTCCATTTTATACTGTCATGAATATGTACCATAAGAAATATTTTCTATATCCTAGCAGATAGTAACTTAAAGCAGGATGAAAGTAAAGCAGAATGCGCCCTAGGGCGCATTCTGCTTTACTTTTAACCTGTTTTAATAGGTCACATATCTTAACTACTAGAAACAGGCTATGGGGTAATGGGTTAAATATTTTGACAATCTTAATGTAAACAAATTGATGGCTTCTCGCAATGAAACAATAATAAAACGTCTTGCAATGTTTATATATTATGGCATGCAGTTGAGAAAGATATTACAGTGTGTCAACTCAAGTGTTCAATTATATTGGTCAAACTTCTAAGTAATTATTCTTGTTTATATATGTGTGTAAAATTTCAAAGCAATGTATCACTTTATTGGAAATACATTGCTTGCTTAATTGCTGACAACATATATATTTATTAAGGATATGATTGCATTTGTACTTATGTATACTTATTGGCGTATGGGCTGGAGGCCTTAATACATGTATGTGTTTGTTTGTTGATTTATCATATGCATTTATTCCAAAACTGATTGACTAAAAAAATTAAATACTTTGAAAGTTTCGCTTATGCGTGCTTTATTAAAAACAATGAACCATATCCCTGGTCCTATAATGTATATATAAGAGGACAACAATGGACATCACCTTTAACTCTCTGCAAACGTTGTCATTACAATAACAAGGGTTTGACTTGAAGCTAGTAGGAAAAGCTACTTTTGTACAATTTAGGAAGAAATGACATTCAGGGGAGAATCTTATCAGGAGAGACCTCTGGATCGGGTCTGCCTTGTCTGTATGGAACATGTCTACTCTTCAAATGTGTCTTGTATGAAGGAATGGATATACATGTACTCATCTTGCGGCCCAATAGATGATTTCATCATTGCTTCCTTGTCGACCAATAATTATCGTATTTTGTCATTTCTACAAGTACCATTTAAGGTTTGAGTAAAGAAAAAAGTTAATACTGTAATCAAACTTACTGAATTCAAACATTTATTGAGTAACATTTAAAAAACCATCCCGTAACATTGTCGACTATTTTAAATCGTCCTAGGTTAACCCTTTACCCCATAGCCTGTTTCTAGTTTTGAAGACAGGTGACCACTTAAAGCAGGTTGAAAGTAAAGCAGAATGTGCCTTAAGGCACATTCTGCTTTACTTTCAGCCTGCTTTTAGCTAAAATCTGCTAGGCTATATAAAATATTTGTAATGGTAATTGTTCATGAGGGTATAAACTGGAACTATTTTCTTCAGCGGAGGAATAAATTAAATACGCTAAAAGTCGCTTCTATTGGGTAATGGGTTAAAACGTTTGAATGATGAATATATTAGCATGAGTTCAAACTGGTTGGTTTCTTATCAGAGGCCCAATAACCGGATCCAATGTCAAATATTGGACTTTGAATTGAGAGTTGGATCGTTATCAAGCATTTAATTGGTCAGCAAAAGCTCAAATCTGACCAATTACATGCTTGAAAATGATCTCAGACTCAACTCAAAATCTTTATAACTTTAGGGCCTGAACCAAGACGTTCATATCAAGGAACCGGTAAGACCATTTATTGTAGCCATTTGCTATATAGGTATTCTACAGTGAACTTGTACAATATTCATAGATTTTATTGTCTTATTGTGGTATATACCGGTATTTTATCCGGTGTATAATATGCTAGTATTCTTTGTCTTATGTGCAGGGCAAGTGCTCTTTTTGAATTGCCTTCATTGTCTTTTGAGCAGGACGTGTGAAAAATTTCAGATTTGTTTACCCCTGGGTAGTATCCATGACTCCACCCCATAGTGGTCACTGTGTGGATTGTCCCGAGAGTTTCACTGTATTGTATTTCTAAAGTTTATTCTGAATATGTTGCTGTACAATGATCAGTGGTTTTAGAGTGTTATTGTGGTAATATCCTTGCCTCTACACCAAAGTGGTCACTGAGTGGAAGGTCTCGAGAGTTGTACTGTACGGAATAGTCGATTTGTGTATAAACTCTCTGAAATAAAAAAGAAAGCCGAACCATAAGTTGTCGATTAGAGAATGGTGAAGTCGCTTTATATGGGGAAGAAAATAGAACTCTCCAATAAATGTGTGCGTGCCAAAACAGTAAGAAATATTTCTAACAGATTTGAACTTGTTCACTCAGCGTCTGAAAAACTAAAATGTCGAGGGTTGCAGGAACACATCAATATTTACACCTCAGTGCATTGAGTGTACGTTTAGTTTAGTTAAAACGGGCAAGAATAACATTAGCTAACTGTACAGTGGAGGAAAGGTTTTTCTATCCCAATAAACGCGTTTACGCTGAAACTGTTATTTCCAATACAAACAGTTTTGAGCCAGATCAGACGCCGGGTGACCCGGCGTCTGATCAGGCCCCAAACTGTTTGCCACTCAGATTAAGAAAAAACTCAGAATTATTAAAAAGTTGTCATTTTATATATTAGTGCCTTGCTTTTGCGTTTCGTTTGCGTTTAAACGGGAAATAATAACGTTTTCTCCACTGTACCTACAGTTTACCTCCAGGGCTGATGCCGAGTGAGTATGATATTGATATCTAACATGTAGAGGAAACATTCCAGCCGGTGTCCCCAGAGATCTTCCCACCTTGTTGTAGTTCTGGGGCTTAATTGTCATAAGGGGGGTTTCTGTTTATTAGACCGAGAGTATCCCCTCTGCCGAGAACTAAAAGGAAGGCAGTAGGAACGAATGAGATTAGCCGAAATCGTCTTCCTGAAATCATCATCTCAGCTAGTCCTCCCTCATCATCCATCGGCGTTATATGACCTATTTTGAGTCGAAGTGTCGTAAAACCAACTCATCCACCCAGCCAGCCAGTGTAATGACGAAAAGTGTCCCCCCCCCCCCCCCCCCACCACCACCACCAGTTATGGTGAGCCCTGGACAGTTTTCTATCAAAGGGATACCTGGTCAAAATTTTCATTTTCATTTTGTTCTATATTGAAATTCCTATCAGCAAACAGTGTAGATATTGAGGCGTCTGATCAGAGTCTACACTGTTTGCTTATGTCCTATTTATGTCTCATATATGGGATCGTGGGCACAAAAGGGTTCATCAGCAAATCACTGCTATACGTACATCTACACGACGAATGTCAATCCCCTTTCCAAACACGTGGTCAATGGTGCCTTCGTTTACTTCATAATTGTAAGGGTTGGTGGCGTTGTTGCAAAAAGTACACAGCTTCAGTAACTTGGTATTGAATACAGTGACTAAGGCGTCGTAGCTGTCTACAAAGACATAAAAAACATACAGAAAGTTCTCTATTACAGTGGAGAATCTGTTATTCTTTCCCGTTTAAACGCAAACGTACGCAAACGCAAAGCACTAAAACTTAGAAAAGAACAACTTTTGGACAATTCTGATAATTCATGTTTATCTTGGTGGCAAACAGTTTGGACCCTGATCAGACGCCGGGTTACCCGGCGTCTGATCTGGCTCCAAACTGTTTGCACTGCAAATAATAGTTTTAGCGTAAACGCGTTTATTGGGAAAGAATAACGCTTTCTCCACTGTACGACTACTGAAAATGAGTCCAACAGACTGAATTAAGACAGGTGACAGCTTAAAGCAAGTAAACGCTTGTATAAAGTTCCTTTAAATGCTTTCGGTTTTACTTATATCTTGCTTTATGCGACAACGTGCCTAAATCGCCATAATAGCTGATTTTGGTGGTCAAAATGATTGTTTTCTGTACACAATCTCATTCTAGGCATTCGAGCTCTATTTTGGTTTTGGTTTAGAGCATTGTCGTTAGTGTTGGATATGTTAAGATGCAAATGTTCAGAAATACTATTTTGTTCCCCAGCAACACTAATCGGAACTCCTTTGCGCCCAGAGGATTCTTCCATGCTTATAAATTTGATACGATCTGGTCCATTTTTGTATTTAAGGGATGCCTAGTTTAAATGTTCATTTTCGTTTTGTTGTAAATTGACAATTTTTATCAGTACACGGTGTAGACTGCGATCATATGCCTTGTAATGTGGCGTCTGATCAGAGTCTACACTGTTTATCTATGTCCCATATATGGGATCGTGGGCACAAATAGGTTAACTGATCGGAGAACACACTCCCGCTTAATTTAATAAAACAAGATTTGACTTAGTTTTACCTGGAAATGAATCCGGTCCCGTGTTAAAGTCTCCCAGTAGCAAAATCCTCTTATATGCTCCAAAGGTATTAATCACGTGGTTGACCTCAAACGCCTTCTGATCGGAATAACTAGTGAAGTTATACGCAGCCTGTAGGTAAACTATTGTAGAGAAATCTATTTTATTATTTATCTGTTATTTCGTGTACGCATAAACAGATATAGTTGAGCCCGTGTCATGAGAAAACCTGACTTGCAATGCTAACAGGGTACAGTGGATATTCTGTTATTCTTTCCCGTTTAAACGCAAACGTACGCAAACGCAAAGCACTAAAACGTAGAAAAGTACAACTTTTGGACAATTCTGATAATTCATGTTTATCTTGGTGGCAAACAGTTTAGAGCCTAATCAGACGCCGGGTTACCCGGCGTCTGATCTGGCTCCAAACTGTTTGCACTGCCAATAATAGTTTTAGCGTAAACGCGTTTATTGGGAAAAGAATAACAGATTCTCTACTGTAGATCAAGGCCAGTCGCGGCGAGTGGCCTTGATCTTCACTGTTTGTAACCCACATGCATCTAAAACAGTATATGTAGCTGTATTGTAAACGGTACTTTGGCAGTTTAGACCACATTCAGATACAAAGCCTGGAATGACAACGTTGCTTGGTCTGTACAATGTTGCAATGCAATATGGGTTTTTTTTCATGACACGGCTCAATCCATTTGAAACAGTTTGGATCTAGAGCAGACGCCAATTAACTTATATTTTGATCGAGCTGCTGAACGTCAGTTAATCTGGTTATGATAAATCGTCCACATTTTGAAATATATTTAGTATATGTATACTATTATCATTCTCTACAACACACCCAATGGGAAACAAATATTGCTTGTGTTGTCCGGAGGGAGTAGTTAACAAGGAAGTTTAGATACAGTTGAACTTCGATATCTCGACTCAGTTAGGTCGAACATACCCGTATTTTAAAGCCAAAACGTGGCTTAGCCACGTTTTAACTTTGAAATACGGTTATGTTTGAATTAACCGAGAATGAAATAATGCAATTCACGGGTCGACAAATCGGATAGTTCGAGTTAAGCGAGTTCGAGATATTGAAGTTCGACTGTATATGTAGAGTGCTGAGCACGACTTGACTTGCACTTGCAAACAGTTTAAAGCGAGATTAGACGTCGCGTAAAGCGGCGCCTGATCTGTATGTAAACTGTTTGTCACTCGTCTGATTTCTTCCGTCAAACTGTCCTATTTAAGAAAACAAACAGCAGACGACAATTATCAGCAGACTATATCGCAGCAGTGACAGCCGTGTATATATTTGTCTTGTTTATGATACCTAGTCCGGACGGCGACGCCGGAAGTATACATGTAGCATAAGCATCCTCACTTCGTGCAGGTGAGCTAAAAATGATCCAACACCGTCACCATCAAACACTCTCCTATCTGGATTCCTTATCAAACGGTTTAACCGAATTCAATAAAACATATAAACATACTCTCCGGGTACGTAGTGGGCCCCTCTGTGGTAAGGTGAGTACAAACTGTCTGCAAACCGCTGACCTAAAACAAAAACCAAGACATTTATAATTAGAGGTTTTAATGTTATAGTTAACCCTACTGTGCCTACTGTCCCCCCAAAAAGGCATAGCGCTGCGTCTGTGTAGAGCTTACACTGTTTGGTGATACAGTGGAGAATCTGTTATTCTTTCCCGTTTAAACGCAAACGTACGCAAACGCAAAGCACTAAAACGTAGAAAAGAACAACTTTTGGACAATTCTGATAATTCTTGTTTATCTTGGTGGCAAACAGTTTGGAGCCTGATCAGACGCCGGGTTACCCGGCGTCTGATCTGGCTCCAAACTGTTTGCACTGTTTGCACTGCAAATAATAGTTTTAGCGTAAGCGCGTTTATTGGGAAAGAATAACAGATTCTCCACTGTATATATTGTCAATATATATGCACATTATCAGTTGGCAGTGCAATACTGTGCGATGTATTCAGCTCTCCGCGTTCCTGGCGGACATAGCCGACCTGACAAACGCCTTGACGTGAGTCTGATCGGTTGTTTCCGCAAACAACGTCGAGAGCTGAGTACAACGCCTTGTGATTCACCGCCAGCGTGTGTTGTGTTTATTTTTTACGTTAAACAGCTAGAAAGTTGTTCAAATCATTTTATATCCAGAAACGTTTAGTCTTTTGAGCAGAACAAGGTTTTTTTGCCACAAAGAATAACGCAGAACTTGTACATGTACGTGGATTCTATACATGACGTAACGCTTAATCGAAAACGAGGTTTAATTAAAACAAGACAGTAAAATATATGGAGTACAAAAAGTAAGATACCGACTCTTGAATTTTACTGAACAGACACAGTGGATAATCTGTTATTATTTCCCGTTTAATCGCAAACGTACGCAAACACAAAACACTAAAACGTAGAAAAGAACAACTTTTTGACAATTCTGATAATTCATGTTTATCTTGGTGGCAAACAGTTTGGAGCCTGATCAGACGCCGGGTTACCCGGCGTCTGATCTGGCTCCAAACTGTTTGCACTGCAAAAAATAGTTTTAGCGTAAACGCGTTTATTGGGAAAGAATAACGTTTTCTCCACTGTACCGACTCTTGAAATTTACTGAACAGACACACGCGGAAAGCCTCGAAAACAAAAAAGGCATATAATAAAAATCAAAATCAAAATTGCACCCTTACATGAAAATGGACTAATCCAATATATAAGCATCAGAAAAATCCACTTGGCATGATTGGGTTAACCACTACAAACACCTATAGAATAAGAATGGAAGGTCATTGTACAATCAACCGGGAAACCGATGAACTAAACCAAAGCCAATACATTTTTCAATAGAAAAGTTTAAACGTTATTCCTAAACACTGCAATTGAGTACAGTGGACCCCCTCAAAACCGGTACCTCTAAATACCAGAATTATCTCTAAACCGGACAAAAGTTTTTGTCCCGTTTCTAATCCTTCTTTATTTTTACCTTTTACACCATAAATACGCCTTTTTACGTATTTCGTGTAATCCAACAATAAAGAAAATAATTTATTCAGTCTAGCAGATGATAATTTAAAGCAGGTTGAAAGTAAAGCAGAAGGCGCATTCAGGCACATTGTGCTTTACTTTCAACCTGCTTTAAGTCGTCAGCTGTCTTCCATACTAGAAGCAAGCTATTTGGTAATAGGTTAAAACCCCTCTAAACTGAAACCCCTCTACATCGGACATTTTTGTTGGTCCCACACATGCCCGGTTTAAACGGGTTTCTCTGTATACAACGTAAAGTGATGTACATGTATATTGACAACGTTTAGAGCGATAACTCGGCGTCTGATCTGGCTCTCTAAACTGCTTGCCAATCACACTGAAACAGATCATCTACCTATTGCTTAAAAAACTCATGGATTATTTTTGGCGTCTGATCTGGCTCCAAACTGTTTGTAAAAGATAAAATAGTTTCAGCGTAAACGCGTTTATTGGGAACGAATAACGTTTTCTCCACTGTACTAAGGTTAAAATAAATTGTTAGACATTTCTAAAAATCGACATTTTCTACTTGTCACTGCATTTCGTCTACGTTTTATTTGCGTTTATACGGGAAATAAATAATAGTAGATACAAGTATCTCTCTACAGGTGGTAATGTTTAAATAAAGATAAATGAAATAGCAAGCATGTTTTATGCATTTATTTTACATTTTACATAATACCGCTACCGGTTTCAATATATTGTTAAACGGAAATACGTTAAGTATTTTCCTCTTAACCCTTATCCTGCGGTAACATCGTCTGCTTCGAAATTGTCGTCTGCAAAATTTGTTAAATCTAGATATATACAGTGTTCGAGTCAATAAACCTAAAGACGAGTATCAAACAGTTTCGATCCAGTTCAGACGCCGTGTTACGCGGCGTCTGATCTGGATCCAAACTGTTTGCAAAAATGAGTAAAGTCGCGACCAGCAGGCAAAGGGTTAACAATATATTGAAACCGGTAGCGGTATTATGAAAAATGTAAAATACATGCATAAAACATGTTTTCTATTACATTTATCTTTATTTAAATACGGGAAATAATATCGTCTTCTTCTACGCAGTAAAATAGTTCATGTATAATTAGAAAAAATAAAGTTCTTGAGAGCACTGATGATGGTTTCAAACCGAACTATGTACAAAGGTGGGGGTAAGAGAGAAAAGAATAACGCAGAACTTGTACATGTACAAAAGGCAGTTTACCAATAGTAACGATTCTGAGATAACAATAGTATTGAAACATTGAACAATACTGTAAATAGACTAAAACCGGATTTGGCCTGAACTCTATTTGGTAAATGATTTCATGAAACACGTGAATATTTTTTCAACAAAATTGAACATTCATAAGGAAGATCTCTTACATGTACAGTGGAGAATATGTTATTCTTTCCCGTTTAACCCTTTACCCGATAGCATATTTATATTATTGAAGATAGGTGACTACTTAAAGCAGGTTGAAAGTAAAGCAGAATGCGCCTTAAGGCGTATTCTGCTTTACTTTCAGCCTGCTTTAAGCTATCATGTGCTAGAATATAGAAAATATTCCCTATAATATATATTCATGACTGATTAAATTGGAACTATTTTCTTCAGCGGAGGAATAAATCAAATGCGCTAAAAGGCGCTTCTATCAGGGAAAGGGTTAAACGCAAACGTACGCAAACGCAAAAACACTAAAATGTAGAAAGGTACAACTTTTTGACAATTCTGATAATTCATGTTATCTTGGTGGCAAACAGTTTGGAGCCTGATCAGACGCCGGGTTACCCGGCGTCTGATCTGGTTCAACTGTTTGCACTGCGTGAACGCGTTTATTGGGAAAGAATAATGTTTTCTCGACTGTATCTATAGTTGGTTTCAAAGATTGAAACCATCAACAACGTAATACTTACTCCTTTATCATTATTTCGGTACTAGGAAAGGCTGTAATGACGCACAAGACGCATTGTTCACTACTAGAGAATATATAGGATTGGAGTGCAATTGCACAGCCTACAAAGATACATCCTAAACTATCTTCGAAGTTTTCACTGTTAAGACATCCTTTGGTCTCTACACACGTCATCAACGTGGTTAAAGTGGTAACATCGCACACCGGTCCTTTAATAAAGAAAGATTATAAGAGGCTTTAATCACATAAACTTGCAAATTATACAGTGAAATAAGAAAGATCGCACGACGAACTGTGTATATAGCATAGTGTGTAACGATGATCGATTATTTCCGATGATTGATCGAAAGTGATCATTCGATAGATAATCGATTATAAAATCAAATAATCGATTAATCGAAATAATGTTTTTATTATATGCTATAAATAAAATAGCTATATTGTTTCTAATATAAAATGCATGAAAACACTATACTACATTAATAATGTATGTATTAATCTTCACATGTGCAATTAAAATGAAAAATATATATGATCTGATTTTTTTTATTGTCAACTTTAAGATTTTAGTTACTAAATTTATGCTCAAAATTTAAATTTCTCATTTTGATTGTATAATCGATGATTAATCGAAGTGGTCTGTCCGATTATATCCGATGATCGATTATGAAAATCAGCCGATTATGAAACCCAAAATTAGAGCATACTAATTTACGAATCTCTGAAATACTGTATTACTACGACGACTATAAAAACTGTTTAGAGAATCTACTTTGACCAACTCGGATCACCATTAGTGATTGAAACATTTCTAAGTATACAATTTGTTTTCCTTCCGAGCAGTCCCAAAATGCAGGCTGCGAATTAGAGCTCTAGTATTGTTTCTAACGTTACATTAGAAAATGGCAATTTTATAACATTCGGAATATTCATGTTAATCTGATTGGCAACCAGTTTGGAGCTGATCAGACGCTGGGTTACCGGATGTCTGATATGGTACCAAACTGTTTTAAAATGTAGATAATGGTTGTAGTGCAAACGCGTTTATTGGGAAAGATAAACATCTTCGCCACTGTACATGTATTTATAACATAACAGACGGCGTGAGCGTTGAATAACACCCGTTGTTTAAATATCATTTATCACATAATTTGCGGTCCGGGAGTTGCATAAAGCGATTGTATAAATATCGTAATCCACTAGTGGAATATCGTGTTTTGGGCTCCGGCCCAACTTGTTCGTCCACAAGCGCTGCATGTAGCGGGACGCCAGATGACGTCATTTACTATGACGTTAACGTAAACAACGTAACGTTTGGCGGAAATTCTATATAGCGGAGGTTCTACAAACTACGGCTTCAATTAATTTTATAGGTGCTTAAACTTGTTATGTGATAAATAGAATATCACATTCGTGCTCATTATTTATCATTCTTAATAAACTCGTTGACTAAAATGAATATGACGCTCGCCAAGGCTCGCGTCATATTATTTTAGTCAACTCGTTTATTAAAAATGATAAATAATGAGCACTCATACAATATCCTCTATATATAACTAGTTAAATAACTATGCAAATGAGGAACGCCACGACGTCGTTTACTTGTGACGTCATTAAAATGCGTTCAATGCGTTCGATTTCCAACGTCTTCATTCCATCATGTAGATTCAAATTATAGATTTTTGGTGTAATTAATCAATATTAGATCTACATGAAAGTGTTTATTAATACATATAACAACATAAACATTATGCTAGTGAACGGGGTTAATTTGGAACAACTTTTTTCCTGTATAGATCTACTTATATCGCGCTTAGCATTCACTTGACTTCAAAGACTGCGATAAATAACATTTCTAGATTGTGTTATAAAAAGAATATAACATTCGTGTTAATAATTTATTGGATTTATCAAACTCGTCGTTTTAGAAAACGATAAAAGGTCGGCAAAGCCTCGTTTTTATCGTTTTCTAAAAGACTCGTTTAATAAATCCAATAAATTATGAACACTCATGTAATATCCTATATGTATCATAAGAAATCGTTCTATATCCTAGCAGAAGTTATCTTAAATGAGGTTGAAAATAAAGCAGAATGTGCCTTAACGTATATTCTCCTTTCTTTTTCCCCGCTTTAAATGCTCACTAACATGTTATGGTGTAGTGGGCCCTATAATACAAAGCAATGAAATAAATAAAACAACGGTTCAATTTTCAATGTAATCTAAATATCCATTCCAAGTTTCAGATGTCTAAAGATTTAGCAACTACAGTGGAGAAAAAGTTTTAAGCTTTTCCCAATAAATACATTCAAGTTAATACAAGTACTGCCATTGCAAACAATATCGAACCAGATCAGCCACTATCATTAAAACAATCACGAGAAATCTCCAAATCATTACACACATTTTCTACATTTATATTTATTGCAATGCGTTTGCGTTTTATTTGCGTTTTTAACCCTTTACCCAATAACCCGTATATAACATTAAATACAGGTGATCGCTTAAAGCAGGTTGAACGTAAAGCAGAATGTGCCTTTAGGCACATTCTGCTTTACTTTCAGCCTGCTTTAAACAACCATCTGCTAGGCTATATTAAAATATTTGTTTATGGTAATTGTTCATGAGGGTATAAACTGGAACTATTTTCTTCAGCGGAGGAATAAATTAGATACGCTAAAGGTCGCTTCTATGGGGTAAAGGGTTAAGGAATAGAAGACGGTCTTCTCCACTGCACTTCCGTAACATGTTTAAAATAGTTTAATTGACATTACCTTCTTTAGGTCTTCGATAGCCGTCCACTTTACGTCCCTTGTGTATGCTGCTGAACGAATAGGGGTAGTTGCTTTTTACACCATCCACAATGGCTTCAACATCTTCTCCTATCCATACCTATAGGATACGAACTATACAGGTACAGTGGAGAAAACGTTATTCTTTCCCAATAAACGCGTTTACGCTAAAACTTTTATTTCCAATACAAACCGTTTGGAGCCAGATCAGACGCCGGGTAACCCGGCGTCTGATCAGGCTCCAAACTGTTTGCCACCAAGATTAAGATGAATCATCAGAATTGTCAGAAAGTTGTACTTTTCTACGTTTTAGTGTTTTGCGTTTGCGTACGTTTGCGTTTAAACGGGAAAGAATAACGTATTCTCCACTGTAACATGCAATCTTGTATCGAGCGACCACATCTGGAAATAGCATTGAGATCTTTCGAGACATATTTACAATATAACTAGAGTATGATCACCCGAAACTTGTCCTTTCCCCTACTACAGCACTCCCTCTCTACAACGACACCCAATGAGATACATATATTGTGTGCTTTATTCGGAGGGAGTCGTTATAGGGAGTGATATTGGCTTACATTTGCAAACAGCTTCAATCCAGATTCAAGCTGTTTGTCACTCGTCATTAAGTTTTTTCTCTCAAAAAGTACATTATGTAACTTTGAGAAAAACAGCAGAAGACAATTCTACATGTAAGCAGACGACATTTCAGTCGTTAATAGGTTGAACATAAATGCCATGTTTAGGGGAAGAGCAGCATACGTTGTTGTAAGGAGTGAATCGTTGTTGGGAGGGCAGTTAAAGGGAGGGATCACTGTATTATCGTATATTGGCGCGTTTTGAAAACAGCTTGGATCCAGTTCAGACATTCCCTGAGAGTAGCTGTCTGAACATACTCTCTACTGTTTTCGTATTGGTTATTATTTTGCACTCTTTATTGGTTGGGCGTTTCGATTATGTTATAACAGTGGTGAAAACGTTATTCTTTCCCAATTAACGCGCAAAAACTATTATTTCAATTGCAAACAGTTTGGAGCCAGATCAGACGCCGGGTAACCCGGCGTCTGATCAGGCTCCAAACTTTTTGCCACTCAGCTTAATATCAATTGTTTGAATTGTCGAAAAGTTGTTATTTCTACGTTTTGCATTTCGTTTGCGTTTAAACGGGAAAAAATAGTGTTTTCTCCACTGAAGCGCATGTGATAGTTCAAATGATAAATATTTATGATGGGCGAACACTTATATTTTAATATTCATCAGGAGAAGAACCCAGCAAATATTATTTTTCGTTTTCAATTGTTTACCTCTTGTAGACACAGGAGATCGGCCTCAGAACTGTTGAATATTTCTATCATCTTTGCCCGACGCTCTAACCTATTGTTTGGTATGACAGCTTCCGGGTCAAGGGTAACATCTAAAAGTGCGGTATTATAGGTCACTGCCTGCAACAGAACTAAGCAAATTAACTTTCAAATTAGGAAATACATTTTATTTTTGTTTCCAAATAAAAGAGTTTTTGTTAAAACAATTATCCCAATCGCAAACAGGTTAGCCATGATCAGACGCTGTTTAAACTGTCTCATGCTTTTAGTTATCATTGAAGAAATAATGAAGACCCAATTTCAAAACTGTTTGACACTCATATTTCTTAAGTCAAATACCTTAGATTTCGTTTTGAGATATAAGGGCAGACGGCAATTAGTATAAGCTAATACAGCGCTCCCTCTCTACAACGACACCCAATGGGAGACAAACATTGAGAGCGTTGTTCGGAGGGAGTCGTTGTAGGGAGGAAATTTGTTTACATTTGCAAACAGCTTGAATCCAGATCAGACGCCGCGTAACGCGGCGTCTGATCTCGATTCAAGCTGTTTGTCACTCGTCATTAATTTTTGTTCTGTCAAAATGTTCAATATGTAACTTTGAGAAAAACAGCAGACGACAACTTTAAGCAGACGACATTACAGCAGTAAAAGCGTTAGACATAAAATTCCTGTTAAGGGAACTGCGGCAATGGTCGTTGTAAGGAGGGACTCGTTGTAAGGAGGGCCGTTGTATGGAGGGAACACTGTAACGTCATGGCAGTGAATGGATCAATATATTGAACTAGGTTTAATTGAGTTTCAGTTCTTATCTAAAGTTCAAACTTTGCTTACAGCAGTGTATGGGTCGTTTTTCCTCTTTAAACTTAATGAAATGCAAATCACTATGCAATAAAATTATGTACATCATAATGCTTGAAATGTTAACATTTATGCTTATTAACAATTGACATCATTTCCCCTGAGGCTACGGTTTTATCCACATAGCGATCCTAAATATTTTCGTCTGTAAATAGGTAAGTGTTTTGATCGGGCACAATTTCGTTACAGGTAAAGTGTATAAATAGTTTGAAACCTGATAAGTCTGTTTATGGTTTAAACTTTTTGAAACTATGACTCATGGGTCTAGAGAGAAGGAGAGAGTGAGAGAGAAAAAAATGATTGAGCAACAGAAAGAGACACACAGACAGACACATACAAAACAAAAGCGAGAGGGCGGGGGAGATAGAAGGGAGACAGAAAACAGGCATACATACATACATACAGACAGAGAGACAGACAGAGAAAGAGAAACAGATAAATATGGAGAGACAGAGACAGACATAAAGATAGAAAACAGACAGACAGAGATAGAGGGACGCAGAAAGAGCCGTACATGGTGCGAAAGAGAGAGGGTTGAATAGAGTGGGTGAGGGATAGAGAGAAAGGCAAAACGAGAAAGAGTGTAGGGGTCAAGGACTTACCTTGACGTTTTTAAAGTCCGCCCCCATTACCACGTTGTCTCCAACAGTTATCATGATAGTCAAAAGTAGTGGTAACGGTGTCATCATCTTTCTATCCTAGTATGGTATCTTGTAACAGAGAAAATTATACAGTTATTAGTGTTTTCTTCTGACCTGTCAGAGTTATTTTTAGATTAGAATATTCTAAATTTTTAAAAGGGATAATCACCGTACAAAATGTACACGTTGATTCCCCTCAGCCAGCCAGGGGTACGGACAAATGTACATGTATTTATTGTGCGTAATGTACAGTAGAGAAGACATTATTATTTCCCGAATAAACGTAACCACAATGCACTAAACTGTAGACAATTAATTTTATCATTTTTATTCTGGGTGGCAAACAGGTTGGAGCCTGGCTCCAACCTGTTTGCAATGGACAAAATAGTTTTTAGCATAAACACGTTTATTAAAAATGAATAATATATCAGTAAAATAAGCGCAGTTGTCTCGTGCTGCACGAGGATCATGCTTATATCAAGTTGGAAAGTGTACGACTATATAGATCCGATGTTATCCAGTAGCGCGTTCAAGTACCGTATCAGCGAACAGCAACGTTAACCGATGCAAACAACCCATATAGTACGACATTTAGGGCGTGTTCGATTATCAGTTCCATAACTGTTTGGAACGATTCCATGGAATTAGTAAATCGAATAAAAACGGAATTGAACCCTTGCAAATATGGTAGTCTGGTTCCCTGCTTAGTATAAATTTGCAATCGAAGCGTTGGCAAATTGTGCCGGGAACAATGATGATACGTCACAATTCTGCTTACACCACCTCCATGAACAGAACTGATAGAACAGTTCTGGAATTGAATTCCTGACCATTCGATTTCGATTCCGTCAATCCCGTCAATTCCGGACTGATAATCGAACACGCCCCTAACGTTCACCAATACTCTTCAATAATAACTCATTGTGCCCCCATGTTTATTAACTTTTCAAGGGTACGAACGATTTATGTACGATCGAAGTAACACAAGTAAAAGTGTACTAATCAACTGAAATGCATCAATTTCACCGCATATAAAAATAAGATTTAGCTGCTCAGATGTAAGCTGCTTTGTTTGATACATTAAGTATCGGAATATGTTAGTTTATTGATGAGAAATTAAGTCGGGACTGTTCGCTGGTTTTATCAAATTCATTTCGTCGCCATTTTGTTTTCCTTGTTGGCGATGGCTAACTACCTCTGAGGCCGTTCGCAATCGGTAACAGCCAAACGGTCGTTTAAGTTAAGTTGTTACCGTTTTCTAATGCAATCGATGCAATCGATACGGTACTTGAACGCGCTACTGTTATCTATTTACCATTATGAACTATTTGTACACCATTTGTCAACGGCAAGTATAGGCCCTACTCGTCGCTAGGGTTCAATGTGTTAAATGCGTTTGTTTGAAACTAGTTTCTCTACTGTAATCAGGAAAACGTTCAACCATTAACTAAAGAATGTAACACATAACATAACATAACATAACATAACCTTTATTCGGAATAAAATTACACCAAGCACATATATAGGCGTACATGTATATAGCAGAATTGTGAAAAACAGGTGTAAATCACAAATTTAGACATATGTTAACCACCCTTTTTATTTGAAAAACCATAAATTATTTTTTCATATAGCATTTACAGAGAAAGAAAAATACGGAGCATCGTTCACATGGACATTTCCAGACTCTGTAAGTGGCACCATAAATAGCTTAGTAGTGATTAATTTTACATCAAGACTCCTTTATAAAGCTTCTACAAGTCCTAACGCCCCCTCTCTACAACGGCCCTCTCGACAACGACTCCCTCCTTACAACGACCCTTGCCGCAGTTCCCTAAAATCGACAATTATGCCCAACCTATTCACGACTGCATTGTCCTCTGCTTAAAATTGTCGTCTGCTGTTTTTCTAAAAGTTACATAATGGAAATTTCGACAGAAAAAACTTGATGACCAATGACAAACAGCTTGAATCCAGATCAGTTACGCGGCGTCTGGTCTGGATTCAAGCTGTTTGCAAGTGTAAGCCAACTCCCCTCCCTATAACGACTCCCTCCGAACAACGAACATACTTTGTGTCTCCCATCGGGTGTCGTTGTAGAGAGGGAGCGCTGTATAACATTGGTATGTTGCATGTAGGCATTTTGGAAAAAAAAGTCGGAAAAAGTCGGGCTATCAAACACTATCTCGAAACCTTAACGAACCAAACTTAATTTATACATAAGTCAAACTTCGGTAACCCGACTTGGTTAAGTCGAACATGGCCGCATGACAAAGCCAAAACGTGGCCAATTCACGTTTTAACTCTGAAATAACATGCTACTACCTGTAAAGTCCGAAGATCTGAACAACACTCTGGTTAATTACAATTATAAATAGGAAATACCGTGTACAGGTAAAGTCTTACTGACCATGAATTCACTCAATTAACAAATAACACTATAACTATCAAATGTCTATATCTATACGGTGTTTCACTGCTTAAGGTGGTTCCCATGTCTGTTTTTCTCGTGTCAAAGTGTCAAACTTCATTGAAACATTAATTAAATTGAAATATACCATATGTAGAGTAAAAATATTTTAAATTAAAAAAAAACATTACAGCACCGTTTTTTTCTTACAGGACCTTTTATCGAGTAAATTTCCATTTTTAAAAAACAGAAATATCTTTTTTATAAAATAACATAATCAATAATTTCTATATACATGTATATTCAGGTAAACTGTACCGACAATATAACATATTGTCCAAATAAAAATATTTCATGAAATATTTCATGGAAATATCAATGTTTTAAAAAAAAAAAAAAAGGCCAAAATCTGAAAAAGTCACTAAATTGCAAATTAGGCCAAATAAAAAGTACCTGAGTTTCCGGTAACCCGACCGATCCTAGTTTTTATCCCCCGACCCTAAACCTTTTTTTTCACTTTTCGAAAAATGTATTGGCAAATGTCGATCATCATTGTCTTACGAGTCATTTCCGAAACGAAGCATAGCAGAAAAATCCACATTGGATATTGAGAATCCCCGGGCGGGGATTGAACCCGGGGCGCTGGCGTGACAGTCCAACACCATAACCTCTGAGCAAACGATTCTACTCCCTAGCGCAGGAGCTAGGTATCGCATGATGTCATTCGCCGCGTCGCTATGCTATTTATAGTACACACGTGTGGGATTTAACAATTGCGACAAACGTTTATTGAAGAACGTGTAATAGAATGTATTCTCCATTTAATTGTTTAAAAAGCTAATTTATAGACGTTTAAGTGTTTTCAAAATTGATTTTTGAATAAGATTTAGGAAATATCGAAAAAGAAGATATTTGCTCTAAATCTGTCATAAAGTAGCTTCATTGAAGATAGGTTAACCATTGACACATTCAACATGCAGACAGCACATTTGACATGCGTACAACACATTTCAAAACATTATTCATTCCATCTGTCATATATAAGTCACTACTTTGCTGTCTTGGTATATCAATATTATAAACAATATACCGGTTTAGATTTTTAAGATAATTTTGGTAATGGGACCAATCAATAAAATCAACATTTTCAATGGATATTTATAAAGTTTTTTATGTATGGCCCAGGACTCTGCACAATGAAATACATTTATACATGTTCATCAGAAAGTTAAATGTATTATTGAATGTGTTTAGAAAAAAAAAGATTTTCCGACCGTCCGTCCCTAATTTTTTGGGGCATGTAATAGGAAACACAGGTAATTTTTGTATTTGTCCTTACAAAAAATCTAGCTGTTTACATAGTTATACTAATTTTAGACTTATTATATATATATTAGAATCTACTTAATTCTACTAGTCACAAAAATTTAATGAAAATCTACAGCAGAATCATGATTTCCAGAAATTCAGACAAAATGTTAATACAAATCGAGTTACTTCCCATGAGTTCTACAGCCGAGGTTCATAAGTCTTTCCCCAAAACATGGCGCCGATATCGGTACCGCAAATGGCCGTGTTCGAAAAACTTTAATAGCGCCGCGGTTTATTTACTATGAAGATTGAAATTTTAACACAGTGAATTTCATGATATCACCGATAACTTCTTCATTTTTTGTAAACAAATGATATTGATTTGTTTCGATCGTCTGCTTGGCAACATATCAAGTGTGAAGCGCAAGGAATTGACACACCAGCAGAACAAAACGCTATCCGTCATTCAAATAAGGACTCTCAAAGTGCCCACAAAGTTTCACATTCGGTAAACATCGACAGATCTACCATTTCAAATTTCGAGAGTGAGGGAACTGCGAAAACAAGATCCGAAGTGGGAGGGTATCGGAGACCACGGAAAACCATGCCGATCCCACCCCATATTGCAAAGCATCTATTGTGTTCAGGGGCTGTTTAACATTATGATGGAGTTGGAACCCTGACACCAGTTGATGGTAATATCAATTCTGAGAAATATATTGAAGCTCTAGACACACATTTGTGGCCATTTATTGCTAAAAAGCTCTCAAATAAGCCCTACAGTGTCCATGATGACTATGCTAACCGACATAATCTAGACCCGCCATCGAATGGTAAAGGAACGGTAATATGCCGACAATAGTTCGACCAGCCTAAAGCCCAGACTTAAATATAATAAAAAATGTGTGGAAATCTTTGAAAACTTACTTGTGCAAGCGTGCAGTGAATCTCAAAATTAAGGATGAGCTTACCAGACATGTTCTTGGACTTTGGGATCGTTACAGTCAGGCCTATGTACAATCGCTTTATGAGGGTATTACAAGAGTAATTCGGCATAATCAGAAAGAAAACGGGTCTATTTCAAAATTCTGAAAGTTTCAGGTAAGTTTGAGTTGCCGTTTTGAGTTGGTTGATGTTTAAAGTTTGCATGTGCTTAGAGTAGAGAACAAAACGGCAGCCATTTTGGGGAAAGACTTATGAGCCTCGGCTGTACATTAAGATCCCGTCAGCTCTAAATAAAACCTTATGTAAAACCTGTAATAATGGACCATTGAATATGATAGCCTGTAGATCTTTAAAGAAAGATTACTGCTTAATGCATCACAAAAGTAATGCATTAAAGCTCATTTAGGATCTATGTTTGGGGCATTAGTTCTGGCATGTGTTAAGCTGCCAATTGTCATATAGGCTATAACTCCTCACAATGTTTAGTTGTCACTTGACTATACTTGCATCTGATATTATTCAT
Organism: Gari tellinella; assembly: GCA_922989275.2. Lineage (NCBI taxonomy): Eukaryota > Metazoa > Mollusca > Bivalvia > Cardiida > Psammobiidae > Gari > Gari tellinella. The sequence continues at coordinate 11,367,294 of OV277872.1, forward strand.
TATAACATTTGTGAATAAATATAACCTGTTCTTTGATCACTGCGTTATGAACTGACAAGTCAATAAAATCGGTCAATTGTTTTTTTATAAAGCTTTGAATCGAATAGGACTCGAACCTATGACCTTTGGTTTGCTAGTCAATCACTCTACCAACTGAGCTATCGAGGAAGACAATGAAGCTTATCAAAATTTTCTTTATGTAAATTTTCTACTCTAAGCACGTACCGAAAAAGATCATGTGAAAGTCATCGGAGCTCGAGGTGTGGGTGCCCCGCTTGTGATCCACCTTAATGTTGAACTGAAGTACAACAGAACGTCATATAGCAATATTTAGCTTCATAATGTTTGTGTTGCCTTCTACTATTATTCGATAATTCAATGTCTTGCCCGCAGGACAATGTACTTCACCGTAAAAGAAACAATAGTCTCGTAAACCATGTCACTATCTTGGGAGACTTTACAGACAGTTTGGATCCAGACCAGACCCCGCATTACGCGTTACGAGGATCCGAGGTGTTTGTAACCCTAATCAATACATGTATGTATTTAGTCATCACTTCAAAAAATAAAGTTGGCATGAAATTGCATGCAACAGGTTTAAGCTGATGATAGTTTGTTTGCGGAAAGGCTATATCAGACGGTTATATTTTGCGTTGAAAAGGTTAGACCGGCGTTCACTACTAAAGCCTTTCGGCAATAACAATTACAGAGGAAAATACATTATTATTTCCCGTTTAAACGCAAACGAAGCATAAAAACATTCCAATAAAATGTTAAAAAAGTACTTTAATATGTGTTGTAAACAGTTTGGAGCCTGATCAAAACCAGAGTTACCCGTAATCTTATTTAACTCCGATCTGTTTGCAATGGAATTAACAGTTTTAGCGTAAACGCAATTATCGGAAAAGAATAAAGTCTTCTCCACTGTAAAATAGCCCGAGGTAATGACTAATATTTACAGTGGAGAATCTGTTATTCTTTCCCGTTTAAACGCAAACGTACGCAAACGCAAAACACTAAAACGTAGAAAAGAACAACTTTTGGACAATTCTGATAATTCATAATTATCTTGGTGGCAAATAGTTTGGAGCCTGATCAGACGCCGGGTTACCCGGCGTCTGATCTGGCTCCAAACTGTTTGCACTGCATATAATAGTTTTAGCGTAAACGCGTTTATTGGGAAAGAATAACAGATTCTCCACTGTAGTATTGTAGGAATCGAACAGTATTGTTGTCGGTCAGAAATTTCAGAAATAATTCATTTTCTACAGTTACGTATTTATGTATTGCATTTCATTACGTTAAAAATGGAAATAATAACATCTACGCCATGCAGTGTACGTTTCACCTCTACGGGTGGACTCATCCTAAAAGTCACAGCTCACGGGTCAAATCCGACTTTATACGCAGATACATGTACCCCCGCAGAGCTATTCAAAAAGTGTCCTCTAACATCTGATACCGGACACTTTTTTCTGTTACCGGACAGTTTTACTTTCTGTTATTTTACATGTATACTTTTTACGGACGTGAAGCTCGTGGGGAAGATGCTGTCACCTTTGGTTAACTCTTTCACTGTCCGGGAGTTGACGAGGAAACCCTTGTACATGTAATCCTAAGTACTGCTTGGCTAGGATTTGCAAACAGTTTGGATCCAGAGAAAACGCCACGTAACACGGTATGTGATCTGGATCTAAATTGTTTGGTAATTTTTATTCAACTTGAAAAGTTTAAGAAAGATTTTGAGTTTCTCCATAATTATGCTATATTAGAAGCAGACGGCAATTCGGCATACTAATGGGATAACAAACAGTTGCAAAACAGTGTGGATCAATATCGAACACACGGTAACTCAGCGTTTGAACAGGATCCAAACTGATAACGCTTGTATCAACATTTATGTTGTCAAATCCTGAAACTTTGTTTTGGAAAATAAATGCACGTGACAATTTCAAAGTAGACGTCAATATGACAGTGAAAGGGGGGGTCCCTGGTCTTTGGTTTGATTACATGTATAAAGGGACGGATAACGAATTATATCTGGCTAAATTGATGAGGTTAAAATATTTATTGATCTTAATGCTAAATGCTTAAAAATAAAATGTCGCCTAAACTGATAAGTAGAGAATCTACAGAAAAAACATCGCTTACCTTACTAGCTGAGTACTAATTCTGAGCGTAGATACGTAGTCATTTTACGGCATGATCCACTTCACATGCTGCACGGTATGCTCGTGCAAGTTAGAAAAAATAGTTGTTTTACGTGTACTTCAATATTTTAGAAAAGGATAGATTAATTTGCTATATTAAATTGACCACAATCATTATTGACTCAGCGTAAGATATTTATTAAAATCTTCGTATTAGTAAGATACAGTTGTTACTCGTTCGCTTCAAAAGTGTCTTTTAACAACGGCAATAAGACGGATTTGCCACGGACATTTTTTTTGTTCATCCTTACGAAATACCGAGTGAGTTTAGCTGACGTACTAGGTTAAGGTTCATGTAATGTCCCTGTACGAGAAAAAATATCCAAATTTGAAAAGTTGCAATACTCAATAACTATACCACATTGGCTAAAATATTTTCACACAGTATAAATAATTAGTCAATGAAAAGGAGCATGCCTAAATTTTTATTAATTTAAGTGTACTTGTGATGTCAGAATATCCAAAAGTAACGAACATGGAGTGAAAATAGCCTCTTCAGCAGAATATATCAAATCACTTAATGGCACGTATTTTCGGAAATCTGGTAGAATACATACAAAGAACCCATTACATACTAGGTACTCCTACACAGAATGTCTTACAAAAGTCAGAAAAAACCCTTGTAATTGGCCCTTAGAATACCCCATGCTTGATTCAAGGGCAGCCATTTGCATTTTACAAATTTGTAGAAGTTTGCCAACATTTAAAGTCCATTTACTCCAAATCTACAAAACCGATTGACAATTGTTATATACGTGCGGACAGAGAAAAGAACAAGCAATATGATTGATGGAATGTCACTCACCCGAATCACTGCAGTTACACAATATATCCGTTCAATTATATCAAGGTCACCGAAATATGTAATTTGTCCAACACATCGACTTTTCCGATTAATCCGCATTTTCTCATTTTTTAATATCCATATTTTCGACTTTTATTTCAGTACACTATTGTTGTTTGATACATAAACAATAAAATAAGTGCATTGCGCATTACTTTCGATCATAAATTCCTCCGAATGTCACGATTCTTCAGCGGATTACTTTACACCAAAGTAATTCCGTCCCTGTACAGCTGACCTTTGTTTCACGAAAATCAAGAGTTTGTCCCTTTAAATCACCTTTTTACACCCATTCAAGTATTCCACATCTTTCCGGCTATTGTAATGTTGATTAATATTTCACTTTGCATTGCGATCTCTATTATATAAAGCTTACATTGTTGTGAAACTGCTGAAGCCTTTGGAAGGTACAGGGGTAAAATTTTTAATGCTCATCATGTATATACTATTGCACGATTTGGACATGGCTTTCTATGGTGTCCTAGTAGAGACACAACCGACGAATTCGTTGGGCAGAGACACACAATTATTGTTTGTCCTTACTACTTTTTTCACGTATCTTCTGCTTCTGCATTTCACACATACACACACATTAAAATACTGTAATAGTTCATGAGTATAATTATGCAACTACCACCCTGATAGCCTTACTTCAGTAGTTGTAAGAATTTAAAGACATCCCTAGATGACCTTTCGATCATAACACCTTGCCAGACAATTTCCTTGCAAAAATCATGGATTTATGGCCATGTCGCTAGCAAAGAACCGTTGAAGCCTTTCGTGTGAGACTCTACCTTTATATTTGATAGTTTGGTTAGAACTAACCATTGGAAAGCACTAGAGCGTGAGTATAATCTGGTTATCACCAGCTAAACTGAGATTGGTACACCCACCGGCTGCACGTGCTGAACATGTTTTGACAGTTACATTGACACCTCAAATTCTATGGGGGGACTCTTTCAAAGGACTGAGGAAAAGTCTTTAAAAACAATCATAAGGGCACAGATATTTGAAAATTTAGTCAGAAACAATCATCTATTAGTTTATCTGATGCTCAATTTGGTTTTCGTTCTAGGGGATCCTGCCTTTTACAGTTAATTGAATACATAGATGATTAGTTACATTACATTGAGGGTGATAGAATTTGGGAAAATATATTGTATATTTAGATTTTGTCAAAGCTTTTGAGAGCATAGTACATCAACGTTTTCTCGCAAAGTATCGGTATTTGGTATCAGAGGTCCAGTTTTGTCATGGAAACGTGACTTTTTTACTGGACGTAGGCAATATGTATCTGTGAAAGGACCCTGGTCTTTTTCGTGGAAAGACATTTTAAGTGGGGTACCCCAGGGAAGTGTCATGGGACCCATATTATTCATATGTTTATAATAGATGACCCCCCTACCCCTGAAGTTATACGTAGTATTGTGAAATTATTCGCTTATGGTACCAAACTATACAACAAAGACATTAAAATTGATATTATCCAGCACGACTTAGATGCCTTACACATAGTCAAAGTGGCTGTTGCGTTTTAATGTGAAAAATTACAGAACCATACACTTTGGAAGAGACAACCAATATTACCAGTATACTTTGAACTTTGCGGACATTGAGTCTGCTAGTGAAAAGGGGGGTTTAGGGGTAATATTTTAACAGGATAAAAAGTAAGTAGTCATATAGCTGAAAAAGATAACAAATCCAACAGTGTATAAAAGAAAAGTTCTTTTATGATGATTATTGAATGTATGGATAGATTTTAGGGTATTATATCCACGTTTGGTGGTGGTGGAGGGGGCGGGGGTAGCAGCTGGGGGTAGTTCATAGCCAACGGGCCGAATGCCTATGATTATGTCTCTCTCAAACATATCGTTCTCCGCGGTCACTCCTCCTTTTTGCGCATTGAGGCGAGCGGACCGTGGCGAGAGATTCTCTTGCCTTCGCGGTAATGAATGTAGCGCTCTTTACAGTGAAACACCTGTATCTGCGCACGTGCAAAGTAAGGAACACGTTGGCAAGCTTAGACGCATAAAGAGACCTGGGATTTGAATAGCAATTGTGTAATCGTTATACGCAATGAAGTCATTATAATCATGTATATATCTTGCAACATGCGTTAAAACACAGTTATAGAAGACTTTTAGGAAGAGGATGGGCTTATAAAGAAGCAGATCCTCCCGCGAGAGCCAAAACAACGATTTTCAATGTATTCTCAAGGTATAATTCAGTTAAAAAAGGATAAAAAAAAATAACACAGTCTGCATATTGATACATGTAATAATGTTTGACAGAGGCTAGTGTTGCCCACCATACTTTGGAAAAAATAAGTAGTCCCCCCATGGCAAAATAGTGTTGTCCTTGAAAATTGTCAAATATTCCATGACTTCTTCTGTTGTTATTTGAGTGGATTTCGTCAGGATTTTGGTCCTACTACCTCATGTAAAGCATATTCTTCAATATAGAGGAAGGATTTGTTGAATTTCAGTACAAAAAATTTGCTTCACATTTTGGTGCAAATCCAAACATATTGTTCAAAATCAAGATACACAGTTTTCCTTTCAAATTGTAAGCTATCTCATAAGCTTGTTCATTTCAATACGAACATTTTGATATGAAATTATGCAACATTGCTCCATAAATGACCAAAAAATCACCTTTCAAAAATGCACCAAAAAACACTTTACAAGAACCTTAAACTATAGTAACTAGAGTTGCAAATGAACGAATGGTGTTCCTATATGGAAGAGTATCACTGCAAATATTCCATTATGCTTGATGCTTTGTTCAACATTGTAAAATACATGCTACCTTGCTTCATTCTTTCTCTACATATTCCATTATGCTTGATGCTTTGTTCCTCATTGTAAAATACATGCTATCATGCTTCATGCTTTATTCACAATGTTTGGTGCTTCATTCCTTATTCTACTTTGCAGTTCCATCATGACTTCAAACATTCCACATTGCTTTATTCCTTGTGACTCATGCTTCGTTGCTCATTGAAACATTGCAATGTCGCCAACAACCAATACTGCATCGAGCACTAAGCAGTAAGCATTATCGAAGTACGCACTTACAAGTGTAGAATTTAGCACTAAGGACTAAGCAGTAAGCATTATCGAATTTACAAATCAAGAATACAGTGAAGCCGGGGCAATTGTTTAGTTACGTATACCAAGCAGGGTACTAGAATTTCAAAATGGCAGACAATGCACAGCATTGATGGTTTGAAGTTATAGAAATAATGAAAATGACTTTGTCAGACAGAACTACACCACGACGCTTCGCCAGATGATGTCTAAAGACATTGCCGTGGAGGTAAAGTGAAATATCGTTGCTTATTTTTCCTTACAATAGACCCAGACTAGATTGCAATTTATTGTATACCTTACTATAAATAGTAACATATTTTGCTATGATGACAATGCAATACGCCCTAGCTGAGCGGGCCAATAACCGGATGCAGTCCAATTACAGGTTATTTGGACTGCATCCGGTTATTGGCCCGGGGGCAACAGAATTTATGAACGTGAAAACGTTAGCAACGTAACGTTCAAAATGGCCAACGTTCGTTGAAGATGACGTCATTTGATTTCTATAACGGCCGCGCTTATGTAAACATTCAAACAATCTACGTATTCGTTGATTTTGAACCAGGTATACAATAAACAAGTCATTAAACGGCCGAGGGCGGGCCGTCGTTGCTTATTGGCACTCGTTAGCCACATTGGCACTCGGGCCAAGGCCCTCGTGCCATTATGGCTAACTTGTGCCAATAAGTAACGACGGCCCGCCCTCGGCCATTTAATAACTGTATAGTAGCGGACGACACATTCAGCAAAAGCCCCCCCCCCCCCCTCCCCCCCCCCCCCCCCCCCCCCGGGAACGTTGTTTAAGGAAGACGGAGTTAACTCAACAACTTTAACATTCCCTCGTCATGTTCTCACTCGTGTTAGCACCAAATCCGATGATGCCACTACTCATTAGAATCGTGACGTCGAGACGATTCTAATGAGTAGTGACATTATAGGGTTTAATGCAGATTAAACGTTTTAGTTTTTGAAATACTCCACCTGATCTTGAGCTCTGGTTAACTCATTCACCCCTGAAACTTTTAATGGACAATTCCAATTTAAAAAAAAGTCTAGTCCATTTTTGACTATTTTGGGTTGATTTTAACTTTTTATATTTCAAAATGACAAACAGTGCAGACCCTGATAGGTTAATTTAAGTTTGTAATTGTGTTTGGAGCGGGTATTTAGTCTTTTCATTAACCTTTATTTATCTAGGCCTAAACTTATTTGTCTCATGAACATTACTAGTGTTTTTATCAATATTTAGCTACCTGTCACTGGTACACTTGGAATTTAATAAATTATGTTGTTTTGAATCACTGTGTAGACCTTGATCGAAGTTTTCATTTATCATTATATATAATTTGTGTATATTTGTCATTTCAGGGTGAACATGCTGCCAAGTTTATGTTTTGATAGTCCACTCTGTGTACAGTAAGAGACAGCGAGCTATTTTAGACCGAGGACTGAGGATGGCACCCATCAAAAGTTAGCTTGTCGTCACAGGGGTTCATTGATGAGACTAATGTTTTGAGTGATCTCAGGAGAAATTTCTGATGTAGCAAATCTGGATCCAAGGATTCTAAATTTATTCACCAAGAAATTCCACACCCAAAACATAAAATGACATTGATGGCATCATTGACCTTAATATGTTTAAACTAATGAGAGGATCAGACTCAGAGGGTGCTTTTAAATAAATGGAATAAGAATGAATATGATTGGGTCTCCAGCAAAACCTGCTATATTGACAAAATTTTCGATTTTCCGATTTTTGCTGTTTGTTCAAGAATAGGGTGTTAGAAATACAGAACAAAAAGAATTTTGGTGATATCTCAATTTTTAATGAAATTACAGCTAATTTAGTATCTGCCCTAGCAATGAAACATTGTCACGCGAGTGCTTAATTTGACTTTTAAAAAGCGGTCCAGAAACAGTTTTTTTAAGAACCAACAAGGCCTACAGTATGCACTTTTCCTTCCAATTAAGACATAAGCTTCTGTTGAATAAACATATAAAACTGATTTGGAATGAATTATGGAGAAAAGAAAAGGCTGTTACAGTTCAGTTACCATAGTAACGCAATCCTAAAAAGGACACAAATCTCAGTTTCTGTATGTATTTTGAGGACACTTAACGTCCTGATAGACATGGCGAACACATAGCCTCACAATATTAAAAAGGTACTTCTGGCGAGCGGTAGATATTCCTGCAGGCTGTAGCACGTGCGGCAGACGCTCGTGGGGGAAATCGACGTCACGTGACCTCAGAATATCATATCTTCTCTCATCAACGTCATCACTCTCTTTCACAAGAACGACGTCAGACTGGTCCTATTGAAGCGGAAATACTGATATTTCCTGAAAGTAAAATAGACAAATGTTTTATTAGATCTATATAATTTGCCTCAGAATGTTTGTTCACCCTTTCTTCAATAAAGATTTACTCAAGGTTCCACCTAATTACATGTAACTGAATTTCACTTACATGCATGAAAGTGAAAATTCAATAATTATGTAGCCCTGTAGTATAGATCTAGTATAATAATAAGCCAACATTTACTGATCCCTATTAAACATCTCCTATAGGAACATACTTTCTCATCTGAGAATTTTCTTTTTGCAAAAGCGTCAAAAGATTGATATGTGGAAAAAATGCTAAACTAACGTTATCAATAATTTGAATATTTAAATTTATAAGGCTCGATCAAAAGCATCTTAATAAAGAAGTGTCTAATGTATATGGTATTGTGCTGGTGTTGGTCTTGCTTTATTTATAGAAATAAACAAACAGTATAAGTAAACTATTCATAAAACAGACAGGGGCTTGGCAGACGATATATACGCAATCACGCATGTGCATAACATCAATAGGAAAAAAGAAATATCAAACATGGCCAAAAAGTGACATTAAATTATAAAACATGTAGCGTGAGGATTGGGTGGGTGGGGGTGTTTAGACCTTAATGTCTTAAGTCTAAATCACTCTAAACACGCTTCAGAGCTCAACATTTCAGTTCTAATTCGTGGGAGGTTTCCGGACCCCCCCCCCCCCCCCCCCTCCCGAAACCAACATTCATCAATTTCAAGTTTCAGAAACTCAAAAAGTTAGTAACTACAAAGTCGGCAGCCTAAAGCCTATGGTGCTACATGTACCTCTTGTACGCCTAAAATTACAATAGTTTTATATATACAACGGAGCTTTGATCAAAATTGATCGTATCCAAAGCCCTAAACCCCTAAAATCACACTTCAGGGCTCACAATTTCAGTTCTAATTTCCATTTTTTTCTCGGGGTACATGCACGTCCCCCGGACTCCAACCAACGTTTGTGGATTTCAAGTAGATCTATTAGAAACTTAAAAACTCAGTAGATCTAATGCAACGTCGACATCTTACATGTAATATATATGGTGCTACACATGTACGTACACCTCTCATGCGTTGAAACCTCAGATACTAACTTTAAGTTAGTCACAAAAATCTTTTTTATGTCTTATATAAGGGAGCTTACATAGATCTCTCTCAATCAATACATTTTAATCTGGAATAGACTCTAAATAGGTCCTGACCTGATGTTTGACGTCCAGCTCTCGATCATCAGTCTGAGTCTAGACAAACGTCTAAAAGCGCCCAGGTCAGTTTCTTCTTGAGATCCAAATGGTGTGGCCGTGTACGTTCTATCAAACAGCAGACTCTCTAAATCCTAAAAAGAAGATTAATGAATATGAAAAATAATACTAATCATGCTACGATGTAAATTCACTTTATTCATACAGTGGGGAAGACGCTATTTTTGCGATGAACGCTATTATTTCCCTTGCAAGCCGTTTGGTCCCAGATCAGACGCCCGGTAACCCGGCGTCTGACAAGGCTTCACACTTTTTGCCCCTCAGATTAAAATAGATAGATCTAGATGTACATATGTTCCCCAGAACACGTGTGTCACCTGCCAGCAAGCATCAGTACAACATTGTCTTTCCATAAAAGAAATTTAATTTCAAAATATTCAGTAAAACAGCAGAGAGCATGAAAAGAAAATGTTGAAAAGAGGAATAAATCTCACAATATTGATACAAGGGTTATGGGCCTTATGGCCCTTCAATGCCTTGTGCAATTCTCTTCCACTTGTCAAGCTCTTTCCATAAATGAAGTTTCATCTTCAAAGCTTCAGTAGAACATTCAGAACAGGAGTTATGAGGCGTGACACAAAAAGCGTGACGGACGGACGGGTGGACGGACGAACAGACAGACGCCGAAAAAGTGATCCCTACGTGTCACCTAAGAGCAGGAAAAACAAAAAGTAGATCGAATTTTCTCCGCTTTGTGCTTTGCGTTTAAAAACGGGAAATAATAGATCTAACGTCTTCCCCACTGTCAGATAAAATTTATTTCTTAGGAGGATACAATAATCTGAAAAACTTAATCATTGTAGAGCTAGACCCATGTAATGTGGACTAGATCTAGATATAGGTATAAACGCAAAATTTGAATTAAAAAAACAACACAGCTTATAGATTTAAAACTTTGCGAGGGTTTGTCTCTGCCTAGTTTCGACCCCTATGACGACATACTGGGCTATCACACTTTACATGTAGAATCTCTCATTATTCTATATGTAGCAGCCAGGGTTTAGTTTTTATGATTAAATGCTGAGAGATGTGTGGTATCTCAGTCGGGAGAGCACTTGCCCTGTAAGGAAGGGGTCCCGGGTTCGAGTCCAGATAGGGCTTTGATATTTTCTCACCAGGTTTCATTTGGCGCCCATTGTGGTTTCTGTGACTGTATGGGCTCCGAGTTCAAACCCCGGTCGTTCTCATACCCATATAGAAATTTGCGACGAATTTCAAGTTGTCGGTGGAGTATGTCACAGTGTGAAGATTAATCATCACATGTATGGCCTTGCTGTACAAGTGCGTTTTTATGGTGACGTGATAGAGTTCATGACTGGTCTGCGAACCTTGCGACCCGGATTCAATCCCGGGTCGGTGTGGGTGTTTCGTTATAAAAACACCTGGTTTGTAATATAACCTTAATAAATCTTAACACACCTATTGTTTTAGGGGCTTCTTTTTGTTTTCGTTCAAAAACACAACAGATCTACCCCCAATAAGCACTTTAATACTGTACGCAGATCTGATTGAAAAGACTTCCCGACAGGTCGAAACAAACGGGTAAGTTGGATCTACGTAAACATGCATTTACAGCATTTTTGTTCGAAATGTCATTAGTCCACTATGTTTACAGTTAGAGACAGCGAGCTATTTTTAGACTTCAGGCGCTGATCTGAGGACGGCACTCATCAAAAATTATCTTGTCGTCACAGGGGTTCATTGATGAGACTAAAATGTCATGAACTTTGACAGCTTGATGGAAATTCTTATTGAGCTGAGAAAACACAAACAATAAGCAATGTATGCTAGGGTAACTATGTAGATTCTACATGTAAGCCTACAACGTTATTATTTACGAATCAAAACATTGAAATGTCGTTAGCTAAAAATGGCGCGGTCACGAATGACCTCATATTGATAGAGATCTAAACTAGATCTTATCCAGCGAAAAGATGAGAGAAAACATAGTTATATTGCTATAAATAATTGAAGATACGTACCTCGATATCTTTATCCATCGCTAACAGAGAATCTGGAACTTCTTGATCACGAACGGTTAACATTTACTTTATTTTTAAACACATATGTCATGTGTAAGTTTTGATCATGATGTAAAATTCTGACGTCATGTTTAATCGGGAATTCCCAACGTCATAACCGATGTCATTATAGCAGGTTTTCCTGGAGAACGGCTCATATGTGTCTTCAATATGAACACTTTACTGCCTGTCACTTTTAACCCATTACTCCATATATGTGCCTGTTATTTATTCCTCCATTGAAAATAGTCAAGTGCTGCATTTTTGCTTTTAACCCATTACTCCATAGATATTGTTATGCTTGTAATTTATTCCTCCGTTGAAAAAAGTTTCAAAATTTAAACAGTCATGAAATAGTTTCAATAGAAACATTTATATATTCTTATTGATGGTAGCTTATAGCGGGCAAAAAGTAAATAATGCACCTTAAGGTACTTTTTTTTCACTTTCAATGAGCTTTTAAGTGGTCACCTATCTTCAATATTAGAAACAGGATAAGGTAATATGTATTTAGGCTTTGCCTATGGACGGAAAAAAGCAAAATTGTATTAATGAAAACGGAATAGATCTATCGCCAGTGTGTGATCAGCGCTCTTGTATCAGTTCGTTGTGTATGCGAGATCACACTCGAGGCTACGCCTCTCGTGACTGAGATCTGGATTACACAACCGACTCGAACTTTTATTATAAACCTAAATTGTTTGGGACAAGATCTATCATAGAGCGGGTGCACCAATTACCGAACACCTACGCAAGATTTTTTACTGTTCGGTAATACGTCCATTATTTCAGCACATTTGTAAAACCATCTAACAGGTAACGTCTCTAGGTCCGTTTGCTATGCTTGCGGTCTTAAAACATGTAATAATAGAACAGATATAGTGAGTTGAATGAGCGGTGTCAGTGAACCTTATTCCGAACAATGGTTTTAATTCCGAACATAATGGTTCCTTATTCCGAACAAAGATTTGGTTTTAAAATAAAAGTGGCCAATCTTCTTCTTCTAACAATGATTTCATTATCAGATGTCTGCGAAGACATGGTAACACAAACTCAGATTACAAATAGGGAAAACACACGTAATTGCACATTGTAAAGTACATGTACATGTGAATGAAAGGAAAATTAATGAAAACATTTTGATGTATACACACTGTGACAGTCTGGTATATCGGCTTATAAACACTTGTTTAACGTGTTCATTCAACTGAACATGATACTTATGACCTCAACAATACTTGCATTTGAGTGGCAATTCATCTATTTCACTGATACTCCCCCCTCTTCACACTTCAAGAGGAATCGTCGGAAACAGTTTGTACACCGTATGTACTCTTGGTACTTTTCTTCACACTTAAAGCATTGGGAAGGTGCTACTTGCATGTCATCATCGCTGTCTGACTTCTCTAATTCATCAAGTTTTTGTTCATCTATGGCTCCAGATAAGGGGAGTATTTAAAAAAAAAAAAACTTTATTTCTGCATTAATTTCACTACTCGCCAGAAACGCCTTTTCGACAGACGATTACAATGAGTAGTAATACTACAGGATATGGGACTGAAATGATTAAGAAAATGTTGAATTTCTTCAGTTTATACTCCTTCTTATCTAGTGCCATGTCCTAGTATCAATGACTGATTCATTTGGCGTCACATAGAGTGGTGTTACTTGACCATATTGACGATGCCATTGCCATCGTCACCATGACCCCAATGTTTATGATCCGCCTGGTGATATTATCAAACCGCTTGAGTCACATCATTATAAAGCATAAACCTTTTGTTCAGCAATAAATAGATATTGAGCCTAGATACGTATTCAAAAGAAACTTGTATATTAGCGTATGCTAGATCTACTGTTAAGTTCTTTTTTCATAACTGCATCTATCGATCTGAGTTGAAAATATATCTAGATCTACCATACTTGCTGAACAATTTCTTAACTGACGCAAGTGGCTATGCTTTTCACTTAGAACCCCTAATTGAAATCACTTAATTAAATTAACCCCAATTTGAATTCACTTTGGCTATATATTATTTCTCTGAAATCTAGATATTTTCATAAAGATGGTGAGATTAGGTGGCGATCTAGATCTAAATCTTATAAAAAGCAAGTGTTTACAAACAAATAAAAAAATGTTCGGAATTAGATCCATCATCAAAATTTATGTTCTTAATTCCGAACATGCTTCAACTCCTACATGTGACGTCACTGGTCTAAACAAAACATTTCAACAACATATTTCATGTATATAAAGTCTAGAAATGCGAAAATAGGCAGTACAAAACGTATATAAATCATCGAAATTCCTTATGTACAAAAATCGATAAAATAAAAATCGCGCAATTCCCCTTAACTTCAAACAGTTAATTTGAGAAAAAGACGTTAAAACCAAATACACTGACTTATGGTATTCAAGATGACGTTGAAAATTAATATAATTGTTATGACGTCATGAAATGATTTCACAATGCCTGTCAAAGCGCACTACTTATAAACAATAGACATTTGAATTTTTTGTTCGGTATAAGGTACTGTTCGGAATTAGGTTCACCCGCTCTATATTGTTACCCAATAATCAAATAGATAATAAATTATATAAGCACCCGTGTATACAATGTTAAAAGTTAAAACTCCTCCGTACAGCTATATTATCAGGGCTTCCATTTCTCCGGATTTTTCCTAAATCTCCGGATTTTCCCCCAGGATATGGTAGCTTAAAGCAGGCTGAAAGTAAAGCAGAATGCGCCATAAGGCTCATTCTGCTTTACTTCCAGTGTGCTTTAAGTAGTCACATGCCAACAAAACTTGAAATCGGCTATGGGGTAAAGGTACGATTCGTAAAATCGCGCTTGAAAAATGCATATTTGGAAATCTTAGGATTTTTCATTTCAACTTATGGCAGCCCTGTATATAATGCAATCTGAAACTATTTTTGGAAGTCATATGACCACCAATAATGACGTCATTATTTATATTGATGACGTATGGTAATCCGTTATTTTTATCGGTTCGATTGAGAAGTAGCTTTTTGCAAATAACGTTCATTTTTAGCGTAAAGGTTATGGATTGAACTGTTTGAAAGTTTGTCATTTGGAGGAAATCATTACAAGTGAGTGTTGTGGGTTATTCATTCTTAAAATGGTTTAAAAATATCACCGAAATCGGGAATTCCGAAACGTCACGCACAACTCTTCGTAAAAGCCGTGGCATCATCATCCAATATGTCAGCCCCCATGTTTTGTAGTTGCCTAGTTTTGAGGAAATTATTCACGCGCAAATCAAACACTTTTCAAAGTCTATCAGTGATTAAATAGAATTGGAATACCTTTGATTTTATCGTACATTACTTAAGAACGGAAAAAAGGCAAGCCTTTTTTCCGTATTAAACACTAAAAGGAACAATACACTATGTTCCACTAAGTTAGATCCAGATATCGAAGTTTGACTGTACTACAGTCAATCTTTGACATCTTTGTTCCACTTTAGTGGAATATATCTGTATTTCAAAGTTCAAATATGACTAAAATTTTAATGTTGAAATACGGATATGTTGAAGCTTTTTCAAATTAAGTAGTTTCATTGGTGGAAAAACAAGCACTTTCAACTTTAGCTAGTTTTAGACACTGTGGTTTGACTCTAATTCTTTTACCCCCTAAGGGACCATAAATGTTTTAACCATTTACTCCATAGATACACAGACACATTTAATCTATTCCTCCACTGAAGAAAAAAATTCCAATTTATACAGTCATGAGTACAGTACAAGTCTCGCAATGTTTAAAAAGTCCGCGCTCCCAGCACGGACACTTTTGAATGTCCGCGGGTTTCCAGCACGGACAATTTTTTTGGATCATCGTGGACAAAATGTGTGTCCACCGCGGACAGAAATTTACCCTACGGGATATTTCCGCGGCGGAGTCATCGCTGATTGCGATGGCATCATCGCGGATTGCGAGGCATCATCGTGGACGCTACCTGTATGAGTTGGAGTCGCTGAATCGCTTTAGGTGAAAATTATCAAGAAAAGATATGCAACAGCTTACTTGTTCATACACGTGTGCATTTTTAACTGTAGAAACCTTTTTGGAATACAGTCATATTTCGAATTCATAATGAAATGTAATATACATGTAAATAGCCTACTCTTAAACCCCAAAACTGAAACAGGTTCTTTATGTTAAACTAAAGTCTATAGTCAGGTTGCCAAAAAAAAAAGATAAAGGATTAAAAAAAAAGTCTACGTATAATGTGTTTTAGCTCACTGTCTAAGTTTATTGAAAATCATACGGAAAGAGATTAAAAATGTCACTCGTATTCGGTCATAATTGTTTCGACCCAACACGAGAGTTAAAACGGGGGAGAGTTATGAAACTCGGGAAAACCATTATTTGAATTCATTCCCGTAAACGTGTGTCTTCTTAGAAGACGAGAAACTAATAGTACAGTAAAACCTCTCTATAACGTCCTCTAAATGGTTTTAGATAGCAGGTTCTTTAGGTTCTATGTTTTATTGAAAATCGTACGGGTAGAGATTAAAAATGTCTGGCGCATTCTGTCATAATTGTTTAGAACCAACACGAGAATTAAAGGGGGGGGGGGGGGGGGAAGAGTTGTGAAACTCGGGAAAATAATTATTTGTTTTCAATCCCGTAAACTTGTACCTCCTCCTAAGAAAAGTAGCTAAAGATACAGAATAAAACCTCTCTATCACGACCACTAAACTGTGTTAATTAGCAGGTGTTAAAAACAAGTGCATGCTTAAGGAAAGGTGAACGTAAAACAAGTTTCTGCAGAAACTTTCATGTTTACGTTCATTTTGCTTCAAGCTTTCCCGTCTTTTTATGCAGTCAATTAGCCTTCAGTTTAGTGGTCATTATAGAGAGGTTTTATAGTAGATTGAATAATGATATAAGGACCAAACGCATCTACACGATTGATTTTGGTCTCAAAATCTACTATGCTGCTACAGTTTTTACTTTTGATCGATCAACTCTGTCAAACACGGGTTTGTATTTTTTCTGAGGAATGTAATTCTTTTTTACATTAGCCGAGGTTAAAGTTGAGATGATAGATAGTTATAGAAGGCAGTGTTATTTATATGCAAATGAGAGAGAGAGACAGAGACAGAGAGAGCAAGACACACACAGAGATAGAGAGACAGAGAGAGAGAGAGAGAGAGAGAGGGGGAGAGGAGGGATGGAGGATAGATATATATATAGATAGAGAGACAGAGAGAGATATATAGGCTAGCAGACTGAAAGAGTGAATAAAGACAAACATACAGAAACAGATGCATGTAAACAGACAGAGGGTCAGTCAGACAGACAGACAGCTGTTTTCATGTGGAAATAATATGCTGTTAGAGCTTCTTCCCGGAATGTCTCAGAGCGAACGGTCAGTACTGTATACGGTCGCATGATTGAATTAAATGTACATATCAACTAACTCGACCGAGCTTACTTTTTCGTCTCTTTTCATAAACAGAATTAAACCCTATTTACCCTTTTTATGACATCGCATACTAAACGGCAATCAAATAGGTTTAGTTTAAACATATTTTACAGGGCTGCCATAAATTGACATAAAAATCCTAAGATTTTCAAATAAGCATTTTTAAAGTGCGATTTTACAAATCTTTCCTGTTCCCCGTCGCCTGTTTCTAGTTGTGTTGCCACGCGGCTGCTTAAAGTAGGCTGAAGGTAAAACAGAATGCGCCTTAAGGCGCATTCTTCTTTACTTTCAGCCTGCTTTGAGCTACCACATACTAGAAAGAATATCCGAAGATTTTATTTCAATTATATACATAAAATGGGGTTGGACCACAAGTTCTACCAACTTAGAGACGGTCCTTCCCCTATAGTTTAACAAATACAAATTCTTTTTCGAGAGCGGGCATTAGTGAGCCAGTGAGAGGGAGAAATAAAAAGAGAGAGAGAGAAAAGAGAGAAATAGAGCGAGGGAGAGAGAGAGAGAGATAGAGAAAGAGAGATAATAGAGCGCGAGGGAGGGAGAGAGAGTATGTGTACAGTTGCCTCCATAACCATTATACATACTCTCTCTCTCGGCAATCAAATACATAAAGAAATTTATACAAATAGCAAACATATATATGTACAGTCGGCTGAGCGGTCATTCGGACTGAAAGTAGACTTTAACTTGGTATATTACTTTTTTTATTTATCTCTGACGATCCGTGTCTGTAAACACCATATTGGATCTGCGATACTGTAACTGTGGAATTCTGAATGTCTACTGTCATCTTCAATCCATATGTGAAAATTTTAAAAAGACAAACAGGTGGTTTCGCGTTCTTTTGCAAACTACGTTTTAAAACTAGATTATATTATTGATTTAAAAGAGTCAACAAAGTCTTCATCAGTCATATACATAAATTGGAAAATATTGTTTTATAAATGTGGTAATTAACGGTGTAGATACTTATCTAGTGACTGTAACTCAGTGTATGATAAGGATCTACTAGAAATTTTTAAACAACTTTTCGTTTACTTTCAATCTAAATAACTATAATGTTGATGACATTTAAAATTAAAATGTATAATCTATTATCTGGTTTTGAGATGATCGCTTACAATCATGGAGACATTACACATTTCTCCATGCTTACAATGTACATAATACGTATAGAGATAGATCTTACATCCATACAGATAAGAAAAATCAATCAATTTAATTATGTAAGTACTTCGTTATTGCTGTCTCTCAGTGTCACTCGTTATCTGCCACATTTCCCCATTGAGTGCCCCGATTAAGTGAATCACGTGCCTAGACTAACTGGTTATTTCCGCAGCTGTCAAGGCGATTTATGGCATACAGTGTTAAAATCGTTATTTTTTATGATTGGCTTTCTAATTGGGGGCGGAGTTAAACGAAATCATTTACAATAATCTGAGTCATATGATTGGTCGAAAAAGAAGGTATTAGTTGGAAACTGGAAGGTCACGAAAGCCTAATTGACACATCAATAAGTTAACTTGATAAAAACATTGATGTTACATAAGTATTTTGCCTCTTCATTTTTCTTCTCTCGACAAAAAGGCATATATTATGGTGATATGCGTATCACTTTCACACCTGAGCTATGAAATTTGTGTGGGGTGCCATAAATCATAAATTAAAAAAATCCGTTTGCACTACTAAACCATCATCTCTGTACATTGAACGGTGCAGATCCTGATCAGAGATACAAGGAGTCCTCTGGTCTGGGTTTACATGCTTACTGTTAAGCATACGACAAGTGCACTTGTCATAGGTAAACTGTTAGAAAGTGACTAGTATATTCGTCGATAGGATTAAGTGTGTGACGTAATTACGATATGTGGTCATATCCTTAAACGGTGTAGATCCTGATCAGAGGACTCGAAGAAACCTCTGATCTGGATCTACATGTACATGCTTAGCATTCGACAAGTATACTTTCATAGGTAACACTGTTAGTAAGTGACGAATGCATATATAATATACTCGTAGATGCAATTGAATGTGTGAACCAATAACGATGTGATCGTATCCTTAAACGGGATAGATACTGATCAGAGGGCTCTAGGATCCCCCTGATCTGGGTCTTCATAGTTATCAAGGTTTGTTTATATGTATTATTTATTAATTTTCCAATTGCTGTTGTATCACCGGCGCTTTTGTATTAAAACAACAGTATGGGACTTGTAGTACGACAGCCGTGTCTACACTGTTTGCAAGAATTTGGGCATTCGATTTGGTCATTTCTGCCCCGTCTGATTCATTCCTTGCTGATCCATCGTCATGGTGCTGTTCCCTCCATCAGAACATAGAAGACCGTTAAGGAAAGACAGTCACGTGAACAAAAAGTCATTTATCGCACAAAAAACGCGAGATCAACGACATGCTGTCCAGACGATTTGCCATTGTGTCAATAGAAGTTAGTTTAAAAAAAACGAGTATACTCGTCGATAGGGTTGAATGTGTTAAATAATTGTTTTCATAAACAGTGCAGATCCGGACCGGAGCACTCCTTTATGAACACTCTGATCCTGGTATGCACGGTTAGCACACGACAAGTGTACTTTTCTCAGTCACACTGTCAGTGCAAGGAAATGACGAGTGTACTCTTTGATAGGGTTAATGTGATAACCAATTCTACCTTTTTATCAACTCATCACGGATGAGTCTCATCTTTTCAGTTAAAATTCTACCATATACATGTACACACATAATCATGATTTAAAAAAAATGAGATTTTGAAATTAGGCTTTTTAAAACTTTAATTTACTATAAATGATGAGTAATTATATACACAGACCGGTGGAAGCTTAATGCAGATGAGAATTAATGCAGATAGCTCTGAATGACCTTCGATTTGCAATTAGCTGCCATCTGTCTGCAAAATGTTCCGCATGACTATTGCTCGGCATTAAGTTGTCACCAATTTGCATAACGGGTAACTAAATGCAGATGACAAAAAATGTAGAAAGCCTGGTGACAGCAAAATCAGTCGTTTTCCAACAATTCTAATTGTTTAAGACACGGAGCCATTGAGCTGTAACATCTTGTTGATTGAAGGCGGTGCTTTTATTTTTGATTGTCGGGTTTTGTTATCTAACCCCCTGCGCTGGAACGCCAGGGTCGTCGTTTCCGGTGTAGAACACCCAAAGCGTTGTTTTAATGTCTGACACTTTACTTTTGGCCCTCATTATGCTGAATTATTACCCGCTTCTAAAATGTTTGTGAAATAACTGAAATAAGATTCGTTGCTTAATTTCGCTGAATAAAAACAGAAAATGAGAGTTAGTCAGGTTTAACCCTTACTAGGAGTTTCGGTCTTCTGTAGGATCCGAACTGTTTGCAAATATTAAAGACGCTACACTCGGCAGGCTAAGGGATTATGCTATAAGAAGGTTGTGCGGCCGCCCAAAGCCATGTGATCCTTGCAGCTCCAGTCACCATCGGCTCCTTTTTGTGAAGACGTACACAGTGGGGAATGTGTTATTATTTCCCAATAAACGCGTTTACGCTAAAACGTTTATTTCAATTGCAAACAGTTTGGAGTCAGATCAGAGGCTGGGTTACCCAGCGTCTGATCAGGCTCCAAACTGTTTGCCACTCAGATAAAAAGGAATTGTTAGAATTATGTAGAACTTGACATTTTCTACGTTTTAGTGCCTTGCGATTGCGTTTCGTTTGCGTTTAAACGGGGAAAAATAACGTATTTTCCACTGTCTGCAGCGAATGTCAAATTTACCTGCATTTATTAGGCTTTATGAATATGCTACTAAAACAGTTATTTCTTTCTCTCTTCCCCCCCCCCCCCCCCCCCCTTAAAACTGTGTTAATTATTAGGTGCTTAGGACAGGTTACTGCTTACATAAAGGTGAAAGTAAGGCAGGAAGCTCCGAAATATATTTATTCTATTTGCTTACAAAGGATACAATAAGAGGCTTAAATAGTCATTAAGGCAGGTGGTTGATCGCAACAGTACAACAGAGCTTGCTAAATTACTGCTCATCTGCAATTAGCTGCCACCTGTCTTAAAGCCATCCTGCATTTAGTTGCCACATTTTTAAAATGCCATTCAATAAAAACTGTTTAAAATGTTGTTTTTAAACCCCACCACCAATAAACTGCTTAAGAATCTCTCTAGTCCGGGTTTTTGTATGGTAACAGGATTCGATGTTCCGAATTTTTAGTAAATTTGTAAACGACCAAAATCTGTTACATTTACAATGGAGAAAACGTTTATACTTTCCCGTTTAAACGCAAACGAAACGCGAACGCAAAACACTTGAATGCATATACATGTAATGACAACTTTGTTATAAATATGTCTACATATTTTTATCTGAGTGACAAACAGTTTGGAGCCTAATCAGACGCCGGGTAACCCGGCGTCTAATCTTGCTCCAATTTGTTTGCAATTGAAATACTTGTTTTAGCGTAAACGCGTTTATTGGGAAAGAATAACATTTCTCCACAGTATAATTCGATTGCATGCAGTGTTTAAAAAAGACATTTTAAGATTCAGTATTGTCTTGATATTGCTTTTATTTGAAGCGTCTGGTATTTAAGACTAGTGGGCATTTAAATTAAGAAATATCCGTTTAAAAAGAAAGAATGTTTGCGTTAGAGTGACGTATTTTGAGTTTAGAATAATTAATAATTATTCTTTAATCCTTTCACTTCCATTATAAATGATTCCCACTATGACATAATACACCCTCAAAGTTATTTCGTCTGCCAGTCTGATAATTATGTAGGCTAATCTACACAGGAATCATAGAAGACTAATGCGGACTCATAGATTTTGGGAATAGTTTTCAGGAGATTTATGATACTAGTATTTAGACTGATGTGAAATTGAAACCGTAAAATCGATTTACTTATAACCCTTTCACTCTCAATGACGCTTTAAAGCGCGTGTGTAACTAGTTGGGGCCTGATCAGACGCAATTAGGACCCACACAGTTTGACTGTCGTATCGACATTTATAAGGTCATACAACATTAAATACATGTGTATATCTTTGAAATGTGTATTGCAGAAAAAACAACATTGAAGCAGACGACAATAAAGCGATGAAGGGGTAAAATTCTCCCGAATAATTTGATCATGAAAATGTTAAAAGTGGAACTTTACTATATATAGAGCCAAAATGGCATACGCGTGTATGCAAAGTTGAAACATCATAAAGGCTGTTTTTGCTGTTGGATAATCGGTTGTACCGTGTTTCTTTATCAGAAATAAATTTTTGGCAACACTTAAGTAGAAAATAGACTCGAATATTGCACATCGTATTTTTCCGAACAGAACCAGACAACTCACAATCAGGTTCTGTAAACATAAATCAAACACGCCAATCAAATAGATGCTTGTCGAATGCAGAACGGTTTCGGTTGGAAATAAGCCACAATGAACTTTTTTCGAATGATTTATTTCATATATTGAACACCTTTTATTGTGCGCAATATAGGAGCAATTAGGCTGTGGAAATTAACCAAGGAAACAAAATATCAATCCAGGTAAGGACCAGCGCGATCCGCAGTGGTGCACCGCGGTCCGTGACGATATCACCACGATCCGCGGTGATAACGATCGCGTCCGGCGGCGAGAACCCCGGTGAGACACCATCACGGACCCATCACTATCCGCGATGGACTGCGGAATACCTCAAATATCATGACGGACAAATACGCCCGTCCGCGGTCGCTGAAATTGCGACGGACCGCGGATTCTTTAAACATTGCGAGACTTGTACTGTATGTATCAAAAGAATACAATAATCTGCTTTAAGTGTTTACCTGTCTATGGAGTAAAGGGTTAAAAAGAAATGGCTGTACTGTGAGCTATTCCATGTGATTTGTAGTTTTTGTCAGTCATGTTCTAAGCAAGCACTCAATTCCAGAGCAAGGAGACATCTAAAGACAAGTGACTGCTTAATGCAGGTAAAATAATAATGCAGAAAGCCATAGATTGTTCATGCATTATTTTTAATCTTCATTAAGCAACCACCAGACCATAATATTGCATAAGTTAATAGGTGCTAAATAACAGATTGACTGTAAAACTATTCTGCTTTTGGTAGATGGGAGAAAGAAAATAAAAGTATCAACTTGAAAATATAGTTTGTTTTTAATTGTACATAGATACCAATCAATTCTTGATGTTTGTTGTGTTCATTCAAATATACCCCCAGGGCTCCAGATAAGGGGAGTGTTTGAAAAACTAAAATCTTTATTTCAGCATTAAACCCATTGGTGTCACTACAGTACTTATTAGGATCATCTCTCTGAGAGGATTCTAATAAGTATAGTAACACCATAGGATTTTGAGCTGTCTTGATGGAGAATCTGTTGGATTAGTATTGTTTACTCCCTCTTATTTGGAGCCCTGTATGCTATGGATAATCAAACAGGAGTTATATGTCTTGCATATATACATGTATATCAAAAACAGTAATTTGTAGGAGATTTCTACTAAAGTTTATTTCAGCCTATGCAAACAGTGTTGATCCAGATCAGAGGGTTCCAAATAGGGACCCTCTGATTAAGCTCTTCATTTTCTTTCATGTTGCAATTTTTTTTTAAATAAACTCATTGAAACCTACCACAACATATATTTATCATTAACCAACAGTGTACCTGTGAAGAGTACTCTTGTCCTGTGCAAACAGTGTAGACCCAGATCAGAGGGCTCCTTATAGGGGTCCTCTGATGAGGGTCTTCATTGTTTATCAGGTTACAATAAATTGTTACAACCTCATTGCAACCTAGTGCCACGTACTTACATCATTAACAAACGTGTAGCTGTTTGGAGTACACTTGTCAATTGCATACAGAGTAAATCCAGATCAAAGCCTCCTTTAAGGCCACTCTGATCAGGATATTCACTGTTTGTCATATTGCCATAAATTAACACTCATTGAAATATACAATCACATATTCACATCATTAACAAAATATGTACCTGTGAAGAGTACATTTCTCCTATGCAAACAGTGAAGACCCAAGTCAATGGGCCCCTAATAAAGATCTTCATTGTTTTACACATTGCAATAAAATGTAACAGGCCCACTATATATATATATATATATATATGTACCGATGGAATATGTTTGGAAATATAAAGGTCAAACAATAGAAATTGTAGATGATTTTACTTATTTAGGCGTTGTTTTTAGTTATACTGGCACATTTAACAGTTATATAAGTACATTAACAGGTAAGGGATTAAAAGCCCTTAATACATTGGTTGTAAACGTTAAAAAGTATTGCTTTAAACCAAAGACTTTTTGTCAGCTTTTCGATGCCTTCGTAGGATCCATCTTGAATTACTCATGTGAAGTGTGGGGCTGCACAAAAAGTAAACAATTGGAGAATCTGCATTTAAAATTTTGTAAGAGATTATTAGGTGTTAGAGCTTCTACACGTAACATGTGTATTTACGGTGAGTTAGGTAGGTTTCCATTGTATATCAATAGGTATAGCAGAGTAATTAAGTACTGGTGCAAACTTGTTCTAAGTGAAAATATTATTCTTCAAACATTGTTGAGTGAAATGGGTGATGATCTTAACAAGGGTAAAACCAACTGGTTAAGTGATGTTAAAAAACTTTTAGATGATTATGGTTTTTCCTATGTTTGGCTGAATCAATATACGGTGGATTTAAATAAGTTTCATGTTGTTTTTAAAGCCAGAGTAGTGGACGTATTTAAACAGTCTTGGTGTGCTTCTATCCAAGAGTCTAACGTTTTATATACATACAAATTTTTCAAAGAAACTTTTGAACACGAACATTATCTTACTGTTTTACCAAAGAAGTACATGTATATTTTAGCTAAGTTGAGATTATCATCCCATAATTTAAGAATTGAATCCGGGCGTTACGGTGCAGGTAGAACTGAAAGAGAGGAAAGGTATTGTGTGTTTTGTTACAACCATGACATAGAAGACGAGTTTCATTTTGTTTTAGTATGTACTCTGTATACTGACTTAAGAAAAAAATATCTAAAACGTTATTTTTACCAAAACCCAAGTGCTTATAAGTATGTAGAGTTGATGAAATCAAATAGTTCCAAAACCTTACTAAATCTATCAAGGTATATCTATGAAGCTTTTGATATGAGGAAAGCTGCACTGAACTACCTTGATTGATTTGTATACGAGTCAGTGTTTTATTATCTAATCATTTACCAAAAATGATCATTTAATATCTTTTTTTTTCATGAAAATAGCAGTTCAACCTCAAATTCTAAATTTTCGAAAATAAATCTACTATCATTTGAAATACTTTTATTATTATTATTATTATTATTATTATATGCATGTTTGTTTGGCCACTTTGGCCATCTGTAAATATGTTAACGTGTATGTTAATATGTTAAGAGTAACGAGGAATTTGTTAATTCAAGTTACTGAATGAATAAAGAATTATTATTATTATTATTATTATTATTATAATCTAGTGCCACATAACAGTGTATCTGTTGAAGAGTATACTTGTCCTATGTAAGCAGTGTAAATCCAGATTAGAGGGTTCTTTATAATAGGTGGTTGTGGTGGTGGTTGGGGGGTTATTTATGAATCTTAAGTTTTCAGTGGTAGAATAAAGTAAAGGTGTATTTATGGCATTATGGTAACACCTTTCTGTCATATACACCATTACCTATTTATTCCGCCTCAGAACTACTTTTCCAGACAAAGTACCATTACATACTTTTACAACTTCCTGAAAAATGGCACCTTAAAGCAGGACTAAAGTTAATCCAAAATCTCATACAATTACTTTATGTCTCCTATCAGTTCTCTTCAGTTATGTACCATAACCCATTACTCCATAAATACGTCATTTTAAGCATTTAATTTATTCCTTCACTAAAGAAAGTACTTCCACGTTATAGTCATGGATAGAAGGAGATTTGAAATGTCAAAAACCATTATTCACGACACACAAAGCAGTTAGCATGATGCACAAAGAACAAAGTGATATTGAATTCTTGAAGTAATGATAGAAGTTAAATAAGCACTTAGCACCAAACATTATGAACAAAGCATAATGCAAGATAGAGTGACATTTACAATAAACCACCAAGCATCAAGCATACTGCATAAAGCACAATGAGAAGTGGAATTGTTGAAGTCATGGTGAAACTGCAAAGTAGAATAAGGAATGAAGCACCAAACATTGTGAATAAAGCATGAAGCATGATAGCATGTATTTTACAATGAGGAACAAAGCATCAAGCATAATGGAATATGTGGAGAAAGAATGAAGCAAGGTAGCATGTATTTTACAATGAGGAACAAAGCATCGAGCATAATGGAATATTTGCAGTGATACTCTTCCATATTCCTACCCTAGTAACTCTTCACCGCTACTCTAGTTCAACCCAGCCCAGCATGACAGTAGAACAAAATGGTGGAAAAAACAAATAAGTGGAATAGAATGATAGCTTGTAACAGTCTGAAAAATTTAATCAATCACAGATAATATATTATGCCCAAACTTAAAAATAAATAAAATCATAGCAGCACTATTCTTTAACCGCTTCATTGGATTTTAGAATTGATTCAGATTGGGTCAATAGTTTTCGTCTTTGCATTTGTTTGCACAAGAGTCTCACTCTTGGCGTTTTATTGATTGTGAACTAGAGTAGATATG
Source organism: Gari tellinella (assembly GCA_922989275.2). Classification (NCBI taxonomy): domain Eukaryota; kingdom Metazoa; phylum Mollusca; class Bivalvia; order Cardiida; family Psammobiidae; genus Gari; species Gari tellinella. Next base: position 11,394,224 of record OV277872.1, read on the forward strand.
TGACGTCATATAAGCTAACCCTAGAACAACGCTAGTACGGCAATTAAACTTGCTCAGTCTTATTACATGTATAAGTGTTTTCTTCTGACATGGACACGTTATTTTTAAATTGGAACATTCTTAAACTTTAAAAGGGACGAGTATCGTACTCAATGGTTTCCATACAGCCAACTAGAGATATGGATATCAGGATTTATTGTGCGTAATGTACAGTATAAAAGATATTATTCTTTTCCGTTTAAACGCAAATGCAATGCACTGAACTGTAGAAAATTACTTTTAGAAAAATTCTAACTTTTTTTAATCTGAGATGAAACCGGTCGGAGCCTAATCAGACGTCAGGTTACCCAACGTCTGATCTGGCCTCAGCATGTTTGCAATGGACATACATGTACTATTTTAGCGTAAATGCCTCAATGATCCCTTTCTCTCTAACTGTTTAACATTCTTATTTAAATTTCTGCAACCATACTGCTTTAATTTAACTTTGAAACGATATTGCAAACAACAATATTGAAGCAGACGATAATGTAACGGTGAAGGGGGTAAAAATTTCACGATTTATTTGGCAGCGAAATTGTTAATTCATCTACCATTGAAGCTTCAGATGGACAATCCCAGTGTCAATTAATCCATGTGTGCCAAGTGGATTACTCAATGCTGATTCATGTACAGTGGAGAATCTGTTATTCTTTCCCAATAAACGCGTTTACGCTTAAACTATTATTTGCAGTGCAAACAGTTTGGAGCCAGATCAGACGCCGGGTAACCCGGCGTCTGATCAGGCTCCAAACTGTTTGCCACCATGATAAACATGAAATATCAGAATTGTCCAAAAGTTGTTCTTTTCTACGTTTTAGTGTTTTGCGTTTGCGTACGTTTGCGTTTAAACGGGAAAGAATAACAGATTCTCCACTGTATACTGGATTAGTCATTTTTATGTAAGGGATGCCTGGTATAAGTTTTCAGTCCCATTTTGTGAATCAAAAAAATGAAAATGAACCAATTATCAGACGATAAAAATTTGAATGAAAAGATTGCAAAAGAAAGCAGTATTTTATATTTATTTTACATATTGATTTTCTTTAATATTGTTTACTTTTCTTTCATATTGCAATTTTACAATGGAAAAAACGCTATTCTCAGGACTGCCATTTCTTCGGATTTTTCTGAAAGCTGAAAATAAAACAGGCGCATTCTGATTTATGTTCAACCTGTTTTAATTGAATAAAAGAAATTTGGAAAACGTCGGATTTTAGATGATATATATGGCGGCCCAGTAATTTTTCTATTGAAATGAAGCTAAAACCAACTACAATTCAATAAAATGTAAATAATGACGTGTTCGTAAAATTCTGGACGATTTTTATAAGCTTTTCCAGGCGCCGAGTTACTAAACGCTTCATACTGGTTGCATTGGATGTGATATTTTGGACCAAACGCGTTTCTTTCCCGTATAAACGCAAACGAAATGCAAACGCGTTGCACAAAAATGAAGAAAATGACAACTTTTTGGAAATTCTGAATGTTGATTTTAACCTGAACGGCAAACTGTTAGCATTGGTTTGATATTGTTATGGTTGTTACACTTGAAATGTTTGATGATACATGGACATGACAATAAATGTAGTTTTACACAAACTTGGCGTGTGCGATAGTGGCAAGGAATAGTTTTGAAGAACAAGAACAAAATCACAAAGAGAGAATACAAGCAGAGGTCTAAGTGCGACCATTCTGTCATTCAAGCGAATTAAACATGTTTAAGATATTTACAACGTTAAAAAGATACATTTATAGAAATTGTAGCATAACTTTGATAAGAAAGTACATAATTATGTATTCCGTCATTGGGCACCAATGTAACAGACTGAAAATAGTTCTGCTAGACGATCACCATCCCGTTACTATTGTTAGGCAAATGGTATACATGTACATGTACCCTGCCGGTCCCCCATCCAGATACTAAACGCGCAGAACGTTGCTTAACTTCGCAAACCATACAAACATTTTGGCTATAAAAGCCGAGTTCCACAGCCAAACTGTAGAAGTGTTTATATACCTTCCATTTCCATCACACTATAAATATGAACACTGTAGAAATCAGTAATGACGTTCCATAATAATACACCGGCTATACTATATAAATATTTGATGGCAGTTTGCGTGACATTCAAATTGTCAACCCGAGAAACAGCATGTCACCCCGAGGCGTAGCCGAGGGTGACATTCTTGTTTTCGAGGATTGACAATTTGAATGTCACGCAAACTGACATCTAATATTTATTTTATTACACCGAGCTTATCAACCCTGACTTTGGAATCGTTTTATTCGTCTTATATAAAATGTGTTGTGAATACCAATTTAGCGCGGACATGTACATATTTACAATCGCCCCATTCAATTCCATTGACAAAAAGTGTGTTCATTTCAAATAAACACCAATTTTCGATAGGGCGGGACTTGTGGAAAAGTTTCGAAGGGGAGGCGGGGCATATGCAGTTTTCATTCGCGAATTAATCTTTGGAACTTGGGGCAGCAAACATTTGGCGGATTTATTTCAAAATTTGTTCTTAACCGATCTATGCCTTCCTACTAGTGGAAACCATGATTCCCAACTAATATTCTTCTTTATAAATGAGATAAATTGCAAGAAAATTGACATAAGAATCTACCTTATAAACAGCGGCCTATATCTGCGTTTCTTTATGACAATAAAACCCCGATATATTTATCCTACTTTAAAATTACGTCACTTCTAATGACGTCATAAATCAGCATTTTTCGCGCCAAACTGTCAAGTTGTTGACAATGGAACTTATTTTTTCTGCTTTCGAATGTACACAGATTCAGTAAATCGGTCATGGCTATTCCTTAAAGGGTACACATTATTCGTGTTATCGACCTCTAATATGGATTATTCATACATGCGTACTGACAAAATGTTTATTTAATGTCAGAAATTACAGCAAATATATTGTAAATATAAGAAATGAACTGATTTTTTTCGGCGTTCAAGCGAAATGAACGACAGAAAATGTTCGGCAAATTTACCATGAATCGCTAGCGCGATTCATGGAATTTGCCGATAATTTTCTGCCGTTCATTTCGCTTGAACACCGAAAAAAATCAGTTCATTTCTTAAATAACGCGGGAAATGACGTCGTCGTCTTACGACGTCACATTGTTTATAATTATATTACGAGTAAACAAAGAAGAACGTTATGATAAGTAAATTGAAGAAACAGCGTCTTTACATTGTCTAGGTGGCAAATATCCTCTTCCGAAATGGTGGCAAATCGTTAAGGAATGGACAAAAGGAAGCAACTTGTACAGAAAATGCCAAAAGTTGCTCAGGAGTTACCAATCTTTTTAACGTTCCAATGTATCCAGTAGCGATTGGCATGTCAAGGCTGACAGTACGTTTTCGGACGGAGTAAAAAAGTCATGTCCTTTAGAGTGACGTCACAAAAAGAATATCATAAAGAGTGACAGTATATTTTGGATAGATGTAAAAGACATGCAAAATGTTAACTGTAGGTCTATGGGAATTTAACATTGTAACTCAAAGCGAGGTGTAATACTAGTACATGTTATAGTTAACATTGCGTCAGTTAGCCATTCACCCCTGAAACTTCAAAAGTAACATTTCAGTTTCAAATAAAGTCTAGTCCATGTTTACTATGTAGTGTTTCCTCCCAATAACTGCCCTCCGTACAACGACTACCTCCTACATGTAACAACGACCCTTGTAGCAGTTCCTTCAACAGAGTAATTATGGCTAACGCTTTTACTGCTGTAATGTCACTTGCTTAAAATTGTCGACTGCTTTTTATAGAATAAATATAATGACGAGTGACAAACAACTTGAATCCGGATCAGACGCCGCGTAACACGGCGACTGATCTGGAGTCAAGCTGTCTGCAAATGTAAGCAAAGTATAAATGTTCCCTCTCCAAAACGGCTCCTTTTGAACAACACACACAGTTTGTGTCTACCAGTGGATGTCGTTGTAGAGAGGGAGCACTGTATTGCAAAAGTATGATCTTGATAAACACTGTTTGGTACTTACGAGTAGATTCAACTTTTCTTTCGGTTTAAAGCATTGACGACTGTTATTGAGACTTTTACGCAGATGCAGACGATGTGTTTGAAGCATTAAATACTTATATTGAGACTTAAACGTAGTCGCGGACGATATGTTAAAAGCATTGTCGACTGATATTGAGACTTTTACGTAGACGCAGATAATGTGTTTCAAACATTAACGACTGATATTGAGACTTTACGCAGATGTAGACGATGTGTTTGAAGCAATAAATACTTATATTGAGACTTAAACGTAGACGCGGACGATATGTTAAAAGCATTGTCGACTGATATTGAGACTTTTACGTAGACGCAGATGATGTGTTTCAACATTAACGACTGATATTGAGACTTTTACGCAGATGTAGACGATGTTTTTGAAGCATTAAATACTTATATTGGGACTTAAACGTAGACGAGGACGATATGTTAAAAGCATTGTTGACTGATATTGAGACTTTTACGTAGACGCAGATGATATGTTTAAAGCATTAACGACTGATATTGAGACTTTTACGCAGACGCAGATGATATGTTAAATTTTGTTTCAAACATTAACGACTGATATTGAGACTTTTACGCAGATGCAGACGATATGGTTGAAGCAGGCGATACTCCAGCGTAATGATTATTAAAACTTACCCTTCAAAACAGATCAATTTAACAATCAAATCTGTATTGGACTGAATTCTTTAGATAAATGTACTCTTACTACATGGCCCATGGAGATTTCTGCATTATCCTTTCATTAAAGTACCATCTGTCATAGATATATAGAGTTAAACCCTTTCACTCTCAATGACGCTTAAAAGCGCGTTTCGAAACAATTTAGATCCTGATCAGACGCCGCGTAACGCGGCGTCTGATCACGATCTAAACTGTTTGACACTCGTTTTGTAATTTCTTCGTATTCTGACTAATTTTCTAACTTTAAAACAATATTGCAGATAAAAAAATTGAAGCAGACGCCAATGAAACGGTGAATGGGTAAAACTATCACGAAACATTTGGTAGTGAAAGGGTTAAGAAATCCAAAGTTTAGTTATCACTTGGTACATGTTTGGATGTACCATTGACGTTTGATGAATGAAACCAGCTTACATTTCTTCACTACTCATTAGACTTTGATCACATGGTTATTTTTGTCCTATCAAGAGTATAACCTCGGGTCGGAAACGTGAAACACCAATTTTTAGCTAAAAAATACTTGTTCTTCGGCGTTTTTACTAATATTTGCGCACATGTCTTAAATTACAGAGACAAATCATTAGAATATATCGTTACGCGGCGTCTGATCAGGATTCAAATTGTTTGACACTCATTTCAATATTTTCCTCAGTCAAAATAGCAAAGATTAAAATTTAAGAAATAAAAGCAGACGAAAATTGTTTAAAATTGATGACGTCACGACAGTGAAGGGGTTAACGTCATGTACAGTATGTACAGCAGTTTTCTATTTGGGAACATGGCCTGCTTCTATATAGCGCGATAGCCGTATGGCTTCCAACTTCTTCATGTTCAGTTCACTCATCATGTCATCCACCGTTAGTTGGGTTAGCATATCTCCGTCAACCTGATCTTCTCTGAAAGTCTCGGCATATTTTTCCAGACGCAGCGTATGCAATACTTCAATAACTTGATCAATTGTGAAGTCTTTGTTAAAAGCCCCTTTATTCTCACTGTCCCCTTCTTGTGCTGGTATTTTGCTAGCTTGATCAATAGCTAAATCCTTTTTAAAAGTCTCCTTCGTTGTGCTCACTCCATCATCTGCTGTCTGTCTTTCGCTCGAGACCTTCACGGTGTCTTCCCATATCTTGTGCGACTGTCCCTTGCTGATAGGACTAGTGTCCTTGCAATCTACCATTTCAATGTAATCATCATCTGATTCCTCTAGCTCGATCTTCTTCAGATTCTCCTCATACACTTCTTCATAATCTTCATCACTGCAAAAAAATTATCATACATGTATTTCGTTAAGGTTATCTGCCTATAATTGGATCGGATTAATGTCGACCCATATCGGTATTCTACGTAGAGAGATCGGCCTTTCTCATCAACTAACGATTTGTACCGAACCATTACATGCTTGTTAAGTTGCCGTCCATACCTAACATTGATCGGTACAGTAGAGAAAAGGTTATTCTTTCCCTACAAACGCGGTTACGCTAAAACTATTATTTCCATTGCAAACACTTTGAAGCCAGATCAGACACCGGGTAACCCGGCGTCTTATCTGGCTCCAAACTGTCTGCTACTCAGATTTAAATAGAATATTTAAAATTTGAAAAAGATGCCATTTTTTCAGTTAAGTGTTTTGCGTTTGCGTCTCGTTTGTGTTACATGAATAGCGTTTTCATCACTGTACGAAACGTCAGTTTACAAAGCGGTCGATCGCTTTACGTAGAATATCGATATTGACGGTCATTAACACGATATCATTAAGAACGAACTTCTTTTAAAGTTAACAACTTTAATGCCAATAAACTTTACACGATTTATAGTTATCCGACTGGCAAACAGTTTGGAGTCTGATCAGACGCCAGGTAACCCGGTGTTTGATCTGGTTCCAAACTGTTTACAGTGGAAATAATTGATTTAATACATTATGCTTTTATTGGAAAAGAATTCCGCCTTCTTCACTATATGTCGTCTGTTTTTTTCGTTTTCAGAATTCAGTCTTTAAACTGAAGAAACATTAGTATGTAGGTAATCAGGGTCGAAAAATGTTGACCTTCATCACGATATAACTTCAAATTTATATTTGCGGAATAAAAACAGACGAAAAATGTTTAAAACAGATGACGTCTTGGCAATGAAGGGGTTAAATGGCTGATCAGAATCTGGACAACTTGTTTGACATCAATATCAACATTTCTTCAGCAAAACCTTTACAATTGAACTGATCAAATTGCAGACCAAAGGAAAAGCTTGCATGATTGCTTACATGTACATGTAATACTTTAAATGACTAAAATAATATTATTTTATTTTAGTCAACCAGTTTATTAACAATAACAAGTAACAGACCAGAAAGTGACGATATTTATGGTAACGTCTTTACAAATGACGTCATTTGGTTAACCGCTTCATGCAGTGCTTGTGGGCAATCAGGTTAGATCGGAACCCAGAATATCGATATTTCACTAGTGAAATAATGCAAATATTGAATGGCTTTATTACGCTGCCAGAGGCCGTTTTAATGTAATAAACAAATGGTTGCTTAACTGAAATAGTCTGAAATTTTAAAGAACAATTCCTATTTGAAATTCAATCCAGTCTATTTATGACTACATTGTATTAAGTACAAACCTTGATCTGCACTTTTTGCAAAAAGCAAGTGTGCAACATGTATCATAACAAATGTTTTCTATATTCTATGAAGTGGAAGCTAAAAGCAGAATGGAAGTAAAGCAACATGCGCTATGTTGCGCATGCTGTTTGATTTTCATCCTGCTTTAACCCATTACCCCATAAATACGCCTTTTTACGCTTCTAATTTATTCCTCCATAGAAGAATATAATTCCATTTAATACTGTCACAAATAAGAATCATAAAATATATTTTCTGAAGTTTAACAGATGGAAGCTTAAAGCAGACTAAAAGTAAAGCAGAAAGCACCTAAAGAAGCATTCTGCTTTATTTTCAACCTGCTTCAAGTGGTCATCAATTTTCAAATCTCGAATCAGGCTATAGGGTATTGTGTGAAATGCTCACCTATCTCTTCAATACTAGAAACGGGCTATGTAGTAAAAGGTTAGTACAATATTAACTGTTATACCTTTCGCTGTGCTGTTCTTGGTCATCAGTGACGCGAGATGTATCCCCCGTTTTACTCCCTGGGATTGTGACCTGCGGCTTCATCATGGGTCTAACAACGGCTTGTGATAAAGGCGTGTTCTCATATGGTTTCCTGGATTTCTTGCCTTGTTCACTACTTATTTCCATCTCTTTGATATCAGGCTTTTTAGGAATAGGTGGTCCTTTTTCTTTGGCAGGCTCGACTGAATCCCCTTGTTTCAACTTCATATTAGATTTAATTGTTTTAAGAAGCCTAGTTCCAATAAACTCTTTTTTCTGATGCTTTGTTTCTTGTGTGGTGTCCTTCGGAGTTTCAGTTTGTTCGGACCGGCTGCGGGCAACGATGGGCGGTGGTTTTTGCGTTCCCTGTGTTGTGTCCTTTATGGCCGCAGTTGTATCAGATAGACTGCGGGGTAAGACGGACGGTGGTTTGTGATGTCGGGCGGGAAGTTTAGGTGGTTCATCCACTGACTCATACACAGCATCATAAATGTCCTCTGTAAAAGTACACAGTTCTTCATATAGGTCGAGTCTCGATTATTCGAATGCTCGCTTTTAAGTCGAACATACCATTTCAAAGGTGATTATATTAACTCATTCATCCCTGAAATTTTAAATGAACAATTCCAATTTCAAAATAAGTCTAGTCCACTTTTTACCATCTAGGGTTGATTATAGCAATCTATTTCAAAATGACAAACAGTTTTGACCCTGATCAGAGGGCTCCTTAAGGAGCCCTCTGATCAGGGTCTACACTGTTTGCATAGGACAAGCGTAACCCTCACAGGTTCACCGTTTGTAAATGACGAGTATACTGGTCGCTAGGGTTGAATGTATTAACAACGTTTGAACTTTGAAACACGGATATGTTCGACTTATGAGAGTTATCGCAATTATACAATCGTTCCTAAGTGTGTTAAAGTTATCGAGGGTCGACAGTATAGATTGTTTCGTCTCGTGCAAATAAGCAGTTTTGATAATCAATTTTTAATCACCAATTTTCTTTCAGGTTTTAGGTACATGTTGTTTGGGGTTACAGTAGAGACGACGTCAATATATCTTATACGTCGGCGTACAGTGGAGAATCTGTTATTCTTTCCCAATAAACGCGTTTACGCTAAAACTATGATTTGCAGTGCAAACAGTTTGGAGCCAGATCAGACGCCGGGTAACCCGGCGTCTGATCAGGCTCCAAACTGTTTGCCACCAAGATAAACATGAATTATCAGAATTGTCCAAAAGTTGTACTTTTCTACGTTTTAGTGTTTTGCGTTTGCGTACGTTTGCGTTTAAAGGGGAAAGAATAACAGATTCTCCACTGTACGTTCTGAAAATCGTTGTAGTGTGACTGTGGTATTACAGAAACTAACAGTCGCATTGCAATGTAATAGCGAAAAAGGCACGTCATTGATAATTCGACAAATAACTCTAATTTAAGTTGCTAAATAGGTTTTAGAGCCAGAAATGGCTCCAAAACTACAATGGAAATAAATTAGTTTTAGTACAAACGGATTTTCTTTGGAAATAGTAACTCTAAATACAACAATTGCAATAGTTATGTTCCGGATGTATTGCTGAGAATGTCATGAAATTTTACATTGTATCCATATTGAATGTACAGCCGAGTTGCGGTAGTTCGAATACCCGGGGGACCGGCAGAAACAGTCGAATTAGCGCATCAAACGAAGAATTGAGTTTTCTTTAAGTCGGACATTTGTTCCGAAATTAACGATGGACCTTTCTCATTCTTTTCAGAGCCGAGAACATTCAAAAAATATTCTCAAACAGTATTGACCCAAACCAGAGGGCTAAATGTTTGTTGTACATGTACAGATTCATTTGAATGCAAGTCAGAATTGCAAGGACGTAACCATTTCAAAGTAAAACATCGTGTAACGTTCATATAACGTCACTCTTTAACAAACACAATATCGTTTGCTTTAATAGCGCTATCTGTACACTTGCTCTCAGTTGCGTCTGATCTGGATATAAACTGTTTGCAAAGTCGTATCAATTTACCTATGGCGATGAGTTGATGGTTTAAATAGGTCAATGGTGTCAGTAACATAGATACATACCGTCCATTGACTTTGCGGGGTTTCTTGGTGGAACTTTACCGACATCTATATCAGGCATTTTGTATATATTTGTGTCTTCATCTGCATTGTACATGGCAATACCTGAAACAATAGGCATTATTTTAGGATGAGGTACATTATAGGTGGCCGAGTATATTGGCGGGTAACTAATGCAAACGGTAGAAAAAGGCGTTATTATTTCCCGTTTAAACGAACTTAAACATCAACGCAATACATCGGTGACTGATCAGACTCAAAGTTGTTTGACTGTTCAACACTAGGAGAGGAACTTAATAAGCAATTGCTTTCGTTCTAGTCCTAAAGTATATCTATTTATGGCTTACCTCATTCACCCCTGAAACTTTTCATGGACAATTCTAATTTAAAAATAAATCTAGTCCATTTTTGACTATTTAGTGTTGATTCTAACAATATATTTCAAAATGGCAAACAGTGAAGACCTTGATCAGAGGGCTCCTTAAGGAGCCCTCTGGTAAGGGTCTACACTGTTTGCATGGGCTTAGTGTTATCTTTACAGGTACATGTACACTGTTTGTAAATGACGAGTATACTCGTCCCTAGGGTTGAATGCGTTCAGACATATCATGTTTGTATTATGAAATAAAATATGTTTATACAAAACAGTTTGACATGTGTATTGATAAATCGTTAACATTTAATTTTTTAAATCGATATTTTGTAGAACTTATTTGTGTTGCGTAAATTTATGCGTTTTAAATAATTAAAACATGAATATTAAAAAAAACTAATCACTATTTCGCAGCTGCATAACAATCGAAAAGCGTTTACTCTAGTCATGGTTAAATTTTGTAATAAAGGATATTGGTCGACTTAAGGTGGTTCGCGGGTCAGCTTATTCTGTGTCAGAATTCTTTGAAACCTTGATTAAATTGAAATATACCATGTGGAGAGTGAAAAATCGTTAAAATAAAAAAAAGTTACAGTGCCGTTTTTTCTGACAGGACCTTTTGTCGAGAAAAGCTCCTTTTTTGATAAACAGGAATATTTTCTTTATAAAATGATATAACTCAATAAGTTCTGTACATTCAAGTAAACTGTACATAGACTATAATGTATTGGGCAAACAAAAGTATTTCATGACATATTTGTTGGAAATATCAATATTTAAAAAAAGTAAAATTCTGAAAATCTCAAATTACAAAAAATCTAGCTGTTTAACGTACACTTATTTTACTCTTATTAGATAGATATAACTTAATTCTACTAGTCACAAAAATTTAATGAAAATTTACAGTGGAATTTACATTTTATACATGATTTCCTGAAATTCTGACAAAATGTAAACACAAAACGAGTAACCTCCCTTGAGTTCAACTTTAAAATGCCGTCAGCTCTAAATAGTACCATAAGTCAAACCTGTAATAAGGGACCATTGAAAACGGTAGCCTGTAGATCTTTAAAGGCAAGTGACTGCTTAATGCATAACAAAAGTAATGCATAAAAGCTCCTTTAGGATCTATCTTTTAGCATTATTTTGTCCTGTGTTAAGCTGCCATCTGCCATATAGGCTATAAAAACAAATTTAGCTGTATTACGTGACTAAACATAGCCTGTCCTTTGATCACTGCGTTATGAAATGACTAGTCACTAAAATCAGACAATTTGTTAAAAAAAAAGTTTTAGCTGAGTGGGAATCGAACCCAGAACATTTGGATTGCAAGTCAATCACCGTACCCACTGCGCTAACAGAGAATACACTGAATAAGATCAAACGTTTCTTTATCTAAATTTTCTACTATAAGCACGTGCCGCAAAGATCAGGTGAAAGTCATCAGCATTTCCGGAACTCGAGATGCGGGCCGCCCGCTGTCGAACCACCTTAAACGCGCTCGATTATCCAATTATACCATAAATACGCATTTTACGCCTTTAATTCATTCCTCTACTAAAGGAAATAGTTCCAATTTATACTGTTACAAATAAGAATAATAAGAATTTGTTTCTATATTTTAGCAGATAATAGCTTAAAGCAGGCTGAAAGTAAAGCAGAATGCGCCTTAAGGCACATTCTGCTTAATTTTCAACCTGCTTTAAGTCGTTCCCTGTCTTCAAAACTAGAAACAAGCTATGGGGTAATGGGTTAATTGGTGTTTGACTGTATATCTAGATATCGACAAGTATTTATCTGTTATTATCAATTATTTTTGTGTTTCATTCTTTTCTAGTTTTTTTCAGAGATTTTCAGGGGTTTATCCCTCTAGATTTCACATATGTACTACTTGTTAACTAAACAATCCAAATCAACAGCTTACATGGATCTCCTCTGGTTTCATCGTACACCCGTCCATTGGTCGCCACCTGGTGGTCAAGCTCTTCTATGAAGGCCTGGTACTCTTTCTCCGACTTGTACTTAAAGCCGGTAATCGGCGTGGCGGTAATTTGGTCACTGAGAGCTATCAAACAGTGTTCTGGGTTCATTTTCAAACCTAAACACAAAATAAGAATTTACACCAAACTGTAAGAAATAACTTCAATGACATGACTGGTGTTCTGCTACCTTTTGACAGAGGGTCCGGCTAAAACAGGGACTGTCACTTCAGCCCACATAATTTCTACATAAACCCCTTCAGGTTAGCAAATAGGTTCATTTAGCAGGTTAACAGTAATGCCTTGTATCTATTTTCTGGCACCTATGTCGAAAGCAAAACACAGCGCATATCTAGTCACAAAATGCCATTTTGAGGCAAAACAGTTGGCACTATATCTCGGGTAACTACTTTTGACTGGACCATGTAGCATTTCCGGTTTATTTGGTGTTCTGTTACCTTCTACATTAAATAGTATCTGAAATACACACCATCTTTTCTAGAAATACGGCGGGTATATACAGTCGATAACTCGAATTCGCTTACGTCAAACATGCTAATTCACGCTTTATCATTGAAATATGGACAAGTTCAACTTACGCAAGGTCGAGTAATCGAAATTCAATGTAGAAATATGTATACGTTTGAATTAACTCATTTGTGCCTAGCGTCCAAAGGGCCACTAGTAGGCAAACAGTGTAGACTCGGATCAGATGCCGCATAATGAGTCTACACTGTTTGCTGATAGGAATTTCAATATTAAACAAACAAAACAATGAAAATTTAGACCAGGCACCCTTTAGATAAAAAATGGACTAATTCATTATATAAGCATGGAAGAATCCACTGTGCGCAAATAGGTTTAAAGAATCCAAGTTTTTTAGATTGAACTGCAGTATTAGACTTTACCGGTAGTGTCGATACAGTTGGCCATGAGATAATTCTCTTCGTATTTATCTTTGATGAGGAGGTTCCCAATTGTTTCCACCTTTCGTCTTATTGGGCCGACCTTAACAGTTGAGGTGGGCCTGCACGCCAATGCCACCATCACCGGAAGTTCACTCTCGTCAAGGATGTCTTGCAATGTCTCGGACTCGCCAACTTTGGAACAAATATACGTGTGTTTATTTTATTTTTGTGGAATCGAACAATAATGTACATGTATAATGACTAAAATCGATAATCAAACATCCCTGGTTACAGTAACTGATAACGGACTAATAATCGAAAGTAAATATATAACCATTCAAGTCACTATTTAATTAACTCTTTACTGCATAGATACATGTACGCCTTTTGTGCCTTTAATATTTACCTCTACGGACGACAATGGTTCCATTTTAACCTGTCATGAATATGCATCAGAATAAATATGTTTTATTACCTAGCATGTGGTATTTTAACGCAGGTTGAACGAAAAGCAGAATGCTACTTAAGTAGCATTCTGCTTAACTTTTAACATGCTTTCAGTGATCACTTGTCTTCAAAACTGTAAACAGGTTATAGAAAGAAGTATGACAAATCAATGGAAGACTCCTATTAATCAAATGGAAAATATTTTTTAACAAAAACACTTAAAGGAGCAGGTCGGCGTCAGTAATCACCGGATGAGGATCAGAACCATTTGCAAAGCCGTATTTCGTCCTTAAAGGGTCAATGCCTACCAGAGGTGTGCCCCTTGACCTTTTTGAAGGCGTAGTCATACTTCACGGGTATTGTGTAGTAGCTGGCGTCAGTAGCAGCGGATGACTTGAAGTCTGTACAGATGACACGAGGCTGAGAGCTGAAACAGTTGATCCGGAGAACCTGGGAAATAGAAATTGATAACCCATGCACAGTGATCCGGATAACCTGGGAATATATATTGATAATCCATGCACAGTGATCCGGATAACCTGGGAAATAGAAATTAATAACCCATGCAAAGTGATCCGGATAACCTAGAAAATAGATATTGAAAATCCATGAACTAGACCATTTAAAGATGTGGCCCAAAATTAATAGGTTTTTTTGCACATGCACCCGTCCTACACTAGACATCTTTCACACCCTTATAAACGTCCTTCCATTCTGAAGTTATTGCCCGTACAAGAGAGGACAGTGAAAGGTGTATTAAACAGTGAGAAAATAGTTTTACTCAACTCATTTCCTGACCAATAATTGATCCTACCCAAACGTAAATAAATGTATTTGTTCTTTGCACCCCAAACCACTTAAACACCATTGTACATTCTGAAGTTATCGCGGACAAAACAAAATAGGGGACGGATGGAAGGACATCACGTGTGTCGACTTTCTCACAGAATATGTCCTACAGGGATAAATCTGAAATGAGTGGTGTCATTGGGAAACCAGACTTATTATATTGCAAAACAGCGAAGACTAGACCAAGCCGTCATCTTTGGCACGACGTCAGGCCCAAAGGTCATAAAGGGGTTCAGTTGAGTCTGATATCGTTCTCAAATATTTGATTGGTCAGATTTTAGCAACGATCTCAGACTGCAATCAAGACGCTTTAATACCTTGGACCAGATCAAGGTATACACTGTCTAAAAATGACAAAAATAATATGTATGATTATAGGATTGACAAAAAGTGTAGACCCAGATCAACTGTTGTGACTGGTCCGTGTCTACAATACTTTTTATGTATGTAGAAGCATTAACAGACGCTTCTATGGAAGGTAGGGTCAATCCGTTACTCCAGAAATGCGCATGTTTACTCCTTTAACTATTTCTACATTACGAAAAGGAGTCCCCACCGAGGAAACCTAATCGTTAATACAGAAAGCATTTCCAGTATATTTCTAGATAGAAACTTTAAGCAGTTTAAAAGTTAAGCAGAATGCTACAAAAGGAGTATTCTGCTTTACTTTCAATCTGCTTTAAATGGTCAGGTGTCTTCAAACAAGAATCGGACTATTGGGTAAAATGTTAAGGTATGTACTTGCAAGTTCTCGAAGCAGTCATATATGGTTTCCCCGTAGTAACCGTCTATGATGACAGCCAACATAGGGAATTGACGTCTGTAGTAACTAAAAAAGGTTTTCAGCGGAACTGCTTGGTCCTCATCGTAGGTGAACAGATGTGCCGCGCACCTGCAACAGTGTACACGTACATATATACAGTGAAGAAGACGTTGGAAACAATTTTGGTACATGTTCTTGAGAGCACCGATAATGGTTTAAAACTGAATGTAAGTTGGCGTCTGTTCAAAACCGAAACTGTTTGCCACCAAAATAAAAGGAAATCCGAAGACATTTGTCTACATTTTATTACAGTGCAGTATTCAAAATGATTGTCATTGCAGACTCAAAGGGTTCCATCATCTAAGTAAATAGTACCTTTGTCCGATGCAAACAGTACATAACAAGTTCAGATGGTTCATACAGTACCAACTGTCACCAGGGAATACATTTGTGGTGTCTATTTGGTCTTACTTGAATTTTATATAATTATGAAGCGAAATTCAGAACAAAGATTTTCTAGATCATGGTCGAAGGAGAAAACGTGATAGGAAAACACTAAACAGCAAAGATTCGCTCCTTTAACACTTTACCCAATAACCTATTTATAATATTAAAGACAGGCGATCACTTAAAGCAGGTTGAAAGTAAAGCAGAATGTGCCTCAAGGCACATTCTGCTTTACTTTCAGCCTGCTTTAAACTACCATCTACTAGGCTATGTAAAAATATTTGTTATGGTAATTGTTCATGGGGGAACTATTTTCTTCAGCGGATGAATACATTAAATACGCTAAAAGTCGCTTCTATGGGGGAAAGGGTTAATAAGATATGGCCGATATAGCCGCAAATTTGCCTTTACATTGTATTGGAATGTTCTGATGTTGTTCGTTTCAAATATACACAATTTGGTTTTCAGTATCTTTACAGCAGACGACAAATTAGCCGTCAAATAAACGACGATATCTTTAGGCAGACGACACCTTAAAGCAAGCGATATGCATATATCTAAAAGCAGACGGAACAAACCTTTCTTATAAATTAAGCTTTTATATAAACTTATAGAGGAAATTTAGGTGAGACGACGCTTAAGAAGCAGACAACACTTTTAAAACAGACGATTTGTGTTTCAACCTTTGCACACTGGCATTCAAATTTGTGATAACAGTTAAGATCAAGATGAGACGCTTCTCATCTGTAAAAAGCCTTTAAATAAACAATGAGAATCATTGCAGACGACAAATTTTGCAGACGGCAACAACATATTGTGTTAAAGGTTGAACTATTGATTTTGTTTTCAAAATAACAACATATATTACATGGCATAATTAACGTTTGAATGACGTCATCAAGTTTAAAACATTTGTCGTCTGCTTTTATTTGTCAAATTTAAATTTGTGGTATTTGGAACTATTCAAATGATTATAAAACAGTTTGGATCCTGATCAGACGCCGCGTGACGCGGCGTCTGATCAGGATCCAAACTGTTTGCAAATAACTATTACACTCTGGTTAAGGCAGTGAAGGAGTTAATCGAAATCTTTATAAACAAGTATCAATGTCAGTCTTTAACACATACAGTGGAGAATCTGTTATTCTTTCCCAATAAACGCGTTTACGCTAAAACTATTATTTGCAGTGCAAACAGTTTGGAGCCAGATCAGACGCCGGGTAACCCGGCGTCTGATCAGGCTCCAAACTGTTTGCCACCATGATAAACATGAAATATCAGAATTGTCCAAAAGTTGTTCTTTTCTACGTTTTAGTGTTTTGCGTTTGCGTACGTTTGCGTTTAAACGGGAAAGAATAACAGATTCTCCACTGTATATGTCAGTTTTGCAGCAAGTTTATTTTTGCATTACATGTACTTCTAATTGCATTTAACAACAGCTTGCTTTTAACGCTATTATTTCTATAGAAGACAACAGTTGACTATACAAATAGTTTGGATCCTGCCCTACTCGACCTCTGACGGGGATACAATATTTTTGGCACTTATATGAACAATAATGCTTCTGTGATCAGATTTAAAGTTGAAACAATACTACAAACATCAGTATCAAAGTAGATGATATGATTAACAAGGTTAATGCAGAAGTTACACAAGTTGACGACAAATGCTTATAAACATCCCATTGTAATGGGTCAATCTTTACCCAATAGTCTGTTTCAAATTTTGAAAACAGGTGATAACCAAAAGCAGGTTGAAGGTTCTAGCAGAATGCATCTGAAGGTGCATTCTGCTTTAAGCCACCATCTGCTAGGATATAAAAACATACATGTATTTCTTTTGATATATTATATGTGTATTTTGGACCTGTACACTAGAACTATTTTCTCCAATGGAGGAATAAATTAAATGCGTTAAATAATGCGTCTATGAGAGGAAAGGGTTAAAGGAGTAACTAACGTGTATACATAAATTCATACATACCGTGCCTCCTCCATTTGAATAGTTTTCTTATATGACGAGCTGTCCTCATATATGACAATGGCATAGACCTTTGCAATAAGTAAATAAACCTTTAACAACAATATCACATATCTGCACGAGACAATTCAAAGTTAAATCAACAAATACTTCAAGTTTTACGGCCGCCTTGTAGAAAGAAGTTAACATGCACTAAATAACAATAACGACTGGGTATGTAAATCTATATATAGAATTTAAACTTCCTGATTCAAACTTAAACATTAGATTCGGGGTCATGATTTAAAGTGCGGATTTAGGGGGCACATTACAAAACATAAAGAGATGCAAGTTTTTGTTGTTATTTTTTTTTTCATTATTAGTTTGGTGTGTTGGTTTGTTTGTTGTTTATTATGGGGTTTTGTTTTGTTTTTGTCCTCTATGATAATAAAGCCCAGAACCGCTGTTTGCAATGCGCAAACATGGTTAATTTTTGGAAATAGTACAGTGCTCCCTCTCTACAACAACATCCAATGGAAGACAAAAGTTGTGTGCGTTGTTCGAATGGAGTCGTTATATGGAGGGAAATTGACTTACGTTTACAAAAAGCTTTAATCCAGATCAGACGACGCGTAACGCGCGTCTGATCTGAATTCAAGCTGTTTGCCACTCGTCATTAGATTTCTTCTTTCAAAATGTCAAATACTATGGTAACGTTGAGAAAAATAGCAGACGACAATTTTAAGCAGACGATATTGCAGCAGTGCAAGCGTTAGACATGATTGCCTTGCTTGGGGAACAGCGGCAATGGTCGTTATAAGGAGGGAATCGTTATCCGGATGGCCGTTGGACACTGTAACGTCTAGTGATGTGTCGATTACTCATGGTACTCGGTGATAACGTCGTGAGGTTGCCGACGTGATGATCGATGACAGATGCGTCATCGTCGACGTTTTATGCATGACCCAGGAGAACGTATTTTGAATGTTATCAATTATCTATTATTTATGCTTTTCGGGGGATTACTAGGAAATAGCAGTGGATTACCAGTTGATAATTTCACTGTTTCAAGCAGTGGGATTATCGGCGCGTGTGCTTCTTTTATAAATTACATGTATCCCCATAGGGCCCCCAATAATCGTAGTCAATCGTGTCCTATCGTTTCATTCCCGTAGCCCGATTTTTCGCGAACTACAAACGGAAGAACACGAATCCAAGATCGGAAGTAACGACATAATTTTGATGACGTCAAATCAATAAATCAGTGACATAAACTTGGGTCTCAACACGCGGTAAATCATGTACTTTCGCTTTCAATTGTCGAACACTTTCGTTTAAAAAGTGGCTTAAAAGCATAAATAAATAGATTATTAGTATATTTTCAGTATAAGATCGAATTTAATCTATTTCGTGAACATCAGACTGTTATATTTTCACTCGTGGCTTCGCCATTCGTGAAAATATAACGCCTGATGTTCACTCAATGGATTAAATTTCTATATTGTACTGAAAAAAAAACCCAGTTACCTCTATTTATTCACTTTTTCTGCAGGCGCGTAGCTACCTGTACGCAAAAAACGCAACTGCGTACACATTGTGCTCAAAAATAGAAAAATTGAAAGGTCCAAAAATGCAATAAAAATCGTAGGGGGTAGGGGGTATAGATCAAAGACTGGAAGACAAGCTGTCAGAAAAAAAATCGTTATATAATTTGTTATATTGAGTCAAAGTTTTACAGTCTTTGATGCGGGAAACTCCCTCAGAACGCACCAGAGACCATCTAGGATTAAAAATTTCCCGGGGGAGCATGCCCCCGGACCCCTCTAGAGTAAGAGTGTTTAAACCAATCAGAGGGGGTAAACAGTATGTTATTGAGAGTCGAATTTTACATATAGATTAAAAAGTGATGATGGTATTAAAATGCAATAAAAATCGTAGGGGGTAGGGTATAGATCAAAGGCTGGAAGATAAGCTGTCAGAAAAAAAAATCGTTCTCCTAGAATCAATAATATGTTAAATTGAGTCAAATTTTTACATAGTCTTTGAATGCGGGAAACTCCCTCAGAACGCTCATGTTATCAAAACAAATCGTAAATGCAAATGGTTCTGTTGCAGAACTGAATATTACTGATTGTCGGTTTGAAATTAACATCCATGATTTCAGGAACGTACATTAGATCTATATAGATCTACGTTCCTGGCGATTTTGTCGTCAATGTCGTTTTTGTTGTTGTTTTTTTTCTTCAAATTTTTACATAGATATATGTTATTTTATCACCTGTTTTGAATGCGGGAAACGCCCCCAGAACACACCAGAGACCATCTAGGAATGATTTTTTTTCCCGGGGGAGCATGCCCCCGGACCCCCCTAGTTTAAGAGTGCGTACACTTCCTAATTGGTCTAGCTACGCCCCTGTTCTGTGTTCTATGGATAAACTTATGTAAAAGATGCATTTCACCACTCGTATATCTAACCAATAATTTTGCAATACTGTACTCAATATGCATATCTAATTAACTGATTTTTAATTATACATGTACATAATTTAGATATTCCATTTTTAGCAAATAGATACAAGCTGAACTGTGACATACAATAAGCAAACAAAATAGATTATGGTCAGACAGAAGCTTCTATAGGAGATGTCTGATCTGCGTTTAATATGTTTGCAGATATGCAAAATGTTTAATCTGTTCTAAAGGTAAAGGGTTAGTAACATGTATATGTATCGGGTGGAGACAAGATTGATTACTCGTTAGTTTGATATGGTCTTTAAATCAATAAGAATACTCATTAAAAGTTTAATAAACTTTTCTAATCAGAGAACATATAATAACGCGACGTCTGATCAGGATCAAAATGTTTGCCACTTCTTTTAAAATTACGTCAGTTATACTGCCTTAAATCTAACTTTGAAACGATATTGCAGACAACACTATTGAAGCAGACGACAATATGGCGGTGAAGCGGTAAAAACATCACGTTAAATTTGAGCATGAAAGGATTAAAGGCTGTTCTGGATAGACACTAAATGCAAAATTATACGCATCATTTGTTATTATATGAAATAAGCTGGAATCAGTATAAAAAATAATAGCGATACTTTAATCGACGATCGTCACGAACATGTACCGATAATGGAGTAAAGTTTTTGAGTCTTGGGCCCGTTTCATAAAACTGCGTACGACAAAAACGATCGTAAGTCAAAACTTTAGAATACATTAAATTTTAATTTCTGATTTCTCTATCTAATCCTGTCTTGTGACATATCTTTGGAATCGTCTTAAAAATAATTGAGACATTTATAATCTGACACGACAACATTTGTCGTACGAAGTTTTATGAAACGGGCACCTCTGATTCCCAACACTATTACATGTAGCGCCTTCTCCAAAATATGCGTACTTTAGCATGGAATGGAACTTGATATTTTACACAGAGTAGATCTAGATCAGACGCCGAATTTCTTACACGACGTCATATAATGTAGGGCTATACTGGTTCGAATGTTATAGAGAGTTTGAGTTGAGTCTGAAATCGTTCTCAAGCGAAAGCTCAAATGCTTGAGAACGATATCAGACTCATTTCAAACGTTTTATAACCTTGGACCCTGTTTACACTTACGGTGTCTGATCTGGGTCAAAACTGTTGTTAACCCCTTAACTGTCTTACCCCGAGTACAGTAGTTATCTGCAACAGTTTGGATTCTGATCAGACGCCGCGTAACGCGGCGTCTGATCAGGATCCAAACTGTTTGACACTCGTTTCAATATTTCTTAAGTCAAAATACCTAAAAATTGTTTTTTAGAAATAGAAGCAGACGAAAATTGTTTAAATTTGATGACGTCATGGCAGTGAAGAGGTTAAGCGCACACTAAGTCGAGATAGGAATGAATGAATGAATGATTGACTTTATTCAGCGAGGGTGTCAAAATGTTCTGTTTATAGATCTATAGTTGATATATGAATGTAAAACATTTATGGAGGGCCTCGTGGGAGATTAGTCGTTTGACTAAAGGCACGTTATGGGTTTCAAAGACGATCCGCTCTTTCATTATCTGTGACTTCTTCCGCATGTGAGTTATTTATCACTGGCAATCTCTGTGTGTGTCAGTTTTTGAGTGTGAGATTATAAATTATACCCGAGACCTTTATTCATGCCATGTCATCTAAAACTTAACTCCTTCACTACCCTTTCCCGAGTGCATTGGTTCTTTGCAAACAGTTTGGATCCTGATCAGGATCCAAACTGTTTGGCACTCATTATAACATTACTGAAAACGTTGAATGTGAGAAATAAAAGCAGACGACAATTGTTTCACAATTGATGACCTCATTGCAGTTAAGGGGTTAAGTTCTGATCTACAAGTTTATTTGTAAGTCCACCGTTGTGACAATGTAACCCGTCTCCTGTTAGAGTGGAGAATACATGTTTCTCCCATTTTCGCCCATGTGGGATAGGGATTTTCCCCATGTGGAATCGCTCTATCCTCCATACCACGTGACGTCGTTTATTGTTTGCCCAGCTTAACCACAAGCGCTGCATGACGCGGGTAACTAAATGACGTCATTTCTAATGACGTTACTTTAAACAACGTCAACGTTTTGGCGGAAAAAAGTGCTCACAAACTGCATTTATTTAGTTATTTGTATCATGTTTTAATGATTTAAATGGGAGAAAAAAATCCACCATTCGTTTTGTTGATGTAGGATATGAATTTCCCCCCCCCCCCCCCCCCCCCCCCCCGAGGGTCAGAAAATTCACGCAGGGACTCGGCCAGCCTCGTCCCTGCATGAATTTTCTGACCCACGGGGGGGGGGGGGGGGAGAAATTCCTATCCTACATCAACACTCGTGGTGGATTCTTATATTCCCCAATAAACGCGTTTTTTCTAGACTCAACTGTGTGCCACTCAGATTAAAATGAATCGTTACAAATATCTGAAACTTTACATTATTTACATCTTATTGCAGGGCGTTTGCGTTTCGCTTGCGTTTAAACAGGAAAGAATAACGTATTCTACATTGCACTTTTCAAATGTAAACAAGACGATGTACATGTAATTATGTATAAGTCTGGAATAAAATATGTTCTGTTCTGTATTTGAGTATATTGATGCATTTTGAAAACAGTTCAGACTTAAATCAGTGTCTGTCTTTTTACATGTACCTCACAGGATCTGCCTGCCATAATATTTCAACCATTCCTGGGGAACAAATTACCGCTTATACATGTAATGATAATAGCCGTATTCATAGTGGGCAATGTCTAATGATCATTCAGCGCTGTCTCAGTCTCTCTCTGATTCACTCACCCTCTCACTCACTCACTCCCTCCTCTCTCTCTCTCCCTCTCTCTCTCTCTCTCTCTCTCTATCTTCCCTCTCTCTCTGTCGTTCTCTGTCCTCCCAACAAGCATAATAGGTGTATTGAAAGAAAGTAGTCAGGCATATAGCGGAAAACACCGAACATTTCCATGTTTGTAAATAGCTTTTCATTCATTGCCATTTGCATGTTTACTCACCCACTTAGTAAAGCATGACTCATCAAGCAATGTTCACTGTCAGCAACATTGGCCTCCATTGGTTTATACCAGACAAAAAAAAAGAAACGTCTACTAATTTAAGTTGTCATAGCGATACATGTGGCTCGCAATTCTAGCAAATATGTTGAATAAAAATCAATGAAATGCACACATTTTTACATGGTAGACGTTTCATATTTTGTCTGGTATTATTATGTCAACACTGGTGAGTACACTCAATCCTAACGACGAGTATACTCGTCATTAACAAACAGTGTACATCTAAGCAGTATCTTTCAGGGCATGCAGGCTAGCAGAACGAAGTTGGTCTAGATCTACATGTATTAGGGCACAACTTCGACCACAATCGGATCTTAAAGAACAGTGTCGTTTCCACACCAACCATGTTTCGGTGGAAGGCATTTGCTCCGTGATGTGATGTCTCTTCGTCCGGCGCCATAACCCTAACGACAAGTATACTCGTCATCAACTAACAGTGTACCTGTGGAGAGTATTCTTTCCTCACTGCATTACCCTATGGAACCAGCTACCTTGTCAAATTGTAACCCTGCCTGATCTTGAACAGTTCAAGATGGCAGTGTTAGCATACAGTATTAGCCTGGAAACCAATGTTTTTAACCTTCACTTTTACTCTTCACTTGATAACCTTTTAACAGTGCTTTCTCTTTTATCTTCACACTACTTGATTTTCAATGTCAGGTTCTTAAACTCTCACTTTTTCTTATACTAACACTTCCGACGCGCACCCTAGCCTATAACACTCGAGAGAGGGATCGGCACTATACGAGAGATAGATATAGTATATCTCCAATGAAACAGTGTAGAATCTGATTACAGAGCTCCTGAAGGAGCCTTGTAATCAGGGTGCACTGTTTGACATTTTGAAACTAAGATCTATATTGTTAAAATCAATCATTAATAGTCAAAATGGACAAAACTTAATTGAACGTTGGAATAGCAAAAAAAAAACAGATTTCAGAGCCGAATGAGCTAGAGTCTCAAGGTGAAAATTCCAACGATGGAGTGAACATTTTTGAAAAATCAAGATATTTGTGTACCTTTTCTATGTGAAATATCAGGATTTTCCGTCCTTTTCCTTTGCCATCCAGCCGTGTTGCACATATTTGGAGTCATTCCACTCTCTGTCACATTCATTAATCACATCTACATGTATTATTTCCCTATCGGTACATGCGGGAGATGGAGATACAGTAAAACCTCTCTATTACGACCACTAAATTATGTTAATTATTAGGGTGTTTACGATAGGTGACCGCTTAAAGCAAGGTGACAGTGAAACAGAAAGCTCCTATAGGAGCTTTCTGTTTCACTGTCACCTTGCTTTAAGCTTTCACCTGTCTATTATACACTCAATTAGCCTTCGTTTTAGTGGTCGTAATAGCGAGGTTTTACTGTATATGTTTAGCCTGCTTCCGTCCGTCTATTTGTCTGTCCGCATGTCTGTTTATTTATCCATCTTCCTTTCTGTCTGTCTATCTGCCAGTATGTCTGAGCGCCAGTAGGGGATATGTAATGTTTCAACAATATCCTACTGCGGAATAAACGTTGATCTTTCCCGTTCAAACGCAAACGAAACGAGAACGCAATGCAATAAAATGTAGAAAATGGCAAAGTTTTAACATTTCTTATAATTTATGTTATTCTGAATGGCAAATAGTTTAGAGCCTGACCAGAAGCCGGGCTACCTGGCGTCTGATCTGGCTTCAAACCGTTTGCAGTGGATATAATTGTTTCAGCATAAACTCGTTTATTGGAAAGGAATAATGTCTCCTCCATTGTTCTTGTTTTTGAGGCATTTAAGTACATGTACAATTTTAGTAAGAGATTCACCGACCAAGACATGCTTTAATGGTGTGGAAAACATGAAAGACAACAATGAGAACTGTGTTTGTTAAAAGCCATTTATTTAAAAATTATAAACTTACGCTATGTAAACATATTTCATAGAAACAGTTACATGTACATGTATTGCAATTTCAAGAAGGGTAGACCGAGCCTATCTGTCATATAAGAGACTGCGCCTGGTCATGGTCTTGAAAATAGGGCGACAAAAAACCCGCTGCTCTCTATGATTCGAATTGTCCATCAATGTACATACTTACATGTATTATAGACCAAGACCACTCTCCATTTAAGAGACGAGGCAATTGGTCTTAATATTCCCTGTTTGCAATAGATCTGCTATAATTCTTATTTTGTCATGACACGGCTTACGTGTATTTTATCTGGTTTTAACGTGCGCACCAATTAACCATAAATAACATGATATGATAAACAATCAAACATGTGTCATAAATGTATCAAGTAGTAACTGTATGTACATGTACACATGGATAATACAGTAAAAACTCTCTATTACAGTGGAGAATCTGTTATTCTTTCCCGTTTAAACGCAAACGTACGCAAACGCAAAACTCTAAAACGTAGAAAAGAACAACTTTTGGACTATTCTGATATTTCATGTTTATCACGGTGGCAAACAGTTTGGAGCCTGATCAGACGCCGGGTTACCCGGCGTCTGATCTGGCTCCAAACTGTTTGCACTGGAAATAATAGTTTTATTATTAAACGTAAACGCGTTTATTGGGAAAGAATAACAGATTCTCCACTGTACGACCACTTAAAAGAAGGAATAATTGATTATATAAAAGGCAGGTGACAGCTTAAAGCAAGGTGACTGCAAAACAGAATGCTCCTACTTGGCACTTTGCTTTTACATGTACATGTACATGTAGCTCTGCCTGTCTTTAACCCTTTCGCTCTCAATGACGCTTGAAAGCGCGTTTGCAAACAATTTGGATCCTGATCAGACGCCGCGTAACGCGGCGTCAGATAAGGATCCAAACTCTTTGATACTCGTTTTGAAATTTCGTTAGTCATACTGCCTTATCTTTTAACTTTGAAACGATATTGCAGACAACAAACCTGAAGCAGACGACAATGAAACGGTGAAGGGGTAAATATCTCTCGAAAAGATTGAGAGTGAAAGAGTTAAAGCACATAAAGTTAACCCAGTTTAGTGGTCGTACATGTAACATGGACCTTCACACAATGGTGTAAATTATCTAATCATTGTTATCAGTGATATCTATAATAAATTCCTGAAAACAGGTACAACAACACATACACTCGGCACACTTTTGTCATCACAATATTATTTGTCAGTAGTTCTGCGTAGGGTTATCAATGTTGAAAAAGGGAGATTTATTATTGCATTTGTAGCATCACAACATATACAAATCGGTTCGGTGTTTAAAACAGCTGAAGTTTGCTCTATCGCTGTCAAATTGATCGTGAGATATTAACCTTTCACTGTTTCATTGTCGTCTGCTTCTATTCCGTTGTTTACCAGATCGTTTCAAAGTAAGATTCAATTTGTAATCGACTTAAAGCATATCGATACGAGTGTCAAACAGTTTGGATCCTGATCAGATGCCGCGTTACGCGGCGTCTGATCAGGATCCAAACTGTTTGCTCATGCGCTTTTTGGTGTCATTAGGAGTGAAAGGGTTAAAAGGCGGCACAGTGTTTTTGAGTATTTATTTCTGAACTTGTTACAGAATTAAATTAATCTTGAGATATAGTCTAAATATTCTAATTTTCTTCAATAAAAGTATCTTAATCTGCGCCTGAGCACGATGTGCGTTTCTTTTTGTGCTGAGTGTACAGTGGAGAATCTGTTATTCTTTCCCAATAAACGCGTTTACGCTAAAACTATTATTTCCAGTGCAAACAGTTTGGAGCCAGATCAGACGCCGGGTAACCCGGCGTCTGATCAGGCTCCAAACTGTTTGCCACCGTGATAAACATGAAATATCAGAATAGTCCAAAAGTTGTTCTTTTCTACGTTTTAGTGTTTTGCGTTTGCGTACGTTTGCGTTTAAACGGGAAAGAATAACAGATTCTCCACTGTACATGCACAACGTGCCAGTTTAACAGTAAATGGGTACTTTATTTCCAATTAAACTGCCAACGGCGCCAAAAGGCGACTTTGAAAACAGTTATGCGGTGTCTGATCAGGATCAAAACTGTTTGACACTCGTATCAACAGTTCTTCAGTCAAAACAGCCCTAAATCTGACTGATAATATAGTATACATGTACGACACTGCCAAATTGAATGCAGACGATATTTTGGCGGTTAGAGAGTTACATGTAAGCAGACGATAAAACTTGGTAGGGAAAGAGTGAAACGAAACGAAATACAAACGCAATGCAATGTAATGTAAAAAATGATTACAGTCGAGAAATCGTTATTCTTTCCCGTTTAAACGCAAATGAAACGCAAACGCATAGCAATAAAATGGAGAAAAAGACAACTTATTGACAATCCTGACTTTTTATTTTAACCTGAGTGGCAAACAGTTTGGAGTCTGGTAAGACGCTGGGTTACCCGGCGTCCTATCTGGCTCTAAACTGTTTGCAGTGGAAATAAACGTTTTAGCGTAAACGCGTTTATTGTGAAAGAATAATACGTTCTCCACTGTAGTAGTCTTCTACAGAACGTCGGGAACCAGACCAGAGTCCTTCCTACCTTGGCACGTGACCTGATTTTATAAATCTCGAGAGACGCACGGATTCCAGTTTACCCATATGCAGTTCATTCATCATGTCATCCACGGTGATATTTGCCAGAATCTCTCCATCTAACTGCTCTTCTCGGAAAGCAGCTTCATATTTGTCAAGCTTCAGCCAATGCAACGCTTCAGCAACTTGGTCTATGGTGAATTCATTTATGTTGAAAGACTTTGTATTTTCACTAGTCGACTCCTGCTGAGACTGCGAATGTTTTTGCCCAATTGACGGTTCGTTGATTGGTAGCTGTGATCGCCGCTTGCACTTGGCGCGTAATGTATCGTTGGCAGTGTGTACTGTACGATGAGGGATACTAGCTGGGACTGGTGGCAGCGGTGGAAACCTTTTGGCACAGCCTTTGTCCTCGTCGCTGAAAATGTAAATCTGGTTTTAAGTAACTTCCCAGTGAAGTAGCGTATAAACCTTTTTAAGACAAATGATAGCTTAATGCAGGATGGAACATTGCAAAGTTTTGAAAATGTTGACTCGTTTTAGTGTGAAAGGCAAATAGTTTGGAACTTGATCTGACGCCGAGTCACTCTAATTGGGCTCCAAACTGTTTGCCATGTACGTAAGATCTATTGACAATAAATGACATCTTCTCCATAGTACGACAGTCAAATGAAGACTTGCATGTATTGATACAGTGGAGAATCTGTTATTCTTTCCCAATAAACGCGTTTACGCTAAAACTATTATTTGCAGTGCAAACAGTTTGGAGCCAGATCAGACGCCGGGTAACCCGGCGTCTGATCAGGCTCCAAACTGTTTGCCACCAAGATAAACAAGAATTATCAGAATTGTCCAAAAGTTGTTCTTTTTTACGTTTTAGTACTTTGCGTTTGCGTGCGTTTGCGTACGTTTGCGTTTAAAAGGGAAAGAATAACAGATTCTCCACTGTACCGGTGCATACCGACCGTACCTTAAATCAGGCTTAACGTTAGCAAGAAGCTCCTATAGGAGCTAGAATTTTTGCTTTTTTCATCTTCCAAAACTAAAACAAGACAATGTGGAATATGTGGAGCTCAGTAAAGATATCCCCTGGCTGACTGCTTCATTCATTGAGCCCTGGAACTGCATATGGACAATATTCAGTTTCTTTAACGTCGGTTATATTTCTAAATCCCACCGGAGCCCTCTCATCGGGGTCTACATTGTTTGCATATTACAACTGTTCTCTTCACAGTAAAGGATACGTATATGCGTAACTATAAAGGTTAGTGCAGGAATATCGCCTATTCAGAAAACCAGGGCTTCCATAACTTGACATGAAAAATCCTAAGATTTCCAAATTTGCATTTTTCAAGTGCGATTTTACGAATCGTACCTTTACCCCATAGCCTTTTTCTTGTTTTATTGACATGCGACTACTTAAAGCAGGCTGTAAGTAAAGTAGAATGCGCCTTATGGTGCATTCTGCTTTACTTTCAGCCTGCTTTAATCTACCATGTACTGGGAAAAAATCCGGAGATTTAGGAAAAATCCGGAGAAATGGCAGCCCTGGAAAACAGCTGCCCACATTTTTTTTAAATGGTCTGTATAATGTGCCATTTTGATTGAAAATATATCAGTGTCAAATAGTTTGGCTCCTGGTCAGACATCGTAATTAACGGCATCAGATCTAGGGCCCGTTTCATAAAACTTCGTACGACAAATGTAAGCGTTAGTCAGATTATAAAGTCTAAATTATTATTTATTTCTCTATGTAATCATGTCTTGTGAAATCTCTGTGGAATCGTCTTTGAAAAGACGATTCCAAAGAGATGTCACAACACAGGGTTAGATGGAGAAATCAGACATTAAATGTATTTTAAAGGTTTTAATTACATGTACGACCGCTTTTGTCGTACGAAGTTTATGAAACGGGTCCCTGGATCTAAACTGTTTGCAAATATCTTTCAATTCGCGACAGGTATACTTATTCTATACAAATAGTGTAACTGTAGAGAGTCCTTTTCAAACAAAACCCAAATTAGAGGGTTCATCACGAACCCTCTCCGCTTGTCATTTCGCAATATACATTGTGTTGTAGATTTAACCCTATGTATATACAGTGGAGAAAACGTTATTCTTTCCCAATAAACGCGTTTACGCTAAAACTAGTATTTGCAGTGCAAACAGTTTGGAGCCAGATCAGACGCCGGGTAACCCGGCGTCTGATCAGGCTCCAAACTGTTTGCCACCAAGATAAACATGAATTATCAGAATTGTCAAAAAGTTGTACTTTTCTACGTTTTAGTGTTTTGCGTTTGCGTACGTTTGCGTTTAAACGGGAAAGAATAACAAATTCTCCACTGTAGTAAACACAATTTAGAATAGACGTAAAACTGAAACTGGATTTGTCATTTAAATGTTCAGGGGTCAATAACATAGTTTTACCCATTTCTCCATAAATACGCCTTTTTAACGCATTTAATTTATTCATCCACTGAACAAAAAAGTTGCACTTTATACAGTCATGAATGTGCACCGTAAGAAATACGGTAGTTCCTTTATCCTGTCAGATTGTAGCTTAAAACAGGCTGCTGAAGTCACTTGTCTTCAAAACTTACCTATTGGGTGAATTGTTAAACCGTTCACTGCCTTACCCCGAATACAGGGCTGCCATTTCTCTGGATTTTACCGAAATCTTCGGATTTTTATCCTAGTAGATGGGAGCTTAAAGCAGGCTGAAAGTAAAGCAGAATACCCATTAAGGCGCAATCTGCTTTACTTTCAACCTGCTCTAAGTAATTTAGTATTACAAAGAATTTTCATGATCAAGTTATGGCATTCGGCCTGCGAATACATTTGTACAATGGTTAATTGAAAACAGGTTAAATCCTAATCAGACGCTGCGTAACGTTGCGTCTGATAAGGAACCAAACTGTTTGACATTCATTTTAATATTTCTTCAATCCAAATTAAATACCTAAACTTTAAGTTTGAGAAACCAAAGCAGACGGCAATTGCTTGAAGCCGATAACGTCATCATGACAGGAAAGGCGTACAGTGGATAATGTGTTATTATTTCCCATACGCTAAAACGTTTATTTCTACTGCAAACAGTTTGGAGCCAGATCAGACGCCGGGTAACCCGGAGTCTGATCAGGCTCCAAACTGTTTGCCACTCAAGTTAAAATGAAAAGTCAGGATGGTCAATAAATTGTATTTTTTCTCCATTTTATTGCTATGCTTTTGCGTTTCGTTAAAAAAAACGGGAAAGAATAACGTTTTTCTCGACTGTAATGCGTACCTGTGTGGTTCCGTTTCTTCGTATATACTGTCTTCGTCCTCGTCCTCGGTGATAGGAAGGGGTTGGGCTTTTCTCTGAGTGATATTTGTGGTGCCCTGTGGTTTAGTAATTGGCTTAACTACGGCTTGAGGCATACCCGTGTTTTCATATGGTTTCTTGTTCTTCTTGAAAAATTTGCTCTCTCTTTTCACTTTTTCCTCACATTGGGGCTTTTTAGGCACGGGCGGTGGGGGCGGCCCGGATTGTTTCTTTTTGTCATGTGATTTAAAAAAGCCTGTCAATGAATAGACCTTTTTGTTTTGTTTATTGTCTTGTGATTTGTCAGTCTGTTGTGTACATGTATTGAAGTTCGAGGTGCTTGCAGTACCAGATGTTGGCTTCCGTGGTGCACGGGCGGGCAGTTCCGGGGGTTCAAAGGGTTCTTCGTAATCGCCAGTGGATTCGTCACCTGCGCACAAATTGATATGAGATTAAACATTCCTACGGCGGACCAAACTATTTTTCTGATTGTCCACAATAATAGAAATTAGCGAACAGTATATATCCACAGGGACGCGACACGATTGATTTTTGAGAAAAAAATGTCACAACTGATCGCCAGTATAGTCTCATTCTATCTCGACACAACTAGGCATATCATGAATAATAATTGATGAAACGACACCCTTTTTCCATTTCTGTCTAGCTAATATAATACCCTTCCATAAAAACATAACTTTAAACCAACTATAAGCATGCTCTTTCAACAGTAACTGCGTCTACTTACTGAAATCACCGATTTTTTTTAAAACGGGACAGGTGTTCGTCCCTGGCCGACACAGCATTGACCACTACTGTACGCTTGTTTCGGCGGTAATATCGAGCATAACAGTTCTACAGTTCCATGTATATACGTTTTTGACACCGATCAAAGCTGATTTCTTCTCAAAACATTGCCGTACCAACAACAAATTCACATGTTTACATGTACTAGCTCTTCAGTAAAGCTCTTCGTACCGAACACATGGACGCGACACGATTGATTTTTGAGAAGAAAAAAATGTCAGAATGTATATATGCAATTTTTTTATACAATTTAGTGTTTTGCGTTTGCGTTTCGTTTGCGTTTAAACGGGAAAGAATAACGTGTTCTTCACTGTAAGTACATCTCATGTCAAACTTACTGTCCTCTAAGGGTGCCGGGTGTTCCAGGTTTAGTTCTAGCGCAGAGTAAATCGTCGTGTCATCATCTTTACTGTACTTTGTCATGTCTGAAATAAACGAGCAGTGATTGATTGATTGGTTGATTGGTTGATTGATTGATTGATTAATTGATTGCATGAACTGATGGATGGATTGATTGATGGATGGATGGATGATTTGATGAATGGGTGGATCGATGGATCAATTGATTGATCGATGGATGGTTTGGTTGATGGATGGATGGATTGTTTGATTGCTTGTTTAATTGATTGATTGTTGGGATGTAATGGGATGGGATGTGATGGGGTTGGGCGGGTTGGAATGGGATGTATGGATGGATGGGAGGATGCATGGACTGATGGATTGATGGATGGATGATGGTAAGAAGTTTTCTACAACAATAACGCCTGAAACTTAAGAACAGTGGTAACACAGTATTCTTTCTCATGATAAACGTTTCGGGTGACAGGGGCCTGTATAAGCGTAAATTGATTATTTTAACTCTTTCCTCCCTGAAACTTGAAATGGACAATTCCAGTTTCCATTTTAGTCTAGTCTATTTCTGACTTTTAAGGGTTGCTTTTGTCAATGTTTGACATTATGACAAACAGTGAAGACCCTGATCAGAGGGCTCATTTCGGAGCCCTCTGATCTGGGTCTTCACTGTTTGCACAGGACAAGTGTAATATTCACTTGTACACTGTTTTAAAAGGACGCATATATGCGGGATTAGGGTTCAAAGGGTTCAGAAAAGGATTTATGCTTTTAAAAACACACATTTAAAGAAATATATTTGTGATTCGAACACGGGTGGAGAAGGCAAACTGAAATATACCCTAAAATGTATAGGCGCGTTAACTGCCGTTAAGCCAAGCGACCACGGTAATATTCGTATCTAACAATCATTTTATCTTACGTATTTGAATGTATATAGCGAAGATTAACACAAAGATCTACTGTATCCCAGGTCGTTGTAGAAAAACGCTAAATGATATCTAAAAAAATAAAAATAAAGGACTATTTTAGACTGGTCATATTTGTGCAATGCCATGTGCGTGACAATATCACACATTTAACCTTTTTAAGTATCTTAGTATTTTGCAAATACATTGAAGACCATCCGGTTTTCAGAATCCTAAGATTTATTTTTCTTACTGTTCTAATAGTTTGGGA
Organism: Gari tellinella; assembly: GCA_922989275.2. NCBI lineage: Eukaryota > Metazoa > Mollusca > Bivalvia > Cardiida > Psammobiidae > Gari > Gari tellinella. Next base: position 11,427,641 of record OV277872.1, read on the forward strand.
GTAACCAGCATTGTGCTTGTGTTCAGCTACGGCAACCAGCGAAATACTCACCCGGATTACCTTTGGTTTTGTCGTACACCTCTCCGTTGGTATTCACCTGTATTTGAAGTTTTAACAGGAACGCGTTGTACTCTTCTTTGGATTTGTTTTTGATGCCGGTTATTGGCGTTGCTGTCATCTTGTCTGATAGGCTCATCAGACAACCAGTCGAGTTCATCTTCAGCTCTTGTGGGTAAAAGGCGAAATAATTATAAAGGTGTCATTATGCCTACTACAATGGAAATAGAGGATCTTACTTGAGTGCTCATTATTTATAATTTTTAGTAAACGAGTTGATCAAAAAAATATGAGGCGAGCTTTTGCGATTCTATTTATCACACAACAACTTTGAACAATTATTAAATCAAATGAAGCCGTTCTTCGTAGTATTTCTGCTATATAGATTTTCCGCCAAAACCTGACGTTGTTTACGGTAACGTCATCGCAAATGAAGTCATTTGATGACCCGCTACATGCAGCGCGTGTGGACAACTAGGTTAGGCCGAAGCCCAAAAACGATATTGCACTACTTGTAGTAGATTACGATATTTATATAATGGCTTTATTCCACTCCCAGACCGCAAGTTATGGGATAAAAGACTTAACTATTTCCCCATGAACGCGTTAAAGCTTAAACTACTACGTTCATTGCAGACAGTTTGGTATAGCGGTGTCTGATCAGGCTCCAAAAAGTTTGCCACTACGATTAAAATAATTTGTCTACAATTGTCTAACCTTTCTACGTTCTGCTGTACTGTGTTTACGTTTAAACGGAATAAATATCGTCTTCTCTACTGTATGTTGAAACTATGCTATGTTTGCATACAAAGGAAAACTTGAAAATAATAATCAAGAAGCTACATGTAGCCTTTCATTCAGCTTTGATTTTTTAACTATAAACGTAGGTATATTTAGATTTCAATATTAACTTTATATTAATGTATACGTTCGGTATATGTGTTTTTATTATATACCTTTCTACAAAACAGGCAAATACAAGCCCCACAATCTTTTTCCGTATCAGATGATCCGTATCAGATGGCATATATGCTACACGGTATTGCCGGGACTACTTTTATGCTACACAAGTTATACACAATCGATGTATATAAAGAACCGGTGCGCGTGACGTTTCGGAATTCCCGATGTTGATGCTATTTTTAATAACAAGAAGACATTGAACTTGCTTACGTTTTCTCCGTCTGCTGTCAAACAAAAGAGAAAATGGAAGGAATGAAAGAGAATTACGGAACTTCCAAATAGAATTAAGCTTAAAACAGTTCAAGTCATACTCTAATACGCTTAAATGAAGGTTACTTGAGAAAACAACACTGCTCAATCGAGCCGATAAAAAAATGGCGGACTTCTACAAAAAAGTCATTATGTATTAATACGCACTAGCTGTTTAACATATGCATATGGTTATTCGGTTGAATATATAGCGTTTTGCAGATATAGTCTCGATTTTAAGCTACTTTAAATGAAATTTTATAGAAAATAAATAAATTGAAATAAGGTACATAATAAAAGGAACATCACCACAGTGTGTGATCCGGGCTCTTGTATCAGTTCTCGTTGGCTGTGTATTCCAGATCACACTCGAGGCTTCGCCTCTCGTGTGATCTGGAATACACAGCCAACGAGAACTGATACAAGAGCCCGGATCACACACTGTGGTGATATTCCGTTTATATTTCCCTTGGGAATATTCTAAAGAACAAAATTCTGCGAAACTAATAATAATAATAATAATAATAACGACTTTATTTCTTGTAGATTACATATTTGGTATCAAATAAACAAACAAACCAATTTTAAATATGGACACAAATTAAACGTTTCGCCTTCGTTTTGCACACTATTCTACACATCTAAACTTCATACATATTTATTCTAAAATAGAACTAAAACAAAACAAAACGTTAGCTACACCCCACGTTGAGGCCGACGCGACTGCCGAAGACTATGGCGGATGGCTATACCTTACATGTGGGATTGCTTTCGCCTACTTCATTGTCGCGGTACGAAATCTTGTTGGGGACCAACAATTTGTTTCTGTTTTAGAAATTTAGAAAACGTTACACGTTGCAATATTTCGAAACATATGCGATGGCTCTAATAGAACACGTACACGTATTTTCAAGGCGGAAACTGTTTAGTTTGCACCGGGGATAAGTTTGACGACATTGAAAAATGCGACATCGTATCTGTCATGACGAAGAACCATCTTTTTCCGATATTGGTTGGCGACTCGCTGTTGGTCGCAAGGAAAGTGCAAACGTGCACCTTCAATTTAACTTCCAAATATGTTACTATATGATTTGTGAACAGAATGTCGCGAAAAAGATGAGAGAGAGTAACCTTGCAGTTTCGCCTTTTTCCAACGTTTAAACAAAGTCGGGGAAAAACGTGAAGTGCAAGAGTACAAGGTTACATTCTGGCAATTTCTTTCGACATTTTTACAATAGAATACTAAAGGATTCGTGGACAAAATATAGTGAAAACATGCGAGAATATAGCGTTGCACTTTCGCATCTTTTTTCGGAGTTTAAAACAAAAATGTTTAAACAGAACAAAATTTGTTGACCTTAACTGGATTATGTATATCGGGGCGAGACAAACTAATTTTGAAAAGATTGCTGTTTGCTTTCATTTTCTAATGTTGAGGATATGTTGACTAAAGTAACATTCTAATGGATGCCAAAACATTTAGATCCTGACCAGACGCCACGCAAGACGGCATCTGGTAAGAATCCAAAATGTAGGAAATAACTGTTACATGTATGTAAGGTTTAACTGAGTCGTCATCATTTTTACAAAGGACACGTCATTTTCTACATTTTATAACATTATGTTTCCGCTTTATTTCGATTGAACGACAGAAAGATACCTGTGCCGTCTATGCAATTCACCATCAAGTAGTTTTCTTCGTACTTCTCTCTGATTAATAGGTTGCCAAGGTTACGGACTTGTTGAGTGCAGGAGTCAATTCTTACGGTGCCCCCCTCATTGGCAAACTTCACCAATACCGGAAGCTCGTTCTCAGCAAGAATCTGGGACATGGTTTGTTGCGCTCCCGCTGAAAGAAGATTTTAAGGTTGAGGACCACTAATGAGATTGTACCAACACCGGTACTTATCTCTTTCCTCCCTGAAACTTCAAATGGACAATCCCAGTTTCCATTTTAGTCGAGTCCATTTTTGACTTTTAAGGGTTGTTTTTGTCAATGTTTTGTATTTTGACAAACAGTGAATTCCCAGATCAGAGGGCTCCTTAAGGAGCCCTCTGATCTTGGTTTTCACTGTTTGCATAGGACAAGTGCACTTTTAACATGTATACAATGTACTGTTTCAAAAAGGACGCCTATGTGTGGGACTTAACTTACATCTACAGCGATTAGCCATTCTCGTCATATATCGAGCCGTTCCGAAAAATGATTTACAATGAATTTTACAAACTAATCTTTACTATTTTGGAAATGAAGCATTGTACCAAGCATGATTAAAACCGGCAAAGTTTGTTCGAATTATCACATAAATAAACCGAATGCACCGACAAACAGGCAAACAGACAGACAGACAGACTGACGGACGGATGGATGGACAGACAGACAGATAGACAGACGTTCTTATGACATGGTTTTTGCTTGGTTATAGGTACAGTGGTAAAATCGTGATTCTTTACCGTTCAAACGCAAACGAAAATCAAACGCAGTGTATAAAATATAGAAAATGGCACGCAAACGCAATGTAAGAAACTATATCATTAGAAAATGGTGTTTTTTTATATAAATTTATATCAATTAATGTTATTCTGAGTGGCAAACAGTTTGGAACCTGCATGATTAGACACCGGGTTACCCGGCGTCTGCTCGGGATCCAAATTGTTTTCAATGGACATCATAGTTTTAGCATATGGGAAAGAACAACGTATTATCCACTGTATAATAAATAATTTGCGATCGGCTGGCTTACCGGTGGTGTGTCCACGGACCTTTTTGAAGGCATGATGTGTATTCACGGGCAATGTGTAGTAATTTAGGTCGGTAGCCCGGGCTGACCTGGAGTCTGTACATATCACCCTGGGCTGGGAGCTGTAGCAGTGAATCCTGATCACCTTTCAATATACAGTAAAACATGTATTACATTTGAGAATACCTTAAAATATCCCGTTTAACCGATTACCCCATAGCCTGTTTCTAGATTTGAAGACAGGTGACCAGTTAAAGCAGGCTGAATATAAAGCAGAATGCGCCTGAAGGCACATTCTACTTTACTTTCAGCCTGCTTTAAGCTACAATCTGCTATAGGGTATAGGAAACACATTCGTATGGTACATTATCAAGACTGTATAAAGGGCAATAATTTTCTTCAGTTGAGGAATAAATTAAAATGTGTTAAAAGATTTAGTTAGGGAGTAGTGGGTTAAACGAAATTATATGCAATGCATTAAATTGAAGACAATAACAGTTTTCAGGCAACGAAAATAATGTTTTTAGCATCGTTTATTGTGTCCTTGAAACAACATACCTGTTGTGTAGAGGAGAGGACTTAAGCAGCATCACTCTGGTCAGTGTTTGCTCTGTTTGCAACTCGATGTCTGATAAGAATCCAAACTGTTTGACATCCATTAAAATCACTTCAACCAAAACTTCAACCAAAAAATTGAATTTGGCATTAAATAAGCGGACGATAATTTTGGCGATTAAGCAGTTAAGCAGACGATACTATACCGGTGACAGGGATAAAGCATACGATACATTTGCCGTTTAGAAGAGTCACTCGTCGACCCTTGAAACTTCAAATGGTCAACTCTAGTTTCCATTAAATTCTAGTCCATTTTAACCATTTAGGGTTTTTTACTATATATATTGCAAACGACTAAACAGTGATGACACAGATCAGAGGGATTCTGTAAAAGATCGCTGGTACAGTGGAGAATCTGTTATTCTTTCCCAATAAACGCGCTTACGCTAAAACTATTATTTGCAGTTCAAACAGTTTGGAGCCAGGTCAGACGCCGGGTAACCCGGCGTCTGATCATGCTCTAAACTGTTTGCCACCAAGATAAACAAGAATTATCATAATTGTCCAAAATTTGTTCTTTTCTACGTTTTAGTGCTTTGCGTTTGCGTACGTTTGCGTTTAAACGGGAAAGAATAACAGATTCTCCACTGTAAGGTCTACATTAAGGGTTTTTTACGATATATATTGCAAACGACTAAACAGTGATGACACAGATCAGAGGTCTACACGGTTTCATGGTGTAAGTATACTACAGTGCTCCCTCTCTACAACGACATTCAATGGTAGACAAAAATAGTGTGCGTTGTTCGAAGGGAGTCGTTATAGGGAGGGAAATTGTTATACATTTGCAAACAGCTTAAATCAAGATCAGACGCCGCGTAACGCGGCGTCTGATCTGAATACAAGCTGTTTGTCACTCGTCATTGTTATTTTTTCAGTCAAAATGGCTATTATGTCATGATTCTTGGAAAAAACCGCAGACAAGAATTTTAAGCGGACGACATTGCAGCCGTGAATAGGTTTGACATTGTCCTGTTTAGGGAACTGCGACAAGGGTCGTTGTAAGGAGGGAGTCTCTGTTGGAAGGGCCGTTACAGGGAGGGAACACTGTATTCAAAGGTACATTATTTGTCATGGATACGTATACTCGTTACTAGAGTTCAGTAAATTTAGAAAAAAAATAGCTAGACTGATTGTTATCAAGGAAGTGTAAGTTGAGGCCTGTGAGACAAGCGTATCTGGTGCAAATATACTTGTTTGACTTTTTCACTGCAAACGGCGCCAAAAGACGACTTTGCAATCAGTTTGGATCCTGATCAGACCCCGCGTAACGTGGCGGCTGATAAGGACCCAAACTGTTTACAGACGCGCTGTAAGGCGTCATTGAGAGTGCCAGGGTTAAGCCAATTGAATAGATGACTGCGCGTATCAAGCTGTAAATAAACTATTATGTAATTACAATGTTATTGAAGCAGTACTTTGTTTGTTTTAGACATTGCGATTGTATGAGTAATGCGCAATTCTTATACAAACATAGATTAAACCCATGTTTGGCTTCTACCAATGCGTGTCGGTGAAGACGTTAGAATAAATATAATAACTGGTGACAAACAGCTTGAATCCAGATCAGACGCCGCGTTAACTGGCGTCTGATCTGGATTCAAACTGTTTGCAAATGTAAGCCAAGTCTAACTTCCCCTCTCTATAACGACTCCCTCCTAACAACGCACATAATCTGTGTCTCCCGTTGGATGTCGTAATAGAGAGGGATCACTGTACACGCAAATCATTGTAGAAAATATTAACCTTTTGAAAACGTTGGTTACCCTTTAACCCTCAATTACCCTATAAAGCGCGTTTGAAAACAGTTTGGATCCTGATCAGACTCCGAGTAACGCGGCGTCTGATCAGGATCCAAACTGTTTGATACTCGTTTCGAAATACCGTAAGTCACATTGCCTTAATTCTACAGTGGAGAAAACGTTATTCTTTCCCAATAAACGCGTTTACGCTAAAACGTTTATTTCCATTACAAACATTTTGGAGCCAGATCAGACGCCGGGTAACCCGGCGTTTGATCAGGCTCCAAACTGATTGCCACCAAGATAAACATTAATTATCAGAATTGTCAAAATGTTGTACTTTTCTACGTTTTAGTGTTTTGCGTTTGCGTACGTTTGCGTTTAAACGAGAAAGAATAACCATATCGAAACGATATTGCAGACAAAATGCATCTTTATTGACTCCTCGGCAATTCATGATAGACGTTTTTGTGATTTTACTTGAAACTCCGAGCTCTTTGCAGGCTTTGGAATGTTTTCGTCTGCAACTGTTGTCGTCTGCTATTGCTAAAACAAGAATTATCAAACTTTCTATTCAAAACAGGGTCAGAATATCAAGCAGTTTTGTCCCTGATGAGACGCTACATAACGCGGCGTTTCATCAGGAACCAAAATGTTTGCAAAGGCTAAAATGTATTCCTCGCTAGCATGATAAGAGTAACTATTAATACTTGAAAATGGTGTTTGAAATTATTCTGTTTTATTTGCATTGCTGTGATTGGCTTTAACTTTGTTTGTTCTATGCAAATAGATAACACTATTTATATCTATAGAATATCCCCTTGACTGCCTTACTTCAATACGGCGTATGATCAGGATCCAAACTGTTTGACGCGCTTTTAAATATTTCTTTTATCAAAATTCCAAAAATTAAAATTTGAGAAATAAAGTAGACGGCACCTACTTAAACCAGATGACGTCATGGCAACGAAAGGGGCAAATTTCAGAGGTCAATGAGTTTTCACGTGCAATTACAAGGAATAATGTTGGGATTTTGTTACCTGAAAGTTATCGAAACAGTCGAATATTGTCTCGCCGCATTGCCCGTCTATGATAACAGCTAACATAGGAAAGTTGCGTCTGTTTTCGCTAAAAAACATTTTCAGCGGGACTGCACCGTCTTCATTGAAGATGAACAGGTGCGCTGCACAACTGAAATAGTCACAATTGACATATATTTTAAACAATTGCCGTCCGCTTTTATTTCTGAAAATAAAAAATAAGGTGTTTTGACTTAAGACATTGAAATAGTGCCAAACAGCGTAACGCAGATGAGGATCGGTACGGTTTGCAAATAACTACAGTGAAACCCCTCTAAACCGGAACCCCTAAATACCGGAATTCTCTCTAAACCGGACGAAAACTTTGGTCCCGTTTCCAACCCTTCTTTATTCTAACACATTACAACATAAATATGCCTTTTAACGCCTTGGATATATTCCTTCACTGAAGAAATGACATTCACGGATATGTATCATCAGAAATATTTTCTATTTTCTAGCAGATGATAGCTTAAAGCAGGTTGAAAGTAACGCAAAATGCGCATTAAGGCGCATTCTGCTTTACTTGCAACCTGCTTTAAGTGATCAGCTATAACCTGCTTTAAGTGATCAGCTATCTTCCATACTAGAAACAGGCTATGGGTGTAAACCCCTCTAAACCGGAAACCCCTATAAACCGGACATTTATTTTGTCCCCTTACATGTCCGGTTTAGAGGCGTTTCACTTTATTGTCTACTCGCGTTAAAGCGCGTTTGAAAACAGTTAAGGTCCTGATCAGACGCCGCGTAACTCTTATCGATAATTATTAAATCACACAACCTTAAATCTAACTTTGAAATGTGTCTTGCAGACAACAATAAATAGGCAGACGACAATAAATCGGTGACGGGGTAAAAATCTCCCGAATAATTTAATCATGAAAGGATTATGGTAGTGAAGGGGATGCATCAATACTTGTGTGTTACTATTCCAGAGAATTCCTCTGAAGACGGAGCATGGCTGCCTATATGGCGAGGTAATTGAAAACAGCTATGCACGTAATCCTCCAGCTTGACAGACAATAATGTCTGTACCAAGCTGTCCTGTGAGTGTTAAGCACAGGTACGCCAACAACAACAACAACAACAACTATTCCAGAATTATAATTTTCTAACATTTCTTTTCAAAGCAAGTTCACCCTTTGCCTGCTGGTCGCGACTTTATTGATGTTTGCAAACAGTTTAGATCCAGATCAGACACCGCGTAACGCGGTGTCTGATCTGGATCCAAACTGTTTGACACTCTTCTTTAGGTTTCTGTACTTAAAAAATGTATAAATCTAAATTTAACAAACTTTGCAGACGACAATTTCGAAGCAGACGACATCACCGCAGGATAAGAGTTAACAATATAATTGCCCATGGGGAAACAGCACCAGGGGATCATTTCCCAATTCCAACAAAAGTAATATATAGTCCAGGCACTGAAAAAGGAAACGGCACTTTGAGTCAATAACATACCCACATTATAAAGACAGACACTATGGCTGTAACAGAGCTCCAGATAAGATGGCTTATATTGAATAATTCCAATATTCTAGTTTAGACTAAAGTCGTTCTCAAGTATCTGACCAAGCAATGCTTGAGAACACACTCACACTCAACTCAAACGCTTCATAACCTTAGAGCCAGGCTGTAGTGACAAAAATCTGCTACAAAATATGAAAAATATAGACTCAATCAATGAACATAACCATTCCTAAGACAGGAGACCTTCAGCAGTGCCAGAACAGAACAACAAGACAATACGCCTCATCAATCATCCCAATAAAGTCACGTTCAAAGTCATCTTGAATAGTCACAGAAGAACAAGCAGGATTCAGAGCTACGTAGACGTAGCGACACAGAATAGATAGTCAACCTCAGAAATATCTGTAACATCATTGTTTGAGTTCTTTTTTAACACTGCTAGAAGGGTACATGTATATTTATGCAGACAGTTTCGTGAACTGGTCTGTTCACTTGATCACTGGCGACTGAACTGTAGTCGATTGGGTATTACTTCCCTTTGCTACTACCGGAAGTGGTAGTAAACAAAGGGTTGTAAACCTTGCTGAGTCGGAACGCCCCCTCGTCCCGGTTCATCACGCTGGGGTTAGCTCTGATCTGGATGGCCTCCCTTTTTTATGTTCCCCTAGTCTTGTTTTTAACTTACGTCCAGTCTCCCCAATACAGCTCTTTGTGCAATTTTCACATTTGATCTGGTAGACAACGTTACAAGATTCCTGTTTGTCTATGATGTCCTTTGGATGCACTAGTAAGTTGCGAAGAGTCTGGTGGGGCTTTTGAGACACCGCTATCTTGTGGCGCTGGAACACACTTTGGAGGGTTCAGACACTCCACTTATGTATGGAAGGACCACCACACCTTTGGATATTTCCCTTTCCTCACTCGAATTTTTGTTTACTGACGCCTTCTTATGTTTGTCTTTCACCCTTTTGAATGTCCAATCAGGGTATCCGCACTTCTTTAAGGCTGCCTTAATGTGTACCTCTCCCTTCACTCTGTCCTCTGATTAAGTAATTACTGTGTTGCACCTGCCAAACAATGTTTTGATCACTCCAAGTTTATGTATTAATGGGTGGTGAGACTGGAAATGTAAATACTGATCAGTATGTGTCTTTTTTTCTATACATGAGGACCTTCAGGGAGCCGTCTTGCTTCCTTACGATTAGGGTGTCGAGAAAAGGAATACTCTTCTCGGCCTCCTCCTCGTAAGTAAACTTGATACTACCAGTATCATCTACTGCATTGAGGTGTTCTGTGAGTTGTTCTACCTTCCCTCTTCTGATGAGCTCTAGTATATCATCGACGTACCGTTTTCTTTGTTTACTGCCACTTCCGGTGGTAGCAAAGGGAAGTAATACCCCATCGACTACAGTTCAGTCGCCAGTGATCAAGTGAACTGACCAGTTCACGAAACTGTCTGGGTAAATATACCTTTCTAGCAGTGTTAAAAAAGAACTCAAACAATGAAGTATAATACCTGCTAAATGAACCTATTCGCAAATCTGTAACATCAGCAAAATCTACACCATGTGTCCATTGCAAGAAGGGTTTGACATAGTTTGGAATGCAGCAATATGGGCAACCATGGGAAAGTATGATATCAGTGAGAATCTGACCAAGGCCATACAACAGCTGTATGACATAGCTTGTAGTGCTTCATTCATTAGTGGGAATAATTGAGAATTAGTTGAAACATTCAGAATCCCAGATGGAGTCAGGTAATGTTGGCTTCTGTCACCAACTCTCTTCAACATCTTGGAGCGACTCATGTCCGAGGCCTTGGACGAACTCGAAAACGAAAAAACTGTCAGCATTAGAGGAAGAAACATCACAAACTTGCGCTTTTCCGGCGATATTGATGGACTGGCATTGAAGTGCAATGCCTCAACCAATCATCCGCTAACTTTGGGATTGAGATAAGTACTGAAAAGACCTAATTATTAACAACACAGAAGACTCTTGAAGACGGCACTGAGACTAGACACGTTAACAGCATACTTCAAGTACCTGGAATCTGTTGTGATAAATGAGGGTTATACACCTGGGACCCGTTTCATAATTTTTTTTTCATAATCTTCGTACGACAAAAACGGTCGTAAGTCAAAACTTTAAAATATATTTAATTTCTGATTGCTACATGTATATCTAATCCTGCCTTGTGGCATCACTTTGGAATCGTCTTTTCAAGACGATTCCAAAGACATATCACAAGACAGGATTAGATTGAGAAATAAATAGTAATTAAGACTTTTATAATCTGACTTACGACAACCTTTGTCGTAAAATCAAATCAAATCAATGTTGTTGTTTTTTTGGAACAGTTCATAACATTTAACGTTAAACGTTTTATGAAACGAAACCCTGGGATCTATTGTTACTAATGACGGTTATACATCTGAAGGTTTGGCTCGAATTGCATAAACACTGACTGTACTTTCTAAACTGAAGCCAACTTGGAAAGACAGGAACTCCGCACCAAGATGAGACGTATGCGCTCATTATTCATCTCAATATATATGTACATGTATTCTTGTGAGACGAGGTCCTAACAGCAGACCTGTGGCCCGTTTCATAAAACTTCGTACGACAAATGTTGTCGTAAGTCAGATTATAAAAAATATCAATTATTATTCATATCTCCATCTAATCCTGTCTTGTTACAACTCTTTGGAATCGTCTTGAAAAGACAATTACAAAGAGATGTCATTAGACAGGATTAGATAGAGAAATCAGAAATTAGATGCATTTTAAAAGTTTGACTAACGACTGTTTTTGTCGTGCGAAGTTTTATGAAACGTGCCCCTGGAGAGTAGAATCCAATCTCAAGAGATGAGATACATCAGAAGAATTCTTAACATCTCCTACAAAGACCAAATTACCAATGAAGTGGTCCGCTGTCGGGTACGGACACTGATTGGTCCTTACGAAAACCTTCCCACTGCAGTTACAGTGGAGAAAACGTTATTCTTTCTCAATAAACGCGTTTATGCTAAAATTAACATTTCCATTGCAAACAGTTTGAAGCCAGATCAGACGCCGGGTAACCCGTCGTCTGATCAGGCTCCAAACTGTTTGCTACTCAGATTAAAATAGATTGTTGGAACTTTAAATAAAATGCCATTTTCAACAGTTTAGTGTTTTGTGTTTGCGTGTCGTGTGCGTTAAAACGGGAAAGAATAACGTTTTCTGCCCTGTATGTAAAGGACGTTGATATGGTACATGTATGCCTCCTGTTCCTCAGGCCTCGTCAAGACATTACTCCAGAGCGCAGTTCATGGAACAGGGAGGCGTGGACGACAAAGGCTTGAACCCTACAGCAACGCAGAGGTCAATTTGGAGACAGGACTAAATGTAGAGGGTTGTCATAAAGTCAGCAAATATGCCCCTACGACCGGCCAGGTTACGGGACAAGTGAAGATACAATACAATACATTACAGAACAGTATAAAACAATACAATACAAAAAATGAATGTACATATTTGTAAATCTTTATTTACTGTTGGTATATACAAACATGATAACATAAGCTCTATCGAGCTTTTAACATTGCTATAATTCATACAACATTCACACCCGCTTACAACTCCGTTTTGGTACAGATTCAGACATACAAGTGTTACGGATTCTGTCCATGGCGATTGTAGACGTAGAGCGGTGGTATGTAAAAACAGGTAATTCAAGACTAATATCAAACAAATATGCTATAAACATTGTGTATTTCTGTTGTTTTGATTACTTCCAAGCCTTATGTATATCTATCCTGGTTGAATATATGCCAGCAATCCATAAAAGTGATGAACTACATTGAAAATCGAGTTTTCTGAAATGATTTCTTTGAATTTTCGAAACAATGCTTAAAAATTTTGCATGTCACGGTTATTTTCTCAATTGCCTAAGTAAGGTGTATATTTGATCAATACTTCCAGCGATTGTCGATTCCAATTATTTTGTAAAACTCCTGAATTTATCGATATTGTGATCTCGCCTTTCGGTACAGATTCGGACAGATAGCGTTACGGATTCTGACAGAGGTTATGATGAAAGATACAGATTCTTATCGACATTTCTCTTCCATTTCATATAATGGCCCTTAGGTGTACCCTTAGGTGTCGTTGGCCCAATGGTAGGAAGCGAGAGGTTCCTGGTTCGAGCCCTGTCAGGATCACTGAAATTTTTCTGAGCAAAAAATTAACCCTACATTGCTCCACTTCACCCAGGTGATTTAAATGGGTACCTGAGAGGGAAATAAGTCAATGTGTCATGGCTGCTAGTAGCGCCGAATGTAAATGGCCGACTTGTGACTCGATGAACAGGGAGGTAATTGTAAAAGTCGGAAGAATATGACATATAAATTTCAGACTTGATAAACCTATCACCTTTACCTTTACCTTTACCTTTACCTACTGTAAAGAAACGTTTGATGCATATGACCATGTTATCCGTCACTGCATAAAGTCACAGAGGGTGTCATTTATAAGTGTTGCTGTCGAAAACAACTGTATAAAATAAAAGCGACGAGTATAAAAATATGATGTATGATTTCTTTTGATTACTTGTAATTCCTTTTGAATGAGCTATATAAAATAGTGTCGGGTAACCAGGCGTCTGATCAGGCTCCAAACTATTTAACACTCAGATAAAAAAACTTGAGATATATATATTTTTAAATGTCTTTTTCTACGTTTTACCTACAATCGTTTGCGTTTAGGTAGGTTTAAAAGGGGAAGAATGACGTATTCTCCACTGTAAGACTACATTATATTCAATGGTGCATAACTGCGACTTTGGCAGTGACAGAGATAATAAGCAACACGTCAAGATTAGCAAGAGCCACATTGACTCTAAATTGCTCACCTGAGTTATAGTGATACATTGACAATGCGACCTTGTTTTTAGACAAATGTTGTTAATAGTTTTTAATTCTAACGGATGGCTTAATCTATTATTATCTAACGAGTGAATACCCCCGCACTAAAAAGTATCGCTCAATTTGAGTGATGTTTGTATGTAACAATTTCGACCCCAGGGAAGGGCCAATTTCGATCCCAGTGGCATAATATGTACAATTTGTTTGCAATTATATTAGAATAACTGCAGCTTATATAAAGGCTGTGCAGTATTGACGAATATGATATTTCTTCCATTTACAATGTTGAAAACAGCATTTAGGTCGAGTTGTGGGAACAACAGAGGTAATGCGCATATACTCTAAATAACCCAAGTTCGACTGAATATTTATTAACAGATACATATGTAATAAATGAGAAAAGAAAACAGTTGATGGTGTTTTAAATCTTATATAAATTTCTTCCCGTTGCTCGTTTGAAAAAAATTGCAAACCCAAATAAAATGGTTTAAAAGGAACAATTGAACTAACAATATGAACTGTATATGCATGAAAATATTAAAAAACATAAAGTTCTGTATGCTTACAAACAAACAAATTAGATGTAATGTGCGCATCATCTGACATCCAAACGTTTCAGAAAACTGGTACAAGTTCGTGAATTGTTTTTAAAGATTTAGATCGCGTTCGTCGCCACTGTTCCATCAGGGTTACATATAATTGCAACGCCCGTCAGAATATGTAACAATGTAAGAAAGAATCTGTAGCATTCACAAAACAATCGTTTCGGAGCCGTAACATTGCCAGGGACGATGAGCAATGATGAAAATCAATAAAAACAACCATTTCCCAAAATAAGGGGTAACAGATAACAGTCGCAGTATGTTAAGATCAACACATAAATACACGAAAATTGAGAAAAAGTGAGAAGGCGTTCGGCATTTCTTCCGAAAGTGAAAGTTGTCTTAATAAAAGTGCAGTGTACATGTAAACTTTACAAACAATCGCTCCGTAATCGGCAATTAAACAAACGTCAAAAGCGACAGTGGTCATTATATGTCAAAACGCAATACCTACTTTGGATGTACATTCGCCTTGGGATTTTGCGGAAATGGGAACGGTTGTGTACCTAAATCTGTTTACACATGCTGCACGGTGCAGAAGCCGTAACACAAATCGGATAGAATCTGTACCAATACTCGTTCTGAAGCGCGCCTCATTGTAACGGAGTTGTAAGCGGGTGATTCGTGTACCAAGATTTAATCCACATCAAAATCTTAATAATAGAAAATATTATCTGAATCCAAATTGTATGGCACTCGTTGCCATTACGCTTTATCTTGACATTCTATAATGATATTTACAAACGGTTTTCGATATCATACATGTATTAACTGAAACTTCCATTGAACAATTCCAGTTTGCAATAAAGGCTGGTCCATTTCAACTCGTTAGAGTTGTTTTTGTAATAAATTGCAAAATGACAAACAGTTAAGTCCCTGATCAGAGGGCTCATGCACACAGTACAAGTGTACTCTTCACATGTACACAATTATTAAAGGACGCATATATGCGTCACTAGGGGTCAACGAGTTAAGTCTACACAATATTTAAGTAGAACTCCACAAAGACAAATGACTGCTTATTCCTCGAAACAAATGCATTAATCCCTCAAACTTTAGATGTAACATAAGACGGTCAAGGACCCCTAATGAGATCGGATCAAGGTTGATCATTATCGGAATTCCTCGAAGAGCGATCGGACATACTCGTCAATTGACGTCGCTTCACAACTATGCTAAATCATGATATGGAATGTGACGTCAGTTGACGAGAATGGCCGATCGTTGTTACGTAGAGTACCGAGTTTGGTCGGATCTCATTAGTAGTCAACAGCCATAACGTCTAGCAATAGTTTTTCCATCGAAGGGTCGCCTATATCATAAATCACTGGCAACTTAAACGAAACATTTCAGTTTCCAAATAAGTTTAGTTTAGTTTCTGACTAGATCTATTTAAGCTTGTTTATTACAATAATTGTATTCCAAAATGACATTGCCGACAAGGCCCTTTGACCTTGGTCGACACTGATTTCAGGTGTACTCGCCATAGATACGCTATTATCAAATTACGCATATATACGCGCCACATGGAGTTAATGGGTTAATATAATACTGAATAATTTGTAGAATGTACATGTGACAATATTTCACATGACATTCGAATCGATGTTTCTTTACTTAAAAGCTTAACATCCTCACTGTCATTATCGGCGTAAATGGTTATTTGCCAATACAGTGGAGAAAACGTTATTCTTTCCCGTTTAAACGCAAATGAAACGCAAAACACTAAAACATATAAAATGACAACTTTTCGACGAGTCTGACTATTCATTTTGATCTGAGTGGCAAACAGTTTGGAGCCTGATCAGAGGCCGGTTTACCCGGTGTCTGAACTGGCTCCAAACTGTTTGCAAAAGAAATAATAGTTTTAGCGTAAACGCGTTTATTGGGAAAGAATAACATTTTCTCCACTGTAGTTATGATCCGGACCAGAACGTTATTTGACACGCATTGCAATATTACTTTAGTCCAGTCGATTAACCATGAATATGTTAATTTGAGAAAAAAGCAGACGACAACTGTTTAAAGCACATGCCATTTTGGCTCTGAAGGTGTTATGGGTGTTTGAAACTCATGAATTTTGGAAATTTTCAAAGTATATAAAAACACTCTATGATGGTTTTATATTGAAGAGTTATTCAAGATGAATATAAATTAGAAAAAGTGTACATTTTGGTAAACAACTTTTGGCTTTACGGCCATGTAAATTTTACCCCACCCACTCTTTCTTATTTTGTCCTTTTTAAACAGCCCGGTTCAATAAAATCCATTTCAAATGAAAACAAATATGATAACTTGGTTTTGTGTTATTTATTTCCTGTCTATGGTAGTATTTCTTCATATAAAAACTAATTTAAGAGAAAACAGGACCCAAATGTGAAATTTATAAAGCTCTAAATATCATCGATATGTTACTTTTACGTAAATTTTGTAAAGGGAGATAACTCTTTTTACTTTAATAACTCAAAATATTTAACACTGACCTTTTAATTTCGTTTCATATTTTGAATTGCCTTAGTATTCATCTAGTAGAATATAAGAAAAAGTTTAATGCTAGAACTATTTCATTTTCACACTTTTTTACTTTTTTCATAAAAAAAAAATCTTATAAAATCATGCCCTATAAAAAGCATAATATTTTTCAAACCTGGTGCCTGCTTTGTCAAAATTTGGTTTCTATATGTGAAAATACCACCATAGACATGAAATAGATAAAGAAAACCCAAATTACCATCTTTGCTTTGTTTTGAAATAGATTTTACTGAGGCTTGTACTCTGAATGGGTGAAATTTGACAAAAAAGTCCAAATTTGACAACTTTTTCAAATCGCTGTAGCTCAAAAAAAGGACACCACAATATTCTTTTTTCATTTTTTCATTCATTATAAACAGCTCTTCCAAAACAACAATTATGAAAAAAAGTTAAATACTTCGAAAAAATCGCTTAAGGGTTTGACACACCCTTAATTTGGTTAATTGGAGAAATTTCTAAACCTTTTCATGGTCAAATTTATCGTGAGCTTGTTACCTCTTCACCGTCACATTGTCTTCTGCTTCAATTTTGTTGCCTCCAATATCGTTTCAAATGACGATTTAAGACAGTGTGGCCGATAAAATTTCGAAAAGAATGTCAAACAGTATGGATAATCCTGATTAGACGCCGCGTTACGAGGCGTCTGATCGGGATCAAAACTGTTTGCATACGGGCCTTATGGCGTCATTGGCAGTGAAAGGGTTCAGTGACATGGTTGTACAGAGTTCCCTCCCTACAACGACCCTCCTTACAACGGTTCCCTCCTTACAACGATCATTGCCGATGTTCCCTAAACAATGCAATTATGTCCAACCTTTTCACGGCTGCAATATAGTGTACATGTACTTAAAATTGTCGTCTGCTGTTGTTTCGCAAATTTACTTATTGTACATTTTGACAGAAAAAACATAATGACGAGTGGCAAACGGCTTGAAACCAGATCAGACGCCGCGTCCGATCTTGATTTAAGCTGTTTGCAAATGAAAGTGAATTTCCCTCCCTACAACGACTCCCTCCGACCGAATAACGCACATATCTTTTGTCTCCTATTGGGTGGAGAGAGGGAGCGCTGTACAAATCATACCATGTTGGAAATTAAGTGTTTTCTCGTTTAGAAAAAAACTAAACGCACATGCATAGCAACCAAGTAAAGAAAATGACATTATTTTGAAAATGTTGACTACTGATTTTAATCTGAGCGGCAAACATTTTTGAGTAGGATCAGACGTAGAGTAACGCGTTGTTTGACATGGCCTAAAACTAGTTACAACGGCATAAATGTTTAGGTACTTTCGAGTTTATACATGTAAGAAGACCTCCCCAAAATAAGCATATGTACTCACCTGGGTTCCGACATGTTGGAAGTGGCATTAAAAGTCGTCTGCTTCCGTCAAATTATGAATTTTCTGAAAACATCGAATTAAGAGCATTTTGTTTGTAATTCCCTCACGTAAAGCGATTGTGTTTGTAGCCATTAACTAAAGGTGTAGTTTTTGCTGCAAAGGATTATGGGTAAATTGTATTCACCAGGTAATTTTACTTCCTGTTCTAATAAATCTAAAGATAGACTACATGTATATACAGTCGAGAATCTGTTATTCTTTCCCAATAAACGCGTTTACGCTAAAACTATCATTTGCAGTGCAAACAGTTTGGAGCCAGATCAGACGCCGGGTAACCCGGCGTCTGATCAGGATCCAAACTGTTTGCCACCAAGATAAACAAGAATTATCAGAATTGTCAAAAAGTTGTTCTTTTCTACGTTTTAGTGTTTTGCGTTTGCGTACGTTTGCGTTTAAACGGGAAAGAATAACAGATTCTCCACTGTAGCTCCTTGAAATAATCACCTTTTTGTTTGCCATACAATGTACACGTGTTTTGCAGTGGAGAGGACGCTATTATTTCCCAATAAACGCGTTTATGCTATATCTGGACATTGCAAACATTTTGACGCCTGGTCAGACGCCGAGTAACCCATACTATGCCTGAAGTGAAGAGATTCGATATATACATGTACATCTATATTATCATTAAACATAACATTCTATCTTCTAATTTATATTTGTCGTCTGCAAAATGTGTAAAGAGTTTGATTCAAACATATAAACAGTAAGATCTCCCTATTACGACCAATAAATTGAGTTGATTACCATGTGTTTAAGGCAGATCACTGTTTCCTTTAGAATTTTTCTGTTTTACATTCACCTTGCTTTAAGATATCATCAGTATTTTATTAAATAAAAAAGCATTTTAATTGTCGTAATAGAGCGTTTTTTCTGTATATGAACGTCAGGCCATTTGAATTCTTCCCAGACGCCAGTTATCCGGCTCTGACCTGAATCCATATCATTTGCATAAGCCAGTTAAACCGCTCTTTGAATTTAATGGCTAATCATCTGCTTTAAATCCTTCTCTGCCATGACGTCATTTTGTTTAAAAACTGTCGTCTGATTTTATTTCTTAAATCAAATTTAGGTAAATTGACTTTTTGATGCACATTTTCGTTATAATTCACGTACTGTGGTCTTATTTGACGGAATTGGATTAAATTAAAAGTAGATATTGATAAATCAATGTGGGGGTGTAATAGATCTAGAAGTATGTGTCAAGTACCTGTGGTTCACATGTACCCTTTCAATGCCATGACTTTATCGTCTGCACCGATACTGTTGTCTACAATATATTTAGATTTTCGGCAATTTGACTGAAGAAATATCGATAGAGTACCAGCAGTATCAAACAGTTTGCATCCTGATTAGACGCCGTTTGGGCGGCGTCTGATCAGGGTCCAAACTCTTTACAAAGTTGTCTATAGACGCATATGTACTGAAAAAAGGTTAAATCCTATGTTACAGTGGAGAATCTGTTATTCTTTCCCAATAAACGCGTTTACGCTAAAACTATTATTTGCAGTGCAAACAGTTTGGAGCCAGATCAGACGCCGGGTAACCCGGCGTCTGATCAGGCTCCAAACTGTTTGCCACCAAGATAAACAAGAATTATCAGAATTGTCCAAAAGTTGTTCTTTTCTACGTTTTAGTGCTTTGCGTTTGCGTACGTTTGCGTTTAAACGGGAAAGAATAACAGATTCTCCACTGTATCTAATGTGCAAATTTAAATCTTCGTGTGCAAAGCACGACTTCAATACATTTTGTAAACAGTTGTAGATGATTTGGCAACTGATCAGGACCTTTGAAACTTTGAAACTTTATTGAAATATATCTGTATATTTTCTTCTTTTTACAGTATAAGGTCTACTACCGTGGACAGCATTAACATTTATACAAATAGTAAATCTACATACATGTACATGTATAAAAAGGGAGGTACGCAAATTCATTTGAAATTTTATAATTTATAATAAAGCCTAAATAAAAAGTATTTCTTTTGAATAAACAGATGTTAACCAAAAATCGTTCCATAGATAGTCATATATATCGCCTGAGAGTTTAGATCGTGATGAGGTCCTAGGTAACTCGACCAACACTATTATACACAGTAATGTTTGTATGGTTGCATTGCGCAGACACGAAAATAGAATTAATTGTTTGACATTTTTTAAAACAGACGAAACTAAAACAGAACAGGGGATAACCCTTTTACTGCAATGACGTCATCAATTTTAAAGTATTGTCGTCTGCTTGTGGATCTAAGAATTTCGACGTAAGAAATATTGAAAAGAATGTCCTGCAGTTTGGATCCTGATCAGACGTGGCCCTGTTTACAAATTTGACTATAGGCATCTGTCGTTGAAAGGTTAAATCCTGTGTTATCTAAAATGCAAACTGCCAAGTTGCTTTCGATGTAAGAAATATTGAAAAGAATCTCAAACAGTTTGTATCCTGCGTGTTACGCTGCACCTGATCAGGATCCAAACTGTTTTCAATAGGCCTGTAATAGATAGGTCTTACTGTATGTTGCAAAATGACAAGCAATGCTGTATGAGCACTCTGATCTGAGTGTACACTGTCTGTTTGTATATCTCTCCACCGGTACATTGTTTGTAGCCTAAATGACGCTTATAAATATTCGTCACTATTGATAAATAGCAAAACACTTTCCCCTCAATAAAGGCGATTTTAAGTCGCCTTTCAATTTTTTTTATCCAGATATGACGCCACGGAATGCTATGTCTGATCGTGACCCAAACTGTTTACAACTTGTTTCAATATCAAAATTATACATTCGACATTCAATTGGAGAGTATGTGCGACATTTTGTCTTCGAAAGAGTTATATCAACAGTTAAGGCAAATACTGCATAAGGTAAAGCTTCTATATTTTGATGAAGGTTTAACTGTGTGGTGTTATTCATTTCATTTTTAGTCTAAAATTTTCAATTTCACACTCATATTGTAGAAAGCATTACCTCGAGCGGTGTTAATCCCCAATGAGAAGTCAATTCAGTTGGCTGACGAAGTCCGAAGTACTCGGACGAAAGCTACCAGGTAATGCTTTCTACAATATGTGTGTGAAATTGAAAAGTTTAGACTAAAAATGAAAGTAAAGCTTCTATATTAATACTAATTTGTGGTAAGTATTTGCTGTGTACCACGGGTGAGTGCTTAAAGCAGTGTGACAGTGAAAGAGAATGCTCCTTTAGGAGCTTTCTGTTTTACTGTCACACTGCTTTGAGCTGTCACCTGTCTTTTATACAATCAATTAGCCTTCGTATTAGTGGTCGTAAAAGAGAGGTTTTACTGAACATGTTGATTGAGTAGATATCGCATCAATACACGCGGAGTGTCTTGTCACAGGTTTTGTTCGTTCTTACATGCCAAATACAATAAACTTCATTGCAATAAAGCAAAAAGAAACCTCTATTGACAAGTAAGATCTTAAAACAGATTTCCACAGCATAGTCAAACATACGGCCTGGTAAACACCAAGTATATACAATGAACTTGTTTATTGTTGTACAGTGATTCGTATATTGCATAATAAACACCGATCTAACGTGATGTTAACAGGTTCTGGTTTTTTTAAAAAAAAAAAAAGCACGGGAAACGTAAAGCAGAAAACTCCTGAAGGCCTTTCTGCTTTACTTCCGTCCCATATTGCAACAATAATTTCAGTTAACTATATACAATCAATATTGTATGAATTCTTTCAGCGCCAAATTTACCCTTTCATCGCCATTTTGTCGACTGCTGCTAAATTGTTTTCTGTATATCATTTTCTTTTTGGCGCGATTGGCAGTGAAAGGGTGGTTAAACGACACACTCAAAAGAAACATGACTATCTGATAAAACACTTGACTTCTTATAAAATCTACTTGGTACAGTGGAGAATCTGTTATTCTTTCCCCTTTAAACGCAAACGTACGCAAACGCAAAGCACTAAAACGTAGAAAAGAACAACTTTTGGACAATTCTGATAATTCTTGTTTATCTTGGTGGTAAACAGTTCGGAGCCTGATCAGACGCCGGGTTACCCGGCGTCTGATCTGGCTCCAAACTGTTTGCACGGCAAATAATAGTTTTAGCGTAAACGCGTTTATTGTGAAAGAATAACAGATTCTCCACTGTAATGGGGCCGTCACACCATGACGTTCTGATCAGCGTTTTCTGACGTTTGAGGAAATGTTGGTAGTCGCCCATGGTCGCTGGGATAGCGCAAGAAGAGCGTTGTGTAAACGCTAGTGAACGTCGGTGATCGCCGGGAATCGTCGGAGAACGCTGGTCCCGAAAAAAGTTTTGAACATACACCAAAGCTTCCTTAGCAAACTTTGAGTAGTTCATTAAGTTGCCCATATGCAAGCAATCACATCGTTGGTTGACAATATGATTACACTTTAATGAAACTAAAAAAAACAACAAATGGTGTATTTGCATATAAAGAGAGAAAATACTCAAATGAAAATATTTACAATCGCCCCATTTAATTCCATTGACAAAAAGTGTGTTTATTTCGAATAAACACCGATTTTCGAGAGGGCGGGGCTTGTGGAAAAGTTTCGAAGGGGAGGCGGGGCATATGCAGTTTTCAATCTATGGAACTTGGGGCAGCAAACATTTGGCGGATTTTTTCAAAATTTGTTCTTAACCGATCTATGCCTTCCTACTAGTGGAAACCATGATTCCCGACTAATTATATATTTCTTCATAAATGAGATAAATTGCAAGACAATTGACATAAGAATCTACCTTATAAACAGCGGCCTATACATGTATCTGCGTTTATCACATAATTTGCGGTCTAGGAGTTGCATAAAGCGATTGAATAAATATCGTAATCCACTAGTGGAATATCGTTTTTTGGGCTCCGGCCTAACTTGTTCGTCCATAAGCGCTGCATGTAGCGGGGCGCCAAATGACGTCATTTACTATGACGTTAACGTAAACAACGTAACGTTTGGCGGAAAATCTATATAGCGGAGGGTCTACAAACTACGGCTTCAAATCAATTTAATAATAGGTGCTTGAACTTGTTATGTGATAAATAGAATATCACATTCGTGCTCATTATTCATCATTTTTAATAAACTCGTTGACTAAAATGAATATGACGCTCGCCAAGGCTCGCGTCATATCATTTTAGTCAACTCGTTTATTAAAAATGGTAAATAATGAGCACTCATACAATATTCTCTATTTCTTTATGACAATAACACCACGATATATTTATCCTACTTTAAAATTACGTCACTTCTAACGACGTCATAAATCAGCATTTTTCGCGCCAAACTGTCAAGTTGTTGACAGTGGAACTTATTTTTTTCTGCTTTCGAATGTACACAGATTCAGTAAATCGGTCATGGCTGTTCCTTATAGGGTACACATTATTCGTGTTATCGACCTCTAATATGTATTAAACATACATGCGTACTGACAAAATGTTTATTTAATGTTAGAAATTACAGCAAATATATTGTAAATATAAGAAATGAATTGATTTTTTTCGGTGTTCAAGCCAAATGTACGACAGAAAACTATCGGCAAATTTACCATGAATCGCTAACGCGATTCATGGTATTTGCCGATAATTTTCTGTCGTTCATTTGGCTTGAACACCGAAAAAAATCAATTCATTTCTTAATTAAATCCTTGCATAACGGTGTCGCTATTGTTTCCTGTCCTGGTCCAGGACTTCCCTTGCCATTTGAAGTTGTAGATCTTGCGCAACATCATTGGTGAAACCGTTGAAGCTGTTGACATGTCTCCGGTATGTTGTCTTAACTCTTTCCTCCCTGAAACTTTAAATGGACAATTCCAGTTTCCATTTAAGTTTAGTCCATTTCTGACTTTAAAGGGTTGTTTTTGTCAATGTTTGGCATTATGACAAACAGTGAAGACCCAGATGAGAGGGCTCCTAGGAGCCCTCTGATCTGGGTCTTCACTTTTTGCATAGGACAATTGTACTATTCACATGTACACTTTTTGCAAAGGACGCCAATATGCGGGACTAGGGTTCAAAGGGTTAACCCTTTACCCAATAACCTATTTATAATATTAAAGACAGGTGATCACTTAAAATAGGTTGAAAGTGCTTTACTTTCAGCCTGCTTTAAACTACCATCTATTAGGCTATATAAAAATGTATTTGATATGGTAATTGTTCATGAGAGTATAAACTAGAACTGTTTTTTTTCAGCGGAGGAATAAATTAAATACGCTAAAAGTCGCTTCTATGGGGGAAAGGGTTAAGTCTCACAGTAGTAGAGGAGATCGCCAAGAACAACTGCCTTATAAGCAACAATATTTTTGTGCAGCTCGATGTCATGGTCCTTGCAGACCTTTTTTATTTGTCAGTCTGCCGAAAGGAGATTTGGTCTTGGCAATGCGCAGCATGTATTCATCGTTCAAGGTATTGGAAGGGGAGAGCCGGAACGAGGTCCAAGCATTAACCAAACCGATCGCGAGTACAAAGCACTGACAGGCTCTTGCAAAGTCATTCATTATGTGCTGTATGACTTCATTTGAGTGTACATCTAGTGCTTAATTATTTACAACGAGGAATTTCCGAAGGAGAGTCTCAAATACTTAAATAGATATGGTCTGTGATCTTCGCAGGTAGCTTGCAATCTGTGCAGAAATGGATATAAATTATTGGGTCACAGTCATGGAATGTGTTGCAAACAAAATAGAAAATACTGTTAGTGCTGGGACACAACATTATTTTACTCTTTTTTTGAATGGGGAGACAGAGATGTCTCTATTATCGTGGACCCTTTCTTGCATGCCATCGTTGAAACACTATAAGTCAGATGATCTCTTCTGGGACACAAAACGTTTGCAGAATTTTCCAAAAGCCAGCTAGTCCGATTTACAGTGTCGAAGGCTTTGATTAGGTCTCGGAATTGTTCTGCAGCTCCTTATTCTGCTCATGTCAGATCTCCTATAACTAACGAACAGCAAAGAACATATCAGTTGTACAGTGGAGAAAACGTTATTCTTTCCCGTTTAAACGCAAACGTACGCAAACGCAAAACACTAAAACGTAGAAAAGTACAAGTTTTTGACAATTCTGATAATTCATCGTTATCTTGGTGGCAAACAGTTTGGAGCCTGATCAGACGCCGGGTTAGCCGGCGTCTGATCTGTCTCCAAACTGTTTGTATTGGAAATAATAGTTTTAGCGTAAACGCGTTTATTGGGTAAGAATAACGGTTTCTCCACTGTATCTCTACCTCGTTCACGCGGAAAGCCTTTATGTCGTTTCCATCTGCTGTAGTTTGTAAGTGTCCCGCTCTTCTCTCCTACCAGTCAATTTTATCTGTCGGAGCGTCTGTTGAATGAACTGTATAGTTTGCTGAATATTTTTGTTCCCTGCTTTTACGGGATCTCTCATCAATAGATCTCAGTGGGTTTGAGCAAAACCAAGGGTGTCAACTGCAGCACTGTATATGGTCTTGTTGAAGATCTCCCATACTCCTTCAATAGCATATCCAGTAATATTAAAGACTGCCAACTTATCTTGATTTTTCTCTTCACGAAAATTTTTTTAGTTGTAAAATGATTATTATTGCTAATATTTATTTCATATACACTGGCCCATAAAACAGAAATTTGTAAACAATGGTACAGTGCTTTGTTACAAAGTCGGGTTTCTTTTACCTCCTTGAGTACGTCCTTGTGGTAACATAGAATATCCCAGTCCATTTGTTTGTCTAGTGTTCGAGTGGACTTCTTTTGGGTTCATTTTGGGGTTTTATGCGTACAATAGCTCGAATGTGGTACATGGAAAATACTAAAAATAGATGATGAGATATTGACAAAAAAAATACAGCAAAATCCCTTTATGACGCCCACTAAACCTGCTACATTTTGGGCTTTAAGACATATCACTGCTTAAAATAAATCTTACTGTTAAGTCGCGACCTTTCTTTAAAACTACCAGTCTCTTGTCGAACATGTCTGCTGCTGCATTTCTGAGAGACATCTAGTCGCCTGGGACTAGAAAATATTCAATGGACAATTCTTTTCTATCACTTAGGTCAGGGCCAATGTCAAGGTCAAAGTGACCTGACAAAGGTATCTCTAACTATATGGTTTAGGGAATATTCTCCAGACTGTATGGTTGTGAGAAAAGGTCAATCTCAAGGGCACTCGTATACATGTACAATGTATACCTAAAATAAGTACGCATTAGTCGACTATCCCATGATGTACTCATACAACTTAATTTGGTATCCCTAGATGATGTTGTAGAGGAATTATGCTCAAATAGGCGTTTTATCCTCTTTCCTGTCGCTGTTAACTGAACTATTATAGTTGCCATGTTGTTCATGGACCAGTACTGGCCTCAACTACAGCGTTCCCTCTCTACAACGGTACTCAATGGGAGACAAGAATAATGTTCGTTGTTCGGAGGGAGTCGTTATGGGGAGGGAAATTGGCTTACATTTGCAAACAGCTTGAATCCAGATCAGACGCCGCGTAACGCGGCGTCTGATCTGGATTCAAGCTGTTTTTCACTCGTTATTAAGTTTTTTTTGTCAATATGTCCATAATGTAACTTTGAGAAAAGCAGTAGACGACAATTTTTAACAGACATCATTGAAGTCGTGAATAGGTTGGACATAAAAAACTTGTTTGGGGGAACAGAGACAATGGTCGTTGTAAGGAGGGAGTCGTTGTTGGGAGGGCCGTTGTAGAGAGGGAACAATTACACTGTATATACAAATACAGTGTTCCCTCCCTACAATGGACCTCTCAACAACGGATCCCTCCTTACAACAACCCTTGTCGCAGTTCCCTGAACAGGACAATTATGTCTAACGCTTTAACTGCTGCACTATCGTCTACGTAATAGTATCGTCTGCTGGTTTTTCTCAAAGTTACATATTAGCGGACATCCGATAGAATAAATACAATGACGAGTGTCAAACAACTCGAATCCAGATCAGACGCTGCGTTACGCGGAGTCTGATCCGGATTCAAACTGCGTAATGCAGCGTCTGATAAGGATCCATACTGTTTGACACTCATTTCAATACTTCTGAAATAAAAAATACCAAGAGTTTATATTTTGGAAAATATTCATACGACATTCTTCAAGCAGATACGATAATATGGCAGTAAAATATCTAATTTGACATATGATATTATGATTTACAAATGATCGATACTATATACGACAAGATATCGCACCGGTACATTAGAGAAAACGTTACTCTTTCCCGTTTAAACGCAAACCAAACGCAAACGCAAAACACTAAACTGTAGAAAATGGTATTTTTTTTAAATTTCCAACTTTCTATTTTAATATGAGTAGCAAACATGTTGGAGCCTGATGAGACGCCGGGTTTACCCGGCGTCTGATCTGGCTCAAAACTGTTTGCAATGGAAATAAATATTTTAGCGTAAACGCGTTTATTGGGAAATAACGCTTTCTCTTCTGTAGCACGGTCTCTTTCGGGTTTTGCTATGTGGATTAACCCTTACCCTGCCGTATAAATAAGTCTGCTTTGAAAGTGTCGTCTGCACAATTGAATAAATCTAAAGAAGGTTATCAAATGCTTTTGATAGAGATCAGACATCGCGTTATATACGCGGTGTCTGATCTGGATACAAACCTGTTAGCAAATACCAGCCAGTTTGCGATCGGCAGGATAAGGGTGAATATGAACTGCGCCTTACGTAATGTTAAGGTATATATAAACCTGGATATATTAGGTGATTTCCAATTTAAATTGGTTCACCGTGAGTCAAAGGGAGAGAATGAGAGATAGTGAGAGAGGAAAGAAAGGTAGAGAGAGAGGGAGGGGGACAGACAGAGAAAATGACAGAGAGGCAGGCTGAGAAAACATCTTCCCCACTGTATAACTCAGTGGAGCTGCACAAAGTACAGTGATCTCATCCTACGACGTCCCTCTCAACAACGATTCCCTCCTTACAACAACACTTGCCGCTGTTCCCCAAACAAGACAAATATTTCTAACACTTTCACTGTTGCAATTACGTCTGCTTGAAATTGTTGTCTTCTGTTTTGTTTCTCAAAGTTACATATTAATTGACATTTTGACAGAAGATATAATAATGATGAGTGACAAATAACTCGAATCCAGTTCAGTTCTGGATTCAAGCTGTTTACAAATATAAATAAAGTCTTAATTTTCCCTCTCTATAACAACTCTCTCCTAATAACGTACACAATATTCGTATCCCATTGGATGTTGTTGTAGAGAGGGAGCACTGTTCTAAAGGAGGGATAAATTTAACATCTTCTTCCTTAGATACTCAAAGATTTAAATTTATTTTAGTTAAGTCCTGATCGTTAATCGAATTGCTTTTCATCGATGATTTTTATTAAACAAAACTTGGCCGTAAATTGAGACTATGTATACAAATAGTCGAAATGTTTGCAAGGTTGACCGTGCGATGATTTTTATTCCCTTTTAAAATTCTATAATTGTTAGAAATTGTATCCTTTATAATGTTGAGGAGGGCGTTATTCTTTCTGATCTTAAACGAACAACGTCTTTTTCCATTGTACCAGGATATTTTTACCAAGGCTTCTGAAGTTGACACTCTTTTTAGCACTAAAAATGATATAGATAAGTTTGTTTTTATATTTTCTAATGAAAATTTAATACGCACTATTGCCAAATCCTGCCATCTTATTTTAAACAGACGTAGATGTCTGCTATATAACAATGTGTAAACTGTGATATTTGATTTGTGATGCACTTTGTATATTATAATGATGACTATATCCGCTTTTATTGTAAATAATGTGGATATTTTATAGTACCTAGATTGTGTTCATTTTGACAACACTATGACAGTCTCTTATAATTCATAACTGAATGACATGGAACATTCATTTGTTTGTATATTAATTATGTAATTGTATTATGTTGTATCCATGATGAGACTTGAATAAAGATTATTATATATACCAGGACAGATGTTTGGTTAACCCATTTATGCCTGGATATCGTTATGAAATCTACCTGTATAAATTTGCTGGAATAGTTAATTGGAGATAAACAAGGGTGATACAGTGGAGAAAACGTTATTCTTTCCCGTTTAAACGCAAACGTACGCAAACGCAAAGCACTAAAACGTAGAAAAGTGCAACTTTTGGACAAATCTGACAATTCATGTTTATCTAAGTGGCAAACAGCTTGGAGCCTGATCAGACGCCGGGTTACCCGGCGTCTGATCTGGCTCCAAACTTTTTGTAATGGAAATAAACGTTTTAGCGTAAACGCGTTTATTGGGAAAGAATAAAGTTTTCTCCACTGTATGTAATAGACACTGCAGGGTTTGTCCACACGTACAGCAAAATATTTCATATGATATATAGCAAATAGTGCGTAACGCGGCGTCTCATCAGAGTCTAGGTTGTATGTCAGTTTCCACTTTAGTAGACTTTGCCTTAAAATGGGTTAAAGCAAGATGAAAGTCGGAAAAACGCGTAACTTTCGTCTTCTTGAATAAAGACATTCTAACCATTATCATAATATACGTTACGGAGGCAAGCAGTTTGGAACGGGCGTTTGCCAAAGTGTGTACCGTTCTAATCACTTAAAACTGCAAGAAAATGTAGACAAATATACTGTTAGAATTTCGCAGACAGTTTTTGCAGAAGACAATTTAGAATCATAACAAAATCTGATAACAATTACACAGCCTACAGACTATAATTGCCTTGGAATATTTAACCCTTTCACTTCCAAATCTTTCGTGAAACTTTTACTCCTTCACCGTTTCATTGTCGTCTGCTTCAATTTTGTTGTCTGCAATGTCGTTTCAAATTTTGAAACTAAAGCAATTAATACATGACTGAAGAAATTTCAAAACGAGTGTTAAACAGTTTGGATCCTGCTCAGACGCCGCGTTGCGCGGGGTCTGAGCAGGATCTAAACTGTTTGCAAACGCGACTTTAAGCGTCATTGACAGTGAAAAACACAACGTATTGACACTTCCTGGAGGCACGTGGGTTTGAATCACCACGATTCAGCCTGTAATCATGTTTGCACTTGAACAGTGGCATATTTATGTTCCTGTTTATATAACGATTCAATTACAGGTTTTTCAGTATGTAATTTGACAATGTAAACAATTAAAGTTGTGTTGTTTTCTGTGCGGTAACCTTGAAATTCCGCCCCTAATGAATAATAATCACCTGAATTATTTCACTGGCTAACAAAATTAGGAACCTTTTCCGTGGAAATTAGGACAGACACGTGTTAGACAGATCCTATTAAAACAGTACAAGCCCTAGTCAAAAAGCGCCTTCAAGAACTTCTGATCTTGATCTTGATTGTTTATTAAAGCTATAATATACGTTAATAGGATAACAGGGCTTTATTCTTTCACTGCAAAGTTTTATCGTCTGCTTAAACAATCTTACCGCCAAAATATCGACTGTATTTGTAGTGTCGTCTGAAATAATTTTAAAGTCAGATTTAAGGTTGTTTTGACTATTTTAAAGAGATGTCGATACGAGAGAGAGTGTCTAACAACTTTGACCCTGATTGTAAAATATATGCGTATGTGGATTGATGCATAAGAAAGACTCTTTAAAGTACTAACTATTTAATGTCTAAAGCTAACTACATTTCTATACATATTAACATCAAACTCTGTGTATCGGAACTCTAATGGGAACTGACCCCTATTAATTATATGCTATTAGAGAGGCATCAGTCTGCTAGTAGGCGGGGCTACATATTTGATAGACAGTTACATGGTAACAACACTACATCCCCTCTTTACTTAGAATTCAACTATTGGACGTCTGTTTGAAATCGGTTGTAAATTTTTGAACAGTCAGAAAGTATAAACATTAACACTGCAATTAGGTTAATCCTGTTTACGGTCTATCAGCACAGACTGTCAAAGTTGTGTCCATGGCCGACTGATTAATGTTGAATCTCCAGCCTTCGTTCTGGGTTAATGTCCATTCAACTGATTACACCGGTTGGTTAAAGTCATTAGGAACACGTGGCTGTCCAGTTTACGATCTGGTTGTAAATTCCTGCACAGAGTGTTATTGTCTGCAATGCGGATTTTGCATTTGATGAGATTAGAGATAGCTCAAATAGGCTGTTTAGTTCAAGAACAAATCAATGAATTAAGATTTATGATGACTACAAACTAAATGTAAAATCATGTAAATGATGCTTAACACATTTTCAATTTATGAAATATACTAAATGTTGCACTACACATTCTATTAAATTCACAATACAATTTGCTTATATTGAACAACTCTTATTAATACACACATATAATAATGGATAATTATGCCATTGGTTAGCTGTTATAACCACTTGATAAACACATATAATAATGGATTATTGTGCCATTGCTTATATGTTATAAACACATACACAACATTTCACTTTGGTTAAGTTTTAGATGTATGTAATCCATAGTGAATATTCTAATTTCTTGTGTTTATTTGACAATGGATTATTATGCCATTGCTTCACTTTTTCACTGATAAAACCTTATAAGAAATCTGGGGGCCTGCGTCTTCTTGTTGATCTACGCAGCTGTGTTTCTGGATCTACAATGTTTTCGTTCCCGTCGCTATCATAAACAGGTGGTGAATTTAACACATGTTTGAACTTTGATGAGTTTCTTGTTATTTGTTTGTCCTGTCGTCTGGCGGTGATTAATGTTCCCTTTTTGTTTATTATTTCATAGGGCTTTGGATCAAACGGTGTTGTCCACTTGTTGTGTTTATCCTGTTTAACTAGAACTTTGTCACCAATTTTGAAGTTTGATGGCTTTGCGTTTCTGCGGTTATCAGCATAAAGTTTCATTTTGTCTTTAGCCTGCCGGTCTGCACGTTTTGCTTGTTTGTGAACCTTTGTTTTCTTCGATTTGATTGGCAAATTAGGTAATTTGATATTGATTGGTCGTCCGAAAAACAGTTCAGATGGGGTTTGTTTGGTTGTTGAATGTGGCGTTGCACGATAATTTCTCAAGAATGCGTACATGTCCTGTTTCCAGCATGAGCCTTGTGTTTGAGCGGCGCGAATCGACTTGCCAACAGAGCGCATAAATCTCTCACATTCACCGTTAGCTTGCGGCCATAAAGGAGTTATTTTTCTATGTTTAAATCCCAAATATTCCGCAAATTGTTCAAATCTATGAGAGTTCATTGGTGCGCCATTATCACTTTTTACAACTTTCGGAATTCCAAATTCAGAGAAGATTTTATCCAATACCGGAATAACTGAGTTAGCGTTTATTGAACTCATTACTTCAACTATTGGAAACCTTGAATAATCATCAATGATCACGAGTAGGTATTTTCCATCTGGAAATGGTCCACAAAAGTCCATACTGACTTCATCGAAGGCATGTTCGGGCATTTTACTCATTTGCAGCGGCTCGGGCGTTTGTTTGTTTATCGATGCTAGACAGGGTATACAGCTTTTGCATGTCTCTTCCACTAATTTGTCAATGCCTGGAAAATAAGTTTTCTCCCTGAGCAGTTGTTTCGTACGCACGATACCTTGGTGTCCTTCATGAGCGATCGATATGCATTTCTTCTGTAGGGATTTTGGAATCACAAGCTTTGAATCATGAAGTAACAATTCACCTGCGTCCAATGTGACAACTGTTAAGTCATTTTTGCAGCGCGAAAGAGTATCAAGTGTACTGTTTTGGTGGTACACTGTATTCCATGTGCCATTTTTAACGTTTGACATTGCCGTTTGTAAGTCGCTGTCCTTTTGTGTTTCGCTGATAATGTCCTCTAGTTTCATTGCTTTGGGTACATTATGATTTGCGATGAAAGACAGATATTCCTCAGCTATTTTTGAAGACGAACTTGTGTCCTTGCTGTTTAAGTCCGGATGTCTGCTTAAATAGTCTGACATGTTTGACTCGCCAGGTTTGTAGATCACCTTAAAGTCATAGGCTTGAAGTCTGAGTCTCCAACGTTCGATACGGGCTGGCGGTTTAGATTTCGGATTGTTATAAATCGTTTCTAAGGCTTTTGCGTCACTTATCAGCACAAACCTATGTCCGAACAGGTATAAGTGCCAATGCTCGATTGCCCATACAATTGCCAGGCTTTCTTTCTCCGTTTGCGAGTAGCGTTTTTCTACATCCGTGAGCGATTTGCTTGCATAGCAGACTACTTTTCTATACATATTAACATCAAACTCTGTGTATCGGAACTCTAATGGGAACTGACCCCTATTAATTATATGCTATTAGAGAGGCATCAGTCTGCTAGTAGGCGGGGCTACATATTTGATAGACAGTTACATGGTAACAACACTACACTGATGAGGCACCGCGTTACGCGGCATGTGGGATCCAAACTGTTTGAAAAGTCGTATTTTGCCGCCATCGGCATTGAATGAGTTAAAAGATGTTTAACTAAAGATTACGTCGGTATCATTTAGTTACGTCCCCTATACCACGCAACGACCGAATTTCGTTTAACTCTTTGTCTGCTGATCACGACTTGACTCCAATCCAATCTGGATCCAAACTGTTTGACATTCGGCTCAATGTTATCTTATTTGAAAAATGTGAAAATTTTAACAAATATAACAAATTTTGCAGACGCCAACGAAGACGATATTACATGTACAGCAGGAAAAGGGTAAATCCATTGCAAACATCTTGGATCCAGATAAGCGGTCGAGTTTTTCCTCCTCCACGCAAATCTGCACCAAAACTAATAAGCTCGTGAAGTATAAGAGCGTTAATTCCTTTCATTATCGAATTTCTTTCACCGTGCGCTATGACGTCGTCTCCTTTAACCCTTTACCCCATAGCCTGAAAATAGGTGGCCACTTAAAGCAGGTTGAAAGTAAAGCAAAATGTGCCTTACGGCACATTCTGCTTTACTTTCAGCCTGCTTTAAGCTTCCATCTGCTAGAATATGGAAAATAGTTATTATAAAACATATTTATGACTGATTAAATAAGAGCTATTTTCTTCAATGGAGAAATAGATTAAATGTGCTAAAAGGCGCTTCTATGGGGGAAATGGTTAATTTTGTCTGTGGTTCAAAGTCAGGAGGTTTGACAGGAATTATCCATACAAGTGTCAAAAAGCTTGGATCCTGTAATTGGAAGTCGACATACACGGTGTCTTGCCAGGATTCAAAATTGTGCAATGTCGGCAGTAGTCGCGTGTGGCAAAGGTTATTGAGAAGTTTTAAGACTGCTACTGTGGAGAATATGTTATTCCCGTGTAAAAGATATTTCTTCAGTCCATTGATGGAGTCCCCCAATTGTTCTCGATAGGCGCGAAAAAGCATTCAGCATAAGCTGTCAGCGGGTATACCAATCTCAGTTTACCTGGTGAGGCCCAAATAAACTCATGTTCTAGAGGCTTTTAAATGGTTATTTCTAACCAAACTATCAAATATAAAGGTCGGGTCTCACATGAGACGCTTCAATGGTTCTTTTCTACCGGCATGTCCACAAGACCCATGCTTTTTGCAAGGAAATTGTCTGGCAAGATGTTATGACCAAAAGGGCGTCAGGATATGTCTTTAACGCAAAGGAAACGCAAACGTATCGCAGTTAGATAGATAAAATGACAGCCTTATGAAATTTCTGACGATTTGTTTTTGTCTCAGTGGCAAACTGTTTCCAATAGGCATTTATTTATTTAGTTTAAACGCGTTCATTGGCAAATAATGACGTCTTCTCTACTGTATAGTGTAAGAATAGTTAAAGACTAAAGGGAGAAAACTCTGTCGACAAGAAGTGTTTCACAGTAAGTGTTTATTGACAATGAAATGCATGTGTTGCTGTATGCAACAATGGAAGAAGGAATATATGTATGAAGAAAGCATGGTGTATATGTAAGCAATCAGAATACGATTTATCCCAATGCAGAATGTTGAATAGAAGATGAAAGTATGAAAGAAGAAATATGAAGAAGGCATGATGTAATTATAACATCAATAATGACAAATGACAGAAAGAGTAATAGAAGTGCCAGAATGCAAGATGTAATTATAACAACAATAATGACAAATGACAGAAAGAGTAATAGAAGTGCCAGCAAGCACGATGTAATTATAACAACAATAATGACAAATGACAGAAAGAGTAATAGAAGTGCCAGAATGCAAGATGTAATTATAACAACAATAATGACAAACGACAGAAAGATCAATAGAAGTGTCAGAATGCAAGATGTAATTATAACAACAATAATGACAAATGACAGAAAGAGTAATAGAAGTGCCAGAATGCAAGATGTAATTATAACAACAATAATGACAAATGACAGAAAGAGTAATAGAAGTGCCAGAATGCAAGATGTAATTATAACAACAATAATGTCAAATGACAGAAAGAGTAATAGAAGTGCCAGAATGCAAGATGTAATTATAACAACAATAATGACAAATGACAGAAAGAGTAATAGAAGTGCCAGAATGCAAGATGTAATTATAACAACAATAATGACAAATGACAGAAAGAGTAATAGAAGTGCCAGAATGCAAGATGTAATTATAACAACAATAATGACAAATGACAGAAAGAGTAATAGAAGTGCCAGAATGCAAGATGTAATTATAACAACAATAATGTCAAATGACAGAAAGAGTAATAGAAGTGCCAGCAAGCACGATGTATTTTTTACTTAAATAACATTCCATGTTAAGTCATGTATCTCTTTCAGATATGGCGTAGTCGGAAAAGCCTCTATATAATTTAGATTAACATTATAGACCACAGTGACTTGGGCACTCCGACACCACATGATGCATCCAGACACTAATTTGCAGGGCTGCCGTTTCTCCGGATTTTTCCTAAGTATTCGGATTTTTATCCTAGCAGATCGTAGCTTAAAACAGGCTGAAAGTAAAGCAGAATGCGCCTTAAGGCGCATTCTGCTTTACTTTCAACCTGTTTTAGGCAGTTATGTGTCTTTAAAACAAGAAAAAGAATATAGGTTAATGGTACGGTTAGTAAAATTTCGTCTGAAAAATTGAAAATTTGAATTCTTAGGATTTTTATTATCAACTTATGGCAGCCCTGAATTTGGTATCCCTAGCTGATATGGTATAGTAAAAATGCCCTGAAAAACTACCTCTTTAATTGCGGTTATAAGTTTAGATCAAAGTTGAAGTGACCTGAAAATGGTATGTAACACTCTACCATCCCCAGTATTATACTTTCACATCAAATAAGTTTTCCCTAGCTGATGTGGTACAAAAATGCTGCCGACAAGTGTTTTTATTATCAAAAAGTAGTACATGTCTTTGTTAGATCTACTCACAGTTCATGATTTTCACGAGGAACAAATAATTTACATAGACAAAACATACATACATGTATTCACCAACAAATATTTCGGTATATTATCAGTTTCAGAAGATTTTATACTACATGTATTAGATTACAAAGGCACGCTGCATTCCACCACGGAGTACTCCGGTGAGCGCCTTAGAGCCCATTGGGCTCTTGTTTTCAATTCAATTCTATTTATCTTTATTTTTTGTGATCGGTATCAAAAACATCATGCGGGTACAGAAGTCAAAAACGCATGTTCAAGTAACACGGGTAGCTTTGAATTTTTATTAAAGTGGCATCCCCGTGGAGAACAGTACCCTAATATGTTCTTCATAGATAATCGGCATGTTCAAGAAGTACCGTACTTCATACTGGGAGAGTTTTATGACGTTTATAAATGTCCTGCTAAGTGCGGGTTCTGTGTTTGGTTACGTTATGGGTCACATTCCTTTGTGATGTGTAATATGGTAGACATGTAGTTTACAGATGAATAGAACTATGTAGAGCCTTATATGTCACAAAACGTATATGTCACAATTGTGACGTATACGTGCGACTTCATCACAATAGGGTTGCGATAGCCACGTATATGTCACAACGTGATTTTTGATAGGGTTGACATTAGAACCGTATATGTCACAAAAATTGCGAATTTGTCACAATGTGACTATTTGATGGACTTGACATTAGAAACGTATAAATCTTTATTTATTATAGTGTCACCACTAGCGAAGTAGGAAAAGTCACAATTATGACATATACGTTTTGTGACATATAAGGCTCTAACAAAAACGTATATGTCACGTGACTTTTTGATAGGGTTGACCGTAGAAGCTTATAATTATGTCACACGATACATGCGAATTTGCAAATTTTTATATTAACCCTTAGCCTGCCAATCACGACTATAGCTCCATATGCAAACAGCTTGGATCCGGATGAGACGCCGAGTAACTCGGCGTCTCATCCGGATCCAAGCTGTTTGACACTCGGACAACATTTTCAGCAATTTTGAGCAACTTTGAAGCACTTTGAAACTTGAAGCAGACGAGAAATATAGCAGACGACAATTTATTTGGCGGGCTAAGGGTTAAACTTGGACAGAATGTTTATCAATATGAAATTTATTGTTATATTCAACATGCAGGGGAGACTTGTTTTAGGTATCTTTCGTAAGTTCTTTCAAATTATTGGTAACTACAACTGTTTGAGTTAACTAATACTTCTCCCGAAGTCGCGATCGAACCCGAGCCGATATTATACCAAAAATGAGGCGGCCGAGGAGCCATGGCGTTTACAATGCATTTCACATGGACAAACTTAGCAAAAAAGTGACACTGCAAGCCTTATATTGAAGTGATGGTACATTTTCCAGTAACTTAAATTGGTCAAAAGGCAGTTTTTAATTAAAACATTTATAATGCCTTGAATACTTCGCTAGGGATGACACCATACTACACAAACATTTATACATTTATACTGTCACCCCTATCAAAAAGTAACGTTGTGACATATACGTTTTTTTAGCCTTATATGTCACAAAACGTATACGTCACAAATGTGACAACCCTACTTCGCTAGTGGTAACACTAAAATAAACAAACATTTATACATTTAACTGTCAATCCTATCAAAAAGTCACGTTGTGACATATACGTTTTTGGTAGAGCCTTATATGTCACAAAACATATACGTCACAAATGTGGCTGGTCCTACTTCGCTAGGGGTGACACTATAATAAACAATTTTTTGGAGAGGACTCACATAGGCTTTGCCTGTTGTCCAATCCTTTTCTTCTGAATAAAATATTGTTTAAACTAATAAACAATTTTTTTACGTGTCTACTGTCAATCCTATCAAAAAGTCACGTTGTGACATATACGATGTTGTTAGAGCCTTGTATGTCACAAAACGTTACGTCACAAATTTGGCTGGTCCTACTTCGCTAGGGGTGACACTATAATAAAAAAATTTTTGGAGAGGACTCACATAGGCTTTGCCTGTTGTCCAATCCTTTTCTTCTGAATAAAATATTGTTTAAACTAATAAACAATTTTTTTACGTGTCTACTGTCAATCCTATCAAAAAGTCACGTTGTGACATATACGTTATTGGTAGAGCCTTATATGTCACAAAACGTATACGTCACAAATGTGACAACCCTACTTCGCTAGTGGTAACACTAAAATAAACAAACATTTATACATTTTTACTGTCAATCCTATCAAAAAGTCACGTTGTGACATATACGATGTTGTTAAAGCCTTATATGTCACAAAACGTTACGTCACAAATGTGACAGACCCTACTTTGCTAGGGGTGACACCATAATCAACAACATTTATACATTTCTAATGCAACCCTATCAAAAAGTCACGTTGTGACAAATTCGCAATTTTGTGACATATACGGTTCTAGTGTCAAACCTATCAAAAAGTCACGTTGTGACATATACGTGGCTGTCGAACCCCTAATTGTGACAAATTCGCACGTATACGTCACAATTGTGACGTATACGTTTTGTGACATATAAGGTTCTATTCGTAGAGCCTTATATGTCACAAAACGTATACGTCACAATTGTGACATATAAGTTTTGTGACATATAAGGCTCTACAAACCTACATGTAGTTTACTATTTAACCACAATATTTACTTGATGATTTTATTCTTAAATAAACGTCTACTATCTTAATTTGATTTATCGATATATATTAGGTAAAGTAGCAAGCGTTTTTCACACCTTTATTTATATCGCTCGAAATTGTCGACTGCAATTTTGTTTTTAATTTAGATTTGTACATTCTGTAAGTAAATGAAGTTAAAGACGAGTGTCAAGCAGTCTGGATCTAGGTCAGGCGCCGTGTTACGCGGCATTTGATCTTGGTCCAAGTTGTTTGCAAAAAAACAACAACAAAATGTCAGTGAAGTCGCGATCAGCAGGCAAAGAGTTAAGCAGTCACTAAAATAGATTGGTTAAGACATTGACTGCTTTATATAGGACACAAATAAAGCAGAAAGAAACGTAGAGTGATCTCATGTTATCATGTTTGCAAGTTCTGAGGATAATGCAAACTGTTACCTCTTTCATAGAAATGTGACGGGTAATATGTATATTTTAGTCTGGATGTAAAACAAACCCCAACTTCCTTTTTTCAAGTTATAAGTAAATAATTTCTTATTTTCCTTTCACTAATAATAATTATAATCATATACGGTATAATAATACATTTACAACTTTGGCAAATTTGGCATGGGCCGTTTTGGATTTTGGCCGTTTGACGCGCACTCCTTTCAAATGTCTCTTTACATACAAAATGGATCTTTATTTGCTCCAAGGAAATATTTCCTCAATGTAGAATAGTGTTACAATACATGAACACATTTTTAGAAGTTTAGAAGTTTGCTTAACCCTTTACCTGATAGCCTATTTCTAGTACTTAAGAAAGATGACTACTTAAAGCAGGTTGAAAGTAAAGCAGAATGCGCCTTAGGGTGCATTCTGCTTTACTTTCAGCCTGCTTTAAGCTATCATGTGCTATAATATAGTAAATATTCCCCATAATACATATTCATTACTGATTAAATTGGAACTATTTTATTCAGCGGATGAATAAATTATATCCGCTAAAAGGCGCTTCTATTGGGGAAAGGGTTAAGCTTTTTACGGAATGTATTATTTTCTTACGCGAGTTGGTCTAGCCATTTCACGACGTTACACTGTCCGGTACGCAGGTGCTAGACGCATGCTTTGCCCGAATATAACACCTCCAAACACAAATAAAGAGAATAAAACTATAAAAACCACCCTTTTCTATGACCATAGACCATATTCTGACCTAAAGCTCATTTTTTGATAAAAAAAAACTTTTTTTTTATATAGTATGTATATACCTTGGCCAAGGTATATACTATATAAACAAATCAAAAAAATGAGTTTTAGGTGAGAATATGGTGTTTGGTCATAGAAAATTGTGTTGTTATGGTTTTATTCTCTTTATTTGTGTTTGGAGGTGTTATATTGGGGCAAAGCATGCGTCTGGCACTTGTGGTCTGGGTCTCTTGTTAATAAACTCGTTGACTAAAATGAAAATAATGAGCACTCATAAAAGATCCTCTATGTATATAGACAATACCTTTCCGTGCATGCAAAAATATTGACCCAAGGGACCTTGACCTTGATAACTTAGGGCCTGTGTTTAGGTTTCGAAATCTGCATGCAGTTTACAAAAAATGCTTATAACTCCTATGTCCCTTGAGATTTGGCTTTCATATTTGAAATGTATTTGTATATGGACAAGACTTTTCAATGCATGCAAAAATTAACCTTTACCTTAACCCTAGGGCCCATGTTTAAGTTTTGAAATCTGCATTTAGGTTTCAAAAAATGCTTATTAATTGTTTGTCCCTTGAGATATTGCATTCATACTTGGTTTGCATTTGTATTTGGACAAGGTCTTTCCATGCAGGCAAAAGGGTTGACCTCTATGACCTTAACCTAAGCGTGTACTTTTGTGTTTCTAAATGTGCCGATGGCGAGCTTAGTTGTCTCTCTGGCAACTCTTGTTATAATGGTCCTGACAATTTTCAAATTGAAGCAATTATTTGAAATACAGATGCATCTTACCTATGGGAATAAGTGTTTCCCATTGTTTTAAACAAGAAAATACATGTATGTGTTATACACAAGTGCACGTTATACGCCACAGAAGATGATATATATACATAATCAAGCTTGAGTTAAGAAAAATCTCTTGTAGAAAAGGAGTAGGTTTGATTTAACCCATTACCTCATAGTTTGTGTCTAGTTTTGAAGACAGGTGACCACTTAGGTTTACCCAATAGAAACGCTTTTAGAACCTTTAATCTGTTCAAAAGACTAAATTCACTAAGGGGTGAAATTGGCCTAGAAATTCATAAATTATCCAAGTTGTTAATCTTTTTGAATATCCTACTGGAGTTGGTTGGTAATACATCGAACTTACAGGAAAACATTTTATTTTGTGTTAAAACGCTATATAGCATAGTCCTCTGGTCAACAGAACTATCCCTTCTCACCGTGATTTTCGTCAATTTCACCCAGAAAATTACGTTGATACTGAATTTAAAATATGATCACAGTCGTCGACAGTCAAGAAATTTCAGCAATACAATTCTTATGCAAAAAGGATTAAATGGCTTGAAAATCAAGATTGTCGACAACTGTGCTCATATTTAAAACAAGAAAAAAACGTAAATCTGGTGGGGGAATTTGAACCCAAAGCTACGCTATTAACCTATGTCAAACCAGCAGATGTGTTTGCCATGGATAAGCCATGTTTCATACATTTCCTGTCCGATTGGTGTCACTGTAAAATTAAATTACAACAAGACATATTAAAATAATTATATAGAGAAAAATGTTTCTATACTAAAGTTTTTGTTGCTATGGTAACATAATTTATTTTTTTGTTCGTGATGAGGTTTTCGATTTGGCTATAATGCTATCTCATATTTTTGCAAAATACATATTTGCATGATGATGTGTAGTGCGCAATAATTGATAACAAGAGGGCCTGAAGGCCCTGATATCGCTCACCATTTGTTATGAAGCCTGATAGCTTTACCTTTGAATGTCACCCGTTTTATTCTAAATCCATTCAAGTTTGTCGACCTACTCTAGTATAGTAGAGTACATCAAAGGCATATAACTAGAGCCTAAACAATACTGAAATGAAGTCTTTTTCTAGCATTTCAAAGTATATCAAGGGCAGGTAACTATTGCCACAATGATTAGATCTCAACAATAATTTGACTCCTTCGAGAATATATAGCTATATACTTTGTGTACAAGTATAATCAAAATCCATTGAAAACTGTAGTTGCAAGAGTGTAAACGCTGTAAAATATGGCATTTTCAGCAATTCAAAGGTAGATAACTCTTGATCTAGTTGTCCGATTTCAACCATAATCACCCTTTTTTTTAACTCTTATGGTTATATACAATCTGGGCAAGTTTGAGAGAGCTTGGATTAATACTGTTGCCTCTAGAGCGTAAACACTGTTAAATATATCATTTTCAGCAATTCAAAAGTTATGTCGGATTTTCGTGCTTTGGTTTTTCTCTCCCTCTCTGTCGTACCCTAAACCCTCCCATGTCTTACAGTTACTCGTGACTACAGACTATTCGCTTGAGTACAATTTGACCGTTGCCATAGTGGGTTATTTTTGGCACGGGCTTGAATGTTTAATTCTTTCCCGTGTTACTAATAATCCTGTCAGAGAATTTTGTTAGATGTTTTACATGTATTTACTTACTGTGCTGGCGGTCTTTTTGATTGTAAGGTTGTGGAACAGGGTTTATATTTTATGTACACTGTTCGTCGTTATATGTGAATATAGGAGATAAGTGTGAGGTTGGGCGCCCCTAAACCCAGGTTTAACCCCCCAGTGGTTGTTAATAGTTAATTAATTTATAATTGATTATTGATTGCTACTGACCGTACCAAGGCGGGCTCCTATGTTCACTTAGCTTTATGTTTGTCTTGCGTGTTGTTTTCTATTTAGTGTGTAGATGAAGGAATGGTATTGCGTGTGTGTGTGTTTGTTTGTTATGGTATGGCTGTGTGTGTGTTCTGCTTTAGAGATGGGTGTATTGTTTGTGTTGCGTTTCCTGCTTGAGTCTTCTTTCGTATTTATATAACTCTCGACCTATTGATTCGATTACAACCATAATTTAACTCATACGAAGTCTTATGGTAATATATAATCTGAGTAA
Organism: Gari tellinella; assembly: GCA_922989275.2. Taxonomy (NCBI): domain Eukaryota; kingdom Metazoa; phylum Mollusca; class Bivalvia; order Cardiida; family Psammobiidae; genus Gari; species Gari tellinella. The sequence goes on from OV277872.1 coordinate 11,471,038, forward strand.
GTTTGGGATAGATTGGATAAAATGTGTGGCCTTTAGAGTGTAAACACCCTTAAATATGGCATTTTCAGCAATTCAAAGGTAGATAACTCTCCGACTATTAGTCTGATTTCAACCATAATCTAACTCATCTGAACTCTTATAGTAATATACAATCTGAGCAAGTTTGAGATAGGTTGGATAAAAATTGTGAACTCTACAATGTAAACACCCTTAAATATGGCATTTTCAGCAGTTCAAAGGTAGATAACTCTTTATCTATTTGTCCGATTTCAACTAAAATCAAACTCATTCGAACTCTTATAGTCTTATACAATCTGGGCAAGTTTAAGAAAGATTGGATAAATAGTGTGGCCTCTAGAGTGTAAACACTGTTAAATATGGCATTTTCAGCAATTCAAAGGTAGATAACTCATGACCTATTTATCCGATTACAACCATAATCGAAGTCATCCGAACTCTTATGGCAATATACCATCTGAGCAAGTTTAAGAAAGATTGGATAAACATTTTGGCCTCTAGAGTGTAAACACTAAAATTGTTGACGACGGACATTCAAGGATTGCAAAAGCTCACCCTGAGCTAGCTCAGGTGAGCTAAAAATGTGATAGTAGAAGAGTACATGTATATTAAACTTGTTGCTATGGCAACATGATCTTTATTTTCAAGAATATATTTAATATTTGCTTTCATAATCATTTATCCACCACCAGCATCCAACTGTGATATTTTGGTGAAATCTAAAATTGAAGCGATTTCACCCCTTAGTGAACCTATATTCAGTAAGAAGGCGTTGTATTGGTTACCATAGCAACACGTTACTCTTAATATGATAATCTGTCATGGATGTGTCATGTTTCGTACATATCATGTTGTATTGGTGTCACTGTAAAATTAAATTACAACACAACATGTTTAAAAAAATATATAGAGTCAGGGTTTTTTTAGAGTAAATTTTGTTGGTTGCTATGGCAACAGTATCTTTATTTTTTGAGATTTTCAACTGGGCTAATGCTATATCATAATGTTGTATTTTAAGGTTGTCAAAATACATGTTCCAATAACGATATGCTCAATAATTGATGATAGATGTGACTTTAGATGAGTATAATAAAATGGTTGCTATGGCAACATAATCTGTATTATTGAGCCAAAAGAGTTATTTTCTTTCATTATCCATCACTAGCATCCAACTGTGATATTTTTGGCAACATCTGAAACCGGACCAGTTTCTACCCTTAGTGAACTTAAATTTGAAATTGAGCCAATTTTACCCGTTTGTGAATCTATATTCAGTTGGAAACCGTTGTATTGGTTACCATAGTAACAACTGTAACACCTTTTAGAGTAATGTGTCATGGAATTGTCATGTTTCATACAGTTTCTGTCACTGTAAAATCAAATTACAACGAGACATATTGAAGGAATTATATAGAGAGACGTGTTTTTCTAGACTAAATTTTGCTGGTTGCTATGGTAACAGTATTTTTATTTTTCCGTTAATGTTGAGGTTTTCAACTTGGCTATTGCTATATCATATCTTTGTATTTTAAAGTTGATACAATAATGTTCCAGTGATAATATGCTCAATAATGGATGAAAAACGTAATTTAGGATGAGCAAATGAAAATGGCTGCTATGGCAACATGATCTTAATTATCGAGCAAAAAAAGTTGTTTTCTTTCATTATCCACCACCAGCATCAAACTGTGGTATTTTGGGTGAAATCTGAAATGGGGCCAATTTCACCCCTTAGTGAACTTAGTCCTTTATACAGTCATTCAAATGTACCAAAATGAAATATTTTCTATATCCTAGCAGATGGTAGCCTAAAAGCAGACTGATAGTAAAGCAGAATGTGCCTTCAGGCACATTCTGCTTTACTTTCAACCTGCTTAAAGTGGTGAACTATCTTTATACTAGAAAGAGACTATAGATTAAATGGTTAGCTTCTTGGCATCTGATCTGGATCCTGACTATTTGACAATCCTATTTCAAGTCATAGTTAGCAAAGGGTTGTTAAACAGTTGCAACTCAGTTACTGTTTGCTCCCATTTCAAAACTGATATGGAAGTCAATATGTTCAGTGGACATTGTTCACCTGAGGCCAAGAACTAATTGATACACCTTAACTACGTTACTTGAAGGCAGTGCCATGTACAGCCTACCCTCTTTTTCACTTTAGCCAACTGAACAAGGACTATGGTTAATGTCAAAATCAGAGGCCCCAAACACTTTCACTTTTCTGAAGTCTTGGGTAATCTGATGGATGTTGCAAGAGCCTTGTCCGCAAACGTACACATGACCAATGCTGTCGGTGAATAGTTTTGTAGGTGATCGCAGCTCACTATCAGTATAGGTGTTTACAACAGTTCCATCAAACTTCAGGTGAATCACTTCATGATTGAGGCTGTTGGACAAATACAGGCAATAGTTGTCTTGGCCTAGGGCTACATAATTTCTATAAATAGTGTGGACAGTATTTCTATCATATGATATTCTGTCAAGTGTTATGGTGTAGAGAATTTCACCCTGCAATGTTAGAACTTCAACTTGATGAGGTCTTGTTAATGTGACAGCCAGTTTTTCATCTCTGTAGTCCACACAAGAACATTTTCCATTCATAACCAGTGTTCTGTCCACATTCAAGGCAGCGGCTACCACATTGAGAAACACTATTTGACATTCATCTGGCAATGTGACCGCTACCTGACTGTCCGTTATCATGGCAGCATCCTCTGGGGGTGAAGATAAACTCAATTGAGCAATGACATTTCCTTGCTTCACATCCACCAACTTAACATTTCCATCATCCTTACCATACACCATTCTAGAGTCAACAATGAATAGCCTACTGTCCGGTAACACAGTTATATTGTAGAACATTTTGTCACTTCTCGACTTTACAATAACATCCTTGACATGTTTGATCCCTACAATTGTTATTCTCCCTATCTTCTCCACATCTGGTACCACACGGATGTTGGCATTCCCAGACTTCTCTGACTCAGACAAACTAGATGTTCTTGTTTTTGACAACTTTCCAGCTGTTTCAAGTCGCTCTAGTATGGACAGTGTTTCCTTGTTGGCAACAAATCTTATACCACTCTTTACAGATTGCTGACCTTCCTCAGCTGCACTTATCCTCTTCTCAGCAATCTTTAAATGTTCCTTTGTTTTCATCATTAGAATGTACAAGCTGTTCTTCTGTTCATTGTTTTCATAGCTTTTTTTTGCTGCAATCAGATCACGTAACTCTTTCTTTGCTGTTTTGCATTTGTCAACCAAACGTGATATTTTCTTCAGCTCCTCTGCCTTTATTGTTTCACATGATTTAACAAGACCAGCCTCAATCTTATCGAGGGCTTCAATTATTTCTCTTCTGAATTCCTGCACCATCTTCACTGCCTCTGAACAGTCTGGTTTCAGTGATTTGACTTTCTGTTTGTAGTCTTTAGTTACTCTATTAGACCGTTTAACCACTGATTCCAACTGTCTCTCAGCTTGTTTGTATTCTTCATTATTGGACAAATCTTTGGCTACAATAGGAATATATCTCACACTGTCACATGCCCTGTGGTCTAGAGTAATACAGGCACTACAGCCTAAGTAGTTGTGATTCATGCAGTAATATTTGATAGTTTTTTCCTCATGAACAGGACATTTCTCTGAGCTCTTGTTTACCGTTCGTAAGGAGGTCTGACTGTCTAACATCTGTTGCTTGTTCAACAATGTGTGGTTTTGTAGGGGAGTTGGTATGGTGTGTACATCGAAACATCTCTGACACAAAGATTCCTGACAGTCTTTGCACATTCCCACTGCCTTGTGAAAGTTTCCCTTCCTGTGGCATGAATGGCAAATAAGGTCACACAAATCCTCAGATCCAAGATCGTAAGAAAAGTTGGGTTTTCCACTTTCTCTGGCAGTGGCCATATTGCCTATAGTATACAACCAACACTCAAACCATTCCAGCCAACATAGAATAGTATGTATTAACCCATTACTCCACAGATATGTCTTTCCATGCCTGAAATTGATACCTCCACTAAAGGAAATAGTTGCGTTTTATGTAGTAATGAATATGTTTCAGAAGAAATTATTTCTTTATTTTAGCTATTTTAGCAGATTAATCTTAGCTTAACCCTTTACCTCATAGCTTGTTTCTAGTTTTGAAAAACAGGTGACCACTTAAAGCAGGTTGAAAGTAAAGCAGAATGTGCCTTAAGGCACATTCTGATTTACTTTCAGCCTGCTTTAAGCTATAATCTGCTAGGCTATATAAAATACTGTTAATGGTTATTGTTCATGAAGGTATAAACTGGAACTATTTTCTTCAGCGGAGGAATAAATTAAATACGCTAAAAGTCGCTTCTATGGGGGAAAGGGTTAATTAAAGCTGAGTCTGAAAATAAAGCAGAATATACCTTCAGGCAATTTCTGCTTTACTTTCAGCAACCTCAACACCTGTCTTCAAAACTAGAAACCGACTAAGGGGTTAGTACCCTTGACCAATTAGTGCAGGATAGAAATTACATGCATGCAGATAGCTCCTACAGGAGTTTCCTGCATAGTTTCTATCCTATAATAGGCATTCACTTGTCTTAAATATCCATGTTACTTCACTAAATGGTTGCTTAATACCAGATTGACTATATTTAGATCACATCCAATTTATACATATGAATTTTTCTTTCACAAAAAGTGTGGGGGTTTTGCATGCACGATTAAACACTGGAATGTCTCATGCTTTACTGATCACACTGCCAATCCTCGGCTGTATTACAGATTGGTTATTTTTAGTCACATTATTTTCACAAAGAACTCTGTTACCTGTAGTAAATTGTCCTATCATATTCAATTGGCCAAATGCCATTATGCTATTAAGGTACTTCGCAGGTGCGCTTAGTTTCCATACAAGGTGTTATGAAACTTTTCACGAAGAACGATAATAGCCTAAGAAACAATGTGTGAAAATATAGGCAAAATTTATCGATTGGTTTGTCTTTAAGGTATCTTTTTCTAACAAAAACCTGGAATTTTGATGATTTTATTTTTCTCAAAAATAAATAAAGTTAATGACTATAAATCTCGCCCAATAAGAAGTCCACAACATTCATTACAAGAAAAGCTAAAACATTTTGAATAAAGGTGTTCAGAAAGATGTTATCAGCTATTTAAATTTTGCAAAATGCTAAAAAATTGAATTACAAAAAACTGACTCATTCAATGTATATTTGTTTTCGTTTTATTCAAATATATGGTTGATGAAAAAGTTAGTTTGAAAACATTAGAAAATATTACAGTCAGGATTTGTTGTAATAACAGATTTTCTTATTAAAATGTGGGATATTTTAACTTTGAAGTTAAGATACAGTTACCTACCTTAAAATTAAAATTCTGTCATTAAAATGTATTATTATTTATTCATGGACTTGCATACAAGGTTAATTATATTTTTTAAACATAATAATAATGGGCAATATCGATCTTGGAAAGGTTGACGTATAGATAAGCTTCAATGTGTGGCTTTATATAGTTCGATCAAATCGTATACATGTATACCGATTTAATTGACTTGTAAGTCACTAAACTAAAACGTACATGTAAGTAGACATATAATTGGAACGTATATAACATCACTAATTCTAATCAACGAAGACTAGAAAATAACATGTCCGTTGATCACTGCGTTATAGATTGACAAGTCAATAAATCGGACAATTAAAAAAATACTTTGGATCGGATGGGTCTCGAACCTATGACCTTTGCATTGCTAGTCAACCACTATACTGACTGCGCTATGAAGGATTATACTAAATCATATCAACAGTTCCTTTATATAAATTTTCTAGTATAAGCACGTATGGAAAAAGATCAAGTTGTCAAGACGCATATCCGCTCGCCCTCAAGACCGACTTCCGTATGCGAAAGGCCTTAACCATCACAAACAGTCAAACATTGAATACCCAAGTCCGTTAACTATTTGAACCCTAAGCATGTATATATGCGTCATTTGCAAACAACATACCTATGATGAGTGCATTTGTGTAGACCCTGATCAGACGGTTCCTTAAGGAGGCCTCTGATCAGGGTTGACACTGTGTTTTTTTAAGCTCACCTGAGCCAAAGGCTCAAGATGAGCTATTGGGGTGGCCCTGTGTCCGTCGTCGTGTGTCTTCCGTTGTTTGGCTGTTAGCTTCATGGGAGAATGTGACAGATAGCAGAAATAGATTCAGCACACCTTAATTGTGGTAAACAGGAGGTATGTCAACTTTCCTTAAAAAAGCCATTTCCCAAAAGTCCGGCAAGACTATTTTAGAAATAAATCAAAGTTTCAAAATAAAATCATGTGAAGGAATTTCGTTAGTATCTTCGTGTCCTCGTATAAGAACAGAAAGGTTTACACATGGCCCGAGGAATCTTTTATAATCCTTTAAAAATTACATGTGGTTAAAGTACAATTGAAAATAGTGAAAATGGCCGCCATTTTGAATTTTTGGCGACCATCTTGAATAATTAGCAATATTTCGTAATCCACCATTGATGATTTTCATTTTACATCTCATACATGTTAGTTTTGTGTGACTTTTCGAACTGGCATGGAAATAACCATTACGACATAACTTATACAAAACGGAAATGGCGGCCATTTTGAAAATGGCCGCCTTCTTGAATCTGCCAGAGAAATTGAAGTGGCTAACGGCTTTTTTCGGTTGACAATGGTCATGTTAGTAAACCTTCTAAGTGGTTTGCTTGCATCATGAAATGAAGTATTTTTCGACTTATGCCCCGGGCTAATATCCTTGAAGAAGCTGTAAAATACATTCTGTAATTGGTGACCGTTTCCTCTTAGATGGGATCCTCATTCATGGTTCATACAGATTTGGCCATTTCAGATTTATGGCCTTTTTAGGGCCTTTTTAGGGAAATTTACAACAGATTTAGGCCCTTCTAAATATATAATGTTTCCGCGGAAACTGCCTACCTTAATCATGTTAATGGTGCTGTTTCTCCTTCAATTTTGTGTCTAGCTGGTCACAAAGATTTCCCTTTCCTTAGCTTTATCCTATTTTGCTACATCTAGATCTTTATGGGAGAACTTCCGTTCTTTCTCTGCTTTTACAGAATAATCTATTTATCTATCTATCTATCTATCTCGTGGTTTCTGCTTCACACCCTCACGGGTAATTTCGAGCAGTTTGCGCGCCAAGTGCCTATTAGTGGATATAAGAACTGATAAAAGATAAGGAAGTAAGGGGTAAAGGTGATAGGGGTTAAAATACTAGGGTGAAAAGATAAAAATCAGGATAAAAACATAACTGCAGGACTCATGGTTTAAAATGACAGATGCTGCTGACTGAAGACTTGAACTGATTCAAGTCCCCAGTCAGCACAACATCTGATGGCAGAGCATTCCACTGAACAATGGTTATGGGGAAAAAAGAGAACTTATAGTAGTCTGCACCAGTGTGTATCTGTGTATAGCCCGCAGAGTGGCAGTGACGAGACACCCTTGTATTACTCTGCATGTACGCTGGCACTGGTACAGCCACCAAGCCATGAATGATCTTATAGAAAAGACACAGTCGTGCATCTGCCCGCCGCTGCTCCAGAGTACGCCATCCTAATGTCTCCAGCATGGTAGAGACACTTGAGTATCTGGAGTACTCACCCAAAGTCCAACGGGCGGCCCGACGTTGCACCATCTCAATTTTGTCAATGTTGGACTTTGTGTGAGGATCCCAGACACTACTTGCGTACTCAAGTTGCGGGCGGACAAGGGTTTTAAACGTGCATTCACGGATCTTTTTTGATTTGCTTTTTATGTTTCTCTTGAGGAATCCTAATGTTCGATTAGCTGTTGTTGTTATGCGGTTGACATGTGTGTTCCACGACAAGTTGCTCGAGATGTCCACACCTAGATAGCGAGCACTACTGACGGTCTCCAAGGTTTGTCCATGTAATGTGTTTCTTCAACACTGCTTTCATCTACTGCTTTATTAAGGGTTTCCATGTCTAAATTAGCCTGTTTTGCTAGGTGTAACACTTGGTGTACCTCAATTTTTTTTCCCACTGAAGAGACAACTAAGGCAAAATAATTTTCAGTACCGACTCCTCAGATTTAGGGCTTGTTAAAGAGAATTTTAGGGCCACACATTCTAAAAGTAGGGCCTTTATGGCTTAAATGGCTTGAAATGGAAAATATGGCCTTTTTAGGACCAAGCTCCGAAATTTAGGGCCTTTTAGGTTTGTGAGAACCATGTCATGGTCATCTGGCAGAGATGGTCTCTCATTACAGATATGGTATACTAATTTGTCTTTCGAGTGCTCTTGAAAACCAACCTTGTTATTTTCTCAAAGGAATATGCCTGACCAGTATATCTCTGTACAGTATTTTAGTGTAATAAGTACGAATTAAGTATAGATAGTCTCTTATAACTCTATTTAAGAGTGGCAGTGTACGACTTTTGTTGTCCTTTTAACTGTGATAAACGTCATGTTGTATACTGAAGAGAAATAAATAAATGAAACACGAGGCTAGTTGGACGTACTAAAAAGAGGGTAGCGAATACAGAGGAACCCAGGTTTTGTCCGTCCCTTTTTATAGGACCCTGTTGTTATTTTGCATACCCTTACTGGAAATAGTCTCTGAAATTGTGTGTCGAATTGATGCCAATTTACGTCATTGCTACTTACAGAGGACAAAACGTTATTCGTTCCCAATAAACGCGTTTACCCTAAAACTGTTATTTCCATTGCAATCAGTTTGGAGCCAGATCAGACGCCGGGTAACCCGGCGTCTGATCAGGCTCCAAACTGTTTGCCACTCAGATTAAAATAAATAGTCAGAATTGTCAACAAGTTGTCATTTTTTAAATGTTATTGCCATGCTTTTGCATTTCGTTTGCGTTTAAACGGGAAAGAATAACGTTTTCTCCACTGTAGGTAAAACTCATTCATAACTTTTGACATTTTATTACATTTTCGTTTAAACGGAGAATCATAACCTCTTTTCCATGCTATAAAAGGTTACAAAACCGTGCGACACGGATAAAGTTGATAAACATTATGGTTCAATTGTTTAACCCTTTCAACTCTAAATTTCTCTTGTGGGTATTTATAATCATTTTGGTCTCCTCTATAGTACAAGTATTTTGAACCAGTCTACTGTTACATTTTTGGTATGACAACAAAAACCATTGGAACTATCAAACAGTGCAGACCCTGATCAGAGGGCTCCTATAGGAGCCCTCTGATCAGGGTCTGCACTGTTTACATTTATAATCAGTAGTCTCTTCAGAGGACTGTAGGGTTGAAAGGGTTAAGTTGAATTATTTTTTACTAGATATTTAATGTTCCTATTTGCATTCATGTGATGCCTGTCAAGCAACAGTTTGGTCAAATATGCAAATCTATTCATCTCTTTCAAATCTGAAGTAACAAGGAAGTTGGTACAATACATCCTAAACGCGATAATTCGAACTCGCATTCAACCCTAGCGACGAGTATAATTATTCACGTCATTCACAAACATTGAACTTGTAAGGAGTACATTGTTTTATGCAAACAGCGTAGACCCCGATCAGGGGGTTCCCGCATGAGCCCTCTGATCGGGGTCTGCAGTGATTGTATATTTGCAATATTTTGTCAAAATCAACCGTAAATAGTCAGGAATGGACATCTATTTAATTAATACTATCAATTAGTCAATTTTCTAGTGGTGGTAATAGAGAAACTCTACGGAAGTTTATACACACTGATTTCATTTTAACTCATTATAAATCTGGTATAATAATTATCCCCTGAAACTTCCAATGGACAATTCCAATTTACAATAAAGCCTGGTCCATTTTATACTATTTAAGATTGTTTTACTAATATATTGCAAAATGACAAACAGTGGTGTCCCTGATGAGAGGGCTCCTGCAGGAACCCTCTCATCATGTACTTAACTGTTTGCATTAGACAAGTATGCTATTCATAGACACCTGTACACTTTTGATAAAGAATGCATATAGGGCTCATTGAGTTAATGGAACATTCAAAACCTTGAAATTAACTACATGTATCTGCCTGCTGATCGCCATTTGACTGATATTCTCAAACAGTTTGGATTCTGACAGACGCCGCGTAACGCTGCTACTAATCTAAATCCACACTGTTGGCACTCTTCTTTAATTCTCTATACTTTTGAATCCAAACATATCGTTGCAAACAACAATTTCAAAGCAGATAACAATTTCAAAGCAGATGACAATTTCAAAACAGACGACAATTTCAAAGCAGACGACAATTTCAAAGCAGACAACAATTTCAAAGCACACGACAATTTCAAAGCACACGATATAACAGCAGATTAATTGCGCGAAACATGCCGCATGCTTCCGTAATTCAAGATTACCTGTGTCCTGTGCAATCTGTCGTTTTTGTTTAATACAGTGCCACCTCCCTTCAAGTGCCCTTTGAACAACGATCCCCTCCTTACAACAAGTTTTGCCGCTGTTCCCCAACTAAAACAATTACTTTTCACGTCTGCAATATCGTCTGCTTAAAATTCTCGTCTGCTGTTTTAATCAAGGTCACATATTGGACATTTTGACAGAAGAAGCATAATGACGGGTGACAAACAGCATGAATCTAGATAAGACGCCGCGTTACGCGGTGTCTGATCTAGATTCAAGCTGTTTGCAAAAGGAAGCCAAATTCCCTACATATTACAACTCCCTCCGAACAACACACATTTGTTTACTACATGTAATTATTTTACCATTTTAAATGGTAGAAATTAAATAGTATTTACTGATCTATTACAAATTATTTGGATCGAGATCATACGGTGAGTAACTTGGTGTTTGATCCAGATCCAAACATTTGTCATTCAGGCTATACATCTGCAAAACTTAAAACCGTTAATTTTAGAATTAACATATCCAACCCTAGCAACGAGTTAACTCGTCATTTTTATATACGAATAGTAAATGTGTCCTATGTAATCAGTGCAGACCCTGATCGAAGGGCTGCCACAGGAGCACTCTGAGCAAGGTATGCACAGTTTGTATATTTTCAATTTTAATGTAAAAAATAAAACTTATAGACTTAAGTTGATATTGGAATTGTCCATTAAAAGTTTCAGGGGAGGCTGAATTAAGGCAGGCGGACTAAGGAAAACGGTATTTGAACACAGCTATTTAATTAGAGTTCAAAGGTCAAATCTTCACCTACATGTCGCGATTTTACTTAAATTTGCAAACAGTTTGGATCCTGATCAGACGCCGCGAAACGCGGCGTCTGATCAGGATCCAAACTGTTTGACCCACGTGTGAAGGTTCTGTGAGCTAAATTGTGTTTAAAACTATTTTGACAACAATTTCAGACGACAACTATGAAGCAGACGACACTTGCAGCAGACGAAAAGTTAGAAGGAAGAAATATGCATGTATATCATTTACCATACTTTACAGTGGAGAATGTATTATTCTTTCCCAATAAACGCGTTTACGCTAAAACTAGTTTTTCATTTACAAACAGTTTGGAGCCAGATCAGACGCCGGGTAACCCGGCCTCTGATCAGGCTCCAAACTGTTTGCCCCCAAGATAAACATGAATTATCAGAATTGTCCAAAAGTTGTACTTTTCTTCGTTTTAGTGCTTTGCGTTTGCGTACGTTTGCGTTTAAACGGGAAAGAATAACAGATTCTCCACTGTACCACATTGTATATATATCTTTTCCCCACATCGGCTGTTTGTTTACTGGTGAAATAGGACCTAAAAATGGTGAGTTTTTGTTGTTCTGTTACAGAGGAATGTAGAAAATATAGAAATTGGCGATAATTTGTTTTAATTTTGTGCCAAATAGTTTGGAGACCGCCAAGACGCGGGCTTACTCGACGTCTCATCTGGCACCATGTTTGCAAATCGAGCATTGTTCGGTACGGATCATAAGTTGTCGAGAACGGTTATACGTAAAATGCCGATATTAACCTTTTCATTGACAATTTTTTCCGTCTATTTTTTACCCCTTCACCGTTTCATTGTCGTCTGCTTCAATTTTGCTGTTTGCAAGATCTTTTCAAAGTAAGATTCAATATATAGTATGACTTTAAAGCAGGTTAAAAGTAAGAAAGCATGTGCATAAAGGTGTACCCTGTTTTTCTTTCAGTCTGCTTTAAGCTACCATCTGCTTGGATAGAGAAAAGATATATGGATAATATTTAAGACTGTATAAGTTGTATCAATTGGAACTATTGACTTCAGGGGAGGAAAATTCGAAGCGTATAATTTTTTATATGCGTATTAACGGAACAATGGGTTTAACGGGAAAGAAAGTCATTACTACACTAGAGCTTAATGATTTACATGTATGTAAATCTAGTGACAAACTATTTCTCAGCGTCTGGTCTGGCTCCAACCTGCTTACATTGGAAACAAAAGGTTGTTTTTTTAGCTCAAACTCGCTTATTTGGAAAGAATGACGTCATACCCACTGTATGTTCAGAGGATACTTGTAGTGCCAACTTTCTTGTTAGCTGCATACATTTGCATATTTATTCAAACCTTTGACATGCATTATGCAAATTAAGATTATGAAACTATACTTTGTATTTATTCAACTTGCAAATTTAAACACTTATGGTATCAGTTTATACTTGACCCTCGATTTCGTAACCCTTTCATGATCAAATTATTCGGGAGATGTTTACCCCTTCACCGCTTTATTGTCGTCTGTTAAATTATTGTTGTCTGCAAGACACGTTTTAAAGTTAGATTTAATATTGTTTGATTTAATAAATATCGATATGAGTGTCAAACAGTTTGGGTTCTGATCAGACGCCGCGTTACGCGGCGTCTGATCAGGACCCAAACTGTTTGCCAACGCGTTTTATGGCGTCATTGAGAGTGAAAGGGTTAACGTTTTCAGACAGTTGTCAATTTTTCCATTTTATTGCATTGCGTTTTTTGTTTTGTTTTGTTTCGTTTAACATGGTCGAAACAGGAAAGAATAACGTCTTGTCAACTGTATACTTTGTAAGTTGAAAAGACTAATACAGTGGAGAATCTGTTATTCTTTCCCGTTTAAACGCAAACGTACGCAAACGCAAAGCACTAAAACGTAGAAAAGTACAACTTTTGGACAATTCTGATAATTCATGTTTATCTTGGATGGCAAACAGTTTGGAGCCTGATCAGACGCCGGGTTACCCGGCGTCTGATCTGGCTCCAAACTGTTTGTAAATGAAAAACTAGTTTTAGCGTAAACGCGTTTATTGGGAAAGAATAACACATTCTCCACTGTACGTGTTTAACAAGCTACAGTGGATAAAACGTTATTCTTTCCCGTTTAAACGCGTTTACACTAAATCTATTATTTCAAATGCAAACAGTTTTGAGCCAGATCAGACGCCGGGTAATCCGGCGTCTGATTAGGCTCCAAACTGTTTGCCGTCCAGGTTACAATCAACATTCAGAATGGCCAAGAAGTTGTAATATTCTTCATTTTACTGCAATGCGTTTGCGTTTCGTTTGCATTTAAACTGGAAAGAATAACGTTTTCTCCACTGTATATACCTGAATGATCCTTTTGAAGGCTTTCCTTTCGTTATTTTTGCTCTTTGAAAAACCATGTTTAGACGAACAAAGGAATATACCGACGACATATTTGAGGAAGACACCGTTGAGAAGACATTATTTTCTCCCAATAAACGCGGTTGAAGCTAATACCATTATTTTCGTTGCACACATTTTGGAGCCTGATCAGACGCCGGGTAACCCGGCGTCTGATCAGGCTCCAAATAGTTTGCTACTCACATTAACATGAATTGTCAGAATTGTCGAAAGTTTTTCATTGCTTACGTTTTATTGCAATGCGTTTAGGTTTCGTTTACATTTAAGGAGGACTTAATAATGTCTTCTCTCCTGTGTATGTAATATGGCGGTGAAGGAGCCACTTAGCAAATGACTTACTGCATATTCAGTGTATAATTATGTTAATTAAAAAAAGAATATTCGGACTTTGCAAACAGTACAGACAAAGAACAACTATGGCTTCAAATTTTAATTTTAGGTGTTTTGACTAAAGAAATATTGCATGTATGGCTTATGAATGCTAAATAGTGTTGATTCTGATCAGACGCCGGGAGATCGAAACTGTCTGGCAACAACCAATTTTCTCGGACCAGTGAAGTGGTTCAGGTCTTCATGCAGTAGTTTTCGGTATTACTTTCATTCTGCATTTAGCAAGCATCTGCATAAAAGGTCGCTTAACTATTTAGCTGCCAAATTAATCGTGGTATTTTAACCCTTCGCCGTTTCATTGTCGTCTGCTTCAATTTTATTGATGCACAATCGTTTCAAAGTAAGATTCAATGTAGTATGACTTCAAACATCTCGATTCGATACGCGTGTCAAACAGTTTGGATCCAAACTGTTTGCAAATTCGCCTTTTGTCGCTGTTGGCAGTGGAATGGTTTATGGCATTGTTATGAATGGTCACTTAACCCATTACTGACTCCATAATCTGTTTTTACTTTTGAAGACAGATGGCCGTTTAAAGAAGGTTCAAAGTAGAGTAGAATGCGCACTAATACGCATACTGCTTTACATTCATCCTGTTTTAAGCTACCTTCTGCTAGAATATAGAAAACTTTTCTTGTGAAACATAATCATGACAGTATAAGAAAATACAGCGCTCCCTCTCTACATTGTGCGCGTTGTTCGGAGGGAGTCGTTATAGAAACGAAAACAAGTTTACATTTGTAAACAGCTTGAATCTAGATCAGACGCCGCGTAACGCGGCGTCTGATCTGGATTCAAGCTGTTTGTCACTCATCATTAAGCTTTTTCTGTCAAAATGTTCATTATGTAACTATTAGAAGAACAGCAGACGACAATTTTAAGCAGACGTTACTGCAGCAGTGAAGTGGTTAGAAATCATTGTCTTGTTTGGGGACCAGCGACAAGGGTTCGTTGTAAGGAGGGAATCGTTGTTGGGAGGGCCGTTGTAGGGATTGAACACTGTATTCGCTTCAGAGGAGGAATAAATTAAATGCATAAAAAGGTTTAATTATAGAGTAATGGACTAATATACAGTGGAGAAAACGTTATTCTTTCCCAATAAACGCGTTTACCCCCTAAAACTATTATTTGCAGTGCAACAGTTTGGAGCCTGATCAGACGCCGGGTAACCCGGCGTCTGATCAGGCTCTAAACTGTTTGCCACCAAGATAAACAAGAATTATCATAATTGTCCAAAATTTGTTCTTTTCTACGTTTTAGTGCTTTGCGTTTGCGTACGTTTGCGTTTAAACGGGAAAGAATAACAGATTCGCCACTGCAATTAAGACTTCAATTCTATTTTTACACTTCCTGGTTATGGCTACCCATTCTGCTTGAGTAGTTTTAAATTAATCCTTTCGACTGCTTATCTCTTTCTGTCTGGAATTTCATAACCGTTTTGATCCGGATCAGACGCCAAATTTCCGGCTTTTGAACAAGATCCTAGTTTCAAAAATTGTTTTCAAGTTTGTCAAGTTAAAATGGAATTAAAGTTTTTTTCTCCTTTTTTCAAAAATGCAGACGACACTTTGAAGCAGACGGCAATGTAGCAGATTGTGGGCGGGAGGGGCACTGCAGTATTTCACGTGAATACAAAACGAGTACTTATGTCAGGATATCATGTGTAAATATAACGGGTAGAAGGGTAGAAAATATATATTTATCACACAGGTACTACACATAGACATTTCATACATAAAACTGACATCTTATATTATGTCAGATCCAAGGACTTTATTTATGATGTAAGCGAATATAGCTGATCAAATAGTGTTCGACTAGATCTTTTGGATTGTTATATGTTCATTAATTCTAGTTGGAAAAGGTAAATGAACTGTGATATTTGTTTTTTCAAGTAGAAGGTCGAAACTGACAACATTTCACTCTGAAATTAACTCCTTGACGGTCTTACCTCCACACACAATTAATTGGATCCTGGTCAGACGCCGTGTAACTCGGCGTCTTGTCAGAACCCAAACCGTTTGGCACTTTAAATGTATTATTCTAGTCAATTCAAATGTCATTTATATTTGAGAAATAACGGAAGACGACAACAGTAACTGTTTAAAGTAGATGACGTCATGTCAGTGAAAGTATTAACCCTTTCCGCGCCGGAGTTGCATAAAGTCGCCTTTTCAAGTAGTTTGGATTCAGATTAGAATCCAAACTATTTGACACTCTTATCGATATTTCTTAAGTCTTATAACCTTAAATCTAACTTTGAAACGCTCTTGCAGACAACCAATATAAAGCAGACGACAAAGTAAATGTGAAGGGTTAACAACTTCAATATTCCTTCAAGGCCCTGCATGGACTGGCCACACTACTGACACATACAGTGGAGAAAACGTTATTCTTTCCCGTTTAAACGCAAACGTACGCAAACGCAAAGCGCTAAAACGTAGAAAAGAACAACTTTTGGACAATTATGATAATTCATGTTTATCTTGGTGGCAAACAATTTGGAGCCTGATCAGACGCCGGGTTACTCGGCGTCTGATCTGGCTCCAAGCTGTTTGCACTGCAAATAATAGTTTTAGCGTAAACGCGTTTATTGGGAAAGAATAACAGATTCTCCATTGTAATGTTAACAATGGACATACATGCAAAACCTCTCTATCACGACCATTAAATGGTGTTAATTTGCAGGTGTTTAAGGCATGAGATTGCTTAAAGCAATGTGAACGTAAAACAGAAAACTCCTTTAGGAGCATTCTGTTTAACTTTCACCTTGCTTTAACTGTCACTTGTACATTTATTTCATTAAATCAGTAAGTCCTGTTTAAGTGGTCGTAATAGAGAGGTTTCGCCTAAAACTAATCATCATAAGTACGTTAATTAAATGAAAACGTTATTTTACGTCGGATAACTGACATAACATAGTAGCATAAGCCATGTAGGGATTTTATTCCGACGTTATCATCACTATCAGCAGTTTGTGTACTTTTTTGGTTAACTACCGTGGAAAAGACATTATAGTCGTGATTGCTTAATACAAGATTAACCTGAATTGAGTTTTATATCATTAATATTGTGTTTGCTTCCTATAGTTGAAATTCATATTTCTTGCTATAATAATTTCCTTATTATGTATGTAATGCTGCAATGAAATGTATTTCATTGTATTGTTTTATTCTTTCCCAAAAAGCGTGTTTGTGTTAAAACTACTATTTTCATTAAAAACAGTTTGGAGCCAGATCAGACGCCGGGTTATCCGGCGTCTGACCAGGCTCCAAACTGTTTGTCACTCAGACAAAATGAAATTGTCAATATATTCAAGAAGCTTTTAATTCATACTTTTTATAGTCAGCATATTCATTTAGTTTCGTTTAAACGGGGTATAGCAACATGTTTTCCGCTCTATATACCCGACGTCTGATCAGGCTCCAAACTGTTTGTCACACAGACAAAAAGAAATTAATTTCCTATCCGGAATATTGTTATAATATTTATTGAAAAATAAATCTGTCATTGTCAACCTTTTAAGTACATGTAACGTGTTCTCCACTGTATGTATGTTCGGCGCCATGTGACCATTTCATGTGTCGCGGTGCCGTAAAACCCAACTCAATCAATCAATCAATCAATCAATCAAATCCACTGTACATGTAAATGACGTGTTCTCTACCGTATGTACAGTGGAGAATCTGTTATTCTTTCCCAATAAACGCGTTTACGCTAAAACGTTTATTTTCTCTGCAAACAGTTTGGAGCCAGATCAGACGCCGGGTAACCCGGCGTCTGATCAGGCTCTAAACTGTTTGCCACCAAGATAAACATGAAATAGCAGAATTGTCCAAAAGTTGTTCTTTTCTACGTTTTAGTGTTTTGCGTTTGCGTACGTTTGCGTTTAAACGGGAAAGAATAACAGATTCTCCACTGTAGGACACAGCAATGGAGTTTACCGTGGAAGACAAGGAGTACAGTGTGGCGGATTTTTTTGACCACTTCGTGCAGAGTTTTCCCACGATCGTCATGATCAACCAAGGCTTCTACGGCGAGATCAGTGCAGATACATTCGACAGGGGACAGGTAGGTTTTATAGTAGTAGTAGTAGTTTAATTATCATCATTATAATTATTATTTTTATTATTATTGGCCACTTATAATCATTATTATTATTATTATTACAATTATTTTTATTTTCTTTATTATTACAATTTTTTATCATTATTATTATCATCATTCTTCTTCTTATTATTATTGACCACCTAAAGTGGAAAAAACGTTATTCTTTCCCGTTTAAACGCAAACGTACGCAAACGCAAAGCACTAAAACGTAGAAAATAACAAGTTTTTGACATATCTCAGTATTTATTTTAATCTGAGTGGCAAACAGTTTGGAGCCTGACCAGACGCCGGGTTACACGGCGTCTGGTCTGGCTCCAAATTGTTTGCAATGGAAATAATAGTTTTAGCGTAAACGCGTTTATTGGGAAAGAATAACGTTTTCTCCACTGTACAATGTATATAATCATCATAATCTCCACCGCAACCACCATTATCATCTTATCAAACTCATCAGCATCATATAATTATTATTATTATTATTATTAAATATTATTATTATTGTTATTATAATTATTATTATTATTATTGTTTTTGTTGTTGTTGTTGTTGTTGCTGCTGCTGCTGCTGTTGTTTTTGCTGTTGTTAATGATGATGTAATTGTTATAGTAATATTATCATTATCTTAAATGTTACAATTAATAGAAAAAGTAGTAGTAGAAGTAGCAGGAGCAGGAGCAGCAGGAGCAGCAGAAGCAGCAGCAGTAATAGTAGTAGTAGTAGTAGTAGTAGCAGTAGCAATAGAAGAAGTGGCAGCAGCAGTAGTATTGCAGTTATAATAATAATAGCAGCAGCAGCAGTAGTAGTAGTAGTATAGCACAGTAGTAGTAGTAGCAGTAGTAGTTGTAGAAGTAATAGTATTGCATGTCTACCTTTATGAATGGAACTAAAATGCATGACTCTGGAATCCTTTTAAGTTGTACATATACGACATTGTATACCTCATGTCTTATTGCAAACAGATCAACTGCCGAGTAATTTTTCATTACTGTTTCAGCGAAACTAAATACAAATTCAGTTCCATTAAATGGAGAAAATATAATCTTTTTGAAACTGTAGACAGCTTGTTTGAACAGTTTGGAGCCTGAACAAATGTGCCCGAGTTTTTTAATGATTAACCTTTTCCCCATACCTTGTTTCCAGCATTGTTTAAGATAGGCTGAAACTAAATCAGAATGCTCTTTAAGGAGCATTCTGATTTAGTTTCAGCCTGCTTTAAGCTACCATCTGTTAGAGTGTAGGAAATATTTCTTAGTATGCGTATTCGCGACTATATAAAGTGGAAATAGCTTTTAGAGGAATGAATTAAAGGCGTAAAAGATATATTTATTGGGTAGAGGATTAAGGGGCCAATTTCTCTTTCAGATTCTACGACTCCACACAGTGTCACAGCAGTCTCGAGTGATAGCTAAAACGCACTATCAGGGACGAGAGAAGTTCTACAGTATACCTCTGTCCTACCATTCCAATTTCTGTGTCGTCAAGCACGGCAAGGGTGAGCCTCGTACAGAAATTACGTTTTTTACGATTTGAGTTATATTAAAAATCACAGCTTTATCGTAAATCATTACGAGGGGCATTGTACAACAAAAAACGATCGTAAGTCAAAACATTTAAATACATTTAATTTCTGATTACTCTATCTAATCCTGTCTTGTGATATCTCTTTGGAATCGTCTTTTCAAGACGATTCCAAAAAGATGTCACAAGACAGGATTAGATGGAGAAATAAATAATATAATCTTACATACGACAACATTTGTCGTACGAAGTTTTATGAAACGGGTCCCTGGTAACTGCGCAATTGTTTTACATTGATTGGTCTGATTTTAAAAAAAGTGAACATATTCTAAAAGACCAACCTTTCCGGAAGACTTTCATAGTAAGTGTGTTATTATTAATATAAGAAGTTCTGTTTTATTGGTATTCAAACAAGACATGGTTATACAGTGGAGAATGTGTTATTCTTTCCCAATAAACGCGTTTACGCTAAAACTATTATTTGCAGTGCAAACAGTTTGGAGCCAGATCAGACGCCGGGTAACCCGGCGTCTGATCAGGCTTCAAACTGTTTGTCACCAAGATAAACATGAATTATCAGAATTGTCCAAAAGTTGTAC
This sequence comes from Gari tellinella, assembly GCA_922989275.2. Classification (NCBI taxonomy): domain Eukaryota; kingdom Metazoa; phylum Mollusca; class Bivalvia; order Cardiida; family Psammobiidae; genus Gari; species Gari tellinella. Next base: position 11,491,275 of record OV277872.1, read on the forward strand.
TTTTCTACGTTTTAGCGCTTTGCGTTTGCGTACGTTTGCGTTTAAACGGGAAAGAATAACAGATTCTCCACTGTATGTATTGATTGAAATTCCTCGTGAATGCGCGAGGAAATTGACTTCTATGTATATTTCATAACGCATTTTTTAAGTATCGCTCAGGCTGATTGAAATCAATTTGATTTTATTTTAAATATGTCTAACAATACTTTTGAATAACATTTAGTTATTTTAAAAAAAAAGATAAAATAACAGCAATATATACAACCCAACAGGAAGACCATTTAAGGCCTTTCGCATACGGAAGTCGGTCTTGCCGGCGAGCGGATATGCATCTTGACGACATAGATTTTTCCCGTACGTGCTTATACTAGAAAAATTATATAAAAGAACTGTTGATACGATTCAGTATAATCCTTCATAGCGCAGTCAGTAGAGTGATTGACTAGTAATGCAAAGGTCATGGGTTCGAGACCCATCCGATCCAAATAAAATTTTTTAAGTGTCCGATTTATGGACTTGTCAATCCATAACGCAGTGATCAATGGCCATGCTATGTTTAGTCTTTGTTGATTAGAATTAGTAATGTTATATACGGTCCAATTATATGTCCACTTACATGTACGTTTTAGTTCAATGACTTACAAGTCAATAAAATCGGTATACATGTATACGATTTGATCGAACTATATATAGAGCCACACATTGAAGCTTATCAATACGTCAACCTTTTCAATATCGATATTGCCCATTGTTATTATGTTTAAACAATATAATTAACCTTGTATGCAAGTCCATGAATAAATAATAATGCATTTTAATAACAGAGTTTTAATTTTAAAGTAGGTAACTGTATCTCAACTTCAAATATCCCTCATTTTTATAAGAAAATCTGTTATTAAAACAAATCCTGACTGTAATATTTTCTAAATTTTTCAGACTTACTTTTTCATCAACCATATATTTGAATACAATGAAAACAAATATACATTGAATGAGTCAGTTCTTTGTAATTCAATTTTTTAGCATTTTGCAAAATTTAAATAGCTGATAACATCTTTCTGAACACCTTTTTTCAAGATGTTTTTAGCTTTTCTTGTAATGAATGTTGTGGACTTCTTATTGGGCGAGATTTATAGTCATTAGCTTTATCTATTTTTGAGAAAAATAAAATCATCACAATTCCAGGTTTTTGTCAGAAAAAGAGACCTTAAAGACAAACCACATGATAAAAGTTGCCTATATTTTCACACATTGTTTCTTAGGCTATTATCATTCTTCATGAAAAGTTTCATAACACCTTGTATGGAAACTAAGCGCACCTGCGAAGTACCTTAATCACATATAACCCCTACATAATTCTAGACATAAAATACAGTGGAGAAAACGTTATTCTTTCCCGTTTAAATGCAAACGAAACGCAAACGCAAAACACTAAAACGTAGAAAAGTATAACTTTTGGACAATTCTGATAATTCATGGTTATCTTGGTGGCAAACAGTTTGTTTGTAATAGAATTCATAGTTTGAGCGTAAACGCGTTTATTGGGAAAGAATAACGTTTTCTCCACTGTATCTATGTGGACTTTCAGCTACTCTAAACACGTCAAGTTTTCTAGATTTAAACATGTATTTTCATTCGTCGATCGTTATAAAATTAATGTATTTTACGTAAAAGTTTGTTTTGGCAGCAAACTCTTTTGTTCTACCCTTGAATTTAGAAAGTGGATGGGGTAACGGGGTACCCTAATACATACCATAATCAATAATCACCTTTTCACATAGCTTCCTTTTTCATTTCAGTGGGGAAAGAATTGTCGTTGTCCCAGCTGATCAGGGACTTTAGTCTACCCTGCAAGGTTCAGTTCCCCAAACACAGGAGCATAGAGGTGGGGAACCATACGATACACACCGACAACCTGCCCACACTGGAGCTGACGAGGGTCTTCAGTGAAATATATCTGCTGGGAAACTTTATAGTAGATGGTAAATACAGCATAACCTCCCTACAACGACTCCCTCCTTACAACGACTTCCTCCCTACAACGACTCCCTCCTTACAACGGCTCCCTCCTTACAACGACTTCATCCTTAGAACGACTCCCTCCTTACAACGACTCCCTCCTTACAACAATTTTTACCGCTGTTTCTCCAAACAAGACAATTATGTATATCGCTTTTACTGCTGCAATATCGTCTGTTTAAAATTGTCGTCTGCTGTTTTTTACTCAAAGTTACATAATTGACATTTTGATAGAAGAAACATGATGAAGAGTGGCAAACAGCTTGAATCCAGATCAGACGCCGCGTTACGCGGCGTCTGATCTGGATTCAAGCTTTTTGCAAATGTAAACCAATTTCCCTCCCTATGACGACTCTCTCCGAACAACTCACACAATCTTTCTCTCCCAGTGGGTGGTGTCGTTGTAGAGAAGGAGCACTGTAGACCATAATCTTTCTATTACTACCATTAACCCTTTACCCGATAGAAGCGACTTTTAGCGTATTTAATTTATTCCTCCGCTGAAGAAAATAGTTCCAGTTTATACCCTCATGAACAATTACCATTACAAATATGTTTTTCACCTAGCAGATTTAAGCTTAAAGCAGGCTGAAAGTAAAGCAGAATGTGCCTTAAGGCACATTCTGCTTTACTTTCAACCTGCTTTAAATGGTCACCTGTCTTCAAAACTAGAAACAGGCTATGAGGTAAAGGGTTAAAACGACTGATAAATGTTGTATAAAACCAGGAGACTGCTTCAAGCAAAGTGACAGTAAAACAGAAAGCTAATAACGGAGATTTCTGTTTAACTGTCACATTGCTTAAATCAGTCACCTGTCGAAAGCACATACTGATTAACACGAATGTGTGATCGTAATAGGGAGGTTATAATGTACAGTAGAACTTGTAATTATAATATTATGAACACTCAAGCAAACACAATGAGATATTATTTCTGACATAAAAACGTTAAAAGGTTGTAACCGAGGAATCAACGTGTCGACCCTTGGTTTACAAAGACAACGCTCTACCAATGACCTGTAAGCTGGCGTCTGATCAGGTCCCATGACGTATGCCACTCGGACAAAGAAGAAGATATGGATAGTATACCCCCTCAGAACTTTACATCTTATTTTAATTCTTGACATTACACTATCTTTGGCCAAGCCTAAGGGTTTTATTGATCTTAATTCCATCCTATTAAAATTCGCGCAAGTGTTAAAGACATTTCCTGACCTACTTTCGGTGATATCGCCTATCCAGGCATTTCCCATGCAATACTTATGGGTCTTGTGCACATGCCAATAGCCTAGAACCACTGAAACGTCTCATGTGAGGCCCGACTTTTTTATTTGGTAGCTTAGCTAGAAATAACCATTGATACACCTCTAGAGTATGAGTTTGTATGGGCCTCACCAGGTAAACTGAGCTTGGTAAAATTATACTGCAGGCTTTTACAGTTACTTTCACGCATATCGAAAACAATGGGGTTTAGTCCATCAAAGGACTGAGGAAATGTCTTTAACAGCACCAATGTTTATTCTACTTAGTGTTGATTGAAACACATCCTTATGATTTATAGTAATTGACTTTAAGCAAACCGCTGGTGACCGATTCTGGTCAGCTGTTTCAAGATGTTACCATCTTCTACATTTATTTATTTATTTTGCCTTGCTTTTGCGTTTAGTTTCGTGATAACAACATCATTTAAAGCATAGGTGATTCTCTCGAGTTGGTAATATACTTACTAGAGTCTATCTATTCATAGAGTAAGGATACAAAAAAGTCTACTCGAGAGAACAACCTATGATCTCAAGTATAGTTTCTTCGCACGTGTTATTTGATGTTACAGGTGTGCTGACGCATGGCGTGGTGCATGTTCCACTGTACCTGTCCCAGTTACGACTCTCGCTTGTCTCTGGTATAAGTGGCCAGCCATCCAACAAGTGGAAGAGTTATCAGGAAGAGCTCAACCGCTCAACTGTCACGTTTGAATTCGACAAAGAGTTCGGAAATCCAGGTACTATAAGGTTCATGATTCATGTACGCCAGTATGTTTCTAATTGGTCAATTGAATATGTAGCTGTACAGACTAAATTTAATATGCAATACATATTATTACATTTTAGAAGAAATAATCTACAAACATTTTGACATCAGATACGCCAATTTAATTTCATCAAACTCATTTCAACAAAGAGTCACAACCATTTTAACAGCATGACCCCCAAAACAAAAGTCACAAATAACACGACTATGCAAGTCGTCATTTTAATTCTTGTAATAATGATTAAATAACGGAACCTAAAATCTTGTGTGCGTATTGTCTAGATCCTGTGAAATTTCTGAGAATTCACCAAAAGCTTCAAATCCATTGAATTCTACATTGTCATGTTCTTAGAAGTGTTATAATTGGTACAATTGAACATTGAAAGGTAAAACATTGTTTTTACCAACGAAAAACATCTTTAAGCACATAACAATGTAGAATTTTGATAGTTTCCTCGGGGTTCGCCTACAGGACCTAAAAAAGTGTAAAAGCTATCAGAATTCGTAAAGTGAACCTTTGGAAATAAAATCACCACATTTAGAAGGAATCGAACAGAAATGTTGGAAGTTATGCGATGAGAAAGTGATTGGTTCAGTGCATCGGAACCTATCGAGACTGTACCATTGGTGCTTAACCAACTCTGAGTAATATATTTGATATAGTATATTATTACACCTCGCTTCAGTAACAATCATAAAAATTTCCCATAGACCAAAATGAAACATTTTGCATGTCTTTTACATCTATCAAAACATACTGTCACTCTATATGATATTATTTTCGCTATGTGAATGTCGTAGAAAATCTATAAGGGCAGATAACTCCTTATCAGCTTTGAGTATTTTCTGTACGAGTTGCTTCCTTTTGTTCACTCCTAACAAACATTTAAGCATCTAGACAAATTGATCATGCTTTTTTCTGACCCAGATTACTGTCATCATACGACTCCAAACATGACATTCAAACGATTTGCCACAATTTTGCAACTAGAAAATGAATAAGACTTTGTGTCTTTAAACTACTATTATTAACGTTTTTCTTTCGTTTTTGTAATGATATAAACAATGTGACGTCGTAGACGTCGACGTCGTTTCCTGCGTTACGTGCACGGCGGCGATAAATTGGTATTCACAACATATTTTATAAAATATGAACGAGACGATTCCACAGCCAGGGTTGATAAGCTCGGTGTAATAAAAACAATAAGATAGCAGTTTTTGCGACATTCAAATTGCCAACCGTCAGGGTGACATTCTGTTTCTCGGGTTGACAATTTGAATGTTACGTAAACTGCTATCTAATATCATATACATGTAATATCAAAACTTATAGTTTCCCTTTGATATCCATGGACAATGTTAGATTATTGTTTACATTTGCGCCAAAACCCAAATATGCACGTGATCAAATATCAGATGAGCAGTAGAGATATCAACATGACGTTAATTTCTAGTATAGCCTTCAAAGTTAAGTGTTCCACAAACAGACACACTCGGCAGTCAGCACGCTACTGAATGGACCGTTTCTGTTTGATCGACTGTTTTTGTTGTTTTTTAACCTGGGTTTTCTTTTACAGTGACTGTTTTACGATGAACCCATTAGTCCATAGATACGCCTCTGTATTTGTCTAATTTATCCATCCACTGAACACAATACTTTTACTTTATTTACAAGTAAGGAATATATCGAATATTTGTTTGTGTTCATAGAGGTATGAAAAGCAAAAACAAACCTTCGCGGTTTCATACTACGTGATGGTTTCCGACACAGGTCCCTCTCAGGTCCTCTTCGAACTATGTGTAACCAGCCATTTTTCCATGAACACAACAAATACTCGACATATTACTTATAATTTAATATCTCTACTGAATGTAAGAAGAAAAATAGAGAGTGCATGAGTGCTCATTATTTAAAACTTTTAAGCTGTGGGTTAACCCTTTACCCCATAGAAGCGACTTTTAGCGGATATGATTTATACCTCCGCTGAAGAAAATAGTTCCAATTTAATCAGTCATGAATATATATTATAGGGAATTTTTTCTATATATTCTAGAACAGGATAGCTTAAAGCAGGCTGAAAGTAAAGCAGAATGCGCCTTAAGCGCATTCTGCTTCACTTTCAACCTGCTTTAAGTAGTAACCTATTTTCAGTTCTAGAAATAGGCTATCAGGTAAAGGGTTAAAGTCCCTCTGCCATAAATATTTTCTTTATACGTGTACATATAGTTGGTACATGTATCTTAAAGCAGGCTGAAAGTGCCTAAGGCGCATTCTGCTATTTTTAACCTGCTTAAAATATGTTATAAATTGATATAACACGTATTTTCATTCTAGATATAGCGGAGTACAACCCTGAGCGGATTGAGAAGATCGCTATCGACTCTGATCTAGAATATGCTAAGACTGAACCAAGTATATACACAAACTTTCCCGCAATATTCCGGGCCGGTGTAGTACCCCGGAGCAACCTGCCGAAGGTTACGGCTCGTGACGACACTGATGATGTGTACGAGACGATATCACACCCTGATGGTAACGCTGGTCAAGTAACAATGACGTCATTTAAGACCAGCTTGGAGTCAGCGTTGACAAAGAAAACACAAAAGAAACCCCCGCCACCCGCGCCGAAGCCGAAACGCGATACTACACCGTTACCGTCGCCACATTCCAAACAAGGGACTCGTCCTCCACTACCTAAAAGAAACGACAATTCATCCCCTCTAATCAATAGAAAACAGCCAGGATCTACGGAAAATCTATACATGAACAGGACTGAGCCATCACCTAAGGTCAATAAGATACAACAACAGAAACCGTCAGAAAATATATATATAAACAAAGTTGGCCAGGTGTCACCATTAGTTAAGCCAACAGAGACACGTTCTACTGTTAAACCATTGCTGAATCCTGGAACAACAGGTGGACACCCACCTCCTGAACTGTATAAACCTAAAGAAACCGAATCACAAAAAGAAACTTCTGTTCAGAAACTGTCAATAAATCCGTCAGATATTGTTCAACTATCTGTAGACGATGTTGGAACATACCTACAAGCTCTTAAGCTCGATAAATACATTGATAGCTTTAAAGAGAATCTTATAGATGGCACTATTCTTAAGGAGTTGGATAGAGACTTGATGAAATCAGACTTTAACATGAGTGGTATTGAGGCGTTACGCCTGATGAAGTTTATCAACGAAGGGCATATTCCTTCATAGACAATCAAGAGAATATTTGGAGTTCACTTAACCATTTGAACCCTAGTCCCGCATATAGGCGTCTTTTCAAACAGTGCACATGTGAATAGTACACTTGTCCTGTGCAAACAGTGAAGTCCCAGATCAGAGGGCTCCGAAAGGTGCCCTCTGATCAGGGTCTTCACTGTTTTTCAGTAATGCCAAAATTGACAAAAACAACTCTTGAAAGTCAGAAATGGACTAGACAAAAATCAAAACTGGAATTGTCCATTTAAAGTTTCAGGGAGGAAAGAGTTAACTTACAATGGAGAAGACGTAACGTTGTTCTTTCCCGATAAAGCGCCTTGGTGCACGAACATCTTTTTCCATTGACTTGACTTGACTCGATCCTGAGTTTATTTGTCATCTGCTGCGGGATTAGTCCCAGTAGCTGAGGTAGGCAGCAGGCAGCTAACCCTTGATTTCCACGCTCCTCTGTTCTGCGGGTCTGTGGTTCCCACGCCACAGGTGTGAAAGCCATCCTTAACACAGTCTGACCACGATTTTCTTGGTATCCCTCTACCTCTGGCACCAGGAATGGCCATCTTCGTGATTGAGTGCAAGAGTGGCACGCTTCACATGCCCATACCACCTCAGACGTCTGGCTCTCAGTGATGCCGTGACTTCTGGTATCCCTAGTTTACCATACAGCGTGTCAGTGTCGACCCCGTCTTCAGGTTTGACGCCGCAGATCCAGATTGCAAAACCCTTTGAGCCAGATCAGACTCTAAGTCAACCAGCTTCTGATCAATTTACAAACTAATTGACAATCTCTCCAGTCGTCTTTTCAAACAGTTGGGATCCTTATCAGACGCCGCGTCACGCGACGTCTGGTCAGGATTTAAACTATTTGACATTCGTTTTGATATTTCTTAAGTCATACTACATTGCATCTTACTTTGAAACGATTTTGCAAACAACAATATTGAAGCAAACGACAATAAAGCGGTTAAAGGGGTAAAAATCTCGCGATCAATTTGGCCCCTCCACTGCCATGACGTCATCAATTGGAAATAATTGTCGTCTGCTTTTACTTCTCAAATGTTGGGTTGTTTTCTTTATTTTGACTTAAGAAATATTGAAATGAGTGTCAAACACGATCCAAACTGTTTGACACTCGTTTTGAATATTTCTTCAGTCATTCAGCCTTAAAATTAACTTTGAAACGATATTGCAGACGACAATAGTTAAGCATACGACAATGTGGCGATGAAGAGGTAAAACTCTCAAGATAAATTTGATCAGGAAAGGGTTAAATCACCCGTTTTAGTGGTACATGTATGGCCCATCATGACATTTAAACAATATTATTATCCTGATTATGTTTCGGATATCTTGGGAATGGTCTAATTGCAAAATGGGTTTTTTAGTGGCAAGCAGTATGTCCCGATGAACCACCGGACTAACCCTTTCATGATCAAATTATTCGAGAGAGTTTTACTCCTGCACCACTTTATTGTCGTCTGCGTCATTATTGTTGTCTGCAAGACATGTTTCAAAGTTAGATTTAAGGTTGAATGACTTAATAAATATCGATAAGATTTTCAAACAGTTTGGGTCCTGGTCAGACGCCGCGTTACGCGGCGTCTGATCAGGACCCACACTGTTTACAAACGCTCTTTAAGGCGTCATTGCGAGTGAAAGGGTTAATCAGCATCTGATTTTGCTCCAATATGTTTGCCTAAAACGGAAAATTTCTTTATCACAAACTCGTTTATTGAAAAAACGAATAACAGCGAGACGCTGTAGTTCCTAATCCACAATGGCCTCATGTTGCATTGTTTTTGTTGTATGCTTATTAATTTTCTTTATTATATACATATCGATGATTTATAGAGATTTCTCAGTTAGATAAATTTCATATCGTCACTGATAGTATCACTACATGTAGTGATGATATCACTTTTTGTGACGTCACGTCATAATTAGTTTAGTGACGTCGCGGTAATAAATTTTGTGTGTTTTTTCCTGTAAAAAGTTTTAAACGTCATTAAAATGTATATAATAAATATAATAATCAATTCCTTTCAATAGATATGAAAAATATATCACTCGAATGGGTTGTTATCTGGTTAAAAAACTCGTCCTGCGGACTCGTTTTTAACCAGATAACAACCCATTCTCGTGATATATTTTTCCTATCAATTCAAAGAAATTGATAATCCTCTATTTATTCATGCTTTTCGGTGGATTATTAGGAAATAGCAGTGGATTATCACTTGATATTTTCATTGTTTTAAGCAGTAGGATTATCGTCGCGCGTGGTTCTTTTATGAATTTTCACCGATGGGCTCCTCAAGAATCGTAGTCAATCGTGTCATATCGTTTCATTCCGGTAGCCCGATTTGTCGCGAACCGCTAAACGGAAGAACATGAATCCAAAATCAGAAGTATCGACGTAATTTCGATGACGTCAGATCAATAAATCAATGACGTCATTGTACGCCAATATGTCACGAAAATGGGTGCGATATAAACTTGGGGCTCCACACGGGTTCAATCATATATATTCACTTTCAATTGTTGAACAATTTCGTTTAAAAAGTGGATTAATAGCATAAATTAATAGAATATACATGTATTTTTTTCAGTATGAGATCGAATTTAATACATTTCGTGAACATCAGACTGTTATATTTTCACTCGTGACTTCGCCACTCGTGAAAATACATGTATAACTACGTCTGATGTTCACTCAATAATTTAAATTTCTATCTTATACTGAAAAAAACCCAACAGTTATCCTATATGTGACATTGTCATACTTTATACATGTTCTATCCTCGTGGGCTTTAAAGTTCAATGGAATTATATGAATAAAACTTCAAAATTCAAACTATTTCAGCATGATTTAATTCTTAGAATTATGACATTACCAAGATTATACTGCTACCAGGGGCCCAGATAAGAATAAGTAACTCAACACATCAAACATTTTCTGACTTATCTTAGCGCCAAAACCTATAGTGTTTACTACTCATTAAAAGCGTCCTTTCGAGACCATTCTAATGAGATGTGACACCATAGGGTTTAAAGCAGAAATCAAGATTTTAAGTTTTGAAATACTCCCCTTATCTGGAGCTCTAATGCTACTACTGTTTGTCTCATCGTTTACCACTATCGCTGACAGGCTCTATAACACTGACATATGCAAACAGTTTGGAACCAGACGAGACACCGAGTCGCGCGGCATTTGATCAAAATCCAAACTGTTTGACACTCATATCAATGTTTTTTAAGTTTTTTAAGTTATGAATGCTTAAGATTCCACATTTTATCAATAAAATCACACGAAAATTCTATAACACTAACATATGCAAACAGCTTGGATCCCAAACTGATTATCCACTCATATCAATATATACATGTATTGACATATGTTGCTTATGTTAAAAAAGCTTAAAATTCCAAAATTAATAAATAAAACCAGACGACAAATCTCGCAGACGAAGTTATGTCGACGACTGTTTAATCACGGATGTCCACGTCATACTGGCAGAGAAAGGTTTAATCCATTACTCCATAAATACGCCTTTTTACGCCTTTCATTTATTCCTCCACTGAAGAAAATAATTTCAATTTATACAGTTTTGATTATCTAGCATTATAACTATTTTCTGTATCCTAGAAGATAATAGCTTAAAGCAGGCTGAAAGTAAGGCACATTGTGCTTACTTTCAACCTGCTTTAACTAATCGTCTATCTTTAATGCTAGAAATAGGCTATGGGGGAATGGGTTAAAGGGGAGAAATGACGTAGTCGTCCCTCACTGCAGGTGAATTGACCACGTGACCTGTATGTCTACATCCCCATTACCGATGCATAAGCAGAACCGGCGGTCTGATTCTGGATCCATCTTACTGCCTTACGGAGGGCAACATTCCGTGCTGCCTGCCCGTACACCGTAGTAACCCTACCACCTGGTGTCTGCTTTTCTACACCCTGCCTGGCCGCCATTTCCTGCAAGATTCCTACATATGGAAAATAACCCATCATACTGGTTGGACGACCGCCTTGTCTCTGGGCAAACACTATCAGCTCCGGTGTAACTTCGCCTTTCGGACCAAGAATGAATTTCACGGCATTTCGGAGCATAATTTGATCCATTGGGCCCATACCCATGGCGTTGCCCATCATCATGTTCCCCATGTTCCCCATGCCCCTGTTCCCCATGTACCCCATGCCCATGTTCCCCATGTTCCCAATGGCGGCGCCAGCCATTAGCATTTCCATCTGACCGGCACCTATAACAACAAATATTCCGTAAGATCCCCTATACAGTGGGAAAACGTTATTCTTTTTCAATAAAGGCGTTTACGCTAAAACTATTAGTTACATTGCAAACAGTTTGGAGTCAGATCAGACGCCGGGTGACCCGGCGTCTGACCAGGCTCCATACTGTTTGCCACTCAGAGTGACATGAGTAGTCATAATTGTCGAAATGTTGTCTTTTTTACATTTTATTGTTATTCGTTGCGTTTCGTTTGCGTTAAAACGGGAAGGAATAACGTTTTCTATTCTGTTATATGAATACAGTGGAGAATCTGTTATTCTTTCCCGTTTAAACGCAAACGTACGCAAACGCAAACCACTAAAACGTAGAAAAGTACAACTTTCGGACAATTCTGATAAGTCATGTTTATCTTGGTGGCAAACAGTTTGGAGCCTGATCAGACGCCGGGTTACCCGGCGTCTGATTTGGCTCCAAACTGTTTGCACTGTAAATAATAGTTTTTAGCGTAAACGCGTTTATTGGGAAAGAATAACAGATTCTCCACTGTACATGTACTATATATAGTGAGGGAGACGTTATTCTTTACCGTTTTAAAACGCATTTACAAAACACAAACGCAAAACACTTAAATGTAGAAAAAAACAACTTTTTGACAATTTTGACTATTCATTGTTATCTGAGTGGAAATCAGTTTGGAGCCTGATCACACGCCGGGTTATCGGGCGACTGATCTGGCTCCAAACTGTTTGCAATGGAAAAACATGTACATAGCTCCCAAACTAATGGGAGATATATTAAGTGTGTTGTTCGGAGGGAGTTGTTATAGGGAGGGAAAATTAATATTTGGCTTACATTTGCAAACAGCTTGACTGTTTATAGTTTTAAAGACAGGTGAACACTTAAAGTTAAAACAGGTTGAAAGTAAAGCAGAATGCGCCTTAATGCGCATTCTGCTTTACTTTCAGCCTGCTTTAAGCTATAATTATGACGGTATAAATTGGAACTATTTTCTTCAATTGAGGAATAAATTAAATTCTCTTAAAGGCGCTTCTATCAGGCAAAGGGTTATATGAGAATATCGCCTTTTCCACAAATACTGAAGAACGCATAAAATGAAGTAGATCAATACTTTTCTTCAACGAGCATCTGTTAATCCTTTTCTCCATAGATACATTTTCACGCATTTAATTTATTCCTACACGGAAGAAAATAGTCCCACCTTTTGCAGGCATGAATATGCACTATAAGACATATATTCTTTATTACACCTCGCTTTAAGTTACAATGTTAATTTCCCATAGACCTAAAGTTAACATTTTGCATGTCTTTTACATCTGTCACTGTAAATGATGGGGTTGTTTTTTTTGTGACGTCACTCTATATGATATTATTTTTCTCTATTCTTAAAAATACTGTCACCTATATGATATTATTTTCGCTATGGAACGTGGCAGAACGTTTTTAAAGGCAGGTAACTCCTAATCAACTTTTGGCATTTTCTGTACAAGTTGCTTCCCTTTGTCCACTCCCCCCTTACAGGAATCCAAGCGCCTTGACTAGATCACGTTTTTTCTGACCAAGATAACTTGTCATCAGACGACAACAAACGATTTGCCACCATTTTGGAAGAGGATATTTGCCAAGTAGACAATGAAAAGACGCTGTGTCTTCAATCTACTTGTCATAACGTTCTTCTTTCTTTCTTGTAATGTAACTATAAACAATGTGACGTCGTAGACGTCGACGTCATTTTCCGCGTTACGTGCATGTCCGCGCTAAATTGGTATTCACGATACATTTTATAAAATACGAATGAGACGATTCCAAAATCAGGGTTGATAAGCTCGGTGTAATAAAATAATTATTAGATGGCAGTTTGCGTGATATTCAAATTGTGAACCCTCGAAAACAAGAATGTCACCCTCGGCTACGCCTCGGGTGACATTCTGTTTCTCGGGTTGACAATTTGAATGTCACGCAAACTGCCATCTAATATTTATATAATACCATAACAGATGCTAGTTTAAAGCAGGATGAAAGTAAAGAAGAATGCGCCTTACTTTCAACCTGCATAACATTAGTGGTCACATATCTTCAATACTTACAATATGCTATTTGATAAAGGGTTAATCCCTCCAAATGGTACAGTGGAGAATGTGTTATTCTTTCCCAATAAATAGAGGATCTTGAATGAGTGCTCATTATTTATCATTTTTGATAAACGAGTTGACTAAAATAATATGAAGCGAGCCTTGGCGAGCGTCATATTCATTTTAGTCAACGAGTTTATTAAGAATGATAAATAATGAGCACGAATACGAGATTCTATTTATCACATAACAATTTTAAGGACCTATACAAGTAATTAAAGCCGTAGTTTGTAGGCCCTCTGCTATATAGATTTTTCGCCAAAACGTCACGTTGTTTACGTTAACGTCATTGCAAATGAAGTCATTTGGTGTCCTGCTACATGCAGCGCTTGTGGACGAACAGGTCGGAGCCCAAAAAACGATATTCCACTAGTGGATTACGATATTTATATAATGGCTTTATGCAACTCTCAGACCGCAGGTTATGTGATAAACGCGTTTACGCTAAAACTATTATTTCCAGTGCAAACAGTTTGGAGCTAGATCAGACGCTAGATCAGACGCCGGGTTACCCGGCGTCTGATCAGGCTCCAAACTGTTTGCCACCAAGATAAACATGAAATATCAGAATTGTCCAAAAGTTGTTCTTTTCTACGTTTTAGTGGTTTGCGTTTGCGTACGTTTGCGTTTAAACGGGAAAGAATAACAGATTCTCCACTGTATCGCCTGCTGTTACTCCTTTACCGACAAGATATTGTTTGCATAAAGATGTTGTCTAAATATTATTTCAAAGATCAACGCAGTTTGAGGTAAGACTTATCGATATGAGTGCGTAATATTTGGATTCTGGTCAGAGTCCGAATATTTAAAACAGGCAATGGTTAAAAGTAAGATAACAGAAAAGCAGAAAGCGTCGATAGGCGCTTTATTCTTTACTTTCATCTTGCCTTTAAGTATCCACATTCCTTAAACACCCAAACAAATTCAATTCGGAAGACATTATTTTTTCCCAATAAACTCATTTATGGTAAAACATGTATTCCATTGCAGATCATTCGGAGCCAGATCATAGGCATTCGGCCCGTTTGCTATGACACTACCCCTAGCTGCTATAACCCCCCTCCACCACCACCAAACGTGGATAAAATACCCTAAAATATATCCATACATTCAATAATCATCATAAAAGAACATTTCCTGAAGTTTCGTGAAATTTAAAAAAAAAAAATTTTTTGCTAATTTATACATACATGATACGAAAAAAATTTTTTTTTTTTGAACTTCTTGAAACTTCTTGAAACATTTGTTAAGGATGTTTGTTGAACATATGGATGTATTTTGACTCATTTTGAAAGATTTATGGGGGGTAGCAGCGAGGGGTGGGGGGTCAGAGCTTACGCGCCGAAAACCTGTGAGCCAGATTAGACGCCGTGTAGCGTAACATAACTGTTTTAGCGTAAACGAGAAAGATTAACGTATTCCCCAACGTGTACCAGCATACATGTAGTGAAAGCGTGATTCTTTCCCAATAAACGCGTTTGCGTTAAAACTATTAATTCCATTGCAAACACGTTTGAGCCAGCTCAGACTCTAAACTGTTTGCCACTCAGATTAACCCATTTGTGCCCAGTGGATTATTCCATGCTTATATATTGGATTAGTCCATTTTTATCTAAGGGGTTCCTGGTCTAAATTTTCATTTTCGTTTTGTTTTATATTGAAATTCCTATCAGCAAACAGTGTGGACTCTGATCATACGCCGCATGATGTGGCATCTGATCAGAGTCTACACTGTTTGCCTATGTCCAAAATATAGGAACGTCGGCACAAATGGGTTAAAATGAATATTCAGAATTGTCAACAAGTTGCCATTTTTACATCTCATTGCAATGAGTTTGCCTTTAACTCATCTTAGCCTGTTATCTACTAAAACGCGCATTTGGCAAACAGTGTAGACTCTGGTGAGACACTGCGTTACACGGCCTCTCATCAGAGTCTGAACTCTGCACTGTTTGCTGTATCGTATAAAATATTATTCTGCAAGGACAAACACTGCGGTGTCTTTATATCATCCATTTATATCTACAATGAAACCTTCTGACTAAGTAAGTATACAAGAAGAGTCCAGATGTACATGGATTAAACAGGAAAGAATAACACCTTCTCCCCTTAGTTGAACTTCGATATCTCGAACTCGGTTAGGTCGAACATTACACGCATTTCAAAGTTAAAACGTGGCTTAAGCCACGTTTTAACTTTGAAATACGTTATGTTTGAATTAACCGATCATAAAATAATGCATCTCATGTGTCGACAAATCGGATAGTTCGAATTAAACGAGTTCGAGATATCGAAGTTCGACTGTACATGTACTTACATGATGAGATGTATCCACAGCACACCAGCCCGATGATTAAGTAACTAATATTCGTCATGTTCAACAAACAGATGCTTAGCTGCTATATTCTTTCTTATCGCTGACCACCTTTTTTGCTAAATTTTGGCTGGAATATTAAACTATTCTAGCTACACCAAGCGGAGGCGTGAGCAAATCTGTATCATAAGTGTACCAATTAGCTATGCTGTGGCGTTTAATATACCAGTTGAAACTCATTTGCATACACTCACGTGCGCTCACGTGCAGAATCTATTGCTTGTCAAGTATAATTATATAACGTGAATCATTATTTAAAATGACAAGTAGATTGTCAGCATTCGCATCGAGCTGTCGCAAGGTGAATGTAATCGTGTCAAAGATTCTTAAAGAGACTGACAAACATATTCATATTTCTAGAATAAATTGTATAAAGTATAAACACGTAATCATTGGTTTCGAAAATATATTTATGTTAAAATTTACGGCTTAGGCAAAAAGTTTTCAAATTTTGAGCGAGTGTGTCTCCTGACTTAGTAACAGTGGAGAAGATATTATTGTTTTCCTATAAATGCGTGTTTGCTACAATTACATATGTATTTCCGTTGCAAGCAGTTTGGAGCTTGATCGGACGCCGGATAACTGCTTTCCGTGGGTTTTCTGACGTCTTATCTGGCTTCAAATTATTTTGCAATGGATACAGTGGAGAATATGTTATTCTTTCCCGTTTAAACGCAAACGTACGCAAACGCAAAGAACTAAAACGTAGAAAAGAAACAACTTTTGGACAATTCTGATAATTCATGTTTATCTTGGTGGCAAACAGTTTGAAGCCTGATCAGACGCCGGGTTACCCGGCGTCTGATCTGGCTCCAAACTGATTGCACTGGAAATAAACTTTTTAGCGTAAACGCGTTTATTGGGAAAGAATAACACATTCTCCACTGTATAATAGTTTTAGGGTAAACGCGTTTATTGGGAAATAATAACGTCTTCACAGTAATTGGGCCACCGAACCATTCAGAAATGCAATAAAACATTTAATAAAAGTTTTATAGGAGATAATGGAGTTTGACGGTAAAGTAATACGATAGCAAATGACACAAGGTCACTCAGAATATATCTGTCTCGGAAAAAGCGGACTGACTATGCTTTCCGCATTCTTTCAATGTGCAAGTGCATTGTTGTCTACAGTAGAGAAAAACGTTATTCTTTCCCGTTTAAACGCAAACGTACGCAAACGCATTGCACTAAAACGTAGAAAAAAGACAACTTATTGACAATCCTGACCATTTATTTTAACCTGATTGGCAAACAGTTTGGAGCCTGATCAGACGCCGGGTTACCCGGCGTCTGATCTGGCTCCAAACTGTTTGCACTGCAAATAATAGTTTTAGCGTAAACGCGTTTACTGGGAAAGAATAACGCTGTCTCCACTGTAACAACCAGTTTTATCAGCTTTTTAACACATTTGTGTCCAGTGGATTCTTCCATGTTTATATATTGGATAAGTCCATTTTTATCAAAGGGTGCTTGGACAAAATTTTCATTTTGTTTTATATTGAAATTCCTATCAGAAAACACTGTAGACTCTTATCAGAGTCTACACTGTTTGCCTATGTCTCATATATGGGATCGTGGGCACAAATGGGTTAAAACTCTGAAACTAAGGATTAAAAATTATTACATAGAGAGAACTGTTACATAAAGTATAGAGAGTAAACTCGTCAGTTTGATTGACAAAATTATGACATAGAGAGAACTGTTACATAAATTATAGAGAGTAAACTCGTCAGTTTCATTGACAAAATTATGACATAGAGAGAACTGTTACAACAGCTCATTGTTTTGTTACTGTATTAGTATTTTCATTTGAAATAGCTGTTTACATATAGAGATAACTACATGTATAGCATTTCATTGGTTTGTTGCTAAAACAATAGTATGTTTACTGACAAGAATGTAACGTACAGTGGAGAAAACGTTATTCTTTCCCTATAAACGCGTTTACGCTAAAACTATCATTTGCCATACCCAACTTTCAGTCCATTTTGACTGGCTTAATCAAGTAGGTTGTCCCCCTTGAAAAACGCCGATAAAGTCGATACCGATAAATTTCTGGCCTGACTGCCGTATATGGAACATATAAGGGAAAAATTTTCAAAGTCATATTTTAAGGTGTTGCATATATTTGTCAATATTTTAGTAGTTATAGCAATAAACTTTATTGTCTTCTTTTTCACATGGTGTAAATTTTTAATTTTCTATTTAAACGACTTTTTGCTTCCATTTTGATTTGAAAATGGTAAGTGTCGGACACATTAAACATATAGTAAAACAAAATGAAAATGTGTAGTTTGCTGATTTTGAACGCAAATAAAGTATTCTTTTTAATATCTGCGAATATTTGAACAGTTATGAGGTGAAAGAATGTTTTCTGAACAAATAAAAAATCTCTTTTGCTTTGAATTTGAATTAAGTCTTTTTGCTTCCAAATTGATTTGAATATTGAGAAATGTCGTAATGCTGAAATCGGACTTAGTCATTTCACCCCCCCCCCCCCCCACACACACACACACACACACACACCCCATCATCGGCTATTTCCGTAATTTACCGGAAAACAGAATCGTTGTCGCTCTGGAGCAGTGATCACACTCTTCAATTTCCCGCTGTGCATTGTGTTATTGGGGCTGATGTCAGTGCCGCAGGGGATATAGGACCCGAGAAACTTATGTCTATTATACATGTTTTCTGAGTACCGAATATTTTGATTGAATAAATTCAAACTTTACTTTATCAAACTTTCAAACTTTTATTTACTTTACTATGGACAGCATTGGATCCAGATCAGGCGCATTTATACACGAGACCCCGCTCAGAACAAGTCAGACATCGGAAGCAGTGTTCCGGAGGCAGCCGAATGATAACGGAGCATTCGTGATTTCTTATCAAGGCTAAAGGCGAACATTGATATCGCGGACCAAGGGAGATAATGGTTTACGTATCACCAACACGGATGAACAAGGGAGACAACTATGCAAATATGTCCTGCATTCTTGGACATGAGTGCAAACAGTTTGGAGCCAGATCAGACGCCGGGTTACCCGGCGTCTGATCAGGCTCCAAACTGGTTGCCACCAAGATAAACATGAAATATCAGAATTGTCCAAAAGTTGTTCTTTTCTACGTTTTAGCGCTTTGCGTTTGCGTACGTTTGCGTTTAAACGGAAAAGAATAACAGATTCTCTACTGTATACACTTAGTATACGAGAGAGAAGCAATTGTATTTTCATTGACAAACATATAACATATAGAGAACATTTATAACAGTTCGCCGTTTTGTTACTTATTAGTATTTTCATTGAAATAACATATACATATAAAAATTAATTTCAACACTAAGTTCGTCAATTTGTTACCTTATTAGTTTTTTCATTGACAAAAGTATAACATATAGCAGCTCACCGTTGTGTTACTGTATTAGTTTATTTTTTTTACATAACTGTTAGATATAATGAGCAATTACAACGGTTCATCAATTTGTTGCTTTGTTAGTATTTTCATTGGCAAAATTATGACATATAGAGAACATTAACAACAGCTCGCCGTTGTGTAACTGTATTAGTTTTTTGACATAAATGTTACACATAGAAAGGAACTGCAACTGTTCACCAGTTTGTTACTGTATGGGTATTTTTATTGACATAACTGTACCATACATTGTTTAAAGAACAATTACAACAGCTCGTCGTTTGTTACTATTTAAGTATACATTTACATAATTGTTACATAAAGAGAGTAAATACAACAGTTTGAATGTTTGTTACTTTAATAATATTGTCATTGACAAAAATATGGCATACATAGGAGAATCTGTTACTCTTTCCCGATAAACGCGTTTACGCTAAAACTAATTTTTCTTTTACAAACAGTTTGGAGCCAGATCAGACTCCAAACTGTTTGCCACCAAGATAAACATGAAATATCAGAATTGTCCAAAAGTTGTTCTTTTCTACGTTTTAGTGCTTTGCGTTTGCGTACGTTTGCGTTTAAACGGGAAAGAATAACAGATTATCCACTGTAGAAAGAGCAACAACACTGAGTTCGTCGTTTGTTATTTCATTGTACTGTATGAGTATTTTATTGGCATGACGTTTACATATAGAGAGTAACTACAACACTTCATTGGTTTCTTAGTGTATTGATACAGTATGTTCATTGAATTATGACTTTTAAAGAACAGTAATTTTACAACAGAAGACCATTTGTTACTGTATTAGATAGTAACTTTTGTTACAGTGGAGAATCTGTTATTCTTTCCCGTTTAAACGCAAACGTACGCAAACGCAAAACACTAAAACGTAGAAAAGAACAACTTTTGGACAATTCTGATAATTCTTGTTTATTTTGGTGGAAAACAGTTTGGAGCCTGATCAGACGCCGGGTTACCCGGCGTCTGATCTGGCTCCAAACTGTTTGCACTGCAAATAATAGTTTTAGCGTAAACGCATTTATTGGGAAAGAATAACAGATTCTCCACTGTACCAGCGTGCCTGCAACAGACGTGGAACTTAAAGTACCTACTTAGATCTTCCTTCGCGAAGCCGAGTCTTGATGATGAGTACTTTTATTGGCAAATATATGACATAGAAAGAACGACTACAACAGTGTAATACGTTGTTACTTTATTAGTATGTTCAATTGTTCATCGACAATAAATATGACAAATAGAGAACCAATAGAACAATTCATCGGTTAGTTACTTATATTTATTTATTTATTATTATTTTAGTTACTTTAATATTATATGTATTTTCATCGACAATGTATGAAATATGCGGGCTAACTACAACAATTTACCACTATGCAACTTTATTTGTATGTTCATCGACAAAATATGACACATACAGTCACAGGTACTTGACACATACTTTATTATCTATTACCCCCCCCCCCTTTTTTTTTAAAAAAAAAAAAAAAAAAAATTTTTTTTTACTATACTTCTATTATAGATACAAGGTAAACAGCGCAATTCAACACCTAGTCTTTACTATCCACTTAAGCTGATGCTAAAATAGACTCGATCGCCGATATTCTCTTGTGGTACCCTCGGGAAAGGATTAATTTATCAATATCTACTTTTTATTTCATCAAGTTCCGTCAAATAACGCCACAGTATGTGAATTATAACGAAAATAAGCATAAAAAAGTTTTATGTCGTTTTCATGGTACATAGCAACCAATGTACATGTAGGGGTGATCTGTTATTTGTCCACAATAAACGGCCTATGCCACTGGAACTTTCACCAAATATTATAAATCATCTTTAAATGAAATATTATCAGTTTTATATAATTTACATAGAATGCAAAGTTAAAAGAAACTTTACCTGTTTAATTTTGACCAATGAGATCGCTCCGTTCATTCAATTCATTCCGGTATTCAAAATGGCATTCACAATGAAATGAGTCTTTCACTTGTCAATTTCATGCCAAATTACATGTATATTTCATATAGCTGATAGTGAAGAGGGTCATGTTCCGACACAAACGCGTTTGCTCTAATGAAATTAGGTGAAAGTTCCAGCCGTAAAGGCCGTTAAATGTGCAAACCGACTAGATTACCCCTTATTTTGGGCAATAAATTCTGTACCAAGAGAACGACATAAAACTTTTTGATGCAAATTTTCGTTATAATTCACGCACTGTGGCGTTATTTGACGGAATTTGATGAAATAAAAAGTAGATATTGATAAATTAATCCTTTCCCGAGGATACCACAAGAGAATATCGGCGATCGAGTCTATTTTAGCATCAGTTTAAGTGGATAGTAAAGACTAGGTGTCGAATTGCGCTGTTTACCTTGTATCTATAATAGAAGTATAGTAAAAAAAAAAAAAAAAAAAAATTTTTTAAGGGGGGGTGTTAATAGATAATAAAGTATGTGTCAAGTACCTGTGTATACAGTGGAGAATCTGTTATTCTTTCCCAATAAACGCGTTTACGCTAAAACTATTATTTTCACTGCAAACAGTTTGGAGCCAGATCAGACGCCGGGAAACCCGGCGTCTGATCAGGCTCCAAACTGTTTGCCACCAAGATAAACATGAAATATCAGAATTGTCCAAAAGTTGTTATTTTCTACGTTTTAGCGCTTTGCGTTTGCGTACGTTTGCGTTTAAACGGGAAAGAATAACAGATTCTCCACTGTAGATAGAGCAACTAGAACAGATAATCGGTTTGTTGTACTAAATCAAAAGCAAAATTGTACAGTCGAGAAGACGTTATTCTCCTTTGTTTAACCCATTTGCGCTTAGTGGATTCTTCTATGCTGACATTTTGGATAATTCCATTTTTGATCTCAGGGGTGTCTGGTCTAAATTTTCATTTTGTTTTATATTGAAATTCCTATCAATACACAGTGTAGACTCTGATCAGAAGCCGCATCATGCGGCGTCTGATCAGAGTCTACACTGTTTGCCTATGTCACATACATGGGATCGTGGGAACAAATGGGTTAAACGTAGAAAAAGACAAGTGTTCGATAATTCCGACTATTTATTTAAATCTGAGTGGCAAATAGTTTGGATCCTGATCAGACGCCGGGTTACCGGCGTCTGATCAGGCCCCAAACTGTTTGCAATAGAAATAACTGTTTTAACATACATGTAAGCTAGTTTATTTGGAAAGAATAACTTCTTCTCTACTGTACAGAAGAAACAGTTGCGCTACAGATAAATGTTACACTGCAACAGCACTTTCGTTGACAAGAAATATGCTGTACTAGTTAGATCGCTGACAGAAAACGTCAAATTGTTCTAGAATGTTCGTTGACAAAAATACATACGCCCCAAGTGCAGCAAGTTTAGCAACATATGACAGATATGCTATTAAAATCAGGCGATGGAGCACGAACTAATTCATTAAGGCGGTGTGGCGGCATAATGTCAATAATAAAAGCAAAAAGTAACTGCCGTTCGATTTTAACTGTCAATCAATGTCTATTTTTGAAAATCTTTAATTGCAAACAGTTTGGCTCCTGATCAAGCCCCACGTTCAGTGAGTCCTGATCAAGATCAAAACTGTTTGTAGTTTGTAATCTGGTTTGTCTGTAGTAAAGGGGACAAAATTAATCGTGTAATCGCGAGTTGTAGAGGAAATGGATAAAGTAAGGCACGGTTCGAGACTCTTCCACAGACAATAAAAGATACAGTCGAACTTCGATATCTCTAACTCGCTTAACTCGAACTATCCGATAGTTCGACACATGAACTGCATTATTTCATGCTCGGTTCAGTCGAATATACCCATATTTCAAAGTTAAAACGTGGCTTAGCTACGTTTTAACTCTGAAATATGGGTATGTTCGACTTAACCGAGTTCGAGATTTCGAAGTTCTACTGTTGTTCATTTCGTGATGTAACCTCTTCACTGCCCTATCCCGAGTGCAACGGTTTGCTAACAGGTTGACCCCTTATCAGACTCTGAATAAGTCGCTATCTGGTCAGGATCCTAACTGTTTGACACATTTCTATAGTTCTTAACCTTTTCGTGATCTAATAAATTCTGAAGATGTTTACCCCTTCGCCGCTTTATTGTCGTCTGATTTAGTATATGTTGTCTGCAAGACACGTTTCAAAGTTAGATTTAATGTTGTATGACATAACAAATATCGATAACAGTGTCAAACAGTTTGGGTCCTGATCAGACGCCGTGTTACGCGGTGTCTGATCTGGATCCAAACTGTTTGCAAACGCACTTTTACGCGTCATTGAGAGCGAAAGGGTTAATCAAACTAGACAGATGACGCCATATATAATAATGAAGGAATTAACTCTTTCACAGTCAATCGCGACATCATCGGTATTTCCCCAACAGTATTGGTCAAGGTAAGACGCCGAGTAACTTGGCGTCTGATCAGGATCAACACTGTTTGGCATTCTATCAACGTTTCTTCTGCTAAAGTGCTCAAAAATATAAATATGAAGAAACAAACACAGACGACAAACTTGATGCAGGCGATAATTATATGGCAGTAAAAGAATTGTCTGCCAGAGTATGACAGCATCAAACTGTCAGACTCATACAGTGGAGAATCTGTTATTCCTCCCAATAAACGCGTTTACGCTAAAACTATTATTTGCAGTGCAAACAGTTGGGAGCCAGATCAGACGCCGGGTAACCCGGCGTCTGATCAGGCTCCAAACTGTTTGCCACCAAGATAAACAAGAATTATCAAAATTGTCCAAAAGTTGTTCTTTTCTACGTTTTAGTGCTTTGCGTTTGCGTACGTTTGCGTTTAAACGGGAAAGAATAACAGATTCTCCACTGTATATATCACGTGCAATAAACAACGGTCACATGAGCCGTCGTCTTGTGATTCATAAACACATGATGTACAGTAGAGAAGAGTTTCAGATTTAGTTGAAACTGAAATTGAATGGAGAAGAGTTTACTACAGTCGAACTTCGATATCTCAACCTCGCTTAACTCGAACTAACCGATAGTTCGACACATGAATTACATTATTTCATTTTCGGTTAAGTCGAACATACCCATTATGGGTATGTTCGATTTTACCGAGTTCGAGATATCGAAGTTCGACTGTATGTTCCTTTTTAAAATCGATTTGAAAGGCAATAAAATCATAAACTGACATGGTCTTGAAAGTGTTGACACGTTATGAAAGTCTGAGTGCCAATCAATTTGCAGCCTGGTCAGACGCCGAGTTACTCTGCGTCTGACCAGGCTCCAAACTGTTAGTAATGGACATAATTAATTTAGCACAAACGCGTTTATTGGGAAAGAATAGCGTATACTTGTGATATTTTTTTTCGTGTATGTAGTTTCAGTTTCAAATTTATTATATAACAAGGACAATAACAATGTCAATGTTTATGTTACATAATGAAGTATTTGAATTTTGACTGCTTTGAACAAACAGATACACCTAGCGGGTTTTATTCACTCTTTGGCATGTTATAAATCATGTATACATTCTTTGGCGTCTCCACCATAATAGGTCGATGTTGACACGTTAACACGTCCAATACTCACTTATGATGGCATACTTTTTTCCAATATGCGTACATGTATGTGTGCTAGAAACAATTATTTCCTTTGCAAACAGTATGGAGCCAGATCAGACACCGCTATCCCACTTGGTTTTATTTTATCAGACTCCAAACTCTTTGCCACTCGGATACAAAACAATCGCCAGAAATTTTAAGAAGTCGACATTTTCTATTTTTTGTTGAATTCTGTTTACGTTTCCTTTAACCCTGTACCCAAGGCTATAATTATGTTCTTGGTTTGCTTCATACTTAAATACTAGATATCAACAGACTCATGTATCCGGAGTTAGTTCAGACATGAAACCAGTTATATCAGGGGTAACCCAGGGCTATACTTTAGGACCGTTGTTACGCGGCGTCTGATCTGGATTCAAGTTGTTTGCAAATGTAAACTAATTTCCCTCCCTATAGCGACTCCCTCCGAACAGCGCACACATTTTATGTCTCCCATTGGGTGTCGTTGTAGAGAGGGAGCACTGTACCTGCCTCTTGCAACATTACATTATGTGACTGATATGTGTGCCGATGACAAACCACTTTCCGTCTCTTACTTCTGAATGTTAATTATTGGTGTGATTTAAATCGCATGTCTATCAATGTAGCAAAAACTAAATTAATGAGTATATCATCTTAAAATTCTAAACCGTATTTTAAACAGCTTGCCTTCGTTAGAACTGAACAATGAAAGAATAAGTTACAGCTCTGATGAACAAGTGTTAGGAATAACAATGTAACTCCTTCCTGTATTTCATATCAAATTATTCCTTTCAATTTGTACGCGTAATCGACGCCATAATTATGACCATTTTATGTGTCGCGGTGCCGTAAAACCCAACTCAATAAGCTTTTTAATGCCTATATCCTGCCACATCTTGATTATTGTTGTGTCATTTGGGATACAGACTACGTTTTGAGCATAATCGATTGCCTTCCTAATACTTTGGAAACAGATCGTAGGAAACTTACCCTTTTAGGCCAGTTATGCAGGCTTGAAGCCGACTGCGCTATAAAATAAATGTTTTCAATAAGATTAAGCTCCTACTTTTTAAACAATGTTAAACTTGATATAGAATCATACAAATGAATAGGTTGTTTCCAAGCTCAGGATTGGACATTCTGATGAGTTTTTCATGACTCTGAGCTGTTATTTACCTTGAGTCATGAAAAAATCATTAGAATGTCATAGAATTTTATTTTTACTACTTGAATAAATTATTACCTTCGACAGTTTCGACATCCACTGATGTCTTCGGTTTCATGCCAGATATAGATAAGATACTGATTGAATATTATATGGTCTTATGCATTTCATTTTCGAATACTAATATGGAGGAATTTTTCTAAAAAAGGAATGTTGGAATCGTACTATTAAAAGAGCGATAAGGACCTCTTCTGTCATACACGTGAATACTCGGACATCTGTAGAGAAGTTTAGTACAGTGTTCCCTCCTTACAACGGCTCTCCCAACAACTACTTCCTCCTAACAACGACCCTTGCTGCAATACCCTAAAAGGGACAATTATGTATAACGCTTTTACTGCTGCAATATCGTCTGCTTAAAATTGTCTTCTGCTGTTTTTTCTCAAAGTAACATATAAGTGGAGATTTTTATATAATAAATATAATGATGAGTGACAAACAGCTTGAATCTGGATTCAATCTGTTTGCAAATGTAAGCTAAATTTTAAATTTCCTCTCTCTATAGCGACTCCCTCCGAACAACACACACAATCTGTGTCTCCGTTGGGTATCATTGTAGAGATAGAATGCTGTAGTTTGATCTATGGAATTTTCCACGAGTTTCCTGGACAAAATGGGGATATAAGGCGTTCTCGAAACATTAAGTCTAGTCCATTTTTTGCCTATTTAACCCTTTCTCATTCATGATCAAATATTTCGGGAGATTTTTACCCCTTCGCCGCTTTAATGTCGTCTGCTACAGGATTGTTGACTGCAAGACACATTTCAAAATTAGATTTCAGGTTGTATGACTTAATAAATATCTATAAGAGTGTCAAACAGTGTGGATCCTGATCAGACGCCGCGTTATTGAGAGTGCTTTAATGCGTCATTGAGAGCGAAAGGGTTAATTAAGTCTAGTCCATTTTACGCATATTTAAGGTTGTTGTTTGCTCTACGTGTATTTCATTTTTCAAATTGGTAAAGAAGGAGCTATCTGATCAGGGTCTACTCTTAGGACAATTGATCTCTTCACAGATGCACTGTTTGAAAATGATGCAAAAGCTGACAATGGGTCAATCAGTTAAAGAGATTTCCTCAGTCCTTTAATGGACTCCCCCCCCCCCCCCCCCCCCCCCCTCATATTTGTCCTCACTATGTGTGAAAATACAGGTAAAGCAGGAGTAAAGTGTACTTAGCCAATGTCACTAATCTAAAGTTGTCTAGAGAGGCCCTGACATACTCACACTCAAGGGTTTTTTCAATGGGTTTTATAACCAAACTAACAAATTCAAGGTACGGGCCTCACATGAGATGCTTCAATGAGTATATCCCTAGACAAGATAACAGTAACTGCACAGGACTGCATGCTTTTATACCTGTTTTGGTCTTTAAATGAAGCAAAGATTTTAACCCACTTTTCTTAAGACCTAATCAGATTTGTAGCCTCTAGAATGTTGACAAAGTTTATATATGATTTGATCTAGTAACCTTGTGTTTGACCGGACATGACCCAAGAACCTGACTAAGACACCAATAAGTCAAACATTTTGACAATGTTTCATTAAGATTGAGATTTGGAGCCCTTAGAGTGTTAAATCAGTTATTGAGGTTTGTATTGCCTGATCTGAATCCATACTGTTTACAAATTCTAGTAAAGTCACAACTACTGTCCTCTCAAAGTGTCATCTGCTTTAACCCTTTACTCCATAGATAGGCATTTCAACGCATCTAATTTATTCCTCCACAGAAGGAAATAGTTCCAATTTATACGGTCATGAAAATGCATCATGAGAAATATTTTCAATATTCTTGCAGATGATAGCTTAAAGCAGGCTGAAAGTAAAGTAGAATGTGCCTTAAGGTGTATTCTGCTTTACTTTCAACCTGCTCTTAGTGGTCAACTGGTCACCTCTCTTCAATACTAGAAACAGGCTATGGAGTAAAGGGTAAACACATTCACCATTGGAACTTTGAACAGAAAATTTCAGTTTCCAAGGTCTAGTCAATTTATGACTATTATTTTCTGAAATTTAATGCAAAATGACAAACAGTGCTCTTAACGATTATGCTCTGATCTGGGTCAACACTGTTTGCATAGGGCAAGTGTACTGTTCACTGTAAATGACCAGTATAATCGTCACTAAGGTTGGAAGTGTTTTTGTTTTAATTGCAGCTATTCAACAACAAGAGGGCCTGAAGGCCCTGATATAGCTCACCTGTTATAATGAAGCCTGATAGCTTTACCTTTGAATTTCTTCAGTTTTATTCTAAATCCGTTCAAATTTGTAGTATAGCATGTAAACAACATTGGAATACAAACTTCTCTAGTATAGTAGAGTACATCAAGGGCAGATAACTAGTCTAAATAATACTGAAATTAAGCCTTTTCTAGCATTTCAAAGTATATCAAGGGCAGATAACTCTTGCCACAATAATCAGATTTCAACAATAATTGCACTCCTTCCAAAACTTATAGCTATATACATTGTGTGCAAGTACATGCATAGTTACAAGAGGGCCTGAAGGCCCTGATATCGCTCACCATTTGTAATGAAGCCTGATAGCTTTACCTTTGAATTTCACCCGTTTTATTCTAAATCCATTCAAGTTTGTAGACCTACTGTACCGGTAGTATAGTAGAGTACATCAAAGGCAGATAACTAGAGCCTAAACAATACTGAAATTAAGCCTTTTTCTAGCATTTCAAAGTATATCAAGGGCAGGCAACTATTGCCACAATGATTACATTTCAACAATAATTGCACTCCTTCGAGAACGTATAGCTACATCCTTTGTGTACAAGTATAATCAAAATCCATTGAAAACTGTAGTTGCAAGAGTGTAAACGCTATAAAATATGGCATTTTCAGCAATTCAAAGGTAGATATCTCTTGATCTATTTGTCTGATTCCAACCATAATCACCCTTTTCCAACTCTTATGGTCATATACAATATGGGCAAGTTTGAGAGAGCTGGGATAAATATTGTGGCCTCTAGAGCGTAAACACTGTTAAATATATCATTTTCAGCATTTCAAAGGTAGATAACTCTTGACCTATTGATCCGATTACAACCAAAATTGAACTCATCCGAAGTCTTATGGTAATATACAATCCGAGTCAGTTTGAGAAAGATTGGATAAAATTTGTGGCCTCTAGAGTGTAAACATCGTTAAATATGACATTTTCAGGAATTCAAAGGTATATAACTCTCACCTATAAGTCTGCTTTCAACCATAATCAAACTCATATGAACTCTTATAGTAATATACAATCTGAGCAAGTTTAAGAAAGATTTGATAAAAATTGTGAACTCTAGAGTGTAAACACCGTTAAAAATGGCATTTTCAGCAATTCAAAGGTAGATTACTCTTGATCTATTTGTCAGATTTCAATCAAAATCAAACTCATCCGAACTCTTATGGTCATATACAATCTGGGCAGGTTTTAGAAAGATTGGATAAATACTGTGGCCTCTAGAGTGTAAACACCGTTAAATATGGCATTTTCAGCAATTCAAAGGTAGATAACTCTTGATCTATTTGTCTGATTTCAATCAAAATCAAACTCTTCCGAACTCTTATGGTCATATACAATCTGGGCAGGTTTTAGAAAGATTGGATAAATACTGTGGCCTCTAGAGTGTAAACACTGTTAAATATGGCATTTTCAGCAGTTCAAAGGTAGATTACTCATGACCTATTTGTCCGATTTCAAACATAATCAAACTCATCCGAACTCTTATGGCAATATACCATCTGAGCAAGTTTGAGAAAGATTGGATAAAAATTGTGGTCTCTAGAGTGTAAACACTAAAATTGTTGACGCCGCACGACGCACGACGGACGCCGGACAATCAAGGATTGCAATAGCTCACCCTGAGCTAGCTCAGGTGAGCTAAAAATCCATTGAAAACTATAGTTGCAAGAGTGTAAACACTGTTAGATATGAAATTTTTAGCAATTCAAGGGCGGATAACTCTTGACCTATTTGTCCGTTTTCAACCATAATCGAACTCATCTGAACACATATAGTGATATACAATCAGAGCAAGTTTGAGAAAGATTGAATAAAAAGTGTGGCCTCTAGAGTGCAAACACCGTTAAATATTAATTTTTTAGCAATTCAAGGGCAGATAACTCTTGACCTATGTGTCCGATTTCAACCATAATCCAACTCATCTGAACTCATATACCGTAGACATAAAGGATCTGAGCAAGTTTGAGAAAGATTGAATAAAAATTGTGGCCTCTTAGAGTGTAAACACTGTTAAATATGGCATTTTCAGCAATTAAAAGGTAGATAACTATTGACCTATTTGTCTGATTTCAACCATAATCGAACTCATGCGAACTCTTATTGTCATATACAATCTGAGCAAGTTTGAGAAATATTGGATAAAAATTGTGGCCTCTAGAATGTAAACACTGTTAAATATGGCATTTTCAGCAATTCAAAGGAAGATAACTCTTGATCTATTTGTCCGATTTCAACCATAATACAACTCATACGAAATCTTATGATAATATACAATCTGAGCAAGTTTGGGAAAGATTGGATAAAAATTGTGGCCTCTAGAACGTAAACAACGTTAAATATGGGATTTCCATCAATTTAAAGGTAAATAACTCTAGACCTATTGGTCAGATTTCAACCATAATCGAACTCATCCGAACTCTTATTCTAACAAGTTTGAGAAAAATTCTATAAAATTGTGGCCTCTAGAGT
The DNA here is from genome assembly GCA_922989275.2 of Gari tellinella. NCBI lineage: Eukaryota > Metazoa > Mollusca > Bivalvia > Cardiida > Psammobiidae > Gari > Gari tellinella. The sequence continues at coordinate 11,522,244 of OV277872.1, forward strand.
GTAAACACTAAAATTGTTGACGACGCAAGACGGACGACGCACACTGCACGGCGGACGCCGGTGACATTCAAGGATTGCAAAAGCTCACACTGAGCTAGCTAAGGTGAGCTAAAAATAGAAACTATTTGGATCCTGACCCAACATGGAGTTATTCAGCATCTAATCCGGATTCAAACTGTTTTCAAATCTCTATAAAATTTGTTTTGTTGCATTCTCTAATACATAGGGCCCTTTTTCCTCAAACAATCTTGGAGGATCAAATATAATCTTGAAATCAATTGTTTTTATAAATTTATTTGATTCATAATGTCTTCACAAATATTCATAACAATGCCTCAACAAACCCACTCTTTTTACTCCTTTATAGTCTTTATAGTAAAACCTCTGAAAAACCAACCTTTCCCAACCAAGAAAAATATTCAGTTTAGAGAGATTGCCAATTGAGAGGAGTATTGCTTCTAGGGGTGTAACGATTCAGCGGTGTACCGATATATTGCGGTGTGAGCTGAATAATATTGCCCCGCGGTTCAGATTCAGAAAAACCGATTTTCTTTGCCTTATTTAAAAACGGTAAAAGAATGGACAAACTTACTTTTGTTTCGCGGAATTGTTTTCGAAACAACGCGTAGTAGACGCAGTCCGGTGTTTTATCCATATCCCTAGCCGGTGTAACAGTACTATTTCGTTTCCGTTTAATCTCGCTCAACGAGACGCTCTTGTTAAGAAACAAGTAGCGAATCAAGGGCCTGGTTGAACAAGATTAATACAGTAAACACGATGGCAGATGCTTGTTCCATACTTACACGGTATATTGCAATATATTGCGATTCGATTTCTCCGTATTGCGATAAACTGCGATGCAGGTTTCGGCGAATCGTTACACCCCTATCGCAATAATTGCATCCATTTAATATAATTTAAAATATCTAGTCAGTTAAGACAGGTGGTTGCATCTGCATTACTATTGTCCTGCATTAAGCAGCCACCTATCCTATGAGCTTTGTTGGAGGATTAGTTAGCATATAGAATATGTGCTTGGGAGCCCTGTCCCTGTTGCAGTAGCAGAGTTTTCAGAGCATTCTGGTATGGGGAGTTCGGTGTTTGAAGGTTAGGCCCTCAATATTCCTTATAGAGATGCTTAACATGCTTCTACTGTGTCTTGCTTATTTAATAGTGCATATTGACACTTTTTTTTTATAACAGTGTAGACCCAGATCTACAGATCTTGAAGGAGCTGTTTGATCAGTGTCTCCAGTGTTTTCTAACAGGGTTTAGGTGAATGGTTGAAATAAATTTGACATTTTATTTGATTACAGCAAAACTTGTAGTCTTTATAAAAATGATCTCTTAATTGCTTTACCCAATAGACTGTTTCTAATTTTGAATATAGTTTATCACTTAAAGTAAGGTTGAAAGTAAAGCAGAAAGTGCTTTAAGGCACATTGTGCTTTACTTTCAGCCTGCTTAAACTACCATCTGATAGGATGGTTACCCAATAGAAAGTTTCTAATTTTGAAGATAGGTTACAACTTAAAGTAAGGTTGAAAGTAAAGCAGAAAGTGCCTAAAGGCACATTCTGCTTTACTTTTAGCCTGTTTAAGCTACCATCTGCTAGGATATAAAAATAATTTCTTATGGTACAGCGTACATGGTAATGAATGTATAAATTTGAACTATTTTCTTCAGTGGAGGAATAAATTAAATGTGTTACAAGGCGCTTATATGGGAGAAAAGGTTTCAACAAGTTTAACTATTTATGACACCAAATCCTTAACACATTAAACCCTAGCGACGAGTACAGTCGTCATTTACAAACAGTGTACCTGTGAGGATTACACTTGTCCTATGCAAACAGTGTAGACCCTGGTCAGAGGGCTCCGTAAGGAGCCCTCTGATCAGGGTCTACACTGTTTGTCATTTTGAAACATATTGTTAAAATCATCCCCAAATAGTCAAAAATGGACTCGACATATTTTGAAATTGGAATTGTCCATCAAACGTTTCAGGGGTGAATGAGTTCAAACATTTTTCACAGTGCCATCATAGCTGCCCCACCCTCTCCTTCTGCTGTTTCTAAGTCTCTGCACTTAGAGTTGACAAGTTCTCTGCGAACTTCAGCCGTGATCTGTTCATGAGTGTGAGCACGTAACAGTTCCATTAAAGCCTCTTTCTGCTCACTAGAAATGTCCTCTTTGTATCGCTGGGCAAACGTCAACATACTTTGGTGCCATAACACAGGTAATGTCCGCCGATCAGTCTGAAATCTGGACAGCAAAAAACAATTTATTTATATACCTATCCATGATTTATAGAGATTTCTCAGTTAGATTAATTTCATATCGTCACTCACTTTTGAAGTGAAGATATCATCACGTCACAATATCTTCTGTAACGTCAAAAAGGCAGAGTCAAAGGCAAGCTTTATTTAACGTTGCATATGGTAAACAATCAACATAAGCTCTGTAGAGCTTTTATTGCGACTAACAAGGTATCCACTAACATGCATACTTACCTGGGCATTACAGTCACCTTCCTAGCACTACCCTTACAATGCCGAGCGTCAGGCAAGGGAGATACTAGTACCGTTTTTATTATGGTCTTTGGTATGACCCGGCCGGGGATCGAACCCACAACCTCCCGCCTCGAAAGCGGACGCTCTACCAATGAGCTATCGAGGCGGTTAAGCATAAGCAATAAACTTTGTGTGTTTTCTCTGTGAAAATGTCATTGAAATGTATATAATAAATAGAATAATCAATTCCTTCGGATGGATATGAAAAATATATCACACAAATGGGTAGTTATCTGGTTAAAAAACGAGTCCTTCGAATGGGTTGTTTCTGGTTAAAAAATGAGTCCACAGGACTCATTTTTTAACCAGATAACAACCCATTCTTGTGATATATTTTTATATCCATCCGAAGGAATTGATTATTCTCTATACAATTATTCTTTTCATGTGTGTATTTTCCATCATATAAATGCTGTACTCATCAAGGCATATCAGCATGTGAAAGTGAATAACTGTTGCTGCGCTCCCGAATCTGTTTACAAAGTTGTTAAGCTTAAAATGTAGCTCAAATTTAGCATCTGTAACATGTATTCAGTGAGGCAATCTTATATGTATTTAATAGCCATGCTGTCCCTATTGAAGTTATAATAGCCCAACTGCATATAGTACCTAAGTATTCTAGTAAGCAGTGTTGATATCAGGTGAAACAGTAAAATCTAGTTACCCATTACCCCATAGCCTGTTTCTAGTTTTGAAGACATTTGACCACTTAAAGCAGGTTAAAAGTAAAGCAGAATGCACCTTATGGTGCATTCTGCTTTACTTTTAGTCTGCTTTAAGCTACCATCTTCTAAAATTTAGAACTTTTTCTTATAGAAAATATTCATGACTGTTTAAAGTGGAACATTTTTCTATGTTAGAAGAATAAATTAAGGCGTAAAAAGGCGTATTTATGGGGTAATGAGTTAAGCAAGAATAGCCCACTGAATATATTCTATACAACATAGGTCAAGGTCAAGGTCAAATTGTAGTTGGGTGAAATGCAAGGATTCTGCTTTATTTTCAGCCTGCTTTAAGCTAAAATCTGCTATGAAATAAAAAAAAAAAATTTGGTTCAGGAATAAATTGAAGGCATAATTTGAGCATATTAACTCTTTGAGCCCTAGTCCCGCATATAGGCGTCCTTTCAAACTGTGTACATGTGAATAGTACACTTGTCCTATGCAAACAGTGAAGACCCAGATCAGAGGGCTCCGAAAGGAGCCCTCTGATCAGGGTCTTCACTGTTTGTCATAATGCCAAACATTGACAAAAACAACCCTTAAAAGTCAGAAATGGACTATACTAAAATGGAAACAGGGATTGTTTATTTAAAGTTTCAGGGAGGAAAGAGTTAATGGGGTAAATGGGCTCAAGCAATTTTTCAAGTAAACTTACCTGAGGAAATGAAATACTACAGCATCCACCACTCTATAGGGAAGAGCATACTTCTTGTCTAACAAAGTCCGCAGGAATATGCTGTTGGCTCCGTTATAGTCCATTTCTGCTATTTTTAATATGGCAGCTGCAGAATGCAGCATGGGTATAGACACCTTGGTAAGTACACTGGAAATAATCACAGCTTCTCGCAGAGTGCAGTCTCCAGCCTACAAAACAGAACATATCCTAATGCTTAGAATCTGCTAATAAAACAGAACATATCCTAAAACTTTGTCACATCTGCCTACAAAACAGAACATATCCTAATACTTAGTCATCTGCCTACAAAACAGAACATATCCTAATACTAAGTCATCTGCCTACAAAACAGAACATATCCTAATACTTATATTAGTCTCCTGCCTACAAAACAGAACATATCCTAATACTTTGTTTGTTTGTTTTGTTTGTTTACCTCTGTCTCTGCCATCTATGGGCTAATTGGACGCCCCAAAGAGAGAGAAGCGGATACAGAGAACCAGGGCGCGATAGCCTACTCTTATCTTCGAAAGAGAAATAAATCAAAGGCCCATAAAAGTGTAACATACTGAGTAATGGATTAAGAAAGGTGAGTGCTTAAAAACAGGACAACAATTATGCAGTCAACTCCTTTAACCCTTTGAACCCTAGTCACGCCTATAGGCGTCCTTTTCAAACAGTGTACATGTGAATAGTACACTTGTCCTGTGCAAACAGTGAAGACCCAGATCAGAGGGCTCCGAAAGGAGCCCTCTGATCAGGGTCTTCACTGTTTGTCATAATGCCAAACATTGACAAAAACAACCCATAAAAGTCAGAAATGGACTAGACTAAAATGGAAACTGGAATTGTCCATTTAAAGTTTCAGGGAGGAAAGAGTTAATTAGTTGGGTGAGTCAGCAGAACAATTGTACTCACAGACTTTAGAGACTTTCAGTTATGGGGAGTCCGCTTTTTAGAGGTTAAACTGCATTGAGATTTAAGATTTGTTTTACCCTCAAATGCCTGAAGACCATCAGTTCAAAAAAAGTTTTTTTAGTGAAATTTATTTGATCATTACTTACCTCACACAAAGGAAGCAGGATACCTTTGAAAAATGCAGCTGGCTTGAATAAAGCCTTCTTTAGAGCCTGAAATAGATGTTAAAACAAAGATTTTCCAACACTCATTATTTTCTTGATTAGCTTAAATCAAACAGATATACATGTAGCATATGTAGTACTTCAGTGTTTAAGGCAGATGGCTGCTTAAAACAAGACGAAAGTTAAGCAGAAAACCGCTGAAAGAGCTGCAAACTGGGGCCCGTTTCATAAAACTTCGTACGACAAATGTTGTCGTAAGTCAGATTATAAAAGTCTCAATAAGTATTTATTTCTCCATCTAATCCTGTCTTGTGACATCTTTTTGGAATCGTCTTGAAAAGACGATTCCAAAAAGGTGTCACAATACAGGATTCGATAGAGAAATCAGAGATTAAATGTATTTTAAAGTTTTGACTTACGACAACATTTGTCGTAAGAAGTTTTATGAAACGGGCCCCTGGATTTTAAACAATCAGTGAATCCTGGTGTTCCGATTAACTGATTTCGTCTAGCATTTGTTGGTTTGGCAAAGTGATATGGGTAGATTGCTAGTGATCGAAGGCAACAACTGTATAAGCATCAAAGCATTGTAGTAAGTAGTGTTGACACTAGACAAAATGGTAAAATCTAGTTAACCCAGAAAAAAGCCCATTTAAAATATTTTAAGTCTCAATTACATGTAGGTCAAGTTTATGTTGTTGTTGGGTGATATTGGTGGATAGTGAATGGTCCAACACAACAGTTGCATAAGTATCCAAGTTTACTCTCTTTTGTCTGGAGTCAGGGCTCCAGATAAGGGGGGTATTTCAAAAACTAAAATCTTTATTTCTGGTTTAAACCCTATGGTGTCACTACTCATTAGAATCGTCTCGAAGAGACGATTCTAATGAGTAGTAACACCATAGGATTTGATGCTAAAATAAGTGAGAAAATGTTGGATTTGTGCAGTTTACTCTTATCTGGAGCCCAGTGGAGTTCTAATTAACATTCACTCCTAAAACTTGAAATGGACAATTCCTGTTTCCAATTAAATCTAGTCTAGTTCATATTTCACTATTTAATGTTGCAATTTACTGCAAAATGATGAGTGCAGACACAGCAGAAGCATCCTTAACCTATAACTAAATAACCTGTATCAAGTTTTGAAGACAGGTGATTACTTAAAACAGTTTGAAAGTACAGCAGAATGTGCCTTATGCCCCGTTTACACAGGCGGTCGGCTTTAATAGGTACCCAATCGGTCTAATTATTTGCTGTTTTGATCGGTTGTCATAAGTGATTTAATTTCAGGCTTTCTGTGTAAACAGTTATCGGTAATGAATAACTGTTCAATCGGTCAAACGCCACCCCGCCTCCGATTGGCCAACGATTGGCGACTCATGAAATCCGATTAAAAGCCCCCAACAACCAATCAATGAATACAGATAAAATACCAATGAAATGCTGGCGGCAATCGATTGATCACAAATTGATCAATGATTGAACAGCCATTAACAACCGAAGAAAAGCGATGACATCCTGCGTTTTAATTCTCATCTTTTTTCATCCGTGGTTAGTATCAGTTCATCGGTGCTTTATCGATGGCTTATCGGTGGCTCATCAGTGATATCGGTATAAGACAGGTTATCAATGCGTAATTTGTAAAAAAGTTTCACGATCGAGTATTTTAAACACGTTTAAAATTCCCAATCAGTCATTTTTCCCCGACGAAACTCCTCTTTACCCAATAGCGATTGATAGGTGGAAAACAGGAGGCCAATAGGTGATGTCGGTAGTATGTAGGTTTTCATTGGTTCCCTCCCTAGTTTGGCTAAGAAAACTACTGATCTATCACAGATTGCTCTGTGTAAACAGGGTGTTAAGGCATATTCTGCTTTACTTTCAGCCTGCTTTAAGCTACAATCTGCTAGGAAAAGGAAACTATTTCTTTTGGAACAAATTCATCACTGCATAAAATTGAATTGTTTTCTGTCAGTAGAAGAAAAAATTACAGGCGTAAAAAATTGTATCTTTGGGGTAATGGAATAAGGAGCTCTCTGATCTGGAGTCTACAGTTTGCACGGGACAGGTGTACTCTTCACGTGTACACTGTCTGTAAATGAGGCATACCGGTATATGCATCACCAGGGGGTAATGGGTGAAGATTACTGTACTTACCATGTATAGGTAAAAATTCAGTCTCTTATACTCCGCAATATCATCTCGGATTCTGGGCAAAACCACCAGGTTAAAAAATCTGTTGAAACAAATACAGAACAATGTGTAAATTATGACTGCCTTTGCTTTAGCTATGTAGAGTTAATTTAGAAAATCTTAATACAATCTTGTGATTCTTATTTTGGTTGTTTTTTAAATTGGCAGAAACTAAAGTTTTCTGTTTTGCAACTTGGATAATAAAAATATTGTCAAGACTTTTCAAGCACTCATTTTCTACATTTAAGTGAATTGCATTAGCATTAAATTTACAAATGGTTCATCCATTACCCCATGATATGCCTTTTAACACCTTTAATTTATTCCTCCTCTGAAGAAAGAAGTTCCATTTTGTTCAGTCATGAATATGTATTATATAAAATAGTTCATATATCCTAGCAAATTATAGCTCAAAACAGGCTGAAAGTAAAGCAGAATGTGCCTTAAGGCACATTCTGCGTTACTTTCAACCTGTTTTAAGTGGTCACCCGGCTTCAAGACAACAAGCAGGTTATGGGGTAATGAGTTAACTCGGAAAGAATGATGTCGTCACTCTGTGGAAAATGGGTCAACAAACCTTTGCGCCATTTTGGCTTTGAGGTTGGATGCGAATATCCTAGTACCCTGGTACACGGCTGCTGCTGACCACGTCTCTGGCTCGGTCAAATACAAGATCTATAAAACATACAGAACAAGTGTGTGTAAGGTATAAAGTGAGGGAGTTGTTATACAGGTGTAAGTGTACAGGTGCAACCCTTTACGTCATAGCCTGTTTCTATTTTGGAAAACACATGACCACTAAAAACAGGTTGAAAGTAAAGCAGAATGGGCCTTGTGGCGCATTCTGCTTTACTTTCAGTCTTTTTTAAGGAACCATCTGCTAGAAAACAGTAAATATTTCTTATGATACATATTCATGACTGTATAAATTGGTACTACATGTATTTTCTTCAGTGGAGGAATAAATTAAATTAGCTAAAAGGCACTTCCATGTGGGAAAGGATTAAACTAGTTCAAGATATCTAAGTTTTACTTGTATCCAGGGCTCCAGATAAGGGGAGTATTCCAAAAACTAAAATCTTTATTTCTACATTAAACCTGCCATATGACCTTATTGTGTCGCGGTGCCGTTAAACCCAACTCTCTCTCTTTAACCCTATAGTGTGACTACTCATTAGAATCGTCTCGAAGTTACACTATAGGATTTGGTGCTGACATAAATGAGAAAATGTTGGATTTGTTCAGTTTACTTCCTCTTATGTGGAGCCCTGGTTATATAACTACCTGTTCCCAGTTCCGTAAAGAAGGGATAATTTTGAAAGCTTTGGGTAGATTTCCATGACGGTACCGATGTAAGATCTGTCGAATACTTTTATACATGTTCACCACTCGCTCATCTAGCTGCTCCATCTGGACACTGACATTGTCTGAAAACAATACATAACATCTCAGAACTTCACATAACAGTGCATTAACTACAGCGCTCCCTCTCTACAACGACAACCAATAGGAGACACTGATTGTGTGCATTGTACGGAGGGAGTCGTTATATAGAGGGAAATTGGTTAACATTTACAAACAGCTTGGATCCAGATCAGACGCCGCGTTACACGGCGTCTGATCTGGATTCAAGCTGTTTGTCACTCATCATTAAGTATTTTTCTGTCAAAATGTCGAATATGTAATTTTGAGAACAAGAGGCCCATGCGGGCCTAAATATCGCTCACCTGGAAAAAACCAACACAAGGGTCACATGACCCCTGGGGTGGGATCACTTTTTACCCCAGAGACATAATTTCAAAAATCTTGCTGATGAACTTGAAAAATAAGTGTTCTGTCAAATATTTTGTACATGGGTGGTTTCAGACAGGAAGACTTTTAAGGCCTTTCGCTACCGGAAGTCGGTCTTGCGGCCGAGCGGATATGCGTCTGGACGACACAGACTTTTTTAGTACGTGTTTATACTAGAAAATTTATATAAAGGAAATGTTGATATAAATTAGTATAATCCTTCATAGCGCAGTTAGTATAGTGGTTGACTATAGTGGCTGACTAGCACTCCAAAGGTCATAGGTTCGAGACCCATCCGATCCAAATATTTTTTTTTTAGTGTCCGATTTATTGACTTGTCAATCCATAACGCAGTAATCAAGAGACATGTTATGTTTAGTCTTCGTTGATTAGTACTAGTGATGTTTACGGTCCAAGTATATGTCCACTTACCTGTACGTTTTAGTTTAATGACTTACAAGTCAATTAAATCGGTATACATGTAAACGATTTGATCGAACTATAAAGCCACACATTGAAGCTTATCAATACGCTAACCTTTTCAAGATCGATATTGCCCATTATAATTATGTTCAAACAATATAATAAACCTTGTATGCAAGTCCATGAATAAATAATAATGCATTTTAATGACGAAGTTTTAATTCTAAGGTAGGTAACTGTATCTAATCAACAAATATCCCACATTTTAATAAGAAAATATGTTATTACAACAAATCCTGACTGTAATATTGTCTAATTTTTTCAGACTGACTAGTTCATCAACCATATATTTGAATAAAATGAAAACAAATATACATTGAATGAGTCAGTTTTTTGTAATTCAATTTTTTAGCATTTTGCAAAATTTAAATAGCTGATAACATATTTCTGAACACCTTTATTCAAAATGTTTTTAGCTTTTCTTGTAATGAATGTTGTGGACTACTTATTGGGCGAGAATTATAGTCATTAGCTTTATTCATTTTTAAGAAAAATAAAATCATCAAAATTCTAGGTTTTTGTCAGAAAAAAGACCTTAAAGACAAACCACACGATAAATTTTGCCTATATTTACACACATTGTTTCTTAGGCTATTATCATTCTTCATGACAATTTTCATAACAATCGTATGGAAACTACGCGCATATGCGAAGTACCTTAATTGAACAAAATCTAATTTTAGCTAATGTGACCCAAATATGCAACAGACCCGAACCATTTCAGCAATATTGGTAAAGAACATCTAAAAGTGTCACTATGCTAAATATCAAAGCTCTCGCCATAACAGTTTCAGAGAAGAATATTTCGCTATATAACTCTATGTAAAACTGTGACCCCTAAGGCCTTGGCAGTTTTGAACCAAGGGACATAATTTGAACAATCTTTATAGAGGATCTGTAGATGATGCTTTGTGCCAAATATCTAAGCTCAGGGTACTGTGGTTTCAGACAAGAAGATTTGTTAAGTTTTCAATGAAAAAAATCTATTTTTAGCACCCGTGACCTAGATATGCAACAGACCGGAACCATATTTACAATATTGGTTAAGGGCTTCTAGAAGATTCACCATGCTAAATATCAAAGCTCTGGCCTTATTAGTTTCAGAGATAAAGATGTTTGAAGATTTCACTATATAACTCTTTGTAAAATAACGACCCCCGGGGCGGGGTCATTTTTTACCCCAGGGACATAATTTGAACAATCTTGATAGAGGACGTGAAGACGATGCTTTGTGCTAAATATCTAAGCTAAAGGTACTGTGGTTTCAAACAAGAAGATTTTTTAAGTTTTCATTGAAAAAATCTATTTTTAGCTCCTGTGACCTAGATATGCAACGGACCGGAACCATATTAACAATATTGGTTGAGAGCTTCAAGAAGTGTCACCATGCCAAATATCAAAGCTCTGGCCATATTAGTTTCAGAGAAGAAGATGTTTGAAGATTTCACTATATAACTCCATGTAAAATTACGACCCCCGGGGCGGGGTCATTTTTTACCACAGGGACAAAATTTGAACAACTTTGATAGAGGACTAGTAGATGATGCTTTGTGCCAAATATCTAAGCTCAGGGTACTGTGGTTTCAGACAAGAAGATTTTTTAAGTTTTCACTGAAAAAATCTATTTTTAGCTCCTGTGACCTAGATATGCAACGGACCGGAACTTTTTGAACAACTTTGAAAGAGGACCATACAAGGATCATTTCTGCCAAGTTTGGTAAAAATCCACCCAGTAGTCTATGAGGAGAAGTCGTTTGAAGAAATTGTTGACGACGGACGACGACGACGGACACAGCACTATCAAAATAGCTCACCTTGGCACTACGTGCCAGGTGAGCTAAAAACAGCAGACGACAACTTTAAGCAGACGATATTACAGCAGTCAAAGCGTTAGACATAATTGTCCTGTTAGGGAACTGCGACAAATGTCGTTGTAAGGAGGGAATCGTTGTTTGGAGGGCCATTGTAGAGAGGGAACACTGTACTTACATGTACATTCAATGTTTTCTCCTTTCTGCCTCAACTAAACCCTATGCTGTGATTAATTTTATACTAAAATAGTCGCAAAGTGATGCTCCTATATATAATGAGTAGTCACAACATAGGGTTTAGTGGAGGTAAAAGGATTTTAATTTTTGAAATACTCACTTTAGCTCTTTGCTTCAGATACGACAAGTTTTCAAATACAGTCAATCGACAGTATTTCAGTCATAATGCAGGTCCCGCTAATTGCAGGTGGTTTCAAAAACAGCATCAGAGTGTCAAATGTTTGAATCCTGATGAGACACCACATTATGCGGCATCATATCTGGATCCAATTGTTTGCAAAGGTAATCACTTTGGCATTTATATCCGCCGCTAGCATGGTAAGAGTTAATCCTTTACCCCATAGCCTGTACATAGTATTGAATACAGGTGATCACTTGAAGCAGATTGAAAATTAAGCAAAATGCCCCTTAACTCTTTGAACCCTAGTCCCGCATATAGACGTGCTTTTCAAACAGTGTACATGTGAATAGTACATGTGTCCTATGCAAACAGTGAAGACCCAGATCAGAGGGCTCCGAAAGGAGCCCTCTGATCAGGGTCTTCACTGTTTGTCACAATGCCAAACATTGACAAAAACAACCCTTAAAAAACAGAAATGGACAAGACTAAAATGGAAACTGGAATTTTCCATTTAAATATTCAGGGAGAAAAGAGTTAAGGCACATTCTGCTCTACTTTCAGTGTGCTTAACCCTTAACCTCATAACCAGTTTCTAATTTTGAAGACATGTCCATTTAAAGCAGGTTGAAAGTGAAGCAGAATGCGCCTTAAGTGGTTTCAGCCTACTAAAGCTACCATCGACTAGGATATAGAAAATATTCTGTGGGAAATCTTCACACCTTGTCAGATTAGAACTCGTTACAAGAATGTATCAGTGTGTGTTTGCATAAATTATTTGAAATGTGTACACCTGAATTGCTTATCAAAACCAGAGACAGTGGTATACACTGTCTCTGTCAAAACTGATCAAAATAAGAGCAAAACAAATTAACATGTCTTAAATTAGAATCAAAGAGGTTAAAACTTTGGTGGTTATAAATGGGAGGTAACTTATAGTTCAGAAATCATAATGCACAATGATTAACTATTTAAATATTGCTAAATGTTCTTTTGAAGCGAAAACAATTTGAGCATTGTTATTTTAAAACAACTTATATACAAGTGACGGTTTGCTTTAAGTGTAACAAGCGCAGATAAATTATTTATGTTTTTATTCATGTGTATCATTATTTCTGTGCTAGTTGTGCATTAAGTATAAAATGACCATGAATGAAAACAACAGTAATTTCTAAAGTATGTTTTTATTGCAAATATATAAATTAAGCAAGTTGACTCCGAAATATTTCTGCCTTTTGTAGACATGTGTGCAAGATGAATCTCAAACAACCCTTTTCTCAATTTTTTTTTAATACCCCTAGGGTGTTATAGGTTTCGAAGTTCAACTGTACTATCTGCTAGGATATCTAAAACATTTCTTGTTATAAATTAGAACAATTTTCTTCAGTAGAGGAATAAATTTAAATGCGCTAAAAGCACTTCTTAATATTGTGGAAAGGGTTAACCCTTTACCCCATAGCCTTATTCTAGTTTTGAATATAGGTGACTACTTAAAGCAGGTTGAAAGTAAAGCAGAATGCGCCATATGGCGCATTCTGCTTTACTTTCAGCCTTCTTTAAGCTATTACCTGCTAGAATAAGGAAAGTATTAAAGATGACAGATATTCATTACGGTATATTTACATTCACCTTGTAAAGTCTCTATGTAATCGTATTAAAAATATGCAGGTCAATTCTCGATGAACCTACGAATCGAATCCGGTTCCAGCCAGTTAGAAAGAGGGCGGAGTCTCCGCCGCGAAGAAAATCTTCCATACGGCGGAGAGATACCGACCAAGTTAGGATCTCTTTTTAGATTATCCGTTTGGGTATCTCGAACCCCCTATTTAAAGTCGCAGACAGGTCAATTAAAATCAAATTGCGATAAAAAAAATTAAATGCTGTTTTTAAGGGAGGTTATCATATTACGCTCCGTCATTAAAGCTGTACGCGTTCTCTCCCTTCTCCGAGTGTTCTATTTATAGATTAGACAAGTTGTCTTCCAATTACGGTTTGAAATTGACAAGTTCAAACAATTTGTTCACCAGAATTACATAGGAAAGTCGCTCAAACATAAAGCAAAATAATGCATTCACACTTACTAAATTGGTAACGTAATGTTCCGTTATGACACATTGAAACTAGCCTATGTGTATCGGATATGCCACGGATAGCCGTGGGTGTGTGTACACGCTGACTGTGTAGTCGCATTTCAGCGTTGCTATTCGCGTTGCTATGTGTAAAGCGTGTATAAAAACTTGCGCCAACTAATTGTTTAAAATATGCTTTGATAATAGATATTCAGATTGAATTTTTTGTTTTAGTTTCTTACGAGCGTTCTTAAAGCACAGCGAGAAAGTTTTGTGCGTAAAAACCCTGAAATTATCATGCAAATACAGTACATGTAGTAAGGACTACTTTTGACACCATATTTAGAAACTGGAATGGCTATTACATCGATATTACATCTATCAAACCCATTTGGCCGGTATATGATATATTCATATACATGAAAACAAATCTGGTCAAACTACACATTAAATGGATGACAGAAAATAAAAATATAAATATAAGGAATAAACAAAATCTTTTTGCCGCTCATGACGGTATGACTACATTAGCTTCGGGGGGTAAATTTATTGAAAACGCCCTTTGGGCGTTTACAAAATTTACCCCCTGCGAAGCTAATGTAGTCATACCGTCATGAACGTCAAAAAGATGTTGTTTATTCCTATAATATATTGGAACTATTTTCTTCAGCGGATGAATAAAATGCAAGTGCTAAAAGTCGCTTCTATAAGGGAAAGGGTTAACAGGGAATATACATTACCTGTCATACAGCTTTGAATTTCTGTTTGTTTTTCTGTTATTTTCTCCTGTATAATATCTGCCAGGGTTCTTCTGACTGGAGTTTTGTGTGACATGAACTTCTCCAAGGCTAATTCATCAGCCTCATCTATGTGCTGAAACAAGACAAATTTTTACAGTCAAACAGGGCTCCATATAAGTAGAATTTTTCAAAAACTAAAATCTTTATTTCTGTATTAAACCCTATGGTGTCACTTACTCATTAGAATTGTCTCTTCGAGACGATTCTAATGAGTAGTAACACCATAGGATTTGGTGCTGTTATGAGTGAGAAAATATTGAATTTGTTCAGAAAACTCTTTCTTATCTGGAGCCCTGGTCAAATGTTTTTTAGCATAAATCCTGTTGGTAAACTAACGGTAATAGTTATGTCTTTATATACAGCATTTTTGCTCCTTAAACATTGTATAATAAGGACGATAAGCAAACCTATTTCAAATTTCCAAAACTGACCATATTTTCTAATCATCAGTAATAAAATTCCCAGTTCAAAGAATTAAGATCCCAGGGGAGGCTCTGCTAATGCAAGCTGAAGACTCGTACCTTTAACCCTTTTCCTCATACACTGAATAAAATAGTTCCAATTTATACAGTCATAAATATGAATTCTAAGGAGTAATTTCTATATTCTAGTATGTATTAGCTTAAAGCAGGCTGACAGTAAAGCAGAATGCGCCTTAGGGCGCATTCTGCTTTACTTTCAACCTGCTTTAAGTGGTTAACTATCTTCATTCTAAAAACAGGCTGGGGGGGGGGGGGGGGGGGTTAAAGACAGTGCAATTGAACAATTCATTGCTAGTGCTCACTGTCATATTTGCTACATAAATAAAGGAGAGCCGAGTACAAATTCAGTTTTGATTTTGTATATTTAAAACAATTTATATGATCTAATACAAAAATTTCCAATTTGACTTAAAACAACCCATTTGTTTTCCCATTTTGACTAAAAACAATGCACATATTTCTCCAATTTGCTCTGACCCGGACCTGTTTCCAACTAGGTGAAGAAGTACCCTGATACAGGCACCTGGCATACATTTACAAAACAAGGTTTTTCAGTCTCTTTAATCATCTCAGAATTATCCCCATAGCCTGTTTCTAGTATTGAAGATAGTTGACCGTTTAAAGCAGGTTGAAATTAAAGCAGAATGCGCCTTGAGGTGCATTCTGCTTTACTTTCAGCCTGCTTTAATCTACCATCTGCTACAATATAGCAAATATTTCTTATGATAAATATCAATGACTGTATAAATTGAAAATATTGTCTTCAGTAAAGGAACAAATTAAAGGCGTAAAAAGGCGTATTTATGGGGGGGGGATAAAATAAGAGTTTGCATGTAGAAGGCTTCCACAATAATGTCTTTCAAACTTTTTTTTTCATGAAAAAGGCCAATGTCTGAAATATTGGTACAGTGATACCCTTATTACTCCATAAATATGCTTTTTATGCCTTTAATTCAGTTCTCCACCAAAGAATATAGTTCCACTTTGTACAGTCAGGAATGTGTATCATAAGAAATATTTTCTATATCCTAGCAGATGATAGCTTAAAGTAGGCTGAAAGTAAAGCAGAATGTGCCTTGAGGCACATTCTGCTTTACTTTCAACCTGTTTTAAGTAGTCACCTGTCTTCAAAACTAGTAACACCCTATGGGGTAATGAATTAAATCCCAAACACTGTATTGGTAAGTTGAAAATGACTTATTATACATCAAAGTAAATTCCTTACTTCTGATAGGCTACCGAGCCGTAGACCTGACACGAAGTACCCTGTGAGCTGACAGGGTACATAGAAATGCAGCTGTTTCATTGGCTGACATGCTCTTCAGTCTTTGCAGAAAATAAGATGACCCGACTGCTGGACAGGACTGAGTGCATTCAATCGTGCATTCTCCGTTTTAAGTCCATTTCGGATAAGAACTAATCGGGGTGGGATCTTTAAAGTCATATTTTTTTCTTAAAAAGGTTGATGCAACCGTCTATATACGAATTTGCCTATTTCTCTTTTGAATAATTTGATTTGATTTGTTTCGATTTTACGTCGCTTTCAACAGTATTTCAGTAATATAGCGACGTCCAGCTAATTATAGGTGGAGGAAGACCCCAGAAGTCCTTTATGCACTGTTTCAGGCACAAATCGGCAACTGGGTAGAACCACCGACCTTCCGCAAGCCAGCTGGAAGGCTTCCCCACTTGAAAATTCTGAACGACCCTACTGGGATTCGAACTCACAGCGGTGAGGAGCTTAGTGATGTAAGTCACAGTGACTATACCACTAGGCCACGGAGGCCCCTTCTCTTTTGAATAACAACATCATAAACATATGACGTCACTTACATCAACGTCATATGTTTTGACGCGATTTTGTTACTGTTTACTTTGAACGCTGTGTAGGACAAATTTCGAAATATTTTATTTAAACAATGAAGACTTTGCAGTATAATAAATTCGTTATACAGTTTCCTCACAGGGTACATGAGGATTTCTTCTCGGAGGGTAAAATCATGTAACCCTCGCCTAACGACTCGGGCAACAATGATTTTCCTCAGCTGGGAAGAAATCCTCATGTACACTGTGAAGAAACTGTATAACTAATAATGCACAGGACACTTACAATTGTATCATAAAATTCTTCATGCTCTTCCTCTATGTCTGAGTCTTCTGATTCAGAATCTTTGCTCTTTGACGGACCAAGACTATGAGCCTTGCCAAGTCCCTTCTCTTTCTTCCTGTAACAGAAAAGAACTGGTGATAAGGTAAATTTCACATTTCCTCATCATCATCATCATCATCATCCAGTTTAGTTTAACCAGGCCATTGATTAATCCTTCTTATAGGGGTGAGGCCGGGCTGTCCAGTCTGGAACGAAGTCTCCCTCTCCTAGTTGGCGATTTTGTCCTCAAGACAATTTTAACTCTTTGCATGCTGGGTAATTATTTTGTCTGAAAAAAATCGTTATCTGCAACTGTTCTATTAATAGAATTTTCTAAATTTCTTTTCAAAACAGGATCAAAGTTTAGGGTTACTTTAACCCATTATCCTATAAATAAACCTTTTTACTTCTCTGATTTCTTTCTCCATCAAAGAAAAAAGTTCCATATGTATACAGTCAAAAATAAGCACCACAAGTATAAATTAATTCTTTAACCTAACAGATGATAGCTTAAAGCAGGATGAAAGTAAAGCAGAATGCGCCTTAGGGCGCATTCTGCTTTACTTTCAACCTGCATTAAGGGGTCACCTGTCTTCAAAGCTAAAACCAGTCTATGGGGCAATGGGTTAATTTAGTTTCCATGTAGAAAACCACACTGTTTCAAGGCTCCAGATAAAGAGAGTATTGCTATTTAAAGCTAAAATCTTTCTCAATATTTTTTTTCAATATTCCAGAAAGAGAATTAAATTAATAATAATATATAAACTGCTCTTTTCTAATATTTCGACCTCTAAGGGCCTTTTTCAATGAAAATCACGTCAAAACACACGTCACATTTTTGTTACATACATTCATTATTCTCTTTGATTTTATGGCTGAATTCATGTAACAACGAGAGCACCGCAAACGGGTGCTGGACGCTCGACTTTCATATACTTGAGACGGCTATATTTTTCAAACTCAAAGAATGTGTATGGGTGTTTAATGCCCTATTGATCATAGAAGTTTGTAAGCAACAACAACTTAAACATACTTGGACAGTCTACATTCCATTTAAAAGTAAACTATAAGTCAAAAGCAGGACAATATTTTTGTCTGCTTTACCTGCCTTGTTGTAATGCGTTGCCCTTTTGAAACTAAACAAGTATTCAAATATATTTGAAGTTTGAAATTAATAACTTTCTACGGTTACTGAATAATTTCATATACAAATTCTTAGTCAAACAAGGGCAATAACTCTGCAATGACAAATCCCATGGTTATCTGCTGTGTTGAAAGGTGATGCCCTTTTGAAACTGAACAAGTATTCAAAGTTTCAAGTTAATACCTATGGTAATTATTGAGAAATTTCAATTTACAAGTTTTATGTAAATAAAAACATGGGCTATAACTCTGGAATGGCACATCCCCGGTCACCTTTCTAATTTGAATGAGTTGCCCTTTTGTTATAACACATGTATTTAAAGTTTCAAGTGAAAACCTTTGACAGTTATTAAGATATTTCAATTTACAAGTTTTAAGTAAATAAATCAAGGGCAATTACTCTGGAATCACAAATCACAGAGTAACCTACCTTGTTGTAATGAGTTGTCCTTTTGATACTTAACAGGTATTTAAAGTTTCAAGTTAATATCTTTCATAGGTATTTAGATATGTTAATTTACAATTTTTAAGTAAATAAAACATGGGCAATAACTCTGAAATGACAAATCCCAGGGTTACATGCCTTGTTGTAATGAGTTGCCCTTATGATACTAAACAAGTATTCAAAGTTTCAAATGGATACCTTTGATAGTTATTGAGATAAAATAATTTATAATTTTTAAGTAAATAAAACAGGGGCAATAACTCTGAAATGACAAATCCCAGGGTTACCTGCCCTGTTGTAATGAGATGCACTTTTGATACTTAAGAACTATTCAATGTTTCAAATGGATACCCCTGATAGCTATTGAGATATGTTAATTTACAATATTTAAGTAAATAAAACAAGGGCAATAACTCTGAAATGACAAATCCCAGGGTTACCTGCCTTGTTGTAATGAGTTGCCCTTATGATACTTAACAAGTATTCAAAGTTTCAAATGGATACCTTTGATAGTTATTGAGATATGTTAATTTATAATTTTTAAGTAAATAAGACAGGGGCAATAACTCTGTAATGACAAATCCCAGGGTTACCTGCCTTGTTGTAATGAGTTGCCCTTTTGATATTGAAAAACTATTCAAAGTTTCAAATGGATACCTTTGACAGTTATTGAGATATGTTAATTTATAATTTTTAAGTAAATAAAACAAGGGCAATAACTCTGAAATGACAAATCCCAGGGTTACCTGCATTAATGTAATGAGTTGCCCTTTTAATACTGAACAACTATTCCAAGTTTCAAATGGATACCTTTGATAGTTATTGAGAAATGGACTCTTACAAAAACCTTAAGCAAAAAACTTAACCGACGCAGACGCTGACGCAGACGCAGACGCAGACGCAGACGCTGACGCAGACGCAGACGCAGACGACAGGGTGACGACAATAGCTCGACTTTTTGAAAAAGTCGAGCTAAAAATGTGACGTGTGTTTTGACGTGATTTTCTTTGAAAAAGGCCCTTAGAGGTCGAAATATTAGAAAAGAGCAGTTTATATATTATTATACAAGAGGGCCATGGCCCTTAATTCGCTCACCTGAGGTCATTGTGCCTTAGCTTAATAGACAAGACAACATTTTAATATAGCTGTAAATGGAATTATCTTCCAGACAAAAAAAACATGACAAATTGGAATAACTTAAAAAATATTGTTGGCAGAGTTATGGCCCTTATCCATGACACTTCTTCTTATCAAGCTACATGTATTTCCATATGATTATTTATTGCCCATTCTGCTTTACTTTCAACCAGCTTTAAGTTATCATTTACTAAGATATAGATACCATTTCTTATATCTTACATTTTTATGACTGTATAAAGTGGAATTATTTTCTTTAGAGGAGGAATAAATTAAATGCGTAAAAAGGCATATGTATGGGGTAATGGGTTAACATCAGTAGAACTGGAGTTATCTCAAAGACAAGAAAATATGACACTGGGAAATAACTCAAAAATGACATTGACCTTTGCAGAACATGACCTAAGTTATAAAGTTTCTAACTTTAAGGTGGTTCGCGGGTCAGCTTATTCTGTGTCAGAATTCTTTGAAACCATGATTAAAATGAAATATACCATATGGAGAGTGAAAAATCGTTAAAATGAAAAAAAGTTACAGTGCCGTTTTTTCTGACAGGACCTTTTGTCGAGAAAAGCTCCTTTTTTAATAAACAGGAATATTTTCTTTATAAACTGATATAACTCAATAATTTCTGTATATTCAAGTAAACTGTACATAGACTATAAGATATTGGGCAAACAAAAGTATTTCATGACATATTTTCCGGAAATATCAATATTTTAAAAAAGTCAAATTCTGAAAATCTCACATTACAAAAAATCTAGTCGTTTAACATACACTAATTTTACTCCTATTAGATAGATATAACTTAATTCTACTAGTCACAAAAATTTAATGAAAATCTACAGTAGAATTTACATTTTATACATGATTTCCTGAAATTCTGACAAAATGTTAACACAAAACGAGTAACCTCCCTTGAGTTCAACTTTAAAATGCCGTCAGCTCTATATAATACCATAAGTCAAACCTGTAATAAGGAACCATTGAATACGGTAGCCTGTAGATCTTTAAAGGCAAGTGACTGCTTAATGCATAACAGAAGTAATGCATAAAAGCTCCTTTAGGATCTATCTTTTAGCATTACTTTTGTCCTGTATTAAGCTGCCATCTGTCATATAGGCTATAAATCCTCACAAATTTAGCTGTCACTCGACTATACTTGCATCTGATATTATTCATTATTACTAGACTAAACATAGTCTGTCCTTTGATCACTGCGTTATGAATTGACTAGTCACTAAAATCGAACAATTTGTTAAAAAAAAAGTTTTGAAGCGAGTGGGAATCGAACCTAGAACCTCTAGATTGCAAGTCAATCACCGTACACACTGCGCTAACGGAGAAGACACTGAAGCAGATCAAACTTTTCTTTATCTAACTTTTCTACTATAAGCACGTGCCGCAAAGATCAGGTGAAAGTCATCAGCATTTCCGGAACTCGAGATGCGGGCCGCCCGCTGTCGAACCACCTTAACAAAGTTATGGCTAAGATTAAAGTTGTGGACTGACAGACAAACAAATTGACAAACAGACAAAAAAAAGCAGACAGACAAAATCAATATGCCCCCAACTGCAGGGGCATAAAAAATGTAGCAAACAACACCATATGCTGCTGTTACAGTGAACCTCAGCTGACCTGAGTTCAGTTATGTAACTCTGCCAGTAGGAAATGTGGCTAGGGTCTAACTCTTATAATGCTGAATTGCTGTCTGCTATACATATATTGAATGTGAATTATAACCTAGATATTCAACCGACCAGAACCATTTGAACAAAATAGGTAAAGGACATTTAGAAGTGTCACCATGCCAAATATCAAAGCTCTGGTCATATTAGTGTCAGAGAAGAAGACATTTGAAATTTTCACTATATAACTCTATGTAAAACTGTGACCCCCGGGGCGGGGCCAATTTTGACCCCAGGGGCATAATTTGAACAAACTTGATAGAGGACCTGTAGGTGATGATATGTGCCAAATATCTAAGCTCTGGCCCTTGTAGTTTTTTACAAGAAGATTTTTTAAGATTTCCTTATTTTTTCACTTTGGTTGCCATGGCAACCAGAGTTCTGCATTGTTTTTAATTCTTTGAACAAATCTGAAAGAGCTTGACCCAAGGAACATTTCTGTAAATTTTGGTTGAAATCTGTTCAGCGGTATAGGAGGAGATGTCATTTGAAGTAATTGTTATCTGGAGCCATAAAGTCTGCTAATTGAACCAGCACCTGAGCACTAACATGTAAAATTAACAATAGTGGTGCATCCTAGCAAACCTGTTTCCATACATTGTTACAGGGCTCCAGATAAGGAGAATGTTTGAATGTTTCCAAAACTGAGACAAAAACTTTCATTGCAATCTTTTTAACCCTGAATTTTTAACCCTTTACGCCATAAATACACCTTTTTACCCCTTAACTTAATTCCTCCACTGAAGAAAATAATTTCACTTTATACAGTAATGAAAATGCACACTTACAAATATTTTCTATATCCTAGTAGGTGATAGCTTAAAGCAGGCTGAAAGTTAAGCAGAATGCTTCAAGTGTTCACTATTTTTCAATACTAGAAACAGGCTGTGGGATAATAGGTTAACCCATTCCCCCCATAGCTTGTTTCTAGTTTTTGAGACAGGTGACCACTTAAAACAGGTTGAAAGAAAAGCAGAATGCATCTTAACTTAAGGCGCATTCTGCTTTACTTTCAGCCTGCTTAAAGCTATCATCTGATAGAATATAGAAATTTCTTACAATAAATACCCATAACTGTGTAAAATGGAACTATTTTCTTCAGTGGATGAATAGATAAAAGGAGTAAAAAAGCGTATTTATGGGGTAATGGGTTAAATTGACTGATCTAGGACAGTGGACTAGATAAATGACTAGTTTACACTGACTACCAATGGAGTTTAATTATCAGGGCTCCAGATAAGCGGGATTATTCTGAACAAATCCTATTGTGTTACTGCTGATCATTAGAATCGTCTCGAAGAGATTTAGTGCTGAAATAAAGATTTTATTTTTTGAAATACTCCTCTTATCTGGAGCCCTGGTTTATGCTCAAAATAATATACTATCTGATCTATTTCTACACTGTTTGCACAGGAGATATATCTGGTCCAACATTATAATGGTTTACAGTAAAATTACACTACCTTTGAGTTCCATGTTCTTCTTGTAATTCTTCTTGCTGAATTCTTGCTTGTTCTAAGATTTTCTTTGAAAGTTTGTCATCCACAAACTGCAATGAGATAAAAGGTTAACATTTCAAGAGTCTTGCATTATCCATTTCAAACACTAAATTATAGATTTTGAATCTTGTCCACGTCGAAATAAGGTTAACTTAACCCTTTACTCCAGATAGGTTCCCACTTAAAGCAGGTTGAAAGCAAAGCAGAATGTGCCTTAAGGCCTATTATCTGCTTTACTTTCAGCCTGCTTTAATCTACTATCTGCTAGAATATAGATTTTTTTCTTATGATACATGTTCATGACTGATACATGTTCATGACTGATACATGTTCATGACTGTATGAAATTCGAACTATTTTCTTCAGTGGAGGAATGAATTGAATGTGCTAAAAGGCGCATCTATCAGGGAAAGGGTTAACTTGTCCCAATAGAAGCTCCTTTTTAATGCATTTTATTTATTCCTCCACTGAAGAAAAATCATGGGACTGTAGTAAATATAGGCAGTGTTAGGCCCTCGAGCCTAACGTCCGGACTTTTGGCTCAATGGTTATAACGCTCGCCTTGCAAGCGGGAGGTCCCGGTTTCAATTCCCGGGCCCGGTCACTATAATGGCATTGTTGGCAAACAGATTTTTCTACCCCATCTTGTGATGACTGTCCTTACCCGATGCATGGATCACAGTCAGATATGACGTGTGGTAGCTACCGTAATTCGAAAGGGATAAAAAGGACCTCAAAATTAAGATGGGAAGGAGTGTAGTGAATATAGGCAGTGTTAGGCCCTCAAGCCGGACTTTTGGCTCAATGGTTATAACGCTTGCCTTGCAAGCGGGAGGTCCCGGATTCAATTTTGGGCCCGGTCACTATAGTATAGGACTAAACCTGAGATGCCAGGTTTGCAGTCATGCACTCTAGCACATCGCTAGCATATGACATACTCCCCTAGCAAGTTGTTGAATTTCTATCATAAAGTAAATTCTTGCTGAGAAGAAACAACCTCTATAATTTATGCATTTTCCCCAATACCCTTGTCAACCGTTCGTCATCTGATACCTGTAAACGCTGTAGACTTCTTGCATAGGCTCAATTACAAGCTTGCCAAGGGTGTGGGAGACGGAGACAGACATAGTCTGGGTGTGTTAGGATTGACATGAATGTATGCAACATTGGAGATATTGATCCACTCAATAGAGTGGAGTGGAGATTTGGTGTCATG
The DNA here is from genome assembly GCA_922989275.2 of Gari tellinella. Lineage (NCBI taxonomy): Eukaryota > Metazoa > Mollusca > Bivalvia > Cardiida > Psammobiidae > Gari > Gari tellinella. Next base: position 11,546,558 of record OV277872.1, read on the forward strand.
GGGACTGGACAAAGGTAATGAGGGTTAGGTCATGTTTGAGTTCAGAAAAATCTGACAGACTCAAGACATGTGAGAAAATACAAACCTCGTCATCTTCTTTTTCTTTCTTCCTGACTTTATTTCGACCAGATGGCCGTACGGATGCATCTTCAATTACTTGATCGGCGAGGGGAAGACCTCCACGCCTAAAGCCTTTAGTCTTTCTGACTTTTCCCATTTTGGTTTGTTTTGGTGTTTCACGTGGCGGAAGCGGAAATAGAATAAAAGAGGGAGAAGTAATTAATGAAATAAAACTATTTTAAAACACACGTCCGCTGTGAGCTTGTTAACAACAAAGTATTCATGAAATAATAATCATAAATAATACATTTAAATATTTCTCTCCCAATAGATGTTTCCAACAAAACAAACGAAAAATAAAAAATGACTGATCCTGCCGAAACCGAAACTAGCCAGCGACAGGTGATTACACCTTTATTGTTCTCAGGTTAACTACTTATGGGTTGGGTCAAGGAGTGGGTGTCAGTACACATCATTTAGTGCAGGTAAATAAAATATTTACGAACTACCCTATGATATAATACACATGATCTTACTATAGTTTTTGATGAAAGTCTAGAGTTCAAACACAAGCATATTCTTCTGTTTTGGTCTTGTTCTAAATTTCCCCCACTTGTTGTGACACTTGATAATGGTTCAGTTATCATGAGTCACAGACGTGGCCATGCATAATTACTGTATATGTCTCTTCCAATGACTTTCTTGAATTTCACTCATGTAATATTTGTGGCAGTTTTAATGTGTGGGATTAGACTGCTTTGTCACTGCTAGATGCAGAAATGAAGCTTATTAGGGGTTGATTCTTGTAAATATATTGAGAAATGTTTAAGTAAAATGTAGAAATTGATCTCTATGTTTTTGTCGTATTCCTGAGTCAATCCTGACCCACCAACATTAGTCTAAAACCAAGAGACTATATAAACTTGGGCACTCATCCTGCTTGCATTGCCTCCTGGGGTTTTAACCTAGTTAACGTACCGCATAAATACACTTTTTACGCCTTTAGTATATTCCTCCAGTGAAGATTTGCTTCAATTTATATGTTACATAACAGCCAAGACCTTGCAACCTGACAGATGGCAGCTTAAAGCAGACTGAAAGTATTTTGAAGCAGAATAATAATGCACCTTAAGGCATGCACATTCTGCTTTACTTTCAACCTGCTTTATGTCACCTAGGGTCGCCTGAAACCAAAAAATTTAAAATGGTTTAAATGGGGTTATACAGTATATTACATTTATGAATATTTTCAGAAGATATTTTTCTCATCAACCATGTCACATTGTTCAAGCATGAATGCTGCGTTTGACCTACCCAATGCCTTTGTTGATGTTATGCTGCTGGTCGGCATGGATGACAATACAGGCTTACAGCCAGCTGTGCAGGTATTTCTAACTCTCTTATTGCTCTCCAGCAGCTGATGTTTTTTCTGCTCTGAACTTTGAGAGGTGAACAGGGCTCCAGATAAGGGGAGACGAGTATTTCAAAAACTAAAATCTTTATTTCTGTATTAAACCCTATGGTGTCACTACTCATTAGAATCGTCTCAAAGAGACGATTCTAATGAGTAGTAACACCATAGGGTTTGGTGCTAAAATAAGTGAGAAAATGTTGTAAAAATGATATATTGTTCAGTTTATGCCCTCTTATCTGGAGCCCTGGGTGAAGTTTTTAGATATGCATGTTATCCATGTTAACCCATTATGCCATAGATACACATTTTTACACCTTTACTTTATTCCTCCACTGTAGAAAATAGTTCCAATTTATACAGTCATTAATATATATGATATCATTAGAAATATTTTCAATATCCTAGAAGATTTTAGCATAAAGAAGACTGAAAGTAAAGCAGAATGTGCCTGATGCTGCATTCTGCTTTACTGCCAACCTGCTTTAAGTGGTCACCTGTCTTCAAAACTAGAAAACATGCTCTGGAATAACGGGTTAACCCAATTATGCCTATCATCCAATAAATGTGGGACATAGACAAATAGTGTAGACTCGGATCAGATGTTGCATAATGCAGCGTTTGATTTGAGTTTGCACTGTTTGCTAACAGCAATTTAAAAAAAATCAAATGACAATGACAATTTAAAACAGTCATCCCTTAAATGGAAAATGAATTAATCCAATATTTAAGCATGAACTAATCCACTTGGCATAAATGGCTGGAATAAACAGTTTTTACAAGCACAAGTACAGTAGAGAATCTGTTATTCTTTCCCGTTTAAACGCAAACGTACGCAAACGCACGCAAACGCACTAAAACGTAGAAAAGAACAACTTTTGGACAATTCTGATAATTCTTGTTTATCTTGGTGGCAAACAGTTTGGAGCCTGATCAGACGCCGGGTTACCCGGCGTCTGATCTGGCTCCAAACTGTTTGCACTGCAAATAATAGATTTAGCGTAAACGCGTTTATTTGGGAAAGAATAACAGATTCTCCACTGTAACATGCATAGTCACACATGTATGTGCTGTAGTGCTCATTATTTATTTAAATGGGATGATATTTTTTTGTCCCTCATAATGGCACATATACAGTACATACTTTGTCCAGCTAACTTCTCCTACAGTTGTCAAGCTTCAACCTTATAATTTGGCAGAGTGTTTGCACATATACATGTACCATAAATGTGCATGCGAAAAGAACTTTGATCTGCTTTAATATTTCACAAAATTACAGACAGTTGAACTGAGTCTTTTTTTGGCCGGCGGAACATCATGTTTGTCTTACAGACAAAGCCATCCATCTAGTTCTTTTTGTTGCAAAACAAAAAGACTAAGATAGAAAATTGCTGTCAGAGCTTTCTGCTTTACTATCTACTTCATTAACCATTACCTCATAAATACACCTTTTTACGCCTTTAATTTATTCCTGCCCCTAAGAAAATAGTTCCAATTTTTACAGTCATGAATATGTATCATAAGAAATATTTTCTATATTCTAGCAGATGGTGGTTTAAAGCAGGCTAAAAGTAAATCAGAATGTGCCTTAAGGCACATTCTGCTTTACTTTCAACCTGCTTTAAGTGGTCACCCATCTTCAGAACTAGAAACAGGCTATAGGGTAATGGGTTAAGCTGTCATCTGTGGAGGTATGTATTTAACCCTTTGATCATTGAAATGCACAATGGCGCTATATGACCGTTTAATGTGTCGTAATTTCAGTCAATCAATCATACATGTTATATTGTAGCCTGATGGTGAACTGTTTGAGTATGTGTTCGACATTGACTATGACCCACAAGTCATGTCTGTGTTTATATACCTAGCTGATATATGTTGTGTTGTTATTCTTGTAGCCTGATGGGGAACTGTTTGAGTGTGTGTTCGACATTTACTATGACCCACATGTCATGTCTGTGTTTATATACCTAGCTGATATATGTTATGTTGTTATTCTTGTAGCCTGATGGTGAACAGTTCGAGTGTGTGTTCGACATTGACTATGACCCACAAGTCATGTCTGTGTTTATATACCTAGCTGATATATGTTATGTTGTTATTCTTGTAGCCTGATGGTGAACTGTTTGAGTGTGTGTTTGACATTGACTATGACCCACAAGTCATGTCTGCAATTGGTGCTACAGGCATGGAGAACTTCTTTCCCTTCCCACACAGAGACTCAAACTACCCGCCTGAATATGGCAAGGTAATACAATCAGGATATATGGTAGTGGTATAATGTTAATCTCCTTCATAGTGAGTATTCCTTTCTCAACATACAGTAGAACCTCTACCACTAGAAAAGAAGGTTTATTGATTGTATAAAGGACAGGTGACAGCTAAAAGAAAGGTAACTGTCACCTTGCTTTAAGCAGTCACCTGTCTTAACCCATTACCCCATAGCCAGTTTCTAGTTTTGAAGTTAGGTGACCACTTAAAGCAGGTTGAAAGTAAAGCAGGATGCGCCTTAAGGTGCATCCTGCTTTACTTTAAGCCTGCTTTAAGCTATTGTCTGCTAGAATACAGAAACTATTTCTTATGATACAAATTCATGACTGTATAAATTGGAAATATTTGCTTCATTGGAGGAATTGTTTAAAGGCGTAAAAAGGTGTATTTATGAGGTAATGGGTTAATCTCCTTCATAGAGAGTATTCTTTTCTCAACATACAGTAGAAGCCCTCTATTACGACCACTAAACAGAAGGCTTATTGATTGTATAAAGGACAGGTGACAGCTTAAAGAAAGATGACAGTAAAACAGAAAGTTCCTATAGGATTTAACTGTCACCTTGCCTTAAGCAGTCACCTGTTTAAAACATCTAATAATAAGCACAATTCAGTGGTCGTAATAGAGAAGTTTTACTGTACAACTTCAGCTCCAAATGCCAATATTCTTGGCATAACTTTTCCAGAACAATTAATTTTGTAAGCAATACAACACATGGATTAAAATTAAAAGTAATTTTCATGTAAAATATATCTGAAAATATTTTAGTTTTCAAGCAAAAAGAAATAAAATATAAGAGATAAATCTTAGGACTATTTCTAGAACTTGTGTTTTGTGTATTTTGACAGAAAAATGGTTTAACTGTTTGATACATATATTACATAAATTATCATGCAATCATAACAAACACCAGCAGTCAACCGCTGTATATCATAAGATTTGTATTTTAAATGTGTTTTTGGTGCATTTTCTTTTAAAAGACGCTGACACAGAAGAATGCACCATAATTCTTACGAATACTATGCCAATTTCATTTGCAGTTTTTGGAAGATTATTCCCTTTACACTATAGCTTGTTTTTAGCATTGAAGACAGTGATTGCTTAAAGCAGGGTGAAAGAATTCAAGCTGAAAGCTCCTTTCTTAGCTATCTGCTTTACTTCAAGCCTGCTTTAAGCTTATATAATCAACTTGCTAGTATAAAGGAAATAATACTTATGATGCATACTCATGGCTGTATGAAGTTAAACTATTTTCTTGAGTGGAGGAATAAATTAAATGTGTAAAAATGAGTATCTATGGAAGATATGGTTTAAGTAAATGTTCAGTTAACTCTCTTATATTTATGGCCCCACCGAGAGGTGGGTGCCCTATAGTAATCACTCTCTAACTCAAGTAATTTTTATCCAATCTTCACCAAACTTGCTAACTGACCAAATCGCATAAGGCATGTTGGAGTTATTGCCCTTGAATTATTAAAAAATGGCTGTTTCAGCCTTGTCCTCTCTCTAACTCGAGTACTTTTTATTCAATCTTCACCAAACTTTATGAAAGTGTGTATTGGTGTAAAATCTAGGCCAAGTTCGATAATCACCCAAATCGCATAAGGCATGTTGGAGTTATTGCCCTTGAATTATTAAAAAATGGCTGTTTCAGCCTTGTCCGCTCTCTAACACAAACACTTTGTATCGGATATTCATCAAACGTACTGAAAATATTTATTGGTATATAATCTAGGTCAAGTGCAATAAATATCCAAATTGCTCATTGCACATTAGAGTTATTGCCCTTCAATAATTAAAAGATAGCTGTTTAAGCCTTGTCCGCTCCCTTACTCAAACAGTTTCTATCTGATCTTCACTAAACTTGCTGAAAATGTTTATTGGTATATAATCTAGGTCAAGTGCGATAAATATCCAAATTGCCTATTGCACATTAGAGTTATTGCCCCTCAATTATTAAAAGAATGACTGTTTCAGCCTTGTCTGCTCTCTTAACACAAACATTTTATATCAGATCTTCACAAAACTTGCTGAAAATGTTTATTACCGGTAGTATAAAATCTGCAGTTTTTTCTTGTGCCTTCCTCCTCCTGGCTCCTTTTGTGGGGCCCTTTCTGACTGGTGAGTACATGTATTCTAGTGAGCCTTGTATAATTTTATTTTTCTAAGGAGTTGTCAGCAGAATTCCCTTCCCTTGATACAGGTCAACAACGAGACAGAATAATGAGTACATACTCGCCAAGTCTGAAACACAAGTTCTCAAATAAGTGAGTGTTGACTTGTTTTTTTCCTATTGTCATTCATAAATGATAATCAATTGATTTGTACATTTTTATAGACAATCAATGTTTGTTTTGCTGCTAAACACTTTCCTCTTTGTTCAAACATGAATTACTTTTCTTTTTTTTGGTCAAGTAATGCAATATGACAATTTCAAATAGTGTAGACCATGATTAGGGGGCTTCTTTAGGAACCCTCTGGTCTGAGTCTTCACTGTCTGCATAGGACAAGTGTACTCTTCATGCATACACCATTTGCAAATGATGGGCATTCACATGAATAGGGTTCAAAGGGTTAACCCAGACCCTAACCAGACACTGGGTCCCTGTTTCTGTGGCTCGTCTTTGGTCTGCACTTTTTACAATGCAACTAGGCTGGTTTTCTCACACTATGGCTTATTGATATATATTACACAGTTCCAAAAAGAATATGAGAAGTATTGTTTTGCCATCTGTCTGTAAGACGTGGAACCAGTATCAAGATGACCTCTAGCTTATTTATTTAAATTACACAGTTCCAAAAAGAATATGAGAAGTATATCAGTGCACCCCAAGTTACTGTCTCGCCATCTGTCTGTGAGACGTGGAACTAGTATCAAGTTGACACATAGCTTATTCATTTATATCACACAGCTCCAAAAAGAATATGAGAAGTATATCCGTGCACCCCAAGTTACTGTCTCGCCACCTGTCTGTGAGACGTTGAACTAGTATCAAGATGACACATAGCTTATTCATTTATATCACACAGCTCCAAAAAGAATATGAGAAGTATATCCGTGCACCCCAAGTTACTGTCTCGCCACCTGTCTGTGAGACGTGGAACTAGTATCAAGATGACACATAGCTTATTCATTTATATCACACAGCTCCAAAAAGAATATGAGAAGTATATCAGTGCACCCCAAGTTACTGTCTCGCCACCTGTCTGTGAGACGTGGAACTAGTATCAAGATGACACATAGCTTATTCATTTATATCACACAGCTCCAAAAAGAATATGAGAAGTATATCCGTGCACCCCAAGTTACTGTCTCGCCACCTGTCTGTGAGACGTGGAACTAGTATCAAGATAACACATAGCTTATTCATTTATATCACACAGCTCCAAAAAGAATATGAGAAGTATATCAGTGCACCCCAAGTTACTGTCTCACCACCTGTCTGTGAGACGTGGAACTAGTATCAAGATGACACATAGCTTATTCATTTATATCACACAGCTCCAAAAAGAATATGAGAAGTTTATCCGTGCACCCCAAGTTACTGTCTCGCCATCTGTCTGTAAGACGTAGTATCAAGATGACCTCTGCCCTGCCAGACCTACCTATCAGTGATGAGGTCCTCAGGTCCATACCAGCTCTCTGCTTCCCAGGTAAAGTCAGAGGTCCAGATAAGATGGGTATTTACCCCATTTCCCCATAAATACGCCTTTTTACGCCTTAATTTATTCCTTCACTGTTCAAAATAATTCTACTTTATATAGTCATGAATATTCAGCATATGAAATATTTTCTACATCCATGTAGATAGTAGCTTAAAGCAGTCTGAAAGTAAAGCAGAATGTGCCTTAAGGCACATTCTGCTTTACTTTCAACCTGCTTTAAGTGGTCACCTGTCTTCAAAAACTATAAAGCGGCTATGGGGTAATGAGTTAAAAAAAACTTAAAATCTTTATTTTTGCATTTTAACCCTATGGTGTTACTACTCATAAGAATCGTCTCTTCGAGACGATTCTAATGAGTAGTAACACCAAAAGATTTGGTTCTGAAATTAGTAAGAAAATGTTGGATTAGTTCAGTTTACTCCCTCCTATCTGGAGCCCTGTAAATTCTGTTACAATTTGACTTATTTATCCTTCTTCTCCAGAGGCTTTTATAAGCATTAACCCTTTCACTGCCACTATGACAGAAATACCCGTCTTACACAGTAGCTGTCATATTATTGCCTGCTTATTAGCTCGCCTGTTCGTAGAACAGCAGAGCTAATGTCATACCCCGGCGTGGGCGTGAGCGTGGCCAAGGTTAAAGTTTTTTGGACGGGTTGTTTTAAAGCTTAATATTTGTGCTAGGGTTATACACTTTTGTATGGAGGTTTCGTTTAGGGATAAACATTGATGTTATGAAGTTTTAATTTAAAAATAATTTTAATTTATGTCAATTTTCGACATGTTTTGGACTTAGGTTTTTCCACTACAAATCACCAGGTTAAAGTTTTTTGGACGGGTTGTTTTAAAGCTTCATGATTTTGTTGGGGTGCTGAAATTTTGTATGGAGGTTCATTAGGGGTTAAACATTGATGTTATGAAGTTTGAATTTAAAAATAGTTTGAATTTATGTCAATTTTTGACATGTTTTGGACTTAGGTTTTTCGACTACAAATCACCAGGTTAAAGTTTTTTGGACGGGTTGTTTTAAAGTTTAGTACTTGTGCTAGGGTGCTTAAATTTGATATGGAGGTTCATTAGGGGTTAAACATTGATGTTATGATGTTGGAATTTAAAAATGATTTTAATTTATTGTCAATTTTTGACATGTTTTGGACTTAGGTTTTTCGACTACAAATTACCAAGTTAAAGGTTTTGGACGGGTTGTTTTAAAGTTTAGTACTTGTGCTAGGGTGCTTAAATTTTATATGGAGATTCATTTGGGGTCAAAAATTGATGTTCTGAAGTTGAAATTTAAAAATAATTTTAATATTTGTCAATTTTGGACACGATTTGGACTTAGTTGTTTTGACTACAAATCACCAGATTAAAGGTTGCACGGGATGTTTAAAGTTTAATATAACTAGACTAAGATAGTTCTAAAATGAAAATTGATTATCTTTTGATACAAGATGTTTTTTAGACTTAAACTTTAAACAGGCGAGCATCAGGTGGCTTTGACACCCATTTCTGTTTTTTTCTTCTGATTTTACTTTTGAACTATGAAATTTTATGCATTTTCGTGTCACCTGCTGTAGGCAGAGGTGACACTTATGGATCACTTCTCCGGCCTCTGTCTGTCTGTCCATCCCTCCGTCTGTCCGTCACGCTTTTTGCGTCATGCCTCATAACTCCTGTTCTACTGAAGCTTTTAAGATGAATAAATATGTAAGACTCAAGAAGGAAATGCAACACAAACAATACACCCACCTCTCAAGCAGAACACACACACAGTCATACCATAACAAACACATACACACACACACGCAATACCATTCCTTCATCTACACACTAAATAGAAAACAACACGTAAGACAAACATAAAGCAAAGTGAATATAGGAGCCCGCCTTGGTACGGTCAGTAGCAATCAATAATTAATTATAAATTAATTATTAACAACCACTGGGTGGTTAAACCTGGGTTTAGGGGCGTCCAACCTCACTCTTATCTCCTATATTCACCTATAAAGACAAACAGTGTACATCAAATGTAAACCCTGTTCCACAAACTTACAACCAAAAAGACTGCCAACACAGTAAGTAAATACATGTAAAACATCTAACAAAAATTCTATGACAAGAAGATTATTAGTAACTGTAAGAAAGAGCTTGACAAGTGGAAGTGTATTGTACAAGGGTCATAACTCTTGCATCAATATTATGAGAGTTATTCCCCTTTTCAACATTTTTCTTTTCATGCAGATATCTTCTGTTTTACTGGAGATTTTGAAATGAAATTTCTTTCATGGAAAGAGAATGTTATACTGATGCTTGCTGGCAAGTGACACACATGTTCCGAGGAACCCATCTTATTATGCTCCCCTTTAGGGGGGAGCATATAGTCGCCGCTTTGTGCGTCCGTCCGTGTATCCATCCGTCCGTCCGTCTGTCTGTCCGCACAACCGAAATGGGTTAGAGGGCCTTTTCTGGCCAGATAACGGTAAACATAACAAAAGAAGACAATAGAGTTCATTCCATAACAATAGAATAAGGGGCCGTGGCCCGTTATTCAAACAAAAGAAAATAACAAAAGAAAAGGCCCTCTAACCCATTTCGGTGGCACGTCCGTCCGTCACACTTTTTTGTCCGGAGCATATCTCCTTAACGGTACACCCTAACTTGAAGAAACTTGCCACAGTGATAGGGAATGACATAAGGATGTGCAGTACACAAGAACTGTAACTCTCTCATCTCCAAATTTGAATTATCTCCCTTTTTCTCATTAATAAAATCAATTTTGTCCAGAGCATATGTCTGGACTGTTACACCGTAATTTGATGAAACTTGTTACAGTGATAGAGGATGACTCAAGGAAGTGCAGTACACAAGAACGGTAACTCTGTCATCTCCCAATATTGAATTATCTCCCTTTTTCAAAAAATACAAAGCAATTTTGTCCGGAGTATATCTCTTGACTGCTACACAGTAAGTTAATGGAACTTGATACAGTAATAGATGATGACATAAGGAGGTGCAGTACACAAGAACCATGACTCTGTCGACTCCCAATATTTAATAATCTCCCCTTTTCTATTTAAAAAAAATCTAATTTTGTCTGGAGCATATCTCCTGAGCATTGCATTGTAAGTTGATGAAACATACTGCTACAAGAAGAAAGAGGGAGTGTTGTACTTAAGTACCATGACTCTGCCATTTCCCAACATTGAATTATCTCCCTTTTTCTACAAAATTAAAAAAAAAAAACACCAAATTTTCAGCCGCACTGTAACTTGATGAAACTTGATGATACTGTGTTAGAGGATGACAAAAAGAATTAGTGTAGGGCCCAAGAATTATAACTCTGTCATCTCCGAATATTGAATTGCCTCCCTTTTTTCTTAAAAAATCATTTTTGTCTGAAGCATATCTCCTGAAAGTTACATCATAAGTTGATGAAACTTGATACTGTGTTCACCTACTAAACATGCTATACCTTGGGGTTTTTCTTTGTGGGGAGCATCCATCGTTATGAACGATATTCTTGTTTTTATTTAGTTCACAGTTAAGATTATGAGTGTCTTTTGATTTTTCAGATGGAATGAGACTGTTTAAAACGAAACAAAAAAGCATGACTCACCATCTTGTTCTGACAGACATCTCTGGCAACAAGTCTTTTTGTACCTGTCTCACTTTCTACAGACCTTATGTCATAGAACAGGTAAAAACTGGAACAAACAGCAAATCTCAACTCTTTGCATGCTGGGTGATTTTTATCATCTGCAACAATTGTCGTCTGCTACTGTTCTAAAAATATAATTTTTCTGAATTTCTTTTCAAAACAAGGTCAGAGTGTCATAACAGTTTGGATCTGATGAGATGCCTTGTTACACAACGTCTCATTAGATTACGAAATGTTTGCAAAAGTCATAATGGTTTCACTGCTAGCATGCTAAGAGTTATCTAATACACTCAAAGATACATCATTCTTTCCCAGTAAACACATTTGTTGATAAACATTAACTCTTTCCTCCCTGAAACTTTAAATGGACAATTCCAGTTTCCATTTTAGTCTAGTGAATTTCTGACTTTTAAGGGTTGTTTTTGTCAATGTTTGACATTGTGACAAACAGTGAAGACCCTGATCAGAGGGCTCCTTTCGGAGCCCTCTGATCAGGGTCTTCACTGTTTGCATAGGACAAGTGTACTATTCACATATACACTGTTTGAAAAGCACGCCTATATGCGGGACTAGGGTTCAAAGAGTTAATTTCTATGGCAGCATTGCAGCAGTTTTGAGTCACTCAGTTAAAAGACCATGATTAGGATTGAAACATTGGTTGAATTTAATTTCACACCAAAACGCCGAGATTGTTCCTTCTCTTCTCTTAAGTGCTTTGTTGAGCTATAAGATAATTTTAAGTAAATTGTGAGAAATTTAAACAAGTCATGACTTTGCATTTAGTTTTATTTAACCTATTACCCCATTGTCTGTTTTTAGTTTTGAAGACAGCTGACCACTTAAAGCAGATTAAAAGTAATGCATAATGCACCTTATAGAGGTAATTTCTGCTTTAGTTTCAGCCTGCTTAAACCCTTTACCCAAAAAATACACTTTTTTACGCCTTTTAACTTATTCCTCTACTGAAGAAAATGATTCCAATTTATACAGTCATGAATAGTATCATAAGAAATATTTTCTATTTCCTAGCAGATGACGGCTTAAAGCAAACTGAAGGTTAAGCAGAATGTGCCTTAAGGCACATTTTGCTTAAGGCACATTCTGCTTTACTTTAAACCTGCTTTAAAAGCAGGATATTGGGTAATGGAATAAGGAGCTTACTTTAAGTGCTTTATCTGTGTTAATTACACAGTTGTCATATGCTACTTTATTAAAATGGAAACTTTTTTTTAACATATTTGATCTTGATAAGACACAGATTAACTCAGCGTCTCATCAGGATTCAAATTGTTTTCAAATGTAAATCTTTTTTTTTTTCGTAAACATGTAAAGAGTTAATATCCTCTGTCCCTGAATACTAGTATGTCGTCATATTGTTTAATGTATCTTGTGTTTCCAGGACGACCAGTCTAATATCTACATGAGTCTTGCCGGGTTTCGTTCTAGTATGAGAGAAGAACAAGACAGCAATATGAAGAGCTGTTACGTTCCCCACTGCTGTATCACAATATCTCAGTACCCATACTATACTAGCATGAAGGAGTGCTTGTCTTGGTAAGCCATATCTCAGTACCCATATTATACCAGTATGAAGGAGTGCTTGTCTTGGTAAGCCATATCTCAGTCGTATGGGAATATCTAGTGTTGTCAAACACCTAGGTCATTGTTGCTTGAAATAAGACTTTCATTGCCATTGTCTTATTTTATGCTGGTAATTACAAAAATAACAATGCAGGTTGATAGATGTTGTAGAATCATATGTGAGGCCTCTTTGTATAATATCAAGCGCAATGTTGTAATCCAGGTTCAACTTTGTTAAAAAAAAGGCAGGGAACTTTTTTTCCATCATGCCCCTTTGTGTTATCTTGTTAGCTCACCTGAGCCATCGACTCCTATACCGCTTGACAGATTTCAACCAAACTTTATAGGAATGTACCTTGGGTCAAGCTCTTTCAAATGTGTTCAAAGAATTAAAAACAATGTAGAACTCTGGTCGCCATGGCAACCAAAGTGAAAAAATAAGGAAATCTTAAAAATTCTTCTTGTCTGAAACTACAAGGGCCAGAGCTTAGATATTTAGCACATAGCATCATCTACAGATCCTCTATCAAGTTTGTTCAAATTATGCCCCTGGGGTCAAAATTGGCCCCGCCACAGGGGGTCACAGTTTTACATTGAGTTTTCAAACGTCTTCTCCTCTGAAACTAATATGGCCAGAGCTTTGATATTTGGCATGGTGACACTTCTAGATGTCCTATACCAATATTGTTCTGGTCGGTAGCATATCTAGGTCACAGAACTTAAAAATAGATTTTTTCAATGAAATCTTAAAAAATCTTCTTGTCTGAAACTACAAGGGCCAGAGCTTAGATATTTGGCAAATAGCATTGCCTACAGGTCCTCTATCAAGTTTGTTCAAATTATGCCCCTGGGGCTAAAATTGGCCCGCCCTGCAGGGGTCACAGTTTTACATAGAGTTATATAGTGAACATTTCAAACGTCTTCTTCTTTGACACTAATATGGCCAGAGCTTTGATATTTGGTATGGTGACACTTCTAAATATCCTTTACCTATTTTGTTCAAATGGTTCCGGTCGGTTGCGTATCTAGGTCACAGGAGCTGAAAATAGTTTTTTTCTATAAAAACTTAAAAAATCTTCTTGTCAAAAGTACAAGGGCCAGAGCTTAGATATTTGGCACATAGCATCATCTACAGGACCTCTATCAAGTTTGTTCAAATGCCCCTGGAGCCAAAATTGGCTCTACCCCGTGGGTCACAGTTTTACATAGAGTCCAGTCTGTTGCATATGTAGGTCACAGGAGCTAAAAATAGATTTTTTCAATGGAAACTTAAAAAAATCTTCTTGTCTAAAACCCTAGTACCCTGATCTTGGATATTTGGCACATAGCATCATCTTCAGGTCCTCTATCAAGATTGTTCAAATTTAATAATGCCCCTCGGGTAAAAAATGACCCTGTCCTGGACATAAATCATTATCTCCATTTTGTCAGCTATTCTCAGGTGAGCGAAATATGCCCCCATGGGGCTCTTGTTTTATAAATATTATCATTGTCTTACAGTATGCTGGTTCGGATAGAGAGAGACCCAGAGGAGATGATAGCCTTTGTTAAAGAGTTTGCCTACATCCTAACACATACTCCAGTACCTCCAGCAGGCAATGTGGCAGTGGTAAGTTTTACTAATTGTTAAAGAGTTTGCCTACATCCTAACACATACTCCAGTACCTCCAGCAGGCAATGTGGCAGTGGTAAGTTTTACTAATTGTTAAAGAGTTTGCCTACATCCTAACACATACTCCAGTACCTCCAGCAGGCAATGTGGCAGTGGTAAGTTTTACTAATTGTTAAAGAGTTTGCCTACATCCTAACACATACTCCAGTACCACCAGCAGGCAATGTGGCAGTGGTGAGTTTTACTAATTGTTAAAGAGTTTGCCTACATCCTAACACATACTCCAGTACCTCCAGCAGGCAATGTGGCAGTGGTAAGTTTTACTAATTGTTAAAGAGTTTGCCTACATCCTAACACATACTCCAGTACCACCAGCAGGCAATGTGGCAGTGGTAAGTTTTACTAATTGTTAAAGAGTTTGCCTACATCCTAACACATACTCCAGTACCGCAAGCAGACAATGTGGCAGTGGTAAGTTTTACTGATTGTTAAAGCATTTGACTCAAACATATGTTTGTGCATAAAGGGTTCTGGGGTCTTCCTCCACCTGTAATTAGCTGAATGTCTCTTCCACAATAGACCAATAATGATCTGGAGGGACATTAAACCTTCAAATACTTTACTTAATTACCCATGTTTCTAGTTTTGAAGACAGATGACCACTAAATGCAGGTTAAAAGTTAAACAGAATGCCTTTAACTCTTTCCTCCCTGAAACTTTAAATGGACAATTCCAGTTTCCATTTTTGTCTAGTCCATTTCTGACTTTTAAGGGCTGTTTTTGTCAATGTTTTGCATTATGACAAACAGTGAAGACCCTGATCAGAGGGCTCCTTTCGG
Organism: Gari tellinella; assembly: GCA_922989275.2. Lineage (NCBI taxonomy): Eukaryota > Metazoa > Mollusca > Bivalvia > Cardiida > Psammobiidae > Gari > Gari tellinella. Next base: position 11,561,656 of record OV277872.1, read on the forward strand.
AGCCCTCTGATCTGGGTCTTCACTGTTTGCACAGGACAAGTGTACAATTCACATGTACACTGTTTGAAAAGGACGCCAATATGCGGGACTAGGGTTCAAAGGGTTAAGCAACCATCTGATAGGATATAGTACCTCCAGCATTCTGTTTTACTTTCAGGGAGCTTTAAGCTACGTGTATTATCTGCTAGGATATAGAAAAAAAAAGAATGATTTACTTCAATGGAGTAATGAGTTAAAGGTGTATTTATTGAGAAATGGTGCATATTCATGAATAATCATGATTGTTTAAATAGAAACTACTTTCTAAGGAGTGAAACACATTAAGCTGTTTTGCTTTCGTTTCAATCCAAAACTTTGTAGTATGTTTGTAAAATATATGTAAATTATTGAAATAAAATATGTTTAAACCAAACTTCTTTCTCTTGTGATGAGTGTTTCCATTTTGTACCACCCTGATGAAAGCCTTTGTAAGGCTGAAACGTCTGTGAATAAAAGACAGTCAACGCAGTACTGCGTGATCGTTTTGTTCTACTCATTTGGTGTTATATTGTTTACTTTCTCTTGTAGATGAATAAGTTAAAGGCACAAAAAGGTGTATCTATGGGGTAATAAGTTGTTTTGATTTGACTGCGTTTGTTTTCAGGAGTTAAACCTGTACCAGTTTCCACTTACCCTGATTCCGGCCACCCATCCCGACAGACCTGTGATTGATTTTCCCCTCCACCTTATCTTTCTGTGTTTCCAAACTAAAGAGCTGCTCAAGATCATCGCCTGTGTCCTGGTAGAAGAGAAGTTTGTCTTCCTGTCATCCAACTATGCCTTAATCACCATTGTCATGGAGGTTTGCAAGTTTTCATTCCTTTTCAAGCTGATTATTTGTCTGGGGCATACTGTTTTACGACTGTCTCTTCGTCTGGTAGTCTGTTTTCTTGTTCAAAGAATTATTAAAATAGGTTGAAAGTAAAGCAAAATGCTTACAAATTTTTCTAACAGATAATCAGATGTTTAAATGGTTAACCATTACCATCCCTACTGAGGAGCTTTCAAACTGCTTCAATCTAGTAGACTTTCTGGAAAGATATTACTAAGCTTGAAATAGGAAAATTTCTGTAACATGTTTGGAAAAATGTGGTTAAAACTTTTGTTAAGCGGCCACTTTAAAGAAAATGATTTTTCAGTCTTTCATGCAGGTGATTGCTTAATGCAGGACGAAAGTAAAGCAACAAGTTGTTTTTGCTTTATATTTGTCCTGCAATAAGCTGACACCTGTCTTAACCCTTTGAACCCTAGTCCCGCATATAGGCGTCCTTTTCAAACAGTATACATGTGAGAAGTGCACTTGTCCTATGCGAACAGTGAATACCCAGATCAGAGGGCCTCTGATCTGGGTCTTCACTGTTTGTCATAATGCAAAACAATGACAAAAACAACCCTTAAAAGTCAGAAATGGACTAGACTCAAATGGAAACTGGTGGGGTTGTCCATTTTAAGTTTCAGGGAGGAAAGGTGTGTACTTAATCAAATATTGGCACTTGACTCAAATGTTACAGTGGAGAAGGTGTTATTCTTTTCTGTGTCAATGAAACTAGATACAAATGCAATACAATAGAATGAAGAAAGTGACAGCATCCTGAAAATCTTTACATTTCATTTTAATCTGAGTGGCAAACAGTTTGAAGCCTGATCAGACACCCGGTTACCTGACGTCTGAGCAGGCTCCAAACTGTTTGTGATGTAAATAATGTGTTTTGCATAAACATGTTCATTCGACAAGGATATCGTCTTCTCCACTGTATAAACATATCAAATGAAGATTAATTCTTCCTTCCAGACTATTAGGAACCTGATTTTACCGTTCAAGTGGCGTTTCACCTATGTGACGGTGCTGCCCTCTAATGGCCTAGGATACCTACAGGCTCCAGGAACGTTTATGTTTGGTTGTCACGCCCGACACAGACTGGAAGTGGAACAGGTGGGGTAGTTAAATATTCAATTAACTCATTTACCCCTGAAACTTGAAATGAACAAGTCCAGTGTCCAATTAACAGGGATCTAGATGATGAGAGTTTTTCCAAAACAAAAATCTTTATCACTGCACCAAACCCTAAGGTGTGACAACTCATTAGAATTGTCTCTTTGAAACAATTCTAATGAGTTGTCACACCATAGGATTTTGTAAAGACATGAAGGGGAATATGTTGAAAAACCTTAGTTCACTCCCTCTTATCTTGAGCCGTGGATTAAGTTTAGTCTTTTTTGACTATTGATGTTTCTGCAATATATTACAACTTAGTAAACACATTGCAGAACCTGATCAATCTAAGAAATAGTAATTTCATACCAGTGTTTTAATGTGCAATAAAACATGGGTAGGAGTTGCGATGTGTAGTAATTAAATCACGAGGCCAAAGGCCTTGTGATTTAATTAACAGCTTCTTAACTACTACCCGTGTTTTTTTACACGATAAAATACTGGTATTAATTTATTATTTCGATTCTAACACTTCAATTAGTCGTTACAGCGTGTGCGTGCTTTATTGTGAAGTTAAACACAGATACTTTTCTTCTTTGTTTATATAGGGGTGTGTGTGAGGTGTGTTAGAATACTATATTATGTAATCTGGTTCAGTTCAATTCCCATCACTGATCTTTGATAATATTTTGTAGCTTGATGGTCTTGTGATAGTGGACATAGACCAGGGCACAGTCACCCTCAATCCTGAACTCAATTCCACGGAACTCAAGACTGTGCCAGATCTCCCCGTAGACGCAGCAAAGGTGTTTGCTGCAAAATGTGCCAAGTTTAGATTTCAGTTTGAACTTCAAGAAACAGAACTGTAAGTAACTGTCTTAGGTTCTATTGTTAATATTGAAATGTAGACAAGTTTAATGCTTTAACAAAATACTCAATAAATATGCCTTTTTATACCTCTCATTTATTCCTCCACTGAAATAATAGTTCAGCTCCACCTAGTCATGAATATGCACCCTAAGGCGTATTTAGGAAGTACCGGTAATGGGTTTAACCGATTACCCCATAGCCTGTTTCTAGTTTTGAATATAGCTGCTCACTTAAAGCAGGTTGAAAGTAATGCAGAATGCGCCTGAAGGCGCATTCTGCTTTACTTTCAGCCTGCTTTAAGCTATTATCTGCTAGAATATAGATACATATTTCTTATGATTCTTATTTTTAACAGTATAAATTGGAACTATTTTCTTCAGTAGAGGAATAAATAAAAGGCATAAAAAGGCATACAGTGGGGAATCTGTTATTCTTTCCCGTTTAAACGCAAACGAAACGCAAACGCACAGCAGTAAAATGAAGAAAATAACAACTTCTTGACCATTCTGAATGTTAATTTTAACCTGGACGGCAAACAGTTTGGAGCCTGATCAGACGCCGGGTAACCCGGCGTCTGATCTGGCTCCAAACTGTTTGTAATAGAAATAATAGTTTTAGCATAAACACGTTTATTGGGAAAGAATAACGTTTTCTCCACTGTATGTATGGGGTAATGGGTTAAACTAATCAATTAATGTTAATGAATGCAGTTTCAAGATGACATACAATAAATGTATTGTTTTTCAACTGTCAGTCTAAAAGTCGATTAGTTTTATTTTATGTCTGTCTGTCTCACATATATGTTGGAAAGCAAACGTATGTAAGATAGCACACATAAAAATAGCACATATTTCTTGTTGAAATTAATGATGAATTGTGTTTTGTGGCAAGTGGGCACAAAACCTGTCATGTAGAGTCTGATATTACAGCTTATCTTGTATTAACCCATTACTCCACCGATACACATTTTTACGCATTAAATTTATTCCTCCTCTGCAGAAAATAGTTCCAATTTATAAAGTCATGAACATGCATCAAAAGAAACATTTTCTATGTTCAAGATGTTAGCTTAAAAAAGGCTGAAATTAAAGCAGAATGTGCCTTAAGGCACATTCTGCTTTACTTTCAACCTGCTTTAAGTGGTCACCTGTCTTCAAAATTAAGAACAATGGAATAAATGGTTAAATGACTATTGGTTTTTAAGTCCATCACCATATCATATTCAGAAATTTTATTTCTCTGTTTCTTCCCAGGCCATTTTGTTACAGTATGGAGAATTTGCTGAAGGCAAGAACAAAACAGTCCAAGGAGCTGAATGCTGCAATAACGTATGCAGGTCTGGAACTCATGGTTAACTTATTCAGGTAGGTGCTGGGCTCAAGATAAAGTATTTCTCATGTTTTCTAATTGACCCATAGTATTACTGTACCCCATAAATATGCCTTTTTATGCCTCTAATTATTTTTACACTTAAAAAAGTAGTTCCAATCTAGTCAGTCCTGAACTTAAAGCACCAACGACTTCCAGTATCTTTCAAGATAGTAGCTTAACCCTTGCCCCCATAGAAGCACCTTTCAGCGCATTAACTTATTCCTCATAGAGATATCTTTTCATACTTTCATCATGCCCTATTAAAAAAGCACAGATAAGTGTTCCAGCATCTGGACATGTGGATGCTCAAAGCGAGCTAAAAGTAAAGCAGTATACTCCTAAAGGAGCATTTTGTCCACTAACTTGTTGCAAATGATGACAATTAATTATTATCTGGTTTTAGCATCCCAACCTGCTTATATAACTCATTCACACCTGAAACTTTTAATGGACAATTCCAATTTCAAAATAAGTCTAGTCCATTTATGACTATTTAGGGTTGATTTTAACAATATATTTCAAAATGACAAACAGTGTATACCCTGATCTGAGGGCTCCTTAACCCATTAAGCCATACTGACTCATATTGACTCATTGTGCAATAGCCTCATACCGACTTATTTTGACACACTTTAATCCACTAGCTTGCATTGAGATAAGCATTGATAATTGTTTATCGCTTATGAGTTAACGGGTTAAGGAACCCTCTGATCAGGGTATACACTGTTTGCATAGGACAAGTGTAATCCTCACAGGTATACTGTTTGTAAATGACGAGTATACTCGTCGCTAGGGTTGAATGTGTTAAGTAGTCACCTATCTTCAAAACTAGAAACAGGCTATGGAGTAAAGGGTTAATCCTGTGTAATTCCTTTGTCAATTACAGGGGTGTGTTTTACAAGCTACGAGTGGAGATTGGTCATTTCAACAAGAAGGAGTTTCTCAACCAACAGCGTGATACAGACAAGAAGTTCTTTGAAAGGGTAGGATAAAACACGGCTCTTATGGCCTCTTAACTGTTCCCTCCATAATCCAACAGTACAAATCAGCCCTATATTTGATAAAGCAAATATAGTTCACCTTTACTAAAGGAGTTTTCTGGTTTACTTTCATCATGTGTATCAATATGGGCAATTTTCACAAACATATGATTAAAATGGGCACTGTCTAAACAAACTAAATGGCAGCAAAATCTACAAAAGGACAATTTGCAAGAATTTAGGAGGAAGATTTACCAACCACTTTAGGGTAAATGTAATCTGTTCGTTATTTAGAAAATGTAGGAGTCTATTTTGAAGATTAGAAGTAGAACATTTCCAACTTGTATATCCAGGTAATGAAGACGGACATGTTTAAAGTATTTCTGCTGGAGCGGAGGAATGAGAAGACAGATTACTGGTATGACCAGGAGATGAGGACTAGAAGTTATGGTGGAGGAAAATCACTGCAAACTAGCTCAGTCAAGTATGTCACCCCTGCAACTTTAAATAGACAATTCCAGTTTCCAATTAAGTCTAGTGCATTTTGGACTATTTAGGATAGTTTTACAAAATATTGTAAAATGACAAACATTGCAGACCCTTATTAGAGAGCTCCTTTACCTTAGACAACCTGTTTTAAAGAATGTAGTCCTAAGAATCCCAAAATGTTTGCTAGAGTCATCAGAAGATGCTATTAGTATGAGAAGTGCTTATTAACCCATTACCCCATAAATACACCTTTTTACGCCTCTTATGCATTCAACCACTGAAGAAATAGTTCCAATTTATACAGTCATGAATATATACCATAACAAATATTTTATATATTTTAGTAGATGATAGCTTAAAGCAAGCTGAAAGTAAAGCAGAATGTGCCTTAAGGCACATTCTGCTTTACTTTCAACCTGCTTTAAGTGGTCACCTATCTTCAAAACTTGAAACAGGCTATGGGGGAATGGGTTAATGTAATCAAATGCTATCTTATGTTATCCATGATTACAGGCGTGGCTTGCAGAGACAGTCCACAATAACGCAGACACCGTACGAGACAGTGCCAGAGACTACCCTGTTCCCTCTACCCGATGTAACAGACACAGCTAACTATAGACGACACTGTATAGATGACCTTACCAAGGCCATAAAGGTATAGAACAGGGTCCAAGATTATAGAGTGTTTGAGTTTAGTCTGAGATCCTTCTCAAACATTTGATTGGTCAGATTTCAGCTTTTGCTGAAATCTGACAAATCAAAGGCTTGAGAACTATCTCAGACTCAACTCAAATAGTTCAAAACCATTGACCCTGCATGGACAAACTGATATTAACAAACTGAGCTACTGTGCCTCTCATTTGGATCCAAACTGTTCAAGAGAGTTTTTGTAGATTGGCCCGCAGCATAATATATAAGGTTAATGATCTATCATCCCATCCTTTCGGGCAATGGTCAGCAATGGTTTACTTTGGTGCAGATGTGGTGACTTACTGAGACTTCTACCCTTTACCCCATAGCCTGTTTCTAGTTTTGAAAACAGGTCACAAATTACGGTAAAGCAGGTTGAAAGTAAAGCAGAATACTCCTTAAGGAGCATTCTGCTTTTATTTTCTGCCTGCTGTAAGCTCCGGTCTAGAAAGGTACTGAAAATGCAATTTATATTTTATGTTTTCTACAATCGTTAGTGTATGAATATTTGAAAGCATAAAAATATGTTTTTATGGAGTAATGGGTTAATTTGAAATACAGTTTTTCTTTTGTTTTTAGGAAAGTCCTGACTTTGATGAGAGGACCTCATATCACTATTTAAGAACGCTGTTTCATGTTGCCAATGGAAACAAGATGGCTGCCATTGATGATCTCATCGACCTGTCAACTACTAACATCAGAATTCTCCCTGTGAAGTGAGTCATTTTAAATTTGTTTACCTTTCATACCTTCCACCTAATACTTTAGGATACTTATATCCCTTCCTCCCCATACGCACTAAAGAACCTTTTTTAACCCTTTACTCCATATTATTGTATACCTTACTATAAATAGTAACAAAATTGCCGTTGAAAACTGTCATTACGGAGGTCATGTGACCAATCCATAATGACCCAGTGGGCCGATTATGGATAATCGCCCCTCGAAGTGTTTCACGTGCAACTCGTTGATGTTAGCAACTTAGATCTATTCAGCATGGCAGGGGAAGGGGATTAGCGTCGTTGTCAAATCGTATTCTGGAACTTGAATTCTGAGACAGAAGGGTCTTAACGTAAAAGGTACAGTTCCTGTTTGTACAATGGTCAAGTCTTATGTGTGTCACAGTGTGAAATCACTTGACGTTGTTTATGTTATTCAAAATGACAGTTATGACGTCAATATTTCACGCCATTCAGCGGAAATTTCAAAAGATAAAACGACGTCGTCAAAATGTAGAGTTCTACTCGATAACGTAGCGGTTTGTAATTCTAGATCTAGATCTACTACAAATTGTCTGGGTGGGCTAAACTTTCCATAGCCAACTCCATAATTATGTTCGAGATCTTACGATCTGAGCATTTCTGAAAGATCTAGAGCTACCCATACTTTGTCAGCGCTATCGTTTCAAATTTGTGAGCAGTTGATGGCAGTTAAACGATGTTTGAAACCACGTCATTGGCATGAAGATATACAATAAAAAGGTCAAAACATGACCCAGGCCTCGGGCTATTATGGCACCAGTTGTGCCATTATGGGCAGAAGGCACGCCTGGGTCATATTTTAACCTCTTATTAATATTTTCAGTATTAAAGACAGATGGTTGCTTACAGGTGGCTGAAAGTAAAGCAGAATGCTCCTTTAGGAGCATTCTGCTTTACTTGCAGCCACCTGTAAGCTAACATCTGCTAGGATACAGAAAAAAATTCTTATGGTTCACATTCATGACTGTGTAATGTGGAACTATTCTCTTCTGTTGAGGAATAAATTAAATGTGTTAAAATAGTATGTATAGAGTTAACTTTTCCTCTCCGTAAGGGTTGCAGGATACTTTTATCCTTTCCTCTGCCATAAGTGTCATATGATGCTACTACTATGTCATTATAAACGCCCTCATAAAATGTGTCTCTTGATTGGTTTTAAATACAGATGGCTGTTTGAAACAAAATGATAGTTAAGCAAAAAGCTGCATTACTTTCATCTTGCTTTAAGCAGCCAGTTGTAACCTGTCTGAAAAACAGAATTGATAATTATGCTATACAGTACTGAACCTTATTAAATTAAATTGATAATCGCAAGCGAATTGCCATCGAATCGGGCGCATCAAAAACAAATCCTACGTTTGAATATTTTTACGTGAATTTTCTGAAGCGGTTGTGACACAAATGGAATCGAAAAAATTAATGAATGCATATTTGCTAACATTTGTGAGATACTCCATTCAAGAAAACTTACCCGAGGGTAAATTTAGTATTTTGAATCGCAAGCAAATTGCCATCGAATTGCCATCGAATTGCAAGCGAATCGCAAAAATTGTTAATTTAATAAGGTTCAGAACTGTATCACATGAGATAAAAATAGATTGAAAAGATAGAGCTGGAGATGCTTTGCAAAATACTTCAATAAAAGTCTACAGATTTGAAAGGGTTCACTCATTAACTCATAGTGATGCCTATTCCGGTCATTTACAAACAGTGTACCTGTAAAGATTGCACTTGCCGTATACTAACAATGTAGACCTTGATCAGAGGGCTCAATTCTACCGGAGGCCTTCTGATCAAGGTCTGCACTATTTGTCACTTTGCAAATATTATGCAACAAACAACCCTTCATAGTAAAATATGGACTAGACTTAATTGGAAACTGGAATTTCTTACTTCAATTTTCATGGGTAAATGAGGTAAAGGGAGTATTATTTCTGTCAAATTGTAATTAACCCCCTACTCCATAGCCGTTTTCTACTATTGAAGATAAGTGACCACTTAAAGCAGGTTGAAAGTAAAGCAGATTGCACCTTAAGGTGCATTCTGCTTTACTTTCTGCCTGCTTTAAGCTACCATCTGCTAAGATATAGGTAATATTTCTTATTTTGCATATTCAGTGATTACTATATAAAACAAAACTATTTTCTTCGGTCGAGAAATAAATTCAGCTCATAAAAATGTGTATCTATGGAGTAGTGGGTTAAGATTATTCCTGGTTTTCAGCGTGTTGATAGATCTGCACAAGAACTTCACCGAGTCAGAAATGAAGGAGTTTAAGAAGAAAGAAGGTCACGTGTTGCTCCTGGCTCTACTAGAGGAGGAGAAGATGGCAGATAGCCACGGCGACCACGGAACACGAACCAAGGTTATGATGGATCCCGTGTCTATACCAGACAGAGATCTCAGTATGTATATATACGGTATTACATGAGTGTTCATATAGTACATATAGGATATTACGTACATAGGGATATTACATGAGTGTTTCAAATATTTTGGATGTATTAACCGGACAGCCAGGCCTCACTCTTATAAGAAGGATTAATCAATGGCCTGGTTAATCAAAACTGGATGATGATGATGATGATGATGATGAACCCATTTCTCCATAGATATGCATTTATATGTATTTAATTTATTCCTCCATTTAAAGAAATAGCTCCTGAATATGCCTGATAAGAAACATTTTCTATATCCTATCAGATATCAGGGATTTCCCCAGGCCGTTTTCGCCTGTCGCGGGCGACATGCCTTCCTTCCCGGCGGTCTCTTCGCGACATGCTTTGATCTGGCCGACATGTCTTAATCTGTAGAGCGACTAGCCTTAAGCAGGGCTCTGTGTTGTGTATTCCAGTAATTATTTCATATGCCAAACGCCGTCACGCTTGTCGGGCGTGTGCTTAGCTTCATCAACCAATCAGGAGCCGAATTTCCTTATCTAAACGGTGATTGACAGGGACTCGTTCCATTTTGAGCGAGATTAACTTTTGATTGACATTTCTAAAACCGCTAGTTCTGGTTTTGATGCGAGTAGATTCTACAACATGCCGAACATGGCTTACTTTACAAACAGCGACTTGAATGATTTTCGGAAAACAAGCTACGAACAACGCTGAAAGAAAAATAAATACTAGCCGAAACCGGAATCTCGGACATTCCTTTTCCCGAATTTAACATTCAAAAGATGATAAACGGTGGACTGAAATCGTGTGTCGCCTCGGAAAAATATCCTCGATACGGGGCCTGTTAAATAAGGAAATTCTCCGCAAATACTGAACAAACGAATATTTTAAAGGAATATAAATTACCTTTTAGAATTGATTTCCTCACAACTCCGTATTAATAATCACGTAACAGACGCAGACAGTATTCCAAACTTCCGAAATGAAATCCAAATGCGCGGCATGCTTCCTAGCGTCATTTTTTGAAAACATCCAGGGATAATAAATAGACTATTTATTATCCCTGAAACATCCAATTAGATTAGACGTTATAAACTTCCATTTACAGAATGACAGGAAATTAACATAAATTGCGATGTTTAAAATTAGCACTTACTAGCTATCGACGCGGAAGACGTTGTGGGAAATAAGTTACAAGACAAGAACAAAAGCAACACATACACGCGGGAAACGATGACTCTCTTAAAATAGCTTTCTGGTATTTTTGGTAAATAGAAATTGAATACTTGGGAGATTAAATATTGAAACAGAAAACAATCGTGACAACACATATTCAAGTAGACTTGGTTTTATCTCATGACAAAGTCAAACAGTCTAATTAATTCTTCACAGAGTTTAAAATTTGTTTTCTGTTTTTATGATGGATGGATGTTAAGAGCAGGCTTAAAGTAAACATGAATCCACCATTTGACATCCACTTGCCGGGATGCAGTGAAATTTTCTATGCTCTTAACCCACAGGTTCTTGACACATAAAAAAAAAAAAAATTTTTTTTACGAGACCTCCATTATATTACCGTATCTAGCTCTATCTTCGATAGAGTACAAAAAAAATTTCTTTTCTTTAACCTCAAGAAAAAAAATTCCTATCTTAAAAAACATGGCCGCTAGTGGGTGGGGCAGATTTTCTTTATATGGCTATATAGTGAAAACTTTAAAAATCTTCTTGTCCAAAACTACTGGTCCGATTTGAAAGTAATTTTATGCAAATGATCCATGGGTGACCCTCTACCAGATTTCTTAAAATTATTTTGATATCTAAAAAAACATGGCCACCAGTGGGTGGGGCAAGTTTTCCTTATGTTACTGTATACTAAAAACTTTAAAAATCTTCTTGTCTGAAACTACTGGTCCAAATTAAAAATAATTTTACCGAAATGGTCAATTGATGATCCTCTAGCAGATTTCTTAAAATCGTTTTGTTATCTTAAAAAACATGGCCACCAGTGGGTGGGGCAAGTTTTCCTTATGTTACTGTATACTAAAAACTTTAAAATTCTTCTTGTCTGAAACTACTGGTCCAAATTAAAAATAATTTTACAGAAATGGTCAATTGATGATCTTCTACTAGATTTCTTAAAATCATTTTGTTATCTTAAATAACATGGCCACCAGTGGTTGGGGCAAGTTTTCCTTATGTTACTATTTACTAAAAACTTTAAAAATCTTCTTGTCTGAAACTACTGGTCCAAATTAAAAAAATAATTTTACACAAATGGTCAATTGATGATCCTCTACCAGATTTCTAATAATCTTTTTGTTATTTAAAAACAAACATGGCCACCAGTGGGAGGGGCAAGTTTTCCTATTATTTCTGTATGGAAAAAATTTCAAAAAAAAATTCTCTGAAACTGTTGTTCTGATTTAAGAAGTATTGTACACAAATGATGATTCATGGGTGACCATTTGCCAGTTTTCTTCCAATAATCTTACTAGCTCAAACAACATGGCCACCAGTGGGTGGGGGTGAATAAGTGAAAACTTAATGCCAAAAATGCACTATTTCATTGATTAAAGAACAAAAAATTTCGCCGCAGCGCGGGAGGCAGAGCCCTCCCACACCCTCCCCCTATGCCCCAAATTCAACATGCCTTCAGAAATTCCTGGGGAAATCCCTGGATATATAGCTAGCCTTAAAGCCCATTCTGCTTTACTTTCAACCTGCTATAAGTGATCATCTGTCTTCAAAACTAGAAACAGATGCTGGATTACTGTGAGACTCTCATTTCAATATTTCTTAACTCTTGAACCCTAGTCACGCATATATGCGTCATTTGCAAACAGCATACATGTGAGGAGTACACTTGTCCTATTAAAACTGTGTAGACCCTGATCAGAGGGCTCCTTAACCCTTTCCCCCATAGAAGCGCTTTTTAGCGAATACGATTTATTCCTCCCCTGAAGAAAATAGTTCCAATGTAATCAGTCATGAATATATGTCATAGGGAATATTTTCTATATTCTAGCACATGATAGCTTAAAGCAGACTGAAAGTAAAGCAGAATGCACCTGAAGGCGCATTCTGCTTTACTTTCAATCTGCTTTAAGTAGTCACCTATCTTCAATACTAGAAATAGGCTATCAGGTAAAGGGTTAAGGAGCCCTCTGATCAGGGTCTACACTGTTTGTCATTTTGACATAATTATATTGTAAAAATCATCCCTAAAAAGTCAAAATTGAACTAGACTGAATTGAAAACTAGAATTGTCCATTTGAGGTTTCAGGGAGGAAAGGGATCTGTCAGAATACCTAAAATTTGAGAAATAAGTACAGACGACAATTGTTCGAAATCTATGACATCATGGCAGTGAAGGGATTTAACTTTAACTGTCTGTTTCAGAGCAAGAAGAGTTTTCAGAGATTGTATCCCTCCTGGAGATGACCAACTATCATGATACCATACGACAACTCTTTACAGCTCTCACCAACGGACAGATGCAAACTTGTAAGATAACCAATTACCCAATAAATAGGCCTTTTCATACGGGAGTGAAAACGGGTCCTATTATGGTACACCCTGCGCTGTCCATCCATCCGTCTGGGCTGACATTTCTGTGACCAGTGATTAGCTTTTAAACATTTTTAGCTCGACTTTTTCGAAAAGTCGAGCTATTGTCGTCACCCTGTCGTCTGCGTCTGCGTCAGCGTCTGCGTCAGCGTCTGCGTCGGTTAAGTTTTTTGCTTAAGGTTTTTGTAAGAGTTGATTTCTCAATAACTATCAAAGGTATCCATTTGAATCTTAGAATAGTTGTTCAGTATCAAAAGGGCAACTCATTACAATAAGGCAGGTAACCCTTGGATTTGTCATTTCAGAGTTATTGCCCTTGTTTTATTTACTTAAAAATTGATAAATTAACATATCTCAATAACTAGCAAAGGTATCCATTTGAAACTTAAAATAGTTGTTCAGTATCAAAAGGGCAACTCATTACAACAAGGCAGGTAACCCTGGGATTTGTCATTTCAGAGTTATTGCCCTTGTTTTATTTACTTAAAAATTATGAATAAACATATCTCAATAACCATCAATGGTATCAATTTAAAACTTTGAATGCTTGTTCAGTATCAAAAGGCAACTCATTACAACAAGGCAGGTAACCCTTGAATTTGTCATTTCAGAGTTAATTGCCCTTGTTTTATTTACTTAAAAATTGTAAATTAACATATCTAAATAACTTTGAAAGATATTTACTTGAAACTTAGAATAGTTATTCAGTATCAAAAGGGCAACTAATTACAATAAGGCAGTTAACTATGGGAGTTGTAATTTCAGAGTTATTGCCCTTTTTATTTACTTCAAAATTGTAAATTAACATATCTACATAACTATGAAAGATATTAACTTGAAACTTTGAATAGTTATTCAGTATCAAAAGGGGAACCCATTGCAATAAGACCAGTAACCCTGAATTTTGTGTATCCAGAGTTATTGCCCCTGTTTTATCTACTTAAAAGTTATAAATTATCATATCTAAACAACTATGAAAAATATTAACTTGAAACTTTGAATACTTGTTAAGTATCAAAAGGACAACTCATTACAACAAGGTAGATTACTCTGTGATTTGTAATTCCAGAGTAATTGCCCTTGATTTTTTTACTTAGAAATTGTAAATTGAAATATCTTAATAACTGTCAAAGGTATTAACTTGAAACTTTAAATACTTGTGTTATATCAAAAGGGCAACTCATTCAAACAAGAAAGGTGACCGGGGATGTGCCATTCCGGAGTTATTGTCCTTGTTTTGACTTATAGTTTACTTTAGATGTAATGTAGACTGTCCAAGTATGTTTGAGTTGTTGTTGCTTACAAATTTCTATGATCAATAGGGCATTAAACACCCATACACATTCTTCAAGTTTGAAAAATGTAGCCGTCTCAAGTATTATGAAAGTCGAGCGTCCAGCACCCGTTTGCGGTGCTCTCGTTGATCCAGTTGAGACGCTGCATAATGTGGCGACTCACAGGATTCAAACTGTTTGACACGATGCCCCTGTTTTGAAAGGAAGTTTAAAAAATTCTCATTTTGGAACAGAAGCAGAAGACATATGCTTTAGAGGGAAAACAAATTACCAAGCCTGCAAAGAGTTATGATAAATTTGTTGATGGGTCAAAGACATCAGCACTTTCTTCTATAGCCAACAATATAAATCCCCTACAGTCACATTTTGATATCACAAACTCGGGTTAAGTTGAACATACTCATATCTGAAAGGTAAAACATGGCTAAGCCAGGTTTTAATTTTGAAATACGGAAAAGTCCAGTGACTGTGTTTATATTTCAACTCATATAAACATGTTTCAAGAGCCTTGTTTGTACAGTGGAGAAAACGTTATTCTTTCCCAATAAACGCATTTACGCTTAAACTATTATTTCCATTGCAAACATTTTGGAGCCAGATCAGACGCCGGGTAACCCGGCGTCTGATCAGGCTCAAAACTGTTTGCCACTCAGATTAATTTGAATAGTCAGAATTGTCGAAATGTTGTCTTTTTCTACGTTTTATTGCGATGCGTTTGCGTTTCGTTTGCACGGGAAAGAATAACATTTTCTTCACTGTATATACAGATGTTGACCAGACCACATTCCAGATGTTTGCAGCCTGTTGGGAGGACAATCAGTATATCTGTAACCAGATTCTGGTGGAGGACGGTCATTTGTTAGAGGAGGAAAACATACTCAAAGCCTCAGGGGTGATCAAAACTGACCTAGGCATTGGAAGACTAGTACTTACAGATAAAAGGTGAACAAATATGCTAGATAGTTTAGCTGATTCCCCACTGAAACTTCAAATACACAAATTCTAGTTTCCATTTAAATTTAGTCCTTTTTTTATATCGCCTATTTGAAGAATAGGGGGGCTTACTGGTATGTAAACACCCTGACATTGGAAAACCAAAATGGTGGAAGAGAGTGACAGCTTGTTGCAAGCTGGTAGATTAATCAATCACAGATAAATATATTATACCCAAATTTAAAAATAAATAAAATCATAGCAGCACCATTCTTTAACCACTGCATTGGAGATTTATAAAGATTTGGTCAATAGCGGTCACCTTCGCATTTGTTTATAGACTA
Organism: Gari tellinella; assembly: GCA_922989275.2. NCBI lineage: Eukaryota > Metazoa > Mollusca > Bivalvia > Cardiida > Psammobiidae > Gari > Gari tellinella. The sequence goes on from OV277872.1 coordinate 11,577,330, forward strand.
GAGTCTATCTCTCGGCGTTTTGGTGATTGTGAACTAGAGTAGATATGTGAAGTCATACAAACTTACCCTAGTACTACCCTAGTAGGTCAGCTAAACTCGCTCAGTTTAGCTCATGGTTGCTTTAATCCATTACTCCATAGCCTATTTCTAGTATTAAAGATAGGTGACCACTTAACTCTTTCCTCCCTAAAACTTTAAATGGACAATTCCAGTTTCCATTTTAGTCTAGTCCATTTCTGACTTTTAAGGGTTATTTTTGTCAATATTTGGCATTATGACAAACAGTGAAGACCCTGATCAGAGGGCTCCTTTCGGAGCCCTCTGATCTGGGTCTTCACTGTTTGCACAGGACAAGTCTACTTTTCACATGTACATTGTTTGAAAAGAACGCCTATTTGCGGGACTAAGGTTCAAAGGGTTAAAGCAGGTTGAAAGTAAGGCACATTCTACTTTTCTTTCAGCCTGCTTCAAGCTATATGTGTATTATCTGCTAGAATATAGAAAATATTTATGATTTTTATTTGTGACAGTATAAATTGGATTTATTTTCTACCGTAAAGGATTGAGGCGTAAAAAGGTGTATTTATGGGGTAATGGGTTAATACATTACCCCATAGCTTGCTTCTAGTTTTAAAGACAAGTGATTACTTGAAACAGGTTTAAAGTAAATCAGAATGTTCTTTAAGGTTCATTCTGCTTTACTTTCAGTCTGTTTTAAACTGCCATTTGCTATAAAATATTTTTTCTGCTGCTCATTCATGACTGTATGGTCATAATCTGTATTTTTTATTACATAGGATATTTTTCCTGTCAGACGTATCAAATAAATATGCGGAGATTGTGAGATTACGGAACATCATCAACATAGAACGAAGTCAGCAGGTGATATTTCTGAACTCCTATGACACCTTACAGATCACATACAAGACAGGAGACCAGCAAGGTAATAACTGGTTCCCTGTATATACATAATACTGAACTCCTATGACACCTTACAGATCACATACAAGACAGGAGACCAGCAAGGTAATAACTGGATCCCTGTATATACATAATACTGAACTCCTATGACACCTTACAGATCACATACAAGACAGGAGACCAGCAAGGTAATAACTGGATCCCTGTATATACATAATACTGAACTCCTATGACACCTTACAGATCACATACAAGACAGGAGACCAGCAAGGTAATAACTGGATCCCTGTATATACATAATACTGAACTCCTATGACACCTTACAGATCACATACAAGACAGGAGACCAGCAAGGTAATAACTGCCATGGTACCCTGTATATACATAATACTGAACTCCTATGACACCTTACAGATCACATACAAGACAGGAGACCAGCAAGGTAATAACTGGATCCCTGTATATACATAATACTGAACTCCTATGACACCTTACAGATCACATACAAGACAGGAGACCAGCAAGGTAATAACTGGTACCCTGTATATACATAATACTGAACTCCTATGACACCTTACAGATCACATACAAGACAGAAGACCAGCAAGGTAATAACTGGATCCCTGTATATACATAATACTGAACTCCTATGACACCTTACAGATCACATACAAGACAGGAGACCAGCAAGGTAATAACTGGATCCCTGTATATACATAATACTGAACTCCTATGACACCTTACAGATCACATACAAGACAGGAGACCAGCAAGGTAATAACTGGATCCCTGTATATACATAATACTGAACTCCTATGACACCTTACAGATCACATACAAGACAGGAGACCAGCAAGGTAATAACTGGATCCCTGTATATACATAATACTGAACTCCTATGACACCTTACAGATCACATACAAGACAGGAGACCAGCAAGGTAATAACTGGTACCCTGTATATACATATATTAATACACCCACACGACATAAAAGGTTTTTGGTCTGTCAGGTTGTCTGTCTGTCCACAACTTTAACCTTGGCCATAGCTTTAGAACTGCATATCATAAAGACTTCATATTTTGCTCATGCACTCAATTTCAGAAGCTCCTGAGCTCATTACAGCTTATGTAATGTTTGACAAAGGCCAAGATCATTTTAGAGGTCAAATAGGCTGAATTAATTTCACCCATAACTTTGAAACCACATGTAATAGAGATTTTATAATAGGGATGTGTACTCCTCTCAAGAAGCCCATTGAGCACAGCATGAGTTGGGTCATGTCAGATGAGGGTCAAAATACTTTGTTTCACAAGTACTTCTTGTTATTTCAACAGGTTATTTGCAGTTTTTACCGTAATCTCTATTTCTCCATCACCCTATAGCCTGTTCCTAGTTTTGAAGACAGGTGACCACTTAAAGCAGGTTGAAAGTAAAGCAGAATGTGCCGAAAGGCGCATTCTGCTTTACTTTCAGCCTGCTTTAACCTACTATCTACTAGGATATAGAAAACATTTCTTAAGACACATATTCATGACTATAATCTGGAACTATTTTCTTCAGGTGAGGAATAAGTTAGAGGCGTAAAAAGGTGTATTAAATCAAAGGTTAATGGGTAAATTCTGATGAATTATTGTCATTACTACAGTTTGCCTTTTTGTTTCTTCAGAGAAAACGTTCACAGCCAGTTTAAAAGAGGAGAGAAACTGGTGGTACATGGTTATACAGGAGATGTGGGCGGGGAAGGTGGTTGCCGAGGGAACCAAGGACATAATGGCCGTACAGCAAGCCATGCAGAACACACTTTTGATTGATGCTGTCATTGGCAGGTAAAGTAAACCTTTGAATATCAGAGAAATAGTTTGGCTTCAGAGCAACAGATAAGGGTAGTTTTTCAAAACATAAAATCTTTATTTCTGAATAAAACCCTATGGTGTCACTACTCATTAGAATCGTCTCTTCGAGACGATTCTAATGAGTAGTAACACCATAGGATTTGGTGCTGAAATAGTGAGAAAATGTTTGATTTGTTGAAATAACTACCTCTTATCTGGAGCCCTGTGGCTTGCAGGGGATTCTCAATTGTATACACATTACCAGTTGACAGTGCGATACAGTGTGATGTATTTAGCTCAAGACATTTTTGGCGGAAATAGCCGATCTGACGAGCGCCTTGGAGCGAGTCTGATTGGTTTTTTCCGGCAAAAAACGTTAGTTATTTGAAGCAGAAAAAGAGTTTTGGCATGCCACAAAGAATAACGTGGCACTTGTACATGTAAGTAAATGAAGTCATGCTCAATTGAATGCGACGTCGGAGTAAAATACAAAGTGGCTGATACAAGGTGGCTGATACAGACACTTGTATTTTACTGTGCAGATATACGCGGAAACGCTCGATATCATAAGAGGGCATATAATAAAGAGTTTTACCAGGCATTCAAAAGGAGTTGAATTTGAACATATTTACAGGGGAGAACACATTATTCTTTCCCTTTTAAACACAAACAAAGGGCAAAAACAATGCAACAAAATGTAGAACAGGACAACCTTTTGATAATTCTGACTATACATTATGATCTGAGTGGCAAACATTTTGAGCCTGATCAGATGCTATGTTACCCGGCATCTGATCTGGCTCCAAACTGTTTGCAATAGAAATAATAGTTTTAGCATAAACATGTTTATTGGGAAAGAATTATGTCTTCTCCACTGTAACTTTTTTTTATCAATTGATGCCAGGCACCTTTATAAACAAGTTAATATTAGTTTAGGAAATGCTTTTTGTTAATAAACTCATTTAAATGAGACAAATACATAACTGTCATGGCCAGGATTTTAACCTATGGTCTGAAGGCAAAATCAGTTTGCAAAAATGGTGTCCTTTACAGTTAAGCTAAGGCCTAAAAAAAAAGATGTGTGTTTCCGGTTTCCCGACCGACCCTATTTTTTACCCCCGACCCTAAAGTTTTTAAAGAAAAATTTAATTTTTTTTTTTTTTTAGGCCTAACCCAAAATGTTAATTATTGTGTATTTTATCCTATTTGTACTTTTATGTCCTTCATGTTGGAGTTATGTCAACAATCAAACTTTAACTACTTTCACACAATACAGCGTTCCCTCTCTACAACGACATCCAATGGGAGACAAAGATTATGTGTGTTGTTCGGAGGGAGCCGTTATAGGGAGGGAAATTGGCTTACATTTGCAAACAGCTTGAATCCAGATAAGACGCTGCGTAACGCAGCGTCTGATCTGGATTCAAGCTGTTTGTCACTCCTCATTAACCCATTACCCCCTAAAAACGCATTTTTACGCCTTTTATTTACTCCTCCACTGAAGAAAATAGTTCCAATTTATACAGTTATGATTATGTATGATAAAAAATATTTTCTATATTCTAGCAGATGCTAGCTTAAAACAGGCTGAAAGTAAAGCAGAATGTGCCTTAAGGCACATTCTGCTTTACTTTCAACCTGCTTTAAGTGGTCACCTATCTTTAAAACTAGAAACAGGCTATGAGGTAATGGGTTAAGTATTTTTCTGTCAAAATGTCCATTATGTTACTTTGAGAAAAACAGCAGACGACACTTTTAAGCAGGCGATATTTTAACTTTAAAATGTTAGACAAAACTGTCGTGTTTAGGGAACTGCGACAAGGGTCGTTTTAAGGAGGGAGTCGTTGTTGGGAGGGCCGTTGTAGAGAGGGAGCACTGTAATATATTTTCTTTTATCCTAATTTTTTTTCTTCAAAATTGTCATTGCAAAATTGCTATTTGGTTTCTAGTCGCTTTAAGACAAGTTTAACTATAGTGGATATGGGAAAACATATAGATACCAGTTTGACTGTTTTATAATTATGTGAACATTTCTCTGGTTCCCAGCGGTCAGCAGGAGGGAGCCGCTCACAATAAGAACATAGAATGGGCTGCTTCCCAGCTCGCATTCTATACCAAGTATGTGGAGGAAGGGAAGCATAAACTGCCGCAGGACACGTATGAAGCTCTCTACTACAAAATTGACCCCAATGTCAACGAGACCGAACGGAAGACAGTCCAGGCCTTACTATATATGGGAGGAGACCGTATGTACATGTAATAATTTAACATAGTCAAACTTAATTTGAGCTCTCTTAACCCTTTTATGATCAAATTTATTGTGAGGTTTTTATCCCTTCACTGCCATATTGTTGTCTGCTTCAATATTGTTGTCTGCAATATCGTTTAACTCTTTGCTCCCTGAAACTTTAAATGGACAATTCCAGTTTCCATTTAAGTCTAGTCCATTTCTGACTTTTAAGGGTTGTTTTTGTCAATGTTTGGCATTATGACAAACAGTGAAGACCCTGATCAGAGGGCTCCTTTCGGAGCCCTCTGATCTGGATCTTCGCTGTTTGCACAAGACAAGTGTACTTTTCACATGTACATTGTTTGAAAAGAACGCCTATATGCGGGACTAGGGTTCAAATGGTTAAGGCAGTATAACTGACGTTATTTCAAAACAAGTGGCAAACCGTTTTGATTCTGATCAGACGCCGCGTAATGTGATGCCTGATCAGGATCAAAACTGTTTGCAAATGGGCTTTATGACGTCATTGACAGTTAACCCATTACCCCATAAATACGCCTTTAATTTATTCCTCTGCTGAGGAAAATAGTTCCAATTTATACAGTCATGAATATGTATCGTAAGAAATATTTGCTATATCCATGTAGTTGATAGCTTAAACCAGGCTGAAAGTAAAGCAGAATGCGCTTCAGGGCGCATTCTGCTTTACTTTAAACCTGCTTTAAGTGGTCACCTATATTCAATATAAGAAATAGACTATGGGGTAATGGGATAAAGGGTTAAAGTGAACCTTTACAATTTTCCACTGCTTTTTATTTCAATAACTGGAACTGGCTTAGCACTTTTGTTTTGCATAAGCACTTAGGACGCAAGCATCTACTCCTGGACAAGGCACCACAAGTGATCATTCATTTATGGTATTGAATGCAGGCAACTGCTTAACTTTGAACCCTGGTCAGTGGTCACGCATATAGGCGTCCTTTTCAAACAGGGTAAATGTGAATAGTACACATGTTCTATGCAAACAATGAAGACCCAGATCAGAGGGCTCCCAAAGGAGCCCTCTGATCAGGGCCTTCACTGTTTGTCATAATGACAAACATTGACAAAAACAACCCTTAAAACTCAGAAATGGACTAGACTAAAATGGAAGCTGGAATTGTCCATTTAAAGTTTCAGGGAGGAAAGAGTTAATGCAGAAAGATACAGTTGAGATCCAGATCAGACTCCAGTTAAATAAACTGTTTAACTCTCAAAAAAAGATAAAATCATCAGAAATTAAAAAACCCTGTCATTTTATCGCATTGAATGTGCATTTACAGTTTGGTTAACCAATTACTCCATAGTTATACATTTTTAGCTCGACTTTTTCGAAAAGTCGAGCTATTGTCGTCACCCTGTCGTCTGCGTCAGCGTCTGCGTCGGTTAAGTTTTTTGCTTAAGGTTTTTGTAAGAGTCCATTTCTCAATAACTATCAAAGGTATCCATTTCAAACTTGGAATAGTTGTTCAGTATCAAAAGGGCAACTCATAACAACAAGGCAGGTAACCCTGGGATTTGTCATTTCAGAGTTATGGCCCTTGTTTTATTTACTTAAAAATTATAAATTAACATATCTCAATAACTATCAAAGATATCCATTTGAAACTTGGAATAGTTGTTCAGTATCAAAAGGGCAACGCATAACAACAAGGCAGGTAACCCTGGGATTTGTCATTTCAGAGTTATTGCCCTTGTTTTATTTACTTAAAAATTATAAATTAACATATCTCAATAACTATCAAAGGTATCCTTTTGAAACTTGGAATAGTTGTTCAGTATCAAAAGGGCAACTCATAACAACAAGGCAAGTAACCCTGGGATTTGTCGTTTCAGAGTTGTTGCCCTTGTTTTATTTACGTAAAATTAATAAATTAACATATCTAAATGACTATGAAAGATATTAACTTGTAACTTTGAATACTTGTTTAGTATCAAAAGGGCAACTGATTACAACAAGGTTGGTTACTCTGTGATTTGTAATTCCAGAGTAATTGCCCTTGTTTTATTTACTTAAAACTTGTAAATTGAAATATCTTAATAACTGTCAAAGGTATTAAGTTGAATTTTTAAGTAATTGTGTTATATCAAAAGGGCAACTCATTCAAACAAGAAAGGTGACCTAGGATGTGCCATTCCAGAGTTATTGCCCTTGTTTTTATTAACATAAAACTTGTCAATTGCATTTTCTCAATAACTACCATAGGTATTTACTTGAAACTTTAAATACTTGTTAAGTATCAAAAGGACAACTCATTACAAGAGGGCAGGTAACCCTGGGTTTTGTTATTCCAGAGTTATTGCCCTTTGGTATTGACTTTTTAGAATTTAATTAGATTTCTCAATAACTACCATAGGTATTAACTTGAAATTTGAATACTTGTTCAGTTTCAAAAGGGCATCACATTTCAACAAGGCAGATAACCATGGGATTTGTCATTGCAGAGTTACTGCCCTTGTTTGACTAAGAATTTGTATATGAAATTATTCAGTAACTGTAGAAAGTTATTAATTTCAAACTTCCAATATATTAGAATTCTTGTTTATAGATATAAAGATATTGTCCTTGTTTTGACTTATAGTTTACTTTAAATGGAATGCAGGCTGTCCAAGTATGTTAAAGTTGTTGTTGCTTACAAACTTCTATGATCAATAGGGCATTAAACACCCATACACATTCTTTAAGTTTGGAAAATGTAGCCATCTCAAGTATATGAAAGTCGAGCGTCCAGCACCCGTTTGTGGTGCTCTCGTTACACCTTTCATTTATTTCTCTACTGAAGAAATAAGTTCAGAAGAATTTGTACAGCCAGGAATATATATGATAAGAAATATTTTCACAATTCCTGCAGGTGGTAGCTTAAAGCAGGCTGAAAGTAAAGCAGAATGTACCTTACTTTCAATCTGCTTTAAGTGGTCACCTGATCTGCAATACTTGAAAAAGCTATGGAGTAAAGGGTTAAATGGGATGGAATAATGTTTTATCCCACTGTATGTACAGTAAAACCTCTCTATTATGACCACCTCTCTATATCAACCGCCCCTTTATTACAACCACCAAATTGTGTCAATTATGAGGTGTTTACGACAGGTGACTGCTGAAAGCAAGATGACAGTAAAACAGAAAGCTCCTTTAGGAGCTTTCTGTTTTACTGTCACCTTGCTTTAAGCTTTCACCTGCCTTTTATACAATCAATTAGCCTTTGTTTATAATTGTCATACTTGATGGTTTTACTGTATTTTCTAAGATGCCACCCACTTTGATTGACTGTACATGTACATGTATTTTGATGTTTTATTTTCTCTAGCTTATCAAGGTAACAGTGAATGTTATACTGTCAATCTTGTATCAAGTGTCCACTCATTTAACCCATTTCTCCATAAACATGCCTTTTGAGGCCTCTGATATATCCCTCCACTGAAAAAATAGTTCCAATTTATACAGTCATGAGAAAATGAAAAATAAGAAATATTTACTATATCAAAGCAGATGGTAGCTTAAGCAGGCTGAAAGTAAAGCAGAATGTTCTTTATAACACATTCTGCTTTATTTTCAAACTGCTTTAAGTAGTAAACTGTCTTCAAAACTAGAAATAGGCTATGGAGTAAAGGGTTAAAGGCCTATGTGCATTATTTGAAACATGTGATTGCTTAATCCTTTCCCTATTAGCATGTTTTCAGCATTCAAGACAGGTTGTTGCTTAAAGATGACTGGAAGTAAAGTAGAAAGCTGCTTTTGAAAACTTTATGCTGTACTTTCAACCTGCTTTAAGTATCCACTTGTGGGTATGCAAACCTTTCCCAAATGCTTTCTGTAGAGAATAAAACTGCATTTCTATATTAGTGAATGAAAATGTGTGTTCTATGCAGAATGAAACTGTCTGTCTATAGGTAACAAACTGCATAGGGATTGAAAAATGCATGTCTATAGGGAATAAACTGCATTTCTATAGTGAATGAAACTGTGTTTCTATACGAAATGAAATTGCATTTCTATAGGGCATATCAAGGGCTTGGTGCAAAACTATTGTAACTCCTTCACAATTGTGAAGGAGTTACAATAGTTTTGCACCAAGCCCTCGATATATAAAACTGCATTTCTATAAGAAAAGAAACTGCAATGCTATAGAGATTGAAACTGCAGTTCTATATGGAATAAATAAAGTTGCCAGAAGGTTTTTCTAATGGGGGAAAGGGAAAATGCATGATAAAACTAGCTTGATGCAAGATTGACTACAGTCATGTGTATACTCAAGCTGAAAGATGTTGAAATTTGGCTTTGGTGAGAGTTTTAACGCTTTGAATGCCTATACTGACATTTTAAAATTGGATGCAACTTAAGGATCTTGTCCATATTCAATGTCATGAGCATGGTTCTACAATGATAAGGATTGTTTTACTAATTTCTAGCATGCTAGCGATGAAATTGTGATTATCATTGCAAACAGTTTGGATCCTGATGAAATGCTAGGCATCGCAGCGTCTCATCAGGATACAAACTATTTGACTCTGATTCTCAGGATGAGCTATTGTGATCGCATTCTGTCCGTTGTCCGGTGTCTGTCGTCTGTCGTACATTCACATTTTCAAACAGCATCTCCTCTGAAACCACTGACCCGATTTCAACCAAACTTTGTCAGAAGCATTATAGTGACGAGGGGGAACGAAATGTTGTTCAAAGATTTTGGATTGAGTTATTCCCCTTGCTTAGGGGCCAGTTTTACTAACATAACCATATAGACAACTTTTAATGCATAAGAAAAGCTTTAAAAATCTTCTTCTCAGAAACTGAAAGGCCCAGACCTTTGATATTTTTTATGTACCATAACCTATGGTCTTCTACCAAGGTTGTTCAAATTATGACCCCGGGTCAAAAATGGCCCCGCCCTTGGGCTTATCAGTTTTTCTTAGGAAAACCTTTAAAAATCTTCTTCTATGAAACCGTAAGGCCCAGGTCATTTATATTTGATGTGTAGCTTTACCTTATGGTTCTCTACCAAGATTGTTCAAATAATGACCACCGGGTCAAAATTGTCTCCGGGGCTTATCAGTTTTACAAAGACTTATATAGGAAAACCTTAAAAAATCTTCTTCTCTGAAACTGTAAGGCCCAGATCATTAATATTTGACATGTAGCTTTGCCTCATGGTTCTGTACTAAGATTGTTCAAATTATGACCCCTGGACCAAAAATGGCCCCGCCCTTGGGCTTATCAGTTTTTCATAGAAAAAACCTTTAAAAATCTTCTTCTCTGAAACCATTAGGCCCAGATCATAAATATTTTACATGTAGCTTTGCCTTATGGACCTCTACCAAGATTGTTCAAATTATGAACCCCGCATCAAAATTGGCCCTGTCCAGGGCTTATCAGTTTTATATAGACTTATATAGGAAAACCTTTTAAAATCGGGCTTATTAGGCTGTTTTTTTTATAGGAAAACCATTAAAAATCATCTTTTCTTAAACTGAAAGACCCAGTCAATTAATATCTGACATGTAGCTTCGCATTGTGGTCCTCTACCAAGATTGTTCAAATTATGACACCTTGATCATAACTTTATTAAAATGTTGTTTTGCCCTGCTATATAAGCTTCCTCAGGTGAGCAAAATGTGACACTCTAGGTCTCTTGTTTTCAAATTTTGAAGAGTCTATTTTTAGAACAATAGCATGCGACAGTTGTTGAAAAACAAAAAAAAGTACCCAGCATGCAAAGAGTAAATGCTTTTACTATTGTTTCGAATCTTAAGCCTAAGAATGATTTTGTGAATTCACCCATTACCCCATAGCCTGTTTCTAGTTTTGAAGACAAGTGACCACTTAAAGCAGGGTGAAAATATGGCAAAATGTGCCTTTAAAGGCCCATCCTGCTTTACTTTCAGCTTGTTTTAAGGCTACCAACTGCTAGAATTTTAAGATATTTCTTATGATACATATTTCATGACTGCATAAAATGGAACTGTTTTCTTCAGTGAAGAAATAAATTAAAGGCATAACAGCAAATAAATTGGGTAATGGGTCAAATACAAGGATTATATTTCTTACAGGAAAGCATGAGATTCCTCTTGGGAATAACAATGGAACCAATCTCTGCTGAAATATTTGTAGATCATAATTTACTGTGTGATGCTAGTGGCAAAAGAGTGATTTACATTGCATATGCATTTCATTTTGTTTAAACTGAAAGAACTATAACTTCTTCTCCACTATAAACATTGGATAGTATCACTTTTCTCTGATAAGTCTTTACAAATGCAGGGAATTTCTTTCAGAGAGCATGAGGTTGAATGTTTTTCTCACATAACTACCCTTGTTTTCTATAGCGAACAACGATGACGAATATCCTTATCTCCAACATGTGTAAGATCACTTTGATGACGTCACTATAACGTCATTATGTATAACGGCGTTTTGACATCCCCGGGGTTTAAAAACTGAATATTGCTTTAAAAATAGCTTTAAAATCGTTGGTAATGTGAGAAAAAGAATCTGTCACTCGTCGATGTTTAAGGCAAGTCGATCTCAAACTCGTCCAGAATAGAAAAGTTATTAAGCTCGCCAAGGCTCGCTTAATAACATTTCAATTCTAGACTCGTTTGAGATCAGCTTGTCTTAAACATCGACTCATTACAGATCCTATAATTCTCTTATCAGGCACTGGTTCTTGTCTAATAAGGTACAGGAAAGCATGGTTTTTGTATTATTTTTTTATCGCTAACAAATTTTGGGGTCTGAAACTAATGTCCTCTGCTATTTACAGTTTTCTGATTTTTTTTCTTCAAAATACTGGTACTGAGTAGTGTTAGGTTGTCAAATAGTTTGGATTCTAATGAGGAGTCTCATGTATGTTCTAACTGTTTTCAACGGTAATCGTGGTTTCATTTTTAGCATGCAAAGAGTAAAAAGACATGGAACAATAGTTCTTATCTGAAAAAGCATTCTTGACAGCATGGGTCTTATCTGAAAAAGCATTAGACAGCATGTTTCTTATCTGAAAAAGCATTAGACAGCATGGTTCTTATCTGAAAAAGCATAAGACACAGCATGGTTGTTTGAAAAGGAAGGCTTAGGGCAAAGAAAAGCATGGGGTTCATCTGCATAGAAGAGCATGGTTCTTGTCTGAAAAGGCATAGAATGCTATTGTCCCAAAAGGCATAGATTTTGTACAATATAATATAAATTTGCACAAGCAAAAATATTTAAATCAGTAAATTATTATAAAATTGTATTAAATGCAGTAATATGTAACTACTCATCACTAATATTGTTTAAATAGTCACGAGTGTTTTGTTTGTCATGAAAAACTAATGCCTTTTAACCCAGTAACAGTGTTTATTCATAGAAGCAGAAAATAATATATTCAGTATATAATACAGATCTCCAGATATGGGGAGTATTTCAAAAACTAAAATCTTTATTTCTGCATTAAACCCTATGGTGTTACTACTCAAGACCATTCTAATGATTAGTAACACCATAGGATCTTGTGCTGAAATAAGTGAGAAAATGTTTGGATTTGTTCAATTTACTCTCTCTTATCTGGAGCCCTGTTAAATATTTTATACAGTTCAGTATAATGTTCAGTATATTTTTACCCCACAATAGGGGGCATACTGTACTATAATATTGGCCTCTCTGTTTGTCTGTCTGTCCACAGCTTTAACTTTGCCATATCTTTGGAACTACATGTACATGCAATAGATATTGTATTTGACTTGTGTACTTAACTCAAGAAGTTCTTGAGCTCAGTACAAAATTGGTCATGTGAAACAAAATTCTGACACCCAGTGTACAGTGGAGAATCTGTTATTCTTTCCCAATAAACGCGTTTACGCTAAAACAATTATGTGCAGTGCAAACAGTTTGGAGCCAGATCAGACGCAGGGTAACCCGGCGTTTGATCAGGCTCCATACTGTTTGCCACCAAGATAAACATGAATTATCAGAATTGTCCAAAAGTTGTTCTTTTCTATGTATTAGTGCTTTGCGTTTGCGTACGTTTGCGTTTAAACGGGAAAGAATAACAGATTCTCCACTGTAACTGCTGTAATAATTCTAAACTATGATGTTATCTGTTTTATTGCACAGTAATTTGTCCGAAAGGTGCAAACTGAATGGCAAACAGTGTAGACCCTGATCAGACTGCTCCTGAGGGATGGCACTAAAGCCCCTAAGCTGTGGTATGGTCTGACTGATGATGTCATGTGTTCATGTGTTGTATAGATATTTATATGTTTGTTTAGATGACACTAAGCCCCTAAGCTGTGGTATGGTCTGACTGATGATGTCATGTGTTCATGTGTTGTATAGATATTTATATGTTTGTTTAGATGACACTAAGCCCCTAAGCTGTGGTATGGTCTGACTGATGATGTCATGTGTTCATGTGTTGTATAGATATTTAAATGTTTGTTTAGATGACACTAAGCCCCTAAGCTTTGGTATGGTCTGACTGATGATGTCATGTGTTCATGTGTTGTATAGATATTTATATGTTTGTTTAGATGGCACTAAAGCCCCAAAGCTGTGGTATGGTCTGACTGATGATGTCATGTGTTGCTGTGTGGTATAGATATTTATATATTTCTATAGATGGCACTAAAGCCCATAAGATGTGGTATGGTCTGACTGATGATGTCATGTGTTCATGTGTTGTATAGATATTTATATATTTCTATAGATGACACTAAGCCCCTAAGCTGTGGTATTGTCTGATTGATGATGTCATGTGTTCATGTGTTGTATAGATATTTAAATGTTTGTTTAGATGACACTAAGCCCCTAAGCTGTGGTATTGTCTGACTGATGATGTCATGTGTTCATATGTTGTATAGATATTTATATGTTTGTTCAGATGGCACCAAAGCCACTAAGCTGTGATGTGGACTGAGTGATGGCTAGACAAGTGTTGGTTGCTGTGTATATTATAGTAAACCCATATGCTGTGATGTGGACTAAGTGATGATGTCATGTGTTGTTGTGTTGTCTAGATATTTATATGTTTCTATAGATGGCACCAAAGCCCCTAAGCTGTGGCGTGGCCTCAGTGATGATGCCATGTGTTGCTGTGTTGTATAGATATCTATATATTTCTATAGATGGCACTAAAGCCCCTAAGCTGTGGTGTGGACTCAGTGATGGCAAGATAAAGGTCTACAATGCTGTAAGATGGGAACTAGAGAGTGAATTTGTCCAGGTCAAACAGAGTGTGGTATGTCAGTTTATTGCATAAAAATGTATCTATCTTGAGAACAGTGAAGAAGAAATCATTCTCAACTAAACCCAACTAAAAAGAAAAAAAAAAAAAAAAAAAAGCTCTATTCAATAAAATGATGAAAATTACAATGTTTGACATTTCTAAGGATTCATTTCATTCTAAATGGCAAACAGTTTGTAGCATGATCAGATGCTGGGTTATCTAGGGTCTAATCTCATTCTAGTACATATTCATGACTGTATAAATCGGAACTATTTTCTTCTGTGGAGGAATAAATCATACATGTAAAAAGGTGTGTTTATGGGGTAATGGGTTAACTTATGCATGTTCTGATAGATGCCCAGTTAACATTGATTCTAGACAGGCTTGTCTCATAAATATTTAATAGTTTGACAAACAGTGCAGACCCTTGGAAGCCATCTGATCTGGGTCTTCACTGTTTGCAATATATGTATATACTTAGTCCCCACATTGTAATGGTTTGATTGGTTGAACTCTTATGCCTATTTCACAAAACCGAAGGTCAACAATGTTAGTCAAGGTTTAAACACTCAAGAACTACAGATTTAAATGGATTCAAGTTTTCAGATGAGTTTGGTTTTGAATGAAATGGAACCAATGGTTCAAAAGTTATCTGCCTTTGATGTCTTTATTACTCTTGTGGGGCTACAGTTTTCAGTGAATAAATTAATTTTACTTGCATGCAATCTATATTACTACAAGTTTTACTGATACATGGAATTTGGGTGAAATGGAACCATTAGGTCAAGAGTTATTTGCCCTTGATGTACTCAGATATGCTCAAAAAGGCAAGATTTTTAACAATTTTCACTGTTACAAGAGTCTGAAAATTGGTCCAAGCTTATAAAAGTTTGAGTTGAGTCTGAGATCATTCTCAAGCATTTGATTGGTCAGATTTGAGCCTTAGGCTCAAATCTGACCAATCAAATGCTTGAGAATGACTTTAGACTCAACTCAAACTGTTTATAACCTCTGGGCCTGGAATGATTTTTAATAAAACTTTTACAAACTGTATATGGCTATGATGATTTTAGTTATTGGTAAAACTCAAAAGTAAAACTATCAGATCCAAATATTGTCTGGAAAAAAGATTTCAGAGCCATCATGATCCTTTGAAAATCTCATTTCCGAACAAAATCTTTAGTTCTATTTGACCAATTATTACTGTAACCAGATTTTGTATTTAGCTTTCTCTTCATACAGGAAAAACAGATGATTTTAGTTTTGTTCCAATTATTTTTTGTGCATTTATTTCCTTTTACATAGTTCTACTTAACTTTTAAAAATGTTTTCTAAAGGTCTACTAGGCAGTTACCAACCATTGTTTCATAATTTTACAGGGCTCCAGATTAAAGGGAGTAAACTGAACAAATCCAACATTTTCTTGCTATTTTCACCAATCCTATGGTGTGACTACTCATTAAATCGTCTTGGAGAGACGATTCTAATGAGTAGTCACAACATAGGGTTAAATTTAAAAATAAAAATTTAAGGTTTTGAAATACTCCCCTTTTCTGGAGCTCTGTTTTAACTGAATTTCATATTCAAACCAAATTTCATATTGTGCTTGCTTATCAGTTGCATTGTATGACAGACATATTTTATGTCAAGGCAGTGCTCTTATTGCTAAATACATGTACAGTGAAACCTCTCTATTACAACTACTAAAACAGGGCTGATTGATTTCATGAAATACAAGTGACAGCTTAAAGCAAGGTGAATGTAAAACAGATAGTTCCTAAAGGAACTTTCTGTTTTACATTCACCTTGCTTTAAGCAATCACCTGCCATAAACACCTGCTAATTAACACAATTAAGTGGTCATAATAGAGAGATTTTACTGTACCTTGCATGGTGTGTTGTAGGCGTGTCTAACTGCTGTGGGTACCAACATGGTGTGGGCTGGCTCATATAGTATCTACATCATTGACTCGGAGACTATCACCTGTAACAAGACTCTCATGGAACACAAGGACCTTGTCGTGGATATTGTTGTCTACAAAGACCAAAGGTACAAACTTTACAGAGTTTTCAGAATATTGGAAACAAATTCAGTCAAGATTTGATAATTTGAACTTGCTTGTAGTTGCTTCTAGTGTGTGCTTTGTGAGATATACAATGTACTAAAAATTATGATTGTGTTTTGTGAGAAATGCTATGCTTTTTTGTGAAATATGCTATGTGTGTTTTGTGAGATATGCTATGTGTACTTTGTGATATATGTTATGTGTGTTTTGTGAGATATGCTATGTGTGCTTTGTGGGACATGCTATGTGTGTTTTGTGATATATGCTATGTGTGTTTTGTGGGACATGTTATGTGTGTTTTGTGAGATATGCTATGTGTGTTTTGTGAGATTTGCTATGTGTGTTTTATGAGATATGCTATGTGTGTTTTGTGAGATTTGCTATGTGTGTTTTATGAGATATGCTATGTGTATTTTGTGAGATATATCTATGTATGCTTTGTAGAATATGCTATGTGTGTTTTGTGAGATAATGCTATGTGTGCTTTGTGAGACATGCTATGTGTGTTTTGTGATATATGCTATGTGTGTTTTGTGAGATAATGCTATGTGTGCTTTGTGAGATAATGCTATGTGTGTTTTGTGAGATATGCTATGTGTGTTTTGTGGGATATGCTATGTGTGCTTTGTGAGATATGCTATGTGGGATATGCTATGTGTGTTTTGTGAGACATGCTATAGGTATTTTGTGAGATATGCTATTTGTGCTTTGTGAGATTTGCTATGTGCGCTTTGTGAGATATGCTATGTGTGTGTTTATGAGATATGCTATATGTATGTTTTATGAGCTATACCATGCATTACTCTGTGACCTTGCAGTGGCATCTATGCCTTTACAGCCAGTCTTGATGGCACCATCATTAAATGGAACCTACAGAAACTGACATTTGCCCAGCCAAAGATAGAACTAGCCAACATCAAGAGTCTGAGGTCACTGAGGATTTACAAAGATAAGATGTTGTGTGGTGAGTACTTTATACAGTCAGGATACAACATCACTTCAACTCATTCACCTCTAAAACTTTTAATGGACAATTCCAATTTCAATATAAGTCTACTCCATTTTTATACCCCCGGCATCTATAGATGCGGAGGCGTATAGTAATCGTCCTGTCCGTCCGTCCGCACAACCGAAATGGGTTAGAGGGCCTTTTCTGGCCAGATAACGGTAAACATAACAAAAGAAGACAATAGAGTTCATTCCGTAACAATAGAATAAGGGGCCGTGGCCCGTTATTCAAACAAAAGAAAATAACAAAAGAAAAGGCCCTCTAACCCACTTCGGTGGCACGTCCGTCCGTGCATCAGTCCGTCCTTCCGTCCGTCCGTAACAGGTTAAGTAGATTTTACCGTTTCATCTAGCATCAACACCCCTTACTCAAATGCTTGGATACTTATACAGTTGTTGCCTTGAACCATTCCCTTTCCACCAATATCACGCAACCTTGATTTTGACCTTGACCTTGACCTAATTTAGACTTAGAATATTTTAAATGGGCTATTTCTTGGTTAACTAGATTTTACTGTTTCGTCTAGCATCAGCATAACTGACTACAATGCATTGATACTTATACAGTTGTTGCCTTGGATCACTACCAATCCACCAACCTTGATTTTGACCTTGACCGTGACCTAATTTGGACTTAGAAAAAATTCAGAATATATTGTCAAGGATGCATAAGTGTTTATTGAACGCGCATTCTTGTTTATTATTTAGGGTTGATTTTAACAATATATTTCAAAATGACAAACAGTATAGACCCTGATCAGAGGGCTCCTAAAGGAGCCCTCTGATCAGGGTCCACAACGTTTGCATGGGACAAGTGTAATCCTCTCAGGTACACTGTTTGTAAATGACTAGTATACTCATCACTAGAGTTGAATATGTTGAGTTACTTTCTGGAAAGACACTGGAAATGTCCTCTGTATCATATCTTCGGGACTTTCTTAGTATAGAAATAATCAGAGGCATAAATGGACGTATTTATAGAGTAATGTATTAAAAACGATTATACATTTATTATAATTCAGGTACTTGGAACAGTATTCTTTTGTGTGACCTTGAAGGCAAAGTTCTCAACACTTTTGTTGCCATGGATACGGACCGACCCAGAGAGCTGGACAGTTTTACTGTGCTGGCCAATGGAGAGGTTAGTTTTTGTCTCATGGAGAAGGAGTTAAAGCAAGGCTAGGGTGCTGATGTTTCATTGGCAGCAATTGTGGCAGCTAGGGTCAGACTCCAATGTTAAGTTTTAAGGTTGAGGACACTTAACCCTTAGCCCGCCAAATAAATTGTCGTCTGCTATATTTCTCGTCTGCTTCAAGTTTCAAAGTGCTTCAAAGTTGCTCAAAATTGCTGAAAATGTTGTCCGAGTGTCAAACAGCTTAGATCTGGATGAGACGCCGAGTTACTCGGCGTCTCATCCGGATCCAAGCTGTTTGCATATGGAGCTATAGTCGTGCGTGGCAGGCTAAGGGTTAATGAGATCAACCCAAAATCCTTGCTCTACATGCATAGATAGGCCATTGTTGTCAACTGATGGCCAGTTCGGAACCATACTTTAGCATGGTTTGGAACAGGCAGACAGTTGACAAGGATGGCCAATCGTTCTTATGTATATACATGTATTGTGTTTTGGTTCTAGTTTGGTTATCAACTGCTTTTTAACTCATGTTTCTTTGTGTCACAAGACATCTAAGTCCCTGGAATTATTCTTTAAAACTATAAAAGTGAGCAATATGTTTTCAACTTATTTAAGTGAGAAGCTCATTTTAATGTAGAATGAATATAATGCAGAACTTTCCTATATCATTAAGCATTCACATTCTTTTAGAATAACCATTAATCTTTTTGAGTGCAAGCTTATTTCACAGGGCTGCCATTTTTCCGTTTTTTTTTCGAAATCTTCAAACTTTTATCCTAGCAGATGGTAGCTTAAATCAGGCTGAAAGTAAAGCAGAATGCGCCTTAAGGCGCATTCTGCTTTACTTTCAACCTGATTTAAGTAATGGCCCTTGAAAAATAGAAAGTTTGGAAATCTTAGGATTTTTCTTTATCAACTTATGGCAGCCCTGATTACAGGATAGCCTGTTTGATGATATAACTACATGTATATATTCTAGATCTAAGACTACACATAACAGTTTGTTGTTTTAACTGTTCATTGTAGATTTGGGCGGGGTCAAGAAGAGAGGGCAAGCTGTGTGTCTGGGACTGTGACAGTGGTGATGTGCTAGCCAACCTTACCATCGACTCCTGTAAGGGTATCAGTGCAATAACACAAGTAGAAGACAGAGTAAGTACATGACTCCTGTAATGGTATCAGTGCAATAACACAGGTAGAAGACAGAGTAAGTACATGACTCCTGTAAGGGTATCAGTGCAATAACACAGGTAGAAGACAGAGTAAGTACATGACTCCTGTAAGGGTATCAGTGCAATAACACAAGTAGAAGACAGAGTAAGTACATGACTCCTGTAATGGTATCAGTGCAATAACACAGGTAGAAGACAGAGTAAGTACATGACTCCTGTAAGGGTATCAGTGCAATAACACAGGTAGAAGACAGAGTAAGTACATGACTCCTGTAATGGTATCAGTGCAATAACACAAGTAGAAGACAGAGTAAGTACATGACTCCTGTAAGGGTATCAGTGCAATAACACAGGTAGAAGACAGAGTAAGTACATGACTCCTGTAAGGGTATCAGTGCAATAACACAGGTAGTTCTAAGACAGAGTAAGTACATGACTCCTGTAAGGGTATCAGTGCAATAACACAGGTAGAAGACAGAGTAAGTACATGACTCCTGTAATGGTATCAGTGCAATAACACAGGTAGAAGACAGAGTAAGTACATGACTCCTGTAAGGGTATCAGTGCAATAACACAGGTAGAAGACAGAGTAAGTACATGACTCCTGTAAGGGTATCAGTGCAATAACACAGGTAGTTCTAAGACAGAGTAAGTACATGACTCCTGTAAGGGTATCAGTGCAATAACACAGGTAGAAGACAGAGTAAGTTCATGTACAGTAAGATCCCTTTTGAGGGACCATTGAAAGGAATACTTTTTGATTGTATTTTTAACCAGGTGATTAAGCACTTAAGGAAGAATGTGAATCTCTTCAGGTAGATGGGTACTTAATGCAGAACAAAAATAATGCAAATTGCTCCATTAGGCCAATTTGATTTGATCATTGACAATTTTGAGTGTGGCTTTAAATTCCATTGAAACCTTTTGATGTGTATATGTTTCCTTTACAAATATGTAGCTTGAAGATAACACCTGTCCTACACGTACAGTATAGACCCAGCCCAGAGAGCTCCTCCTCTGATCAGAGTATGCACTGCTTATCATTTTGCAATATATTGTAAACCCTTGAAAACTCTTTTGAGATTAAGGAAATAGTCAATAAGCTAAAACCACTTGGATCATTTGTAAGTTGGAAGGTTATTAGGTCAGTAATCAAGGTCACAGGCATTAAGATCTATTTATAGAATAATGGAAATAACCAATTATCTCACGATATTCATCTTTTGTATAAATATATCAGGGTTACAGATAAGGTGGAGTAAACTGAACAAATCAAACAATTTCTCACTCATTTTAACACCGAATCCTATGGTGTTACTACTCATTAGAATCGTCTTAGAATCGTCTCGAAGAGACGATTCTAATGAGTAGTTACACCATAGGGTTTAATTCAGAAATAAAGATTTTAATTTTTGAAATACTCCCCTTATCTGGAACCCTGTATATATAAGATCATCATGTGCATTAACCCATTTAAGCTTAGTGTCCATTTAAGGGGACATTGGCAAACAGTGTAGACCCTGATGATACATCATCTCATCAGGGTCTACACTGTTTGCTATTGCAAATGAAATGTTCTGCTATATGGAAAAACATTACAGTGTCCTTATATCACCCTTGTTTATCTATAATGAAACCTTCCAGCAAGCACATAGGGAGAGTTCATTACAATATCCATGCATACATTGGTTGATGCGAGAGTAATTTTGATATCAATTTTACGGTTATAAAGTCAAATTTCAATTTACTTTGCTCTTTCTCCATCATAGGTATGGGTTGGAACTAAGTCAGGTATGATAGACATTTTCAACATAGAGACCAGGCAACACTGGAAGGTCCTGAGAGCCCATGAGGATGCTGTTAGGGTGCTGTGTGCAGTCAAAAACATGTAAGATACGAGTCAATGAATAAACATTCCCCCACTAAATACAACAAAACCTCTCTATTAAAGACTATTATCACTTCTTAATTGCATCTATTAATTCGTGATTAAGGCAGGTAGTTGCTTAAAACAAGGTGAAAGTAAAACAGAAAGCTCCATTTTGGAGCTTTCTGTTTTACTTTCACTTTGCTTTAAGCTGTCTTTCATACAATCAATTAGCCTTCTTTTTAGTGGTCAAAATATGGTAGACAGATTTTGCTGCATTTATATGTAAAACTCTGCCCACCATGAACATCTATCTCCAGAATTATTACATTGGCTGATGAATTAAGGAAACTGTTCCCTAGGAAAGAGTGTGGACTCCTGTTTGACAATTCCTACAATAAAACTGTGCACTGTGATTAGACTTCTTCAGTAGCTGTGTGGTCTTGGTCTTTACTGTTTCAAAAAGCATCAATATACACAAGTAACGGCATTATTTTAAATATGAAAATCCCTATGTCTCCTGTCTAATCCTATGCTTAGACTAATAATAAGAATCATCTTACCTGATAGGGTTTGGTTAAGATATAAAGGGGAACCTGTTCATTTTATGAACTCTGGTGCTCAGTTACTTCATCTAAACCATCATTACAAACTCTCAAACTGAATTTCTACCTGGGATGTGTTTAAATTGGGTTCTATATGCAGTATATGCAACAGAGGAAGAAAGAGGTCTTCCACTTTATCATCAGGGCTACCATAAGTTGCTCATAAAATTTCCCAATATTTCCATAATTTCTAAGTGTGATTTTAAGAATCTTACTGTTAGAAACATTCTATTTGTGAACTTTAGTGTTCAAATCAACTTTTCAAAACAATATATCACACTTTTATAGCCATGATCTTTATGAAAGATACACACAATAACAGAATAAACTTTATCTTGATAAAACCCCACAGATTTCAGAAGGATTCCATAGGTCTGGAAAAATCCGAAATGGCAGCCCTGTATCATATATAATTATGTTTTCCATACAGAACTATAAACATCAAAGAGATAACAAGGTAAAGGTATATCTCTCCTGCCCCACCCACCATGGACTTCGATTTTACCTTTACCTTGACCTTGGACTCAGAATATTTGTGATTAGCTATTGCTTGGTTTACTAAATTCAACCATTCAACTAAGCATCAGCTTCGCTTTATATACTAGAATACTTGAAAATTTATATAATTGTTGCATTGGACTATTCCTAATCCACCTTTATCACTGAACCTCGATTTTACTTTGACCTTGACCTAACTGTGACTTGGAATGTTTTAAATGGGCCATTCTTGGTTAACTCTTTGAACCCTAGTCCCGCATATTGGCGTCATTTTCAAACAGTGTACATGCGAAAAGTACACTTGTCCTGTGCAAACAGTGAAGACCCAGATCAGAGGGCTCCGAAAGGAGCCCTCTGATCAGGGTCTTCACTGTTTGTCATAATGCCAAAAATGGACAAAAACAACCCTTAAAAGCCAGAAATGGACTAGACTTAAATCTAAACTGGAATTGTCCATTTAAAGTTTCAGGGAGGAAAGAGTTAAATAGATTTTACTGTTTTGTCTAGGATCAATGTCTTGTTACCTGCTCTATCAACTGTTCAGTTTGATTACAAATGTAGATGGAGCTTGACGAACTGAACAGTTGAATGTCACAGTTAACAGCTTATATCCCTTTCTGGCCTTAATGGGAAGTCAGTGCAGTTGGTACAAAGCTGGTCTTGAACTCTCATACTTGCTTAGTTTCGAAACAAGTTTGGCACACATAATTATTTGGTATTCTTAGTCTCCATAGCCAAAAAGTGTAAATTATCTATAAGACAACATACTGCTTAAAGCAAGATTAAAGTAGAAAGCTCCTTTATCTTGCTTTAAGCTGCCCTCTGTAGTCAAATGCACCTATGGACAATTTATTTGTGTTTTTTAACCCATTACTCCATAATAAAAGATACAGATTTTTACACATAAAATTTATTCCCCCACTGATGAAAATAGTTCCAATTTATACAGTCATGAATATGTATTGTCTATATTCAAGCAGATGATAGTATAAAAAAAGCCTGAAAGTAAAGCAGAATGTGCATATTAAGGTGCATTCTGCTTTACTTTCAACCAGCCTAAGTGGTCAATCATCTTTAATACTACAGTGCTCCCTCTCTACAATAACACCCACATGGGATACAAAAATTGAGTGTGTAGTTCGGAGGGAGTCATTATAGGGAGGAAAATTGGTTTAAATTTGCAAATAGCTTGAATCCATGATCAGACGCTGCGTACCAAGGCGTCTGATCTGGATTCAAGCTGTTTGTCACTTGTCATTAAGTTTTTCTGTCAAAATGTTCAATATGTAACTTTGAAGATATTACAGCAGTAAAAGCATTAAACTTAATTGTCCTGTTTAGGGAACTGAGGCAAGGGTCGCTGTAAGGAGGGTGTTGTTGTTAGGAGGGAGCACTGTAGTGAGGGAGCACTGTAAAAACAGGATATTGAGTTATGAGTTATGTATAATTGCATCAACAAACATTTATTTTGGGATGTCTATGCAAATGAAGAGGTAGAGTTGTCTTGTTGGGTTGATGTTGAGGACAGAGATACACGCTTGCTATTACATGTACTTTCCTTTTCAGAAAAAAATTTCATGACACGACTTATGTCAGCAGGTATATGTTGCACACTGGGAACGTGGGAAATGTTAACCATGCAGTTTGCTTGTATAATTGTATAATTATTAATATACATGTACTAACTATTAGCTTGACTATTTGCTTTTTACATCAGATTCACCTTTGCTATCAGGGAAAAGCTTTTTGGCAACAACAGAGTATCTTTATCACCAAACTTAACCCATAAACCAATAAATATGCCTTTATACTCCTCTAATTTATTAATCCGTTGATGGAAATAGTTTCATTTTATACAGTCATAAGCATGTATCATAAATGTTTTTTATATCCTAGCAGATTTTGCTTAAGCTGGCTGAAAGTAAAGCAGAATGTGTCTTTAGGTGAATTATGCTTTACTTTCAACCTGCTTTAAGTAGTAACTAACTAGAAAGAGGCTATTGGGTAATAGGTTAAGTGCTCAGTACCATCTAACCTATGTACAGTGACAAGTCCCATAACTCTTTTTACAGTACATTGTTTTTCAAGATTATGCCCCTTTCTACAACAAATGCTTTTTACTGTCAATTTTACTTTCGATGAATCTTTTATTAAACTGACATTTTTAATAGATTTGGGTAAAAGTTGACAGTTATCTTCCCCTGTTTGATCTGGCTCAAAACTGTTTTCTGTAGAAATAATTGTTTTAGTATCAATACATTCATTGGGGAAAGTTACATCTTCGCCACTGTACCCATTATATTATTACTAATTGATGTTAACCCTTTCAGTGCCGAAGTCGCATGAAGGTGACTTTGCAAGCAGTTTGGATCTAGATCAGACGCCGCATTATGCGGCGTCTGATCTGGATCCAAACTGTTTGACACTCATTTTAATATTACTTAAGTCAAACTACTTTAAATCTAACTTTAAAATGCTAATGCAGATGGTGAAGGGGTAAGAACTTTACACTTAATTTGGCGCCAAAAGGATTAAGTGAACGTATATGTAGCAGTATTGGAAATAACATGTTTTAAAGTTTCTGCAAATAAGTTGGGAAGTTTTTGTAGTGTTGGGCTATTGACAATAACACCATTTGAAATACTTGTATCTACTTCTTAACCAATTCTGCTTTACTTTCAACCTGGTTTAATTAAGTGGTCAACAGTCTGTCTTCAAAACTTAGGAACAGGCTATGAGGTAATGGGTTCTATTTCTGTATTTAACCCATTACTCCATAAATACGCCTTTAATTAATTTCTCCACTGAAGAAAATAGTTCAATTTATACAGTAATGCATGTATTATAAGAAATATTTTCTCCATTCTAGCAGATGGAAGCTTAAAGCAGGCTGAAAGTAAAGCAGAATGTGCCTATAGGCACATTCTGCTTTACTTTCAACCTGCTTTAAGTTGTCACCTATTATCAAAACTAGAAACAGGCTATGGGGTAATGGGTTAACCCTTTCCCTTATAAAAGCGACTTTTAGCCCATGCATTTTATTCATCCGCTGAAGAAAATAGTTCAAAATTATACCATCATGAATATGTGTCATACTTAATATTTTCCTTATTCTAGCAGATAATAGCTTAAAGCAGGCTGAAAGTAAAGCAGAATGGGCCATATGGCGCATTCTGCTTTACTTTCAGCCTGCTTTAAGTGGTCATCTATCTTCAATACTAGAAATAGGCTATCAGGTAAAGGGTTAAAACACATGTGAGCATGTTATGAAATTCATTTTCAATAGCATTCATATTGCAGTTAGGGCATTTTCGTTCGCTGCTATTGATATTTGCACACATCAAAGCAATTAAACTGATTCATAACTTTTTGTACCATATATATATAAGCCATATATATCTACAGTAGTACCGTTCTATTACCACCACTAAAAAGGAAGCTAATTTATTGTATGAACTATATCATATATACCACAGGTAAGCATTTTCAGGGCTTTATGGTTGACATCCAAAAGCTGGCCTTTTTTAAACGCTGTAGACTTTAATTTGTTCCTCCACTGAAGAAAATAGTTCCAATTTATAAATGAAAAAAGTCATTAATATTAATCTGAAGAAATATTTTCTGTCTTCCAACAGATGGTAGCTTAATGCAGGCTGACAGTAAAGTAGAATGCTTTACTTTCAATCTGTTTTAAGTGGTCACCTGTCTTCAAAACTAGACACAGGCTATGGGGTAAAGGATTAATAAACCCATTACCCCAATAGGCGGGTTCTAGTATTGATGATAGATGACCACTTTAAGCAGGTACATTCTGCTTTACTTTCAGCCTGCTTTAAGCTACCATCTTCTAGGATATGGAAAATATTGCTTCTGGTACATATTCTTGGCTGTATAAACTGGAACTTTTTTCTTCAGTGGAGGAATAAATAAGAGGCGTTTTTAAGGGGCAATGGGTTAAGGTACATTCTGCTTCACTTTTCAGCATGCTTTAAGCTACAGTCTTCTAGAATACAGAAAATATTTCATATGGTACATACATTCATGGCTGTGTAAACTGGAACTATTTTCCTTATTGGAGCGATAAATTAAAGGCGTTAAAGGGCGTATTTATGAGGTTATGGGTTAAGCATATGGTGTTGTTCTGATTGTTATTTATCCAATTTGAAAATCAACTAAATGTTTCAGTTTGATACACAAACGATGTTAGTTTTGAAAATTCAATAATAAAATAAGCTGCTTAAAGCAGAATGAAAGTTAACCAAAGCTCTGTTAGGAGAATTTTATTTTACTTTCATCCAAATTTAAGCTACCACCTGAGAAGTAAAGTAAGTTGAAAGCAAAAATCCTTATAACTGCACCAAAATCTATAATGTTGCTATTCATTGGATTGTCTCAAAGCGATTATTCTAATGGGTGATCACAACATAATGCTTGATGGAGACCCATGGTTCAAGGTTATGAAGCTTTTGAGTTGAGTCTGAGATCATTTTCAAACATTTAATTGGTCAGATTGGCCCTTTTGCTTAGCAAAAGCTCAAATCTAACAATCAAATGCTTTAGAATGTTCTCAGACTGATCAACTTAAAAGATTTACAACCCTGGGGCATAAAGAAGAGAATAATTATCAGAAATCTTTGTTGACTCCCTCTTATAAGACCTTTAACCCATTACCCCATAGCATATTTCTAGTTTTGAAGACATGTGGATCACTGAAAGCAGGTTGAAAGTAAAGCAGAATGCACATTGAGGCACATTCTGCTTAACTTTAAGCCTGCTTTAAGATAGATTCTGCTAGGATATAGAAACTGTTTCTTATAATACATATCCATGACTGTTTAAACTGGAGCTATTTTCTTCAGTGAAGGAATAAATTCAGGGCGTAAAAAGATGTACATAATTATGGGGTAATGGGTTATGGTGACATTTTGACAGCAAACAAAGAGTTTTTGTGTGAAAGTTCACATGTTTTCTCATTGTCAGGTACATGGTGACAGGTGGGGGCAGTAAGGATGGAAAGGTGTGTCTGTGGAGTTCCCTGTCCAATACAACAGACTCAGGATCATACCTTGAGAAGTGAGGCACAGAACCAGCCATTATTCCTCACACTGTGGAACCAGGGAGCCAGGTGGTTGGAGTTTAAACACTTTAAATTTATTATGGTACCTGATTATGGGAAGTCTAAGAAACCAGCAAATGTCCCACACACTTGAAAAGGGGAACCAACTGACGTGTTTACAGTAAACTTGTAAAGTACCTCGAGATTTGAGGTCAGGACCCAGTAAATGTCCTCAAACTGTTCAAACAGTGATCCAGCTGCAGTGTTTATTAGTATGCTTCTGCTTTCTATAACCGGTGGTCTTAATGTAATTGAAAACTTAAATAATTACAAAGATCTTTTATACTTGCTTCCCTGGTTATATTCGGTTGCTGGACGTTTTATTTATGACATCCTAACGTCAAAACAGCAAGAAATTCCATAAGTTTTCTGATGTTTTTCCTGATTTCAGCCGATACACATGAAAAGGGTAAAGGTAATTTTTTATGTATTACCGGTACATCAGTTGAAAATTCCAATAGAAAAATATCTTCGTGTAAAATAATGTCCAAGGCGTTGCAATTCTAGTCAATGACAGGAAACAGTTTCGTAAGACGGGCAGCAGCAGACAGAACTAGTATGTAGAGAATTTCCGGCATAAAAACATGATAGTCACTTGAAAATATTAGAACTGTGTTGAATTTCTTTGCAAATATGAACTTTTATCAAGAAAAGTGTACATTTACATGAAAAATCTCATAATAGACACTTTTGATGGATTTGGCGGTTGATGTGGGAGTTTAACTGTTCTCTATGTAAATTTCCGGTATGTAAATGAAGTGACGTCAATGCTATTTGGATTTTTCGGATAACACCGGTATAACATATACACCGGTATTAGGTTGATTGATCCTACTATACCCGGAGAAGAATGAGGCAGGGACCCAGGAAATATAACAACAATGTTGATACAGGAGGGGAGGAAAAACCCTGTGAGATACAGGGAGCTGGTAGAACTTGTATTAAAACTTATAATGATGATGTTTCCACTGGACATATCCATTTCTGATACATGACGATACTGGTAGTTCACATTGCCCTTTATTGGTTTATTCCTAAAATAATATAGAATATGATTAAACAGTGCAGACCCTATTCGGAGGACCGTCCTTCAGGAGTTCTTTGATCTGGGTCTACACTGTTTGCAAAGGATGAATATGTACAACAGTTAAGTAGCCATTAAACATCATTTGGTCTTTCTCTAAAATAGGTAGCATCTAGAAACAGGACATCAGTAATGTAAAAAGCTCTATAAGAAGCTTTATTACTTTTGTCTTTTATTGAAAAGTAAGCTATGTCAAATAATCTCTATGCCCCATTTATTTAAGGGTGTATCAATGGCATGAATTTAAGAAATTTTCAAAGTATATGAAAACACTTTATGATGGTTTTGTATTGAAGAGCTATTTAAGATGAATGAAAAAATAGAAAAGTGTACATTTTGGTGAACAACAGTTGGCTCCATGGCCATGTAAAATTTACCCCACCCACTTTCACTTATTTTGTCCTTTTCAAACAGCCCGCTTCAATAAAATCCATTTTAAATGAAAACAAATATGATAATTTGGTTTTGTATCTGTATCTGTATCTGTATCAATACGTCGTAGAATCCTTAAAGGCTTTTACACGACGGTGAGAAGAGTCGCCAAATTATTGGCGATAATCTCGTAGGGCTGTTTTGAACGCCTCTACGGAATCAGCATGCACTGTGCTGTCTGGCAGTTTGTTCCATTGTATTACTGTGTCTACAAAGAACGAGTGTTTGTATTGATGGGTCTTGCTATCTGGTACTGTGAGCCCTCTTGTATTGTTGCATACTTGATTTTCTATTATATTATTTGTACTGAAATCTTTAAATCTGGTTGCTTTGATGTTTCTTCTTGGTTTTGCCGGTTTTGTGAAAGTGGATGTTGGTAGGGCTGGTACCAGACCTTCAACCACCTTATACATTAGTATCAGTCTGAGGCTTAGTCTCCTGTCTTCAAGAGTCTCCAGTTCCAGCTGTTCTCTCATTCTTGTGATTGCCCCCGTCTCTCTGTCCTTGTAATTCTTTTTTATGAACCTGATAGCCCTATTCTGAATTTTTTCTAGTTTGTCTATGTCCCCCTTGAGGTATGGATTCCAGATGGTTGCGCCATACTCCAGAATTGATCTCACCACTGAGATGTATGCCATTTTTCTGCAATTTTCCGGTACACTTCTAAGGTTTCTTCTTAGGAACCCAAGAGTTGTATTGGCCTTTTTGCATACTTGATTTATGTGCACATTCCATTTGAGGTCTTTGGATATTTGTATGCCTAAATATGGGTTATCTTGTACTTCTTGGAGGAAGTGATTATTAAGTTGATAGAATTTCGAGATTTTTTTGTTTATAGAGAGTATGTAGCATTTTTTGGCATTGAATCTCATACCCCAGTCTTTTGCCCAGGTTTCTAGGTTTGTTAGGTCCGTTTGTAGTTTTTCTTGGTCTGAGTTGCTCTTGATGGTTCGGTATAGTAGACAATCATCTGCAAAGAGTCTTACAGATGATTTTACACAGTCTGGGAGGTCGTTTATGTGACAAAGAAACAGGATCGGACCAAGGACAGTTCCCTGGGGTACTCCGGAGTCTACTGTCGTTTCGTCTGACTGACTACCTTCTACTATGGTTTGCATTTTACGAGTTGTTAGGAAGTTTGTCAGCCATGTATGGATACTCCCTTGGATTCCATAGTGTCGTAACTTGTGCAGTAGTTTGTCGTGTGGTACTGTGTCAAAAGTTTTGTGTTATTTATTTTCTATCTATGGTAGTATTTCTTTATACAAAAACTAATTTAAGAGAAAACAGGCACCAAATGTGAAATATATAAAGCTCTAAATATCATTGATATGGTACTTTTTTGTAAATTTTGTAAGGGGAGATAACTCTTTTTACTTTAATAACTCAAAATTTTCAACACTGACCTTTCAATTTCTTTTCATATTTTGAACTGCCTTAGCATTGGATTTCATTTGGTAGAATTTAAGAAAAAGTTTAATACTAGAACCATTTCATTTTCAAAAGTTTTTACTTTTTTTTCATAAAATAAAAAATCAATAAAATGCCCTATAAAAAGCATATTTTTGATATTCGAGGATCCATATTGTTCAAACCTAGTGCCTGCTTTGTCTAAATTTGGATTCTATATGTGAAAATACCACCATAGACAAGAAATAAATAATGAAAACCCAAATTACCATGATTGTTTTGTTTTGAAATAGATTTTACTGAAGCTTGTACTCTGAATGGGTAAAATTTAAGAGAAAAAGTCCAAATTTGACATACCTTTTTCAAATCGCTGTAGCTAAAAAAAAAGGACACCACCATATATTTTTTTCCCATTTTTTCATTCATCATAAATAGCTCTTCCAAAAAAACAATGATAGAAAAAAAGTTTGATACTTTGAAAAAATCGCTTATGGGTTGGATACACCCTTAATGGCAGCTTAACCTTTACTATACTGGAAATGGGAGTGTACACATGTACATCATTTGCAGAGTGAATACCCAGATCTCTGATCAGGGTCTGCACTATTTTCCATAATTATAAAATATTTTGGGGACAAACACCACAAAAATCATTGTACACTGGTCATTGTTTAGATAATGGAAGAGGCCAGTTGTAAAAATTAGCAGTGTGAGAATTATCACGGCTTTAATTGTACAGGAGTTTTAACTCGAACAAGGTTGTGGTCACAGATCAGATTGAACGCATTGTCTCATCTGGTTTAAATCAATCACAAAGATTGAAAATCTGATTGTGAACTTATTGTTATTGATCTCTATACAGTAAACTAAGATTAATAGTTTATGTTTTTAAACCATATACAGTGGAGAAAACGTTATTCTTTCCCGTTGAAACGCAAACCCATTGCACTAAAACATATAAAATGACAACTTTTCGACAATTCTGACTGTTCATGTTGATCTGAGTGGCAAACAGTTTAGAGCCTGATCAGACGCCGGGTTATCCGGCGTCTGATCTGGCTCCAAACTGTTTGCATTGGAAAAAATAGTTTTAGCATAAATGCGTTTATTGGGAAAGAATAATGTTTTCTCCACTGTACATGTACATACAATGTTTTAAATGTCTCATACAATACTTTATCCAAATGAATATCAAATTCCATATTTATTTATTTAATCTTTTTTATACCAATTTTTATTAAACATTCCAATTATACACTTTTTTCCTGACTGTACATTTATGATTGTCTTTAGCTCTATGAATGTGTGTAAGGTTGTTCTTTTCCAGTCATTGCCAAATAGAGTAAAACCCACTATTAACCCTTTACCTTATAGAAGCGCCTTTTAGCGCATTCCGTTTAAATCTCCGCGGAAGAAAATAATTCCAATCTATACAGTCATGAAAATGTATCAGAAGGAATATTTTTTATTCTAGCAGGTTGTAGCTTAAAGCAGGCTGAAAGTAAAGCAGAATGTGCCTTAGGGTGCATTCTGCTTTACTTTCAACCTGCTTTAAGCAGTCACCTTTTTTCAAAACTAAAATCAGGCTAATGGGTAAAGGGTTAAGACCACTAAATTTAGTTAATTTTCATATGTTTAAGGCAGGTAATTGCATGCAATGTGAAAGTAAAACAGAAAGCTCCTTTAGGAGCTTTTTGTCTTACTTTCACTTTGCTTTAAGCTGTCACCTGTTCTTCATACAATCAATTAATCTTCTCCTTACTGGTCATAATGTAGAGGTTTTACTGTAACATTACATTGTTTTGGGCATAATAAAGAACAGAGTCTGTTAATGTTTTCCTCTGTTTTAGTGCCTTACAATGCTGTTACCCTTTCCTCTACATCTGTGCTAATTTATACCTTTACCCTGATAAAAACATTTAAATAACTACTGATAGTGTTAAATACAAGTGACAGCTTAAATTAAGACAAAAGTCATGCTCAAAGCTCCTAAAGGAGTTTTCTGCTATCTTGCTTTAAGTTTTCACCTGCACTGTTTGTCATTTTTTAAAAATAAAATGTAAAAAACAACCTTAAACAGTTAAAATGGACTAAACTGTATTAGAATCTGGAATTGTACATTTGAAGTTTCAGGTGTGAATGAGTTGAGGACAAGCTTTATGAACAATGGGATTCATGTTGATTTTGTTGTATTCAAAACCATGTGATATTATAGAATATACAGAGCAATAAATTTATAATACAGTATATAGTCTTATGTTTTATTTTACTTTGTTGACCAATTATATACAGTCCACTGTCTTTACATGGAAATTCTGGGGTCCGTTTCATAAAACTTCGTATCACAAATGTTGTCTTAAGTCAGATTATAAAAGTCTTAATTTTTAATTATTTCTCCATCTATAATCCTGTCTTGTGAAATCTCTATGGAATCGTCTTGAAAAGACGATTCCAAAGAGATGTCACAAGACAGGATTAGATAGAGAAATCAGAAATTAAATATACATGTATTTTAAACTTTTGACTTACGACCGTTACTGACATACAAAGTTTTATGAAATTGGCCCCTGATCAGCATCCAAACCATTTTTGCAAATAACCATTGTAATCCAGTTATTAGTGACATTTTTTTACCCATTACTCCATAACCTGTTTCTAGTTTTGAAGATAGGTGACCACTAGAAGCAGATTGAAAGTAAACCAGAAAGCATTCTACTTTACTTTCAACCTGCTTTAAGCTATCATCTGCTAGGATATTGAAACTTTTTTTTCAATGGAGGAATAAATTAAAGTCAATAAAATGAGAATCTATGGAATAAAGGGTCAATATCTTTTTGTCCTAAATAAAATGTTCCACCACGAAGATCAATAACTGTTGGTTCGTTTATGCTGCAGAGATCTATGTATAAAAACTATAGATAGTTTGTCTAAAATACCCTTTTATCCTCAATAAAATGTTCCACTACTATCCACTAAGATCAATAACTATTGGTTCTCTTATGCTGCAGAGATCTTTGTATAGAAACTATAACTAGTTTGTCTTAAATACCCTTTTATCCTCAATAAAATGTTCCACCACTATCCACTAAGGTCAATAACTATTGGTTCTCTTATGCTGCAGAGATCTTTGTATAGAAACTATAACTAGTTTGTCTTAAATACCCTTTTATCCTGAATAAAATGTTCCACCACTATCCACTAAGGTCAATAACTATTGGTTCTCTTATGCTGCAGAGATCTATGTATAGAACTATAGATAGTAAAATACCCTTTTATCCTGAATAAAATGTTCCACCACTATCCACTAAGGTCAATAACTATTGGTTCTCTTATGCTGCAGAGATATATGTATAGTTGTTTTAAATACCCTTTTATCCTCAATAAAATGTTCCATAACTAAGGTCAATAACTATTGGTTCTTTTATGCTGCAGAGATCTGTGTATAGTTGTCTGAAATACATTTTCACCCTCAATCAAATGTTCCACCACTAAGATCAATAACTGTTGGTTCTGCAATGCTGCAGAGATCCATGTATAGTTGTCTTAAATATATGTTTGTCCTCAAGCAAATGTTCCACCACTAAGGTCAATAACTGCTGGTTCTTCTATGCTGCAGAGATCTGTGTATCGTTGTCTTAAAATTCTTTTTGTCCTCAATAAATGAAAAAGCTGCTAGCCGCTTCTCAATAGATTTACACATCTGAAACAAAAAGAAAGGTTTTTAAAAGTCAAATATGTTTCACAGTAAATTTCCATCGCCCAATATACAGTAAATCCTGTGTTTAGTGACGTTTAATAATAAGTAATTCACAAGTTTATGTAAACGTAACAGCTTACTACAGGACAAAAGTAATGCAGAAAAGTTTTCAAAAGTATTTTTCTTTTTGCATTATATACAGTAAAACCTCTCTTTTATGTCCACCAAACCGAAGGCAGGTATAAAATGCAGCTGAAAGCAAGGTGACAGTAAAACATAAAGCTCCTATCGTAAACCTCTATTAATTAACACAATTTAGTGGTCGTAATAGAGATGTTTCACTAGTAAAAAACAACCCTAAATAGGTAGTAAAATCTGGACTAATCTTAGTTGGAACATGAATTGTCCATTTGAAGGTGCATGGATCAAGGAGTTGATGATAAATGATTCAGGGATGCTAACACACATATAGACAAACCTTTTTGCTCCGTCCCAGTGGAAAGGAAAAACGCCTACTTGTAAGTTTACCACCAACAACAGCAGATACTCCATGTACTGATGCCAATGGTTTTCTGTGGAATATTTGGATACCATGTTTTCTGCTCGATACACTGCTCAATATATCGTGTAGCTCGATATGAGGTGGACTGTATCGTCCTGTTATCTGGTAAATAATGATAAACGTTGGTTTGTAGTTAAAGTTGTATGTGTACTGATGTCAATGGTTTTCCATGAACTGTTTGGATACCATGTGTTCTGCTCGATACACTGCTCAGTATATCGTGTAGCTCGATATGGGGTGGACTGTACTTATCGCCCTGTTATCTGGTAAATAATGATAAACCTTTGTAGTTAATGGTTGTAACTAGCAACCAATCAAAAGAAGATGAATCGGTTTAATCCATTGGCGTCACTGGCAATTGAGCCACAAAATTATTCGATTTGTTTCCTTTTAAATTCATTTATATAAATTTGACCGTTTTTGGTATATACTACATCAATTTAAATGCATTTATATAAATTGTAAGGCATGCATGTCAAATAGATATGATAAATCCGAAGAATTAAATACACCGGACCTTTTTCATCTTTTCTTTATCTGGCAAAAATCTGAATTCTGAATATTCCGTTATTATCTGCAATAGAAAGTGTCCTTGCTAAATTGTTGTGACCATGGTCCTCGCACTCAAATTAATATACCAGATTAAAATGATTAATACCTGCAGTGCAGTTTACATAACTCGGCGCCTGGTCAAATTGTCTAGAATAAAACTTTGGCACCCTGATTTTCTATTGCAATAACAGCAGAGAAAGAAGCAGATGTCTGCGATAGAACAGATAATAATATCTAGCTACTCCAGCAACAAACACCTCATTAATTACAAAACACCTGTTGTTTACGAATAATATAACAATTACAAAACATGCAACAGTGGAATAATGTAACAAGAATTGCCAAAATATGTAACAATGTTACATAGTTCGTATATTATATGCCAATGATGGCACATTTGTTACAGTTTTCGCAGACACTGTATGCAGTCCCTAGAAATAATGTCTCAACTGCAAAATATGTCACATTATTGCATTATTTGTACATTGTGTACCAATAATGCAACAATTGTTACAGTTTCCTTAGACACTGCATACAGCCCCTAGGGATAATGAAACAGTTGCAAAACAATTTTACATTATTTGTACATGACATGTATATAACAATAATACAACAAATGAACCAGTTTTCGTGGACATGAAATTACGTAACACTTAAATTGTTGGTACATTATGTATGCCAATAATGCAACAATTGTTACAGCTTGTGTAGACATTGCATGCCGCAGTTTCGTAGACACTGCATATTCAGAATTTACCGGTATATGGTACATTGATGAATACGTTTTTCTTTCCCCCAAACGTGTTTATACGGTGGCACTGAGGTGACATGCAAACTTTTTTTTTTTTTTTTTTTTTTTACTTTTTATCTCGTGCGCACGACTTAATTTGAAGGGAAAAAAAAAAAAATAAAAAAATCTTTGCCTTTTTATCTCGTGCGCACGACTTAATTTGAGTTAAAAAAAAAAAAAAAAAAAAATTTGCTTTTTATCTCGTGCGCACGACTTAATTTGGACCAAAAAAAAAAAAAAAAAAAAAAATCACTTTTTATCTCGTGCGCACGAGATAAAAAGCGATTTTTTTTTTTTTTTTTTTTCAAATTATGTCGTGCGCACGAGATAAAAAGTGATTTTTTTTTTTTTTTTTTTTGTCCAAATTAAGTCGTGCGCACGAGATAAAAAGCAAATTTTTTTTTTTATTTTTTTTTTCTCAAATTAAGTCGTGCGCACGAGATAAAAAGGCAAATTTTTTTTTTTTCCCTTCAAATAAAGTCGTGCGCACGAGATAAAAAGTAAAAAAAAAAAAAAAAAAAAAAAAAGTTTGCATGTCACCTCAGTGCCACCGTATGTTTATGCTGAAAAAAAAAAAAACATTATATGGACATCGCAAATTCGGCGTCTGATCAGGTCCGATTTAGCAGCCTGATCAGAGGCCGAATTCGATGGTGTCTGCTCAGGCTCCAAACTGTTTATTACCGATATTGAAACGAGTCGTCAGCGTTTCAAATAAGTGTCATTTTTAACATTTTATGAATTGCATATTTCGGTTAAGGTACTTCGCAGGTGTGCTTATTTTCCATACAATGTGTTATGAAACTTTTCATAAAGAATGATAATAGCCTTAGAAACAATGTGTGAAAATATAGGCAAAATTTATCGTGTGGTTTGTCTTAAAGGTCTCTTTTTCTGACAAAAACCTGGAATTTTGATGATTTTATTTTTCTCAAAAATAAATAAAGCTAATGACTATAAATCTCGCCCAATAAGTAGTCCACAACATTCATTACAAGAAAATCTAAAAACATTTTGAATAAAGGTGTTCAGAAAGATGTTATCAGCTATTTAATTTTGCAAAATGCTAAAAAATTGAATTACAAAAAACTGACTCATTCAATGTATATTTATTTTCATTTTATTCAAATATATGGTTGATGAAATAGTTACTCTGAAAAAATTAGAAAATATTACAGTCAGGATTTGTTGTAATAACAGATTTTCTTATTAAAATGCGGGATATTTGAAGTTGAGATACAGTTACATACCTTAAAATTAAAACTCTGTCATTAAAATGCATTATTTTTTATTCATGGACTTGCATACAAGGTTAATTATATTGTTTAAACATAATACTAATGGGCAATATCGATCTTGAAAAGGTTGACGTATTGATAAGCTTCAATGTGTGGCTTTATTAGTTCGATCAAATCGTTTACATGCATACCATTTTATTGACTTGTAAATCATTAAACTAAAACGTACATGTAAGTGGACATATAATTGGACCGTATATAACATCACTAATTCTAATCAACGAAGATTAAACATAACATGTCCATTGATCACTGGGTTGTGGATTGACAAGTCAATAAATCGGACACTTACACAAAATATTTGGATCGGATGGGTCTCGAACCTATGCCCTTTGAATTGCTAGTCAATCACTCTACTGACTGCGCTATGAAGGATTATACTAAATCGTTTCAACGTTTCCTTTATATAAATTTTCTAGTATAAGCACGTACGGAAAAAGTCTATGTCGTCAAGAAGCATATCCGCTAGCCCGCAAGACCGACTTCCGTATGCGAAAGGCCTTAAAATGGAAATGAATAACTATTCCCCACTGTTTACATTTGTGCGTCTATGAAGAATTTGTTTTTATATTGATGAACCCATGAATAAAACGCTCTCTTTCTCGGGTAATATGATTGTGAAAAGCAGTGCAATTAAATTGTAAAAGCTAGTACGTGTATACTATTTCTAATATATGAGTCGTGCCACGAGAAACATGCCTTATTGTATTACAAACAGTGTAGATCAAGGCCAGCCGCCGCCTTTTTAACGCGGCGCCTGATCTTGATCTACACCGTTTGACACCACATGCATCTAAACCATTTTATGTAGAGTTCTGTGTTATATACGGTTTTAGGCAGTGTATACCAAACTCAGATACAGAGCCTGGGATGACAACGGTGCTTGGTCTGTACAATATTACAATGCAATTGTCATGACACGGCTCATATCATACCTCTGAGTGAATTTTCGCACGGCGACGTCTCCGATACAGGCATTGTAATACACCAACCGTGACACAAAGGACAAATGTGCCACACCCAGAGAGGACTACTATAAGCACAGTGGAAGTCTCGTGCAATTTTCTTGAGGTCCCTGTGTATGACAGTAATAGTGTATCCACTGAAAGCAAACTTAACTCGTATACAAACGGACAAGACAACTGAATGAAGCCATACGGACCAAGCGCCAGTCTTCGACTATGAACCGGGACGATGGGGAGCCTACGACCCTGTCTTCGCCGCTCACGTGTGTAGTGGCGGAAATAGCCGAAGATGACCAGTAGCCATTGCTCTGAGGAAGGACATAGTCATGTCCGAAACTGTCAGGTAAATAAATATATTGGTTGTGTCAAAGGAAAAATCTCTACACATTGAAC
Source organism: Gari tellinella (assembly GCA_922989275.2). Lineage (NCBI taxonomy): Eukaryota > Metazoa > Mollusca > Bivalvia > Cardiida > Psammobiidae > Gari > Gari tellinella. The sequence goes on from OV277872.1 coordinate 11,616,201, forward strand.
TTACCAACCAAATGAGATCATTCAAAGATGTTGCACGTTTGTATTAACAAATATACTTGAAGATTGTAAAACTTGTTTCTCGTTTTGTCAATCAGAATTCACGCCTTAAGATAATATATGTTCATAGAGTTCTGAGGTATGAAATTATTTATGAAACGGTCAATTACTGAAATTACTCACCTTCTTCCAAAATGCCAGATGTGGTGGTTTCTGTAGTACTTGAATTGTTCTTGACTTTGTATGTATAATCCATTGTTGTTAAAACAAATTGAGCAGCATTTCTACTGTTGAAATGTGTCGCCGTTTCATAGTTGCCCAAATTCTTGATACTTGTATACCCGTACAACGGGAGGTAAGTTTTATGTTTTGTATGTACAAATGTTTCATTTAAAGTTTGTAGCATTTCGGGTTTCTTTGAGGATTTGGTCCGCTGAGAACCTTTATTTGTCACAGTATATCTAATCAATGAAATACTTTTATTTCGTTCAAGTGGACTTGATGCTATTAAAACACGATGTGTCGTCTTGGGTTTACTTGAAGATGTCGAAGGAGAATATTCCGGACCTCGATGATTTGTGTCTGAGTATCGAATTCGTGGCAAAGTTCTATTTCTAACATGTTGAACTGCTCCGCCTATATATTGTTGTATCGTGGTAAGACTCTTTGGGTAAAATATCGGAGGTGATGCAGCTCCCAGATGTCTTCTTACAGTTGACCCCATGGTAGGAGGGGTTGTAGATGGTATACCGTCATCGCCAACGAATGTGTGTTTTGACTGCTTAAATTGTGCATGTGTTGTTGTTTGTCTGTGTTCAGTGGTTCTGTGTGTTGTTGTCGGTCTAGACTGCTTGGGTTGCATATATGATGTTGGTGGTATAGGGTTTTTTGTATCTGATGTACTCAGGTTTATTGATTGTGATGGTATAATTGGCAGCTGCATATTGGTAGCTGTCTTTGATGTGCTTAGGACTGTTGGCTTTACGGGCATAATGGTTATATATGTTGTTGATGACATGTCGATTAATGCTGCTATTGTGCTTAAGTATGTGTGCTTTGGTGAAACTGTTAAGCAAATATAAAAACATGTCAAAATATTGAATAATTTTGTACAGTCAAAATTGTGTTAAAATGCAACTAGTTTAAACATATTTAGTTGCCAATATTTGTACAAAAGTTAATAATAACAATTCAAATGTATCTTACATACAAATATATGTGCAAAAGGGTCGGGCTACAAATTCTTCCAACGTCAAAATGCAACTCTTTGAAGGAGCATGTATACAAAAGTCCACAGACGTGACTATGAAACAGACGCTTTCTACTTGGTCTTTTATTATATGTAAAGTGGAGAAGACGTTATAATTCATTCCCGTTTTTAAAAAGGCAAACGAAACGCAACCGTAGCGCAATAAAACATATTTAGGGACAACTTTTTCGACTATTCTGATACTTTATGTCAATTTGAGTAACAAACAGTAACCCGGCGTCTGATCAGGCTCCAAACTGTTTGCATTGGAAATAATAGGGTTGTTTTTTGTTTTTTATCGTAAACGCGTTTATTGGGGAAGAAAACGTATGGCAGTTTAATACATATTTGTAAGTACATGTACATGTATTGCAAGAATATTTCAGAAAAAAAAAGATTTCATTGTGAACAATTTTATTTGATTTGATTTGATTTGTGTTGCGTTCAAAAGTTGTTCATGCAAGAATTTTAGCGCTATCAAATAAATGATGTGGTTATTTATATTAATATGTTAATAGCACATGCCAGTATATATGATTAGCGATAACATAAAATAGAAAAATATTGTCATACCGATGCCAATAATAATGTTTGCATATCCTCCGTATACTTACATGCTCTTATATAATATGGCCTTGACATCTGACCTTGCCTTTGACCTAGTACAGCTGCTATTGTAAATTTCACCAGTTGTCCACCAAACGAGTCAGTATTCACTGAAAACATTCTCATTGTAGGTCCCAGTGCCACTTTGAATACAGTTAGCAGAGAAATCACAGAATATTGTATATTGTATGACGTAATTGGGAGGGTATTTTCTACTGGTGGTTGCCAGGTGATCACAAGTCTGTGTTGATATGCGTGGACAGAGATGTTTACTGGAGGACCAGGAACTATAGGAACACTTGTAACTGTTAAGTCGACACCTCCACCAGACTCGTTGATGCTGGTCCTTAACAGTATGGTAGTATGACTGACGTTGATGGTTATATTTGTACCCTCATTTATATCGCAAACAGTTCCATAACTACTGATATTGACATATGAATCTAGACAGTGGTGTCTAGAGGTGTGTGATCTAGATATCTTCAGCGTGTCCAAAGTGATTCTCAGTTTAAACGTGTCCTGTGTAGTTACGTTCCATCTACAGATCACACCTGGTTTCAACTTGTGGACTCCAAACCCAGGTGATGTTATAGAAATATTGTCATATGGTTTAATGGTGATGTCTTTGCCGCACCCTGGAACAAACAAACAGTATGAACAGCAGGAAGGACAAAACGCTTCGATCTTAATCCATTCACTCTCAATGACGTCATAAAGCGCATTTGTAAACAGTTTTGATCCTGATCAGACGCGGCGTTACGCGGCGTCTGATCTGGATACAAACTGTTTGTCACTCATATTCAACTTTTCTTGAATTAAAAAAAATAGAAAAACTTATGTTTATTATTTTCGCAGACGATCTATTTTAAGCAGACGACGATTCAACATGATAAGGGTTAAAACCTCAGACCATGTTAAAACTGTTTAATCAAACTTACGACAAGTGTTCACTCTACATCAGGGAGAAAAACAAAATCTCCAATAAACACATTTATAACATAACAGACGGCATGAACGTTGAATAACACCCGTTGATTAAATGTCATATATAACTAGTTAAATAACTATGCAAATGAGGTACGCCACGACGTCGTTACTTGTGACGTCATTAAAATGCGTTCTATGCGTCCCAGATACGTCTTTAATCAATATTAGATCTACATGAAAGTGCTTATTGTACATGTAATAACATAAACATTATGCTAGTGAACGGGGTTAATTTGGAACAACTTTTTTTCCTGTATAGATCTACCTATATCGCGCTTAGCATTCAGTTGACCTCAAAGGCTGCAATAAATAACTTTTCTAGGTTATGTTATAAAAAGAATATAACATTCGTGTTAATAATTTAATGAATTTATCAAACTCGTCATTTTAGAAAACGATAAAAACTCGGCAAAGCCTCGTTTTTATCGTTTTCTAAAAGACTCGTTTAATAAATCCAATAAATTATGAACACTCATGTAATTTCCTACATTTATTCTAAAATAGATATGTCCATTGCAAACAGTTTAGAAACTGGGACCCGTTTTACTAAACAACTTACGCAAATTATTTGCGTAAGTCAAAATTTTAAATTTTAATTTATATTTTTATTATCACTTGCTACAAACAGCAAATAGCCAGATCAGAGGACGCGCTTTTAGCGCGTCCTCTGATCTGGCTATTCGCTGTTTGCAAACGTTTTTGATCGAAAAATAAGAGTAAAACGATTTTGACTTACGCAGAAATTTTGCGTAAGTAGTTTAGTAAAACGGACCCCAGGTCCGATGCGAGTAACTGGGCGTCTAATTAAGTTCGAAATCTTTCGCTTCTCCGGTTAAAACAAATTATAACCTTTTTTAAAAAGCTGTATTTTCCTATATTTAATTCAATTTTGTCGATTAACCCGTTACCCAATAGCCTGTTCCTTGTTTTTAAAACAGGTTTCCAAATCCATGATGAAAGTAAAGCATGATGTTCCTGAAGGAGCATTTTGCTTTTTCAACCTGCTTTAGGCTCCCATTTGTAATGGTATTGGAAATTCCTAATATATTTCATGTTCAAGATTTCCTAACTGGTGACTACTTTTCTTAGCTAGATCTATAACTAATTAGAATTTAGAAGCGTAAAAAGGTGCACTTATGTGGAAAAGGGATACACCTGAAAGACTATATTATAATGTCTTGCCTAACTGTAAGCATACGTACCAACCCTAATGTAACGTGGTACCGAGTATTGGCCTGTACCAGCATCATTCTGGGCTCGAACTCGCACACGGAACAATCGTCCCACATCACCGCCAACTGCTATTGACGCTACCTTGACGTTACCGTCTACGTAAATTACCGAGGATGTGTCGGTAAAATTCGGAAGAATGGCCCAGCTGACGAGATATTTCCGTATTTTACCGTACGTTTCCGTCGGAGATCTCCATCGAACTCGAATGTTGTCCGTGTCCGCAAAAAGGATGACATGGTTTGGTTTACCCGGAGGAAAGTTTGCTGAAACATGAATTGTAGTGCATGAAAAAGTTTAAAAGTACTTGTGCGAGCATATTATTGTGCGATTGCACAGATATAGACCTACTACTGACGACTACTACAACAGCAACTACAGCAACAACTACTGCTACTACTTCTTCTACAATAAATACTGCTGTTACTGCTGCTATTTCTACTACTACTACAACAACAACACCAACTACTACTACTACTACTACTACTACTGATACTACTTCTATTACTACTGTTGATGCTGCTGCTGCTACTACTACTAGATCTACTACTAAAACTACAGTGTTCCCTCCCTACAACGGCCCTCCCAACAACGACTCCCTCCTTACAACGACCATTGTCGCAGTCCCCTAAAAAGGACATTTGTGTCCAACCTTTTCATGGCTGCAATGTCGTCTGCTTGAAATTGTCGTATGTTGTTTTTCGCAAAGTAACATAATCGACATTTTGACAGAAAAAAACTTAATGACGAGTGGCAAACAGCTTGAATCCAGATCAGACGCCGCGTAACGCGGCGTCTGATCTGGATTCAAGTTATTTGCAAATGTCCCTCCTTATAACGACTCCCTCCGAACAACGCACACATTTTTGTCTCCCGTTGGATGTCGTTGTAGAGAGGTAGCGTTGTACTACATTACTATCAACATATGCTACTACCGCCATTGCTGTCGTTCCTATCACTGCCACTGGTCCTCATATTTGTGCTGTTATATGGACGAAACAGTTACTTTAAAACATTTACCATGCCAATTCCAAACAATCTTATTTAACCCTTTCTCTTTCAATATTGTCGTGAGATGTTTACCCCTTCACCGTTTCATTGTCGTCTGCTTCAATGTTGTTGTCTTCAATGTCGTTTCAAAGTTTTTAAAAATTAAGACAGTATGACTGAAGAAATTTCAAAACGAGTTTCAAACAGTTTGGATCCTGATCAGACGCCGCGTAACGCGGCGTCTGATCAGGATCCAAACTGTTTGCAAACGCACTTTGAAGCGCGATTGAGAGTGAAAGGGTTAAGCGAACTTTGGGCTCTGTGCATTATTTTATCCTATACTATAATTATAAGCATCCATTTGTCGTCAGATATCTCAGTGCTACTTCAAATAATAGTGGTCTCTTACCCATGCATATCTTTAACTGAATAAGTTAAAATACATACACAGGGACGCGACACGAATTTTTGAGAGAAAAAAAGTCAGAATGTATATATAGAGACTCTATATATACATTCTGACTTTTTTTCTCTCAAAAATTCGTGTCGCGTCCCTGTGAATACATAGATATCTATGGATTAATCCCTTTCGTGGTCAAATGTATCGTAATGCCTTTACCGCAATATCGCTGTCTGCTTTAATATTGTCGTCTGCAATATCGTTTCTAAGTTAGATTTAAGGCAGCATGGCTGACAACATTTCGGAACGAGTGTCAAACAATTTGAATACAGATAAGATGTCGTGTACCCTGTGTCTGATCTGGGTCCAGACTGTTTGCCAAGTCAGCTTTGGGTGAATTCGGCGTGGAAAGAGTTAGTTACGATAATTACAAGAATGTGCAGTCACTATATCCCCAGGGCTGCCATTTCTCCGGATTTTTCCTAAATCTTCGGATTTTTTTCTAGAACATAATAGCTTAAAGCAGACTGAAAGTAAAGCAGAATGCACCATAAGGCGCATTCTGCTTTACTTACAGCCTGCTTTAAGTAGTAACGTGTCAACAAAACTAGACACAGGCTATGGAGTTAAGGTACGATTCGTAAATTCGCAATTAAAAAATGCAAATGTCGAAATCTTAGGATTCTTCATGTCAACTTATTCTTCTTCTTCTTCCGGTAATAGGTCAGGAGTCTTCTCAGACTGTAATGTTGACCTCAAAGCAGCGGATGAGACAGTCGCCCCTTTCCATTAGTATTTACAGTTAAAATCCCAAAAATGTGCATCTAAAACTATGTACATGGATGCGCAGCTAATAGGTGGGGGTAGCTGGCCTGATTGCAGCCTTGAAACCTGTTCCAGTCTTGGATAGTGCGGGGGTAGAACGAGTACTTGTAGACGGTCTGTGGCGCAGATGGCTGGTGCAGACGCTGGTCTCCTCTCGTTCTCCGACAACTTATGGCAGCCCTGTATCCCTCATTATTTCTATATAGATTCAGATTCGAGCCTCGATAACTCCATATATAGCGTAACCCAGTACTTCATGAATACGCCTTTTTACGCCTTGAATTATGTTTAAAATAAGAAAAGTAATCCCTACCTATAGGAAGTTCTGAACATAGTTTTAGAAGGTTTTTATGTAAACAGTGTCTTTCAATGTGGTAGCTTAAAGCATGTTGAAAGTAAAGCAGAATGCGCGCAGACTGTTTTACTATTAACCTGTTTTTAGTGACCGTTTGTCATCGAAACGTCTTGTCTGCGGTACAAACCAATAGGGCTGATCTGGGGCTCGTCTTACTAAACATCGTACGTTAAATTTTATCGTAAAGTTACGATGTTTAGTAAGACGAGCCCCTGAAGATTAATAAGTTACCATAACAACGTACTTACCTAAAACTAATTCACAATGCAGCGCAACAAGCAAGAATAACCCTTCCAGCTTCAAACACATCTTGTTTCAAACTTGACGATCGAGACCAATCAATTTTCGTAGTTTGTACCCCGTATAAATTTAAGGCAGGTAATTGCAGTAAGAACTTTCTGTTTCAATTTCATTCTGCCTTCCTCGGTCACCTGTTGTTAGGATCATCAGACAGTGGAGAAGATGTTATAAATATGCTATCCCGTTTAAACGAAACGAACGCAAACAAAAGGGTAAATGTCTCCTCCGCTTTACACTATAAATTCCATATACAGTAGAACATCTCTTTAACGACCACTAAAAAGAAGACTAACTGTCCGTGTAAAGGACATGTGACGGCTTAAAGCAATGTGAAAGTGAAACAGAAAGCTCCTGTAGGAGCTTTCTGTTTCATTTTCACATTGCTTTAAGCAGTCATCTGTCTTAAACGGCTAATAGTTGACACAACTTAGTGGTCATAATAGAGAGGTTCTAATGTACATGTTCATCAGTCAATTTTCCATTTAAATAAACAAAATACTTAATATTAGATCTAGTTGTTATTCATTTATCACATTCACTGCCACACACGTACTATGTCCTGTCAGTTTACAATTGATACTGATCAGAATCCAATCTCCTTGGCGTTTTATAGCCGTACACTTAAAATTAAAATTTTAGAATTTCGCCAGTAAACAAATTTAAAGCAGGTGATACAATTGGCTGTAGATTGGTTACTATGATTACAGTCGAAAACAAACATTTGATGTAATTCGGAAATGAACCATATTTGTATACAATGTAGTTGAATTTCATGATTTTGGCATTGCTTTTGTAGTGGCTTAAGTCAATTATATCCTTATTTCAAAGATAGAACGTGGCTTATACGGATATGTTCGACTTATAAGCGAGTTCGTGAAATCGAAGTTTGACTGTAAAGTTAGATACTGATATCGCAAAGAAACGCACAAGGACAAACTGACCAGCACCTGTCTCGAGATTAACCCCTTTCATCGCAATGACGTCACCCGCTTTAACCCTTTAAAGGGACTCGCAACCGGATGGTGTACTTGTCAAAATAAAATAAAATACTCAAATAAAAGCAAATTTGTGGCATTATTTGGCTTCTGACATTAAAAAAATATGATCAGTCCAAAAAAAGTCTCAAGAATCGTCACCGAATCTTAGATTTTTAGATATTTTCCATCGTTTTTCTATACCGACTAGTAGACGGTATAGTTGTTGTTGTTGCTTCTCAACACGGGCTCAGACATAAACACGAGCCGAATTACGAAGTTGTATGCACTTTCGATAGCTACACATTGAAATACGTTAAATCGATCCGAGATAAACGGATAGTTCCGTGGTCCATTGGTCTAAGCGGTTTCTCCTATTTTGCCTTCTGTCCGCCAATGCCGGGCCCCGGGTTCGAATCCCACCAGAGACCAATATTTTTTTTTATTGAAATACATTTTTTAAACAGAATTTCTTATCCTAAACTAATTCTTTACCATTTATATAAGCGTTTGACACATATTTACAAATTACTATTTTTAATGCACCATCTGGTTGCGAGTCGCTTTAAATCCCAATAACGCTTTATTGAAAGCGCGTTTGCAAACAGTTTGGGTCCTGATCAGACGCCGCGTAACGCGGCGTAAGATCAGGGTGCAAACTTTTTGACCCTCGTATATCGATATTTTTAAGTCATACTACATTGAATCATACTTTGAAACGATCCTGCAAACAACACTATTGAAGTAGACGACAATAAGGAAAAAGATGGTGGTGAAGGGGTAAAAACCTCACAATAAGTTTGATCAGGAAAGGGTTAAACAATTATTGTCGTCAGCTTTTATTTCTCAAATTCAAATTTGAGATATTTTGACTTAAGAAATATTGAAATGAGTGTTAAGCAGTTTGGAAGTTGATCAGACGCCGCGTTACGCGACGCCTTATCAGCATCCAAACTGTTTGCAAGCGCGTCTTTTGGCGTCCTTGGCCGTGAAAGGGTTAAAAATGGGATTATCGAAGTTTATCATTGTTATCAACTAATTTGAAGAGAGTCCTGCTGTTAGGAGCACTGTTCAAACTACAAAATAAGGGAAGTGGTCAAATATTACAGATATGTAAACACATTCAACCCCAGTGACGAGTTTATTCGTCATAACAAACAGTGTAGATCTACCTCCTATGCAAACAGTGTAGACCCCGAGTGACCATCGAGATCTGACCAGGGTCTGCAGTGTTTGTCATTTTGCAAATAAGTGCTACAATATCAATCCTAAATAGTCAACAGTGGACTAGACATAAAGTTTCAGGGATGAAGGAGTTATCTTGGCCATATAAAAACGGACATAGATAGTTCTCAAAGTCTGTTCCTAATTAAGAACATCGTATAAAGTACGGGGGGGGGGGGTCTTTTTATGTAAATGAATCCCATTTTCGATCGTTACAACAGGTGACCAGAGCTTCAAACAGGGCAATAGAATTTCAGATGATTAGTTTTTAAAAATGTTTCAACGTTGAGAATCGACCGATCTTTTTTCAAAGTTGATAATCGACCAGTGATCTTTTTAATCATTCAAAATTGATTCCACGTAAAATTCACAACGTTGAAAATGGTCCCGGTCATTTTCAACAGGGTCAAATTTTCCCATAACACCGATCGTATTTAAGTTGTACCGAGATAAAAAGTAAAAGGGGCGGATAATACGACCGGAAAGTAAGATAACAGCAGAAGCTTTCCGATTATTCCAAGTACTCACGCGCGAGAATTCTGAAGAGTTAGACTAATTTTAAATTGATTTGTTAAACCGAAAGCTAAAAGTGAATGGCAAATAAGATGCAGACAAATAGCAGTTTCTATGTGTCATGATTAACAAAGTTAGTATCTTTTTGTGCTACTATCAGGTATGTGCACATTGTTTGTTGTCATTTTTTACGGAAACAGATCTAGAAAATTTTACCGTAAACAAACAAGACAACAACATGGTAAATCCGTTTAGTTTAGTTTAATAAGTGCTTTGATTCAGAGGGGACCTTGCACTTTATTTGGAAGAAGTAGAAATTAGCCAAGATACATGTATTGTTGATATTTTAAAGTGACCATTTTCTGTACAATGATATTTCATTTGTATGCCATACTCATGTCATTGTCATTAACTGCGCATGTGATTGGGCAAAGTGATAGATCATGGGGTGCCCACTGCAACACTGCAACTCTACCTCTAGTCCTAAGGACAATCTCATTGTATACTGTTATTTATGGAAAAGCTGTGGTTACTAAACAAGAAACAAGTTTAAGTTACTGGTATTTACATAATCCTATTCATTCTGTCCGCTACTTGTACTGTGTCCCATGCTGGGATAATGATTAGAAGGTAAAGAGAGTAACATTCTGTACATACTAAGAGAAACAAGATTAAAAATCAAAAATAAAAACCTGCCGAAAATGAAAGCAGGGTCATATATGATGGTGTGAAAAAATATAATAAAATTTGATTAATTGGTGGGGTGCAGTTAGGAAATCCAACGTATCTACGTGACGTCATCGTCACGGTTCTCCAGACATTGGAGGGCAATACTACAACAACAACAACAACAACAACTGGCTACAGATAGGGGTTAACAACAACAACAACAACTGGCTACAGATAGGGGTTTGGTAGGGGATAGAATTGAGGATTGACCTTGTTTGTTGCAATAAAAGCTCATGAGCTTATGTTGATTGTTAACCATAATTATGCAATGTTAAATCCGCTTTATTTAATATTGCATATGGTAACCTTTACCTTTATACATTCATGCAGTAGGTATGCACATGTACAGTCGAGTCCGGTAAGTCGGTGCATCCAGTAAAGCGGCGCATCAACACATCGGATTACTTCCGGCTGTCAAATGCTCACGGAAAACCCGTTTTACTTGTGAAATCACAGTCGAATTCATTGGAACTGGTGAAAAATCACCCTAGGTTAAGCTAAGTATTTCGGATAAGTATTATAATTTATTTGTAAAAAAAACCTTATATTTAGTATTTTAGACACATGGATCCATTGTCTACATTTCATGCATTTGACCTAATTGAATATTCATGAGACATTGACCTAGATTCCGCAAGACATCTCGGCCGATTCGGTGCCAAATGCATGTGAACAAACCCATGAATAAAAAGTCATGAATTAACTTTTATGGTTGTCAAATAATTTCATAAATAACTATGAGCCATAAAAATTTGTTATTACCATGCTGTCTTCAAAAAACGTCTGAAAACACACTTCTTTAATATTTGTTATTAGAACACTGCTACCTCTGGGCTGTGTTCTTGCTGTAGTTGTTGTGGGTCTAAATGGGAGTTCTGGAGTTGTACCGTTTGCCTGTGCCTGATTGGTGGATCTTGATGGTAGGGATTGCCCCTGATCTCTTTGAAACCGACTGGCTGAGGGTCTGCGGTATAAGGAGAGGGTGGATGACTGCTACCCCAGGGCCGTGTTCATTCTGTATATGTTGTGGGTCTAAATTGGAGTTCTGGGGTTGTACCATCAACCCAGTGCCTATATCAAACAGCTCAAAACAAAAATTAACTGTTCTTTATTTTCTATCTTCATACAACCTGTTTAGACATTTGAGTAAAAAGTAGTCAATGGCATAAGGAAAAGGATTGGGTCTAATCCCAAAGACCCAAGTTTAATTGTGTACAAGATCATTCATACAACATCTAAGGAGGTTTTCACTCATTGTATTCATGATGATTGATCTTGAGAAAATATTTAGCAAAATGTGGTTGTCTCGTCCAAAACTGTTAATTTTGTAGACTGATCAGGGTTTTCCCTTACCCACAAAATGCATAGAAAAAATAATGATGTCCAATGCTGGCACTTAAATTACTTTTGAAAATCACCTTAGATTCTAACATAGTAATTGAACCTTTTAGTTAATATGCCATAAATATGGAAAGTCTTAAGTTTAAATTGAGGCTGAAAGCCGTTACTTGGTTATGGGGGCAACATTGATTCAAAAGTATTCAAAACTACGGACCAGCTAATTTATGCATACATTTCACCTACACTTGCATAAAGAAATAATTTCCTTCATCAATTCAAGGATTCAGCTTCAAAGGTAATTAAGTGGTGTAAGTCCCTAGTTAGAAAGGAAAAACAATATTCTGTACATTCAAGTTCAACACAAAAAATAAAACGGAAAGGTAATACAGTGTTCCCTCCCTACAATGACCTTCCCAACAACAACTCCCTCCTAACAACAATGTTTGCCGCTGTTCCCCAAACAAGACAATTATGTATATCTCTTTTACTGCTGCAATATCGTCTGTTTAAAATTGTCCTCTACTGTTTTTTACTCAAAGTTACATATTTGAAATTTTGATAGAAGAACATGATGAAGAGTGGCAAACAGCTGGAATCCAGATCAGACGCCGCATTACTCGGCGTCTGATCTGGATTCAAGCTGTTTGCAAATGTAAGCCATTTTCCCTCCCTATAACGACTCCCTCCGAACAACGCACACAATCTTTGTCTCCCATTGAGTGTTGTTGTAGAGAGGGAGCAATGTAGCTTCAGAAAACTTAAAAACTTTTATTTGGTTTATTCAGCTACCTAGGAAAAATGGAAGCTGGGGTGAAAACTCAGCTGTTGGGGCGGATTGATGTCGCAGAGAAAAGGTTGGCTCACATTCCATGCATTGTATCCAACAACAAACGTATGGCCATCTGGTCGGACATAAAGGAGGTGCTGTTCTTGTGGTGTGCAAGTCAAAAGTGTTGTGCAGTCTTAAATGCACTTAAACACCAGCTTGGATATCCAGCATGTGAGTTGGCCATGCACCCATGTACACAACTAGAGCAACTCATGTTTCTGAAGCTGTTTGTTGTAGTCACACCAGGTACACTGCTTGTTGACTTGAGTCGAATCAATAACACATCCGCTCTCATGTTGATGTATGATGTTGTCAAAATGAAGCACAATCACTCCAAAGATCCAACCCTTAAACTGTGTAATGAGATTATGGCTAGAATTACTGAGAACTTCTCTAACTCAAGTATAAAGATACCACTTGCAAACTTGGTGAGGAAAAAGTTCATACCTGCAGTGAGGAGAACATGTACGCATGCAGCTTCGAAAGCAACATCAGGATGGGCCCTACCTTCAAACATGAGTGTAACAATCACACAAAAACATTCCAAGAACACCAGTCAGTCTGACAGGGAGGAGAGTGGTTGTCAGGAGTCAGAAGACACGCAGTTGCAGGTAAGTCCAGATCCAGAGTACCAGGAGCAGTCTGATCAGGATCTTGTCTGATCAGGATCTACACTGTTTGCTCAAGTCTGAGAGTCATTAATACTGGACTGCAAGGTCTAATATATAAAGATTTGTCCTATTGTCCAGGATGTGCTAAACATTGATTGACAGGACAAGTTCAAATTAATTTATCAACCTTTTAGCCTAACAGAACAACTTAATTTAAAGCAAATACTTTAAAGGGACTCGCAACCGGATGGTGTACTTGTCAAAATAAAATAAAATACTCAAAAAAAAGGCAAATTTGTGGCATTATTTGGCTTCTGACATTAAAAAAATTTGATCAGTCCAAAAAAAGTCTCAAGAATCGTCACCGAATCTTAGTTTTTTTTAGATATTTTCCATCGTTTTTCTATAGCGTTAGTAGACGGTATAGTTGTTGTTGCTTCTATACACGGGCTCAGACATAAACCCGAGCCGAATAATGTACTATCAATGGCTATCAGTGAAGTACGTTAATTCGCTACCATATAGATAGAGAGCACCAGTAGCCGCGTGGGTAAAGGTGTTTCCTTTTTTTTCATGTTTGTCTCCGCATGGAGGGTCACGGGTTCGAATCCCACCAGAGCTTCTTCTTTTTCTTTTTTTTTGAAATGCATTTTTTAACAGAATTTATTATCCTTAACTAAATCTGACCCATTTATATAAACATTTGACATATATATTTACTTATTGCTATTTTTAATGCTAAATCCGGTTGCGAGCCTCTTTAACTGAAAGAGAGAAAAATCACCATTAAAATTCATCATCACTTACTAAATGCAGGACAGAAGCGTAACAGGAGCTTTTTGCATTACTTTGGTCTTGTATTATGTGTATACTTATATATACAGAGAGAAATAGACATTACTGTGCTTCTGTGATGAATTAATTAGAATGGTTTCTTAATCTTTTCTTTCATGGAAGTGCCTTTGAGCACCTCTACCTACCCCTCAATAGGAGCATGTCATTACATTATGATGTTAAATACTGGTGTCAGCTGAAAGCAAACTGAAAATAATCAGCTCTTAAAGAAGCTTCTACTTTATTTTCATCTTGTTTTAAGCAGCCAGTTTCCTTAAGCACTGCTGGATATAGGTGAAATCAAGGACTTTTTCCTAAAATGAGCATTTTCCCCGAATTTCAGACGTTTTAGGGCATATTTTCCAGAACTGAATAGGTACCAACCTTTACCCAAAGTGGTGAAGAAAAAACACAAGACGATTTGTAATTTGCAGGGCTACAGTAGAAAGGGTTTACACAAGATAATCCAAATTAAGATCTTAAGTGGCAGCTTAATACTATACAAGATTGACTGTATGTTTCGAATTTTGCTTTATTCTTGTAGACTGACAGTCCTGTCATTAGCTCTGTGGTGTACAGTGCTGGAGACAGGGAGGCTAGTGAGGCCCTGGTACCCCTATCAGTGTTGTTGGCCATGTTCCCAGCGTGTCAGGGCTATCTAGAGTATGTGGTTCAACAGTTTGTTCTGGGTCGCTGTGACCAGGAGTATCTAAGGAGTGTTCGCAAGTGCCTGTTTGAAGAGGGAATACAGCTAACAAGATTCATCGCCAGCCAACAGGGATATGGTAACCTGCTTGTCAAAAAACAGTCAAACTTGTGTATTGTGTGCCCCATAGCCTGTTTCTATAGTTTTGAAAACAGGTCACTACTAAAAGCAGGTTGAAAGTAAAGCAGACTGTCCCTTAAGGTGCATTCTGCTTTAATTGCACAAGTGAGTGCTTTAAGCTATCGTCTGCTAGAACATAGAATATATTTCTTATAATTATATACATAGTCATGAATGTATGAATTGGAAAAATTTCTTCAGTGGAAGAATTTTATAATCCTGCTTATTTATGACTGCATAAATTGGAACTATTTTTTTCTTCAGTGATGCAAAACAAACATATCTATGGAGTAACAGGCTTGAAGGAGTAGCCAAAGTTTGAATACTAAAGTGCTGAGCAATCACAGACAAAAAAAATAAAATCACAAGCTGTGAAAAACTTGGCTTGCAATAGATCTACTCCACAAAAGGTTTCATGTGTTCTTCTTCTTCTTCTGCGTTCAAATGTTTAAACATGGTCATGTCAGATACTAAGACGTGTACTTCTGATATACTGTGCTGTAGCTTTTAGCTGTTGGGTTGAACCCCAAAGCTTGTCCTTCAAGATCCCACCCTGGGGCCATGTGTGACCCCTTTCTATGGCAAAACTTGGACAATCTTGGAGAACATGCTCTGGTGTCTGGACACCAGTGCCACAGGGACATTCGTCTGTATGGGATATCTTCAAGCGGTGCATGTGAGACAGTAGCCTGCAGTGACCAGTTCTGAGTCTGAAGATAACTGTTTGCTCCCATCTTTCTAGTCCACCGAGATTGGGAACCACTTCATCCACATTCCTATCAGCTTTCCATCTTTGGTGGAAAACATTTTTGATGAGGGTTCTGGCTTCTGGGTAAGAAATGGGGTGTTGAAACTGCTCCATTTTGCTACCTTCCTTGGAAAGTCTGTCGGCTTCTTCATTCCCTGCTATTTGGCAATGCGATGGAATCCACTGTAGGGCAATAGTGCACACTTGGGAAAGCCTGAAAATTGCTCTCTGAAGGTCGGATGTATTTCCATCTTTGGCTGTTGTCTGAATCGATTCAAGCACAGATTTGCAGTCTGTTAGAAAAACAACTGGAATGTCCGGCTTCTCTTTCAGCAGTAGGTTGACTGCTGTAAGTAAAGCTGTCTGCTCTGCTCTAAAGTTGGTGGATAAGTTTCCTGACGGGTTTGACTTGGAGATCTTTTTCCCAGTGGGAAACTTGATGTACACCCCACTACCGCCATTCTTCACTCCACCATCAGCAGAGCCATCTGTATACGCTTGAATCCATTCAGACTCGTTAAACTCTTTGTCTAGAAACTCCTGTGTAAGGGTCTTCAGTTGGTACGGCGCAAGGTCACTTTTCTTCAAGATTCCTGGGATTTCTGTTGAGATTTGAACATTTGACAGGTGCACATCTGAGTTTTCTGTCTCTGGTAAGGGTTCTCTCTCTGTTTTATTGGAACAGGTATTCTCACAGTATGTTCTCCCAAGTTCTTTTGATAGGTGATTGAAACTTTGCCTCTTGAGCCGGTTTTTGGTGTGTTCTGTGACCTTGTCATGAACTGGGTGAGAAGGAAGCCGCTTCAACCTCTCTGAGTGGATTAACACTTTCTCTTCTTTCCTCTCCTTCATTGAATGGAGTCCTGTAGCCTTTTCCATTGCAACAATTGGAGTAGTCTTCATTGCACCTGTGATGATGCGCAAACCTGTGCTCTGTACTTTATCCAGCTTGCTCGACTGTGCCTTAGAGGCCGTGGCCCATGCTGATATACCATACTCCATAGCAGGTCTGACTGATCCTGTGTAGACAGTTTGCAGAATTCTGTTGTTTGCACCCCATGTTGTGCCAGCAAGCTTCTTCATAAGGGACAGGCGTCTTGTAGCTTTCACATCTGCTTTTTGTATCTGCATATGCCATGTGAGTTGGCGGTCTAAGGTTACTCCTAAATAGGTTGGCGTGTCATCATGAGGCAGTTCCTTTCCATTCAGGTACAGGGAGAAGGATTCTCTTTTCTTTGCAAGGGAAAAACATGTTGCCACTGTCTTTCTGGTGTTAATTGTGACTCCCCAGTCTTGACTCCATTTGTTGATGTGATTGAGAGTTTCTTGCATGCGTATCCTAGCTGTACGTTGTAATATGTTCAGAGGCGTGCCAGGCAGCCAGGTCATCTGCATGAAGTGCTCTTGAAATGCGCATTGGTACCTTTTCCACGATGTCATTGATGAACATGAGGAAAAGGATTGGTGATATTACTCCACCTTGAGGGACGCCTTCATGAAGCTGTACAAGATGACTTGTCTTGCCTTCCAACTTCACACGAGCTGTTCTTTGGGATAAGTAGTTGCGAATCCAGTAGAACATACCTCCGCACACACCCTTCTCAGCAAGCTTCTGAAGAAGGCCCTTCTTCCAGACTTTGTCGAAAGCCTTTGTTAAATCAACAAAGACTGCTAGCACTTTCTTCTGCTCTTGAAAAGCATTTTCTATCTCCTGTGCTAGATAAACTAGTTGGTCTTCAGTGCTCCTGTTTTTCCTGTAGCCGGTCTGGGTGGGGCTTAGAAGATGATTTGTTTCAAGATAGTTTGTCAGTCTAGTGTTGACAAGTCTCTCCAAAAGCTTTCCGAGACAGCTAAGAAGACTGATCGGTCTGTAGTTGTTCTTGTCCTTTTTGTCTTTCCCTTTCTTTGGAATGGGTATGATCACTGCTTCCTTCCACTGATTTGGAAATTTCCCAGATTGCCATGACTGATTGTACAAAGACAAGAGTTTCTGTTTTCCCATTGTGCCAAGATGAAGGATCATTTCATTTGTGATTCCGTCCTTTCCGGGAGCTTTCTTGGTTTTCAGCTTTCTTATGGCTAGGTTGAGTTCAAGCATGGAGAAATCTTTCATCATGCACTCCTGTGGAGTGCTTTCCTGTAACCTTTCTTTTGTGGTGGTGGCTGCTTCTTTGATCCTCTCTCTAGACATGTCCACTTTGCTCACTTCTTCGAAGGAATCTGCGAGTACATTGGCAGCCATTCTCCCTGTATGTAAAATTCCACCATCTTCGACTACAAGTCTAGCATAAGTCTGTGTGCTGTCTTCGTTCAATGCTCTGGTCAGTTTCCACAGCTTGGTAGTGTCTTTTTCTAGATTAGACTACTAGTCTTTTCGTGCCAGCTTCGCTGAATTTCTTTGGTCTTAAGGGAAATAAATTTCTCCTTCACTGTGTTGTGTGTTTCGATGTTTTCCCTAGAGGGGTTGGTTTCCATGTTTTCTCTAGCTGTTTTAAGGTTGTTGTGCAGTTGTTCTAGTTCAAGGCTCCAGTAAGCTTTGTAATTTTCCCTGTGGCCTCTAGGAATGGACTTTTTTGCAGCTATTAGTAGTGTTTCTGTGAAGGAGGTGACATTTCTCTCAATGTTGTCTGTAAAATCCAGAGATGGGCACTGCTGTTCAACTGATAATTTGTAGGTTTCCCAATTTGCCTTCTTGAAGTTCCAACTTGGCTCTTTCCTGATAACCTCAGTGACTTTAGAGCTGACTGTAAGGATCACTGGACGGTGGTCACTTCCTCCTAATTGTTGAGAGACCTGACGTGATGTGACCTTGTGTATGTCATCTGTAGCCATTGCAAGGTCAGGTGTGGAGGAGGTCTTCCAGGCTCTTGAATAGCAGGTTGGTTGATCATCAGGATGATTCACTAGGATGAGACTGTTATCTAGCATCCAGTCTTCAATCTCTTGTCCTCTGCTATTTAGCTGTGGATAACCCCAACTTGGGGAGTGACCATTGAAGTCGCCAATGATGAGATGGTTGACTTCAAGGTTGGGAATCTTCTCTAGCTCAAGCTTTTTGCTTGGAGGGCAGTAGCAATTTGTAACAGTTACTTCACCATCTGGGAGCAAAAGTTTGACTGAGATTGCCTCAATGCCTTGTTCTTCAAGTTTGAAAGCCTCAACTGCAGGAATGTTGTTCTTTACAAGTGTAAGAACGCCTCCTTTTGGTCCATCGCTTCTGTCTAACCTAAAAAGCTCGTAACCTCGCACAAAGAAACGGTTGGTTTCATTCAGATGGGTTTCTTGCGCACAAAGCACATCTACTTTGTTTACTTTTAGGAAATCCTGTAGTTCTGGCTTCTTGTTTCTAATGCCCTCTGCATTCCACTGCATCACCTTGAGTGAACTTCCCTGGGCATGATGTTGTGTTGTTTGTTGGCCAGTAGCTATACTCTGCTTCCCCCTGGCTCCAAAGTCTGCAGAGTCACCAGTAGCTGAGACGGGCCCGGTCGAGGCTCGGGGCCCGGCACTACTCCTCCCTGGCTGTATCCCAAAGGAGTAACGCCATAACGTTGTCTGAGTTGTTGACATGACCATCATTTGTTGTTGCGTGTGTACCATTACCTCAAAGAGGATCCCCTACACTCGTTGGTTGTACACTCCGTCTTTAGTGGGCAGGGTTGGGTTGACTGGTTGCTGTGGAAGGCTATGGAGTCCAGTTCACCCAAGCATCGCATTCCGGTACCCCACCCGACCGAAACCCCGACCCAACCAACCCAAGGGAGGGCCCACGGAAAAGCAGGAGCAGAGGCAGCATGCAATAGAGCAGACTTAAAAAGAGATAGATTCTAATTTAAATTTTGTGGTTAATTATAATTCAAAATGTATAAAAAGGCTGACAGGCAACATCCACTCTTAGTGAGGATTTAACTTACATGTTTCAAGATGAGATAGCAAAATTTCAAACTCTTCTAGTAACCTGTTTTCCACTCCAAGACAAAACCACTCCCACCCCAGCCCCCCAAGGACCCCACCCAAGGCCAGGCGAGACAAAGCCCGAGCCGAGGGGAGCACCGGAACACGGAGGTGAGCAGTTTAGGGTCATGCTCAGGACAAGTTTCATGTGTAAAACACTTTATTTGAAGCTAAGAATAGTTCCTCCCTTAAAAATCTACTAGGCCATAGACTTCAAACAATACAAAACCATACTTCTAAATCTAACTGTATTCGTATTTGTGAATAGCTATCAGTATTCGTGACCAGTGTATCATGATACGTATTCGTAATTCACTATGGCATTGGGGTTTATTCATCGCAGCCCTATCCTCAGAGTTGTTTTACCATATTGATTTTGCTAAAATTTATCAGGGAAAGTAAATGACTAAGGGTTACATTGACAAAAATAGATATATTGTCCATGGCTCCAGATAAGAGGTAGTTATTTCAACAAATCAAATATTTTCTCACTCATTTCAGCACCAAATCCTATGGTGTTACTACTCATTAGAATCGTTTCTCCGAGACGATTCTAATGAGTAGTGACACCATAGGGTTTAATTCAGAAATAATGATTTTAGTTTTTGAAAAACTACGCTTATCTGGTGCTCTGATATTTTCAAGGGCAGAGCCTTATCAATAAAGTACAAATAGTATAAATTTGCTTTTCACCGACCCATTATAGTGTGCATTTGTACATTACAATTACCATAAAAATTGTAAAATAATGACATCTTGTGTAACTACTGTTGACTGTCATAAAATTGTGAACATATTACTTTTATATCACACAAAAATTTGTCCAAAAAATTGAAAACTGAATGGCAAACAGTATAGACCCTGATCAGACTGCTCCCTCTGTTTGCTCAGGTCTATGTGTCCCAATACTTAGGATAGGATCATTACAGTAGGTGTTGTCATTTATAGAGATTCCATGGGTGTGTGTGACTAGCTGTAGTGTGCTGATATCGTGGGCTGAGTTCTGGGCTGGCTATACCAAGTCTAAAGATGCTGTCAGACTTCTCCAGCGCTCCTGTGACATCTCAGTAGTGACACTAGACTGCCAGGTATGCAATAGTTACATACACAGGTATAGTGGGGAAGACGTTAATACTTACCCTTTAACCCATTACCCCATAAATACGCATTTTTACACCTTTAATTTATTCCTCTGCTGAAGAAAAATATTGAAATTTATACAGTCATAAATATGTATAATATTTTCTATATTTTAGCAGATGTTAACTAAAAGCAGGCTTAAAGTAAAGCAGAATGCGCCTTAAGGTGCATTCTGCTTTACTTTCAACCTGCTTTAAGTGGTTGCCTGTTTTCAAAACTAGAAACAGGCTATGGGGTAATGGGTTAACTCTTTCACTGCCAAGGGCGTCAAAAGGCAACTTTGCAAACAGTTTGGATCCTGATCAGAAGCTGCGTAAAGTGGCTTCTGAACAGGATCAAAACTGCTTGACACTTGTATCGATATGTTTTCAGTCATACTTCATTAAATCTTACTTTGAAACAATCTTGCAAACAACAAAATTGAAGCAGAGCAGACCATAATGAAAAGGTAAAAATCACACGATTAATTTGGCAGCGAAAGAGTTAAACTAAAGGAAATGAAATTACCGCTTCTGGAATATGTCCCTAGAGACCCTCCTACCTTGCAGCAGTTCTGGGGCTTAATTGTCATAGGGGATATTTATACCCCCAAAAACAGAGTTTGAGGGGGTATACTGGAATCAGTCTGTCGGTCGTCGGTCGGTCTGTCTGCAAAATCTTGTACTTTCAACTCCTCCTTCAGTTTTAACCTGATTCATTTGATACTTGGCATAAATGTTACTCAGGTGTAGTAGATGTGCAAGACACACATTTCAGGTCTCTGTGACCTTGACCTTTGGTCGTAAAATTGGCAGGCAAAATCTTGTACTTTGAACTCCTCCTTCACTTTCAACCTGATTCACTTGATACTTGGCATAAATGTTACTCAGGAGTAGTAGATGTGTAAGACACAAATTTCATGTCTCTGTGACCTTGACCTTTGGCCTTGAAATTGGCAGGCAAAATCTTGTACTTTCAACTCCTCTTTCAATTTCAACCTGATTCACTTGATACTTGTTATAAATGTTACTCAGGAGTAGTATATGTGCAAGACACAAATTTCAGGTCTCTGTGACCTTGACCTTTGTCCTTGAAATTGGCAGGCTAAATCTTGTACTTTGAACTCCTTTTTCACTTTCAACCTGATTCACTTGATACATGGCATAAATGTTACTCAGGAGTAGTAGATGTGCAAGACACAAATTTCAAATCCCTGTGACCTTGACCTTTGGTCTTAAAATTGGCAGGCAAAATCTTGTACGGCGAACTCCTCCTTTACTTTCAACCTGATTTACTTGATACTTGGCATAAATGTTACTCAGGAGTTGCCGAGTGTCATATACCATTTTTTTAGTCATTTTGACCTTGGCTTACACCTTTGACCTTATTGTAAAACCTTATTGAAACCGTCTGCAGAGTCTGACAGAGTGCTGTATATTAGTGGGTGTATTTATCACCTTTTGTGATAGCAGTTCTAATTATTATACCCCCACTACTAGTGGTGGGGGCTATATGGGAAATGCCTTGTCCGTCCGTCAGTCGCTCGCTCGCATACATGTGATATTTTCTTGGACCCAAATAGGGAGATCTGGAAATTTTAATAGGGAGATTGGGGTTCCAAATAGGGAGCTTTTTTCGCGACACTTTTTTGCGACAAAACTAGGCGCAGGCGATGAAAATCCAACACATTTATCTATTTTCATAAGTTAATCACTAATTGCTTTTTTTTTTTTAATCAGTGAATAGATAAGTCTATAGACCACTAAGACAGAGACAATTTTCACCCAGAGATATATTTTTTCTAATACTGACATGGGCCTATTATTCTAGCATCTAGGCTGAAAGTAAAGCAGAATACTCTTCAGGAGCATTCTGCTTCAGTAAAAGCTTAAGCCTGCTTTAAGCTAGATCTACCATATGCTAGGATATAAGAACTATTTCTTATGGTTCTTATATTGTTCATGACTACTATTGACTAGTAAAGATAAACTGGAACTATATCTATTTTCTTGAGAGAATGAATGAAGTACATGTAGTTCAAATCAGAGACAGTGTATACCACTGTCTCTGTTCAAATGGTCTAGATTTCTATCTATGGAGTAGATCTAGAAAGAGTTAGCAACTTAACAATCTGTTATTAATTAAAGTTTGCAGACAGTATGGATCCAGATGAGACGCCGCATCATCTTGTCTAGATACAAAAAGTTTGACATTTTCTGAAAGAAAATGCACAAAGATTAACTCAGAGAATTGTTGCAGACGACAAAGTCTGTAGACGACATTTACTAGCGCCGTAAAGTGGGCGTGGTTTTAACAACGAAATAACACGTCTATATTTTCTACCGCGAAAAATGATTGCAAATAAATTTAACGAGCGTAATTGGTTGTAAAATATAACTTAATAATTATACATTTGCACAAATCGTATGTAACAAACAGAAGAATTTAGGTCCAATGTTTAATTTTAATTGATTGTTAGAAAACGATGCTGGGGAAACTTTTTAGACTAACAAAATATGCGTGATTCCCGTAGCAAATATTAAGGCGCCCCGTCATTTTGTAAATGTATAATTTTCGAAGTATTTTTCTGTGACGTGAATATTCAAAGTATTATGTGGTGGAAATCAATTCATAAATGTTAAATTCTGATCAGCTTTCATATAAAATGTGTGCTTGTCCAGAACTTACGGAGAATTATCTGATTTTAATCCGACCCGTATCGGCGACATAGATCTCACGGGGGGCCAACTAGGTATTACGATGAAATGTTTGTCTACGACAACCTATATGGGTATTATAACAAATTTGTATTGCTACGAAGGCAATTTTGTTGTCGTAGACAAACATTTCTCACTATATACACTGACTTCGTAGCTAAACAAATCTCTTATAATACCCATATAGGTTGTCGTAGACAAACATTTCATCGTAATACCTAGTTAGCCCCCCGTGGATCTTTATCCTTCGCATCACCGCTTCTAAAATTTGTCGTTGCTAGGTCTCCGATTCGGGGCGAACCTGTCAATCACTTTTTTTGATAACCAATTAGATCTACAATACATCAAAAGCATGTATGTCAAACCCCACTCAGCGCGTGTGGTCAAACATTGTTTGGCAGCCTGCCATGTATACATGCCATGTATAGTGCTACACACTCAAACTACAGACGATTGCGTAACGTGTTTACACGCATCAGTAGCGTTTGGTGATAAGCGTGTGTATGTATTAGCCAGAGAACTCTGAGGCCAATTTTAAGATTTTAAGAGTCGGCGAACGAGGTAAATGATATAAAAGTTCATATTGAAAAAAGTGAACCTGGTTTCATGAAATAGCGGGAGATTTCGTCTCCCGACCGGGAGATCGTGAGTAGAGGTCTAATTTCGGGAGCTCCCGACCATATCGGGAGATATCACATGTATGCTCGCTCGGTCCGTCCGTCGGTCCGTCGCATTTTTCCGGGACATTTGTTTTTTTCTTAAAAAATGTTTATGATATCATCTTCAAACTTGGCATACATTATCAATGTTATTTGGGGACACTTATTGACAGGTTTCATAACTCTTGCACCAAATTTGACAGAATTATGCCCCTTTTTAACTTTATTTTTTTGTCTCTTAATTGAGAGTTTTTTCTTTGAACATGCCATTTTCTTGAAAATTATTCATGATATTGTCTTCAAACTTAGTACACATTATAAGTGTTGTATTGTGAGACTTTTCATGAAGTTTGACAACTCTTGCACAAAATTTGACATAATTATGCCCCTTTATAACTAGAAATTTTGTTCTAATTTCTTGGAACATGCCATTTTCTTGAAAACTATTCATTATATTGTCTTCAAAGGTGGTACAGATTAGAAGTGTTGTATTGTGAGACTTTTCTTCAAGTGTGACAACTATTGCATTACATTTGACAGAATTATGCCCCTTTCAACTTGAAATTTAGTTCCTTAATATGCATGTATTATTCTTTCTACATGTCATTGTGCTGTTTGTGACAGGTCAATTTGGAGTGGGGGTATCAATCACCTTTAGTGATAGCTCTAGTTTTGTTTATTTGACAGAGATTATCCACTCTGCCAAGAACTAAAAGGAAGGCAGGTCAGTGTTTTGATTCCATGCACTGCTTCACATCAAATAAGATGAGCCAAAATCATCTTCCTGAAATCATCCATCATCATCACTCATCTCATCATGCATTGGCACTGTATGACCTATTCATAGTCTCAGTGCTGTAAAACCTAACTTACTCACCTTTGAATATATTGTTGATTCGTTTAATCTGATTGGTGAACAGTTTGGAGTCTGATTAGATGTCGACTCACCAGGCATCTGATCTGGCTCCAAAATGTTTGTAGTGGAAATGTACATTAATTATATAAACCTTTCCTTATCCTTTCTTCCTTAATTACCAGTGCACATTTCTTACATAACTAATATAGAATTTATTTTACTCAGGACTGTGTTAGTGGCAGTTTACAGCTTAGCGCAAGAACGAAAAAAGCAGAAATATATCCCATAATGGCTCATTATGGTCCTATAATTCCGTCACAGAATGATATATTTTTCAGAATCCTTTTCCTTTTTACTTATTTTCAGTGTTAAAGTTGAGCCAGCTGAAAGTAGAACAGAATTTTTATGCCCCCTTACAACTTAGTCTGCGGCATATTGTTTTTGGTTTGTCTGTTTGTCAGTCTATCTGTTTGTCAGTAAACAACTTCATCCTTAGCAATAACTTTGTGATAGAGACTACATATTTGGCATGTGTACTCAACTCAAGAAGCTCTTGTCACCTAGATACACCTTGGGTCATGTTCGAAAAAGGTCAAGGTCATTTAGAGGTCAGGAATGATTTAAAATTGGCCATAACTCTAGAACTACATGTGAAAGAGACTTCATATTTGGCATGTGTACACAACTTAGGGAGCTCTTGAGCTTAGTACAACTTGGGTCATGTCTAAAAAAGGTTAAGGTCATTAAGAGGTCAAATAGGGTTAATTTAACATTGGTCTTGATCTACATGTGATAAATACTTCATATTTGGCAGGTGTACTCAACATAACAAATTCTTGAGCTCAGTATAAGTTTCGTCATGTCCGAAAAATGTCAAGATCATTTAGAGGTCATGGTCATATTAGGGGACATAGTGTTTCACAAACACATCTTGTTTCATATGGGACTGTAAAGTTCTATCTAACTTTCACTCTGCTATACGCAGTCACTTGTCTAAAATACTGAAAATGAGCTACAAAGGAAGCATTAATCCTGCTGTGTTTAGTATGCTGCTTCTAAGTCTTTTGTCTACAGGTTGATATACAGTCGAACTTCGATATCTCAAACTCGCTTAATTCTAACTATTCCATTTGACGAAACATGAATTGCATTATTTCATGCTTGGTTAAGTCAAACATAACGATATTTCAAAGTTAAGACGTGGCTTAGCCACGTTTTAACTTTGAAATACGGGTATGTTAGACCTAACCGAGTTCGAGATATCGAAGTTCAACTGTATTTGACTTTTGCATACATGTACTACAGGGATTAGTGAATGCAGTTCCTGCTTTAAGTCCAACAATCCAGCAACCCAGAGGAGCCAAGAGTTTGACCTTTGTAGAAACCATATCTGATGGAAAACCACAGTACAAGATTCAAGGAGCTTTGGTACATAAACCTTCAGAAACAATATCAGCTGATGGTTATAAACTGGCAGAAAGTCAAGTCCAAAGCAGAAATGACCTGAAAACTTCACAGCAACATTCCAAGTTGAAGGCAGAGCAACACAATTACAAAAGAACAAAACTTAGAGATGAAAAACATGTGGGTGAATGGACTGGGGCAAATAATGGAAACTATAAAAGTTCAAGTAAAAACTTGGACCAGTCTAAAAAGCAGGAAAAGCAAAAGAATAAAGTAAAAACTGGGAAGGTGAAAAAACAGTCAAAGGAAAGGAAATCAAAGAATACAAGTAAGATAAAAGGCACAAGTAGGACATATGTGAGGGTGACTAGAAGTAGTGTAAACATGTGCATAGCAGAGACCAACCCTCATACAGACTTAGAAGAACAGGAGGAAGATAAACATTGCTTGCAAACTGACAGAACTAACCTTGGGGAAGCTAAAAGCAAAAAGTATAAAAAAGATTCCAATAATTCTGCTGTTCTTGATGATGTAAATAATTCTAAAGAAGAATCAGGTGGTGCACAGGGGAAAAAAACTTTAGAGATAAATTGCAACCAAGCCGGTGTTGGTGCTGTAAAGAATGACACTGGGAACAAGGACACTGAGCAAGGGAAATATTCCAATAGTTCTTCAAATGAAAGTAAAGACTGTGGAGACCATCAAAATAATGATGCTATCAAAGATGATGACATGAAAGATTTCAAACAAGAAGATGTAGAAAAGATGGAGGATGGGAGCACAGAAACAGAGACATACAGTATGGCTGCTATAGAAGTTTCAATAACACCTAAGAAGAATAAACAATCAGAAACCAGTCAAACTGAAGACTCCAAGGCTCAAAGTTTGCTACAATTAACAGCTTTAGGGAAGAAGAAAGGAGGCTATTCTGTAAATATACCTGAGAGGACTGTGTTGAAGATATCGCCAGCAAAGATAAATGACAACCTGCCTATAAAGTTGAGGTTGAAAAAGGAGTATAGTAGGTCATCTAGATCTTACAGTGCTAGCTGGAGGCAGGAGAACAGTACCATTAGTTATACAGATGGTGGCAATGGATCAACAGAAGGGAACTGTAATAACAAGCCAGGCTGTGTAGATGGAGCTTTTTCTCCAAAATATGTCAGTATTATATCAAAACAGTATCAGCTAAAAACCCCAACTGTTAGCCCCACAAAGAAACTGACACTAAGTGAAAAGTTTCCATACAAATCTGTGCGTAGCCAGCCAGAATCTGGTCAGAAAGAAGCCAAAGCGGACAAACAACCTAATACTAGTCCAAAAAAGTATCCCTTAATTGAGTTTGATAAAACATATCCGGTCATTCAAGGAAACCCAGCTTATGAAACTTTAAAGTCAAGCACAACAGCTGCAGT
The DNA here is from genome assembly GCA_922989275.2 of Gari tellinella. Classification (NCBI taxonomy): domain Eukaryota; kingdom Metazoa; phylum Mollusca; class Bivalvia; order Cardiida; family Psammobiidae; genus Gari; species Gari tellinella. Next base: position 11,643,893 of record OV277872.1, read on the forward strand.
CAGTTTGCCTGGCCCATTAAACCCAATAATATCCAATCCTCTCCCACCAACGCAAAACCTCCCAGATGCAATAGTGAAAAACTTACAGGAGCAAGCTTCAAAGTCTATATGCTCAATCCTCGGTAACCATGATGTTAAGATGCTGGAGACCATCCAGGCAGAGGGTAAGGTAATACCTGTGAAGTATACAGACAACAATCAAACAGACAGAATGAACAGGTCAAACTTTCAGACAGACAGAGTTAACATGTGGAAAAGATCAACCAATTCACCAGAGAAAGGTACAGGTAGACTGTCCAAATCTGCAGATGTACACAAGCAGGGAAGAACCTATACCTACAGGCCTTCCTCAAGTATCTACAGCTATACACATGCTAACTTTGAAAGAAATTCAGGTGGTCCTTCTTTTCAAAATGCATTAAGTGCTATTTATTCCCGTGACAAACCTGAGTCTCCTAAAAGAAATGATGTCAAATGTGAAAAGGAAATAGCACCTGTGGTGCAAGCAAAACCTACTGAAGAGAAGAAAGCAGGTGGTGAAAACAAAATTAAATATGGTTCGTCTTCTTCAAAAACACCAGATATTTATGACAAGTTTGCAAGAAAAAGAAATAAACCCAGAGGAACGATTAAATCAGATGTTTCTCCAATAAAAGGAAAAACAGTTGGTCAGACTGTTCCCAAGCCAGTTCCAACATCAAAACCACAGGTTTCAAGTCTTAATCAGGATCAGCTTGTGAAAGAAAAAGGTCTGCAGCAAGTTGGAGACCCTAAAACGGCAGGTCAAACACCTATTCCTTCCCAGTCTACACGGAATCAAAAACAAGATCACCTGCCTCAAAGTGGAGAACCATTCCAGCAGAGATATAGCCATATGGTGAATACCAGTCTAGCAAATTTACCATACATATCCATGATGAACAGCAGTAGTCCGTCATTCAAAACATTGCCAACAGATTATCCTTCATGTAGTATGTGCATACAGGCACAGGAGGTAAATAGTGATTGGAGAAACTTTAATCAATGTGTGCCACCAGACTGGTCAAATGAATCCATTTGCCAAAGTTCTACTGAGTCCAGAATGGAAACCGAGGATTCACAGTGTAGTTTCAATGATACAAGCTCTAAAGAGTCTGTTTCCCAGTTTGAGCACATATCTTCTTCAACAGAGGAGGCAGCCAAATCACTGTCACTGCTAGAGAAAGTGGACACATTTGTTGACAACTATGTTTCACCTAGATCATCACAATCCTTAGAAGATGTGGAAAACCTTGCAGCCTTTATGAACTTTAATTTTTTATCAGATGAAGTAAGACAAAATAAAGGTTTTGAGTGCATTCTGGAGGCTTGTCAGAACAGCAGCTATCCATTTAGGCATTGTAAGGAGTGTCCTGCTGGTTCAATGCACACCGCTATTCCAGGGGACACTGTGGATGTACTAGCTGATAGTAGAGAAACTATAGCCAGAGTTAACTCACAGTTATACTTCAGTAATCCAGGCAGCAGTCAGCTGTTTAAAGTATCTGGAGATGTTACAATACCAGCTAATGCCCAGTTTTACATTCAAACAAACCTTGGGGAATGTAAACAAGCCTTTCCTAATATGGAATATATGCCAGGTATTGATGGATCAGCACAGGCACCAGGATCAACACTTAAAGAGACTTGTAACCTAGATAAAAATGTAGAAACTTCAACAGAATCAATATCTGACATATTTGGAGAAGATACTTATAAACCTGTTGCTTACCGTATAGAAAATCCATTTGAAATAGTAGAAAGCAATGAGATGATTTGCAATATTGAAGATATTGCAAATCAGAATGAAAGTGAGGGGATTTCATCAGAAGAGAATGAAGTTCAAGATGAAACATTGACTCAGCAAGATATTGTAGTTGATACAGATGAAGTAGACAGGGCCAATGTAGAACAACCAGAGACTGCAGTAGGTAATACTGACACTGTAGACCAATCTCCAACAGCTGTATCTGCAAACAGCAGTGAACATTGTCGTACACGTTCTGAGGTCATAGCTCAGACAGAACAGAAGACAGACACTTTAAATGATTCAGACAAACAAACCATGCAAGATTCCTCTAATAAAGTATCATGTAGTGACATGTTGAAGTGTAAAGTAACGGTGGAGTCCTATAGAAACAAGACTACATCTCCTCACAAAATCAACTCCAAATCACCGAAACCTGATAGAAACTTCGCGGAATACGTAAAACAAACGAGAGCTACACGAAAAAGAGAAGAAGAAGCATTACGTAAGAAAAAGTTTTGGGCAAGTGCCCAAGTGCAAAATCTGAAGAGATGTCAGGGCAGCACATATAGGCCATCAAGGGCAATAAAACCTGAGCCAAAGACTTCATCAAAGCCACTTTATAAAACTCTAGTGGAAAAACCTATTGAAGGTTCCAACAAGGTAAAGAGTACAAGCGCTGTCAAAGATTCATATGCAAGACCTAGAACAGCTTCTGGTTTGAGAAATAAGCAAAATATACAGCAGAAAGCCAGACCAAAAACTGTTCCACGTGACAGATCAGAAGATCAGATAGCAGAGGACACTGTAGGATCTCATAAAATATTACCAATTAAAAATGATACCCTAGCAAAAGAAAGATCAGGTAAAAAAAACAATTCAAAGTTTGGAATTGGAAAAGTCACAAGCAGGCCAAAGACGTCACCATTAATGAAAGTAGACAGAAAAACTGTACCATCACGAACTATTAAATCAGCTAAACTAAAAACTGAAATGCCAAAAAGTTTCAGAGAAAAAGAGAAGAAAACATCTACAGATGCTTATCAGGTAGCCTCCACTCTCAGGAGATTATCCTTGGAAAACAACTTTGGCATGTCAGACAAAAAATATGAGGCAAGAAGGAATAAATTGCACTCATTTGTAAGAGCTGAATTTGATAAAGTAAAAACGCATGAAGTCGATAAGTCATCTAGTACAGAAATGTCTCATGTTGACACTGAAATGTATAACCAAAGAGAGGAGCAGTATGGGTCAATATCAGAGCCGTCATTACTGGGAGATAAACTACTGCCAGTAGAGACATCGGATCAAACTGAAGGTGAAACCCAGAAGACAAAGAGAGAGACCTTCATCACACAGTTCAACCCTAGATACATTATGGACAAATCATACACTTCATACGACTTATACAACAAGATCATAACAAATGACACTCGTAATTTAAAGAACCAAACTAAAACTGGTATAAAGTGTAATTCTAAGGAATATTTGAATTCAAATGAAAATAATAAAATCAGTCCAGAGGATGTATTAACAACAGATGTAAGCCACCCAGAAGTAACAGAAAACAGCTCAGCATGTGGTTCTCTATCTGAAATGGGGGAAGTATTACACGATACAAACTCTTCCCATCATTATGAAGCTGCTTTCACTAACAGTTTGCCAGAGTTTTGTGGTGAAAAAATTACAGGAGGTGATGAACTGGCTCAGTCTTGTAACACAATGCCAGTGCTAGAGAAAGAATCTACCCACAATACAGTTACACATACTGAAGAGACGGTGCAGAATGATAACATAGGTGCTACTATTTCCATAGATACTTCCAGGTCTAATGGGGAAGATATATGCCTGAAACTGACATGTCTAGACAACCAAGAATACATCATACCTAGCAACCATCCCAGCTATATCTCATTAATGACATTTTTCCAGGAACAACAATTGGGATGCCTTATTCTGACAGATCAGGAACACACACATACACAATCTAGAGAACAAAACAACATAAATTCTACACCATATGATACTTTGGATAATGAGACAGGAAATGTACTAAAAGCAAATGATGAAAATGTTACTGATATGACGTCTCCTGAGGATGATGTGGTTTTAACAAGTGAGGCATATGAGACTAGAGCTGGGCTACAAGAAACCATAACAGTTGATGGTACTGATGGAGCACAGTATACTTATGTCATGAATGCCTTTGAACCTGAATCTGCGGCCTTATTAACTCAAAATTACTCATCATCAGAGGAACCTTTAGGAACAGAAGAACAGATCCATGGTTATAGTGTGTTTGAAGGAGATGTTGATGATAGTGTTGCTGAGATATCAGATGACCACACATTAGGGATGTCAGATTCTGATGGTGCAAGCATGGGTACACAGAGTGATGAGGAGTGTGTATATGAATGGTCTTGTCACAATGAAGACACTCCGCCAGATTACAACCCTCACTATGATGATGAACCTAGCTCAGAGACAGAAGAGACAGTTGTACTGTCAGGTCAGACCCTAGGTACCAGTGCTGGTCATTATGAACAGTCGATGGACAATGCTAATGAAATCACTGTTTATACTGAGAGTGGTGAAGATGAGGATAATGATGATGACACATTGAAGGCTGATGAACTTGGTGACTATACACTACAGGCAGCAGCTAGTGATGTAGATGTATCATTTGACAAGTACCCTGAGGAACAGGAATATAAAACTGACAACGGCTCTAGGATGTTTTTAACTACAGAAGATCCATCAATGACAAATTTTTATTCAGACCAAGAGATGAAAGTTGCTAGATATTTGAATGTAGATATTAACACAAGTGAGATAGCTACTTTGGATTTAAACTCAAGAAAATGTACAAAACAGACATCTCATTCTGACTGCAGGTCGCACACTGACATAAACGAAGAGCTTACCTCAGCTATTGATGTAGGAGATGAATTGAGTTTAGGAGCTGAAGCTGAAATAATAGAATCAACAGACAGTACAAGCATGGTAAGTCTTGGAGACAAGAACATGTATGGAGGGAAATTGATCAGTTTAAATAATGATTCTGAATTTAGACTATTCAAAGGCTGTATTGCAATGGACTTCAATTCTGATGATGGGAATGACATTGAGGTAGATGTAGATGACATTAAGGATAAAGACTATATACCAGAGGATTCAGATGAGGAGGATTTGGGTGATATATATGATGATGTAATGAAAATAAATAAGTCACTGGGAAAGGCAGAAAACAATAAAAAGTACAGAGGGTATTCAAAAATTTCAAACCTAATTTCTTCATCCAAAAAAATGCATAAGAAATACATTGACAAAGGCTCCGCTAGAAAAATAAAGCTAAAGACTCCGGGGAGAGAGTCAAGAAAGAGTGATACTGATAGTGAAGATGGGTTTTCATCAGAATCTGGATCTACACCAATGTTTGGCTCACTAAGATATGAGAGAGCTCAGTACAGACGTGAAAAGTATACATGTTTTGATGAGTCTGACAGTGACTACTATGAGACTGATAGTCAACATTCTATAGAGACGAAACATCCAAAATCAAAACATAGAAAAAACATATCGAGGTCAAGAAGAAAGAATGTTCGGGATTGTGAGGGTGAAGTTGAAGATAAGGTCAAGGAGAAAGAGGCTGCCAAGGCTACAGAGGGTTTTATCAAGACACAGCAGATCTACTTTGACATTATAAAGAACTCTCCCCACACCAGTTCCTCATGTGACATGGACATCAACAGTAGTAGGTATGTACCAATGGCATTTATTAAAAACTTTTGCAAACAGTATGGACCCTGATGAGATTATGAGTAATCTAGCAAGGCTCCAGATAATAGAGAGTAAACCGAACATATCCAACAATTTCTCGCTAATGTTTCAGCTACAGGTCCTATGGTGTAACTACATGTACTCATTAAAATCGTCTCAAAGAGAGGGTTCTAATGAGTAGTGATACCATGGGGTTTAAAGCTTAAACAAAGATTTTAATATCTGATATACTCCCCTTATCTTGAGCCTTAGTTAAATTGTTTGACACTTAAATACCAGCAGACCTATTCTGCTGAAATTCTGTTTGGTTAGAGGTAAACTTACTTGTGATATTTTCTTTGATCTAAACAAAAACGATTTAAACATCTTTCAAATTGTTTCCCAGTTTCTCAACATTTGATATTTTCCGATTTTGATTGCTTCAGACTGCCCTAGAAACATGTGGTTTAAAACAGTTCCAAGAGCATTGCCTTGGACATTTTAGAACTTTTAATTTAATATCAAGATCACTCAAAAGAATATTTTTGTTTCTGAGGTTACCCTTTCCTGCAGTCATTGATCCAAGGCAAGATACCCATTATAGCAAGACAACAGTTAAGCAGAAAGCTCCTTTAGGAGCTTTCTTCTTTACTTTTGTCTTGCTATAAGTTGCCATATTTTTTCAACACTTAAATTGAATATTCAGTTTTGGCACTTATGTGAAAGAGTAGATATTGGGTAGAGGTGTTTCTCCCCACAAAGGAGTTTTTGCCATGTGTTTAGCATCAATCTTTCTTTAAGAGATTGCCATGTATCTTTATTGAGGGGAAATTGCACACATGTTTCATTATACAGTAAAACCTCTCTATTACAACCACTAAAACAAAGGCTAATTGATTGTATTTATAAAAGACAGGTAACAGTTTAAAGAAAGGTGACAGTAAAACAAAGCTCCTTACCTTGCTTTAAGCAGTCACCTGTCGTAAATACCTAATACATTGTAATCAACACAATTTAGAGATCGTAGTACTTAGAGAGTTCTTGAATGAGTTCATTACATTGGTAAATCAATATTTAAAGAATAGTTTTTCTTCTGTTCACAACACTTACTGTTTTTTATTGCTGACTGTCAGCAATAAAGAAAGTAAGTGTTGTGAACAGAAGAAAAGCTATTCTTTAAATCGTAGTAGAGAGGTTTTACTGTATCTGCATAGGTGATATACAATTTTGAATCCAATTTGCATTATATAATTAATGACATATTGTGAACTCTTAATCTCTCTAATGCTGAAACTGGATATATATCCACTCTTTCCAAACAGTTTGCTCCTGAAAGCCATCTGATCAGAATCTGCACTGTTTGTCAAATTTTATAATAATAAAACACTTAAGTCACTTACCAGAAAACGGATAATAGGAAAAAGTTGTTGAAAATTCATCATGGTAAGAGTTGATATATAATGTATCTTGTTTATTATGCTGCCAGGGGTGTAGAGGGTATAGACGCTGTGCCTAGTGGTATTCCAGTCCATGGTGACAGGGTGATCACAAAGGCTGAGGCTGTCGCTGAGAAGGCCCTGGAGGGGACTGGTTCCCTGTCAGATGATAGTGAGGCCCCACAGGTGATAGAGGACCTGGCCAACAACTGTAGGTACGTTACTGGTGATAGTGTAATTATGTTTAATGTTGTTGCAGAAGGAAGGAAGATATATGTCCAACACTTACTCCTTTATATCTTCTTGATATGCAGTCATTGTGTATAAAGGAAACTGTTTCTTAGCTCACACTGCCTTATAGTAGCATCCTGTTGATCATCGAGAATCTCAGATAATAGCACAAATGACGTTATTCATTCGTGATAATTCTAAGGGACTAGTATTTATTTTATTATACTGCAAAGTAAATTCCTTACTTTTCATTGGTCAACGAGCCCTAGACAAAATCCGATGTACCCTGTGAGCTGACAGGGTACTTAGGAATGCAGCATTATCATTGGCTGACAGGTCCCTGAGTCTTGTTTTGCAGAAAATAAGATGGCCGATAGTTCGACAGGATTGAGTGCATTCAATCCTGCATCCTCCGTTTTAAGTCCATTTCGGCTAAGAACCAATCGGTGTTTGGATCTTTCAACAGTCGCATTATTTCTGGGAAAGTTTGAAGTCGAAGTCTCCTAGTATTTGTCCATTTTTCTGTTGAATAATAACGTCATAAACATATGACGTCACTTACGTTCAACGTCATATGTTTTGACGCGATTTTGTTACTGTTTACTTTGAGCGCTGTGCACGACAAAGTCCGAAAGATTTCATTTGAACAATAAAAACTTTGAAGTATAACGGCTCGGGCAACATTGATTTTCCTCAGCTGGGAAGAAATTCTCATGTACCCTGTGAAGAAACTGTATAACTAATAATGTCTACCCCCTTAGGGGGGAGACATATTGTTTTTGTGCTGTCTTTCTGTCCGTTTGTCTCACTTTGGTTTCCGGACAATAACTTTTGTTTTGTTTGGGCCATTGGATGAAAAAGGATTTTAGTTTATACAATACTATATCCTTTTAATGCCTTTTTAGCTTGCCTGTACGTAGTACATGACGAGCTATTGCAATACCCCCGGTGTAGTCGTCGTCGTTGTCGTCGTGAACGGCGTAAACAATTTTAAGAAAATGTCTATAACTTCTATGTCCCTTGAGGTATTGCTTTCATAGTTGGTATGTGTGTGTATATGGACAAGACCTTTCCATGCACAGAAAAACTTTGACCCCTGTGACCTTGACCTTGAACTTAGGGCCTGCGTTTAGGTTTCAAAATCTGCATTTAGGTTTCGAAAAATGCCTTTAAACTTCTATGTCCCTTGAGGTATTGCTTCCATAGTTGGTCTGTGTGTGTATCTGGACAAGACTTTTCCATGCACAGAAAAATTTAGACCCCTGTGACCTCGACCTTGAACTTAGGGCCTGCGTTTAGGTTTCGAAATCTGCGTTTAGGTTTCGAAAAATGCTTTAAACTTCTATGTCCCTTGAGTTATTGCTTCCATAGTCGTCGTGAACGGCGTAAACAATATTAAGAAAATGTCTATAACTTCTATGTCCCTTGAGGTATTGCTTTCATAGTTGGTATGTGTGTGTATATGGACAAGACCTTTCCATGCACAGAAAAACTTTGACCCCTGTGACCTTGACCTTGAACTTAGGGCCTGCGTTTAGGTTTCGAAATCTGCATTTAGGTTTCGAAAAATGCCTTTAAACTTCTATGTCCCTTGAGGTATTGCTTCCATAGTTGGTCTGTGTGTGTATCTGGACAAGACTTTTCCATGCACAGAAAAATTTAGACCCCTGTGACCTTGACCTTGAACTTAGGGCCTGCGTTTAGGTTTCGAAAAATGCTTTAAACTTCTTTATTATACTGCAAAGTAAATTCCTTACTTTTCATTGGTCACCGAGCCGTAGACCTGACACGAAGTACCCTGTGAGCTGACAGGGTACTTGGAAATGCAGCTGTTTTCATTGGCTGACAGGTCCCTGAGTCTTGCTTTGCAGAAAATAAGATGGCCGATTTCTCGACAGGATTGAGTGCATTCAATCGTGCATCCTCCGTTTTAAGTCCATTTCGGCTAAGAACCAATCGGTGTTTGGATCTTTCAACAGTGGCATTATTTCTGGGAAAGTTTGACGTCGAAGTATGCCAAGTATGCCCATTTTCTTACGGATAACAACCATCAGACGTGACGACATGACGTCATTTACGCTCAACGGTATTTGCTTTGGCGCGATTATGAGCGCTGTACACGACTAATTCCGAAATATTTCGTTTGAACAGTGAAAACTTTGCAGTATAATAAATTCGTTATACAGTTTCTTCACAGTGTACATGAGGATTTCTTCCCGGCTGGTAAAATCATGTAACCCTCGCCTAACAGCTCGGGCAACATGATTTACCTCAGCCGGGAAGAAATCCTCATGTACACTGTGAAGAAACTGTATAACTAATAATGTCCCTTGAGTTATTGCTTCCATAGTCGTCGTGAACGGCGTAAACAATTTTAAGAAAATGTCTATAACTTCTATGTCCCTTGAGGTATTGCTTTCATAGTTGGTATGTGTGTGTATATAGACAAGACCTTTCCATGCACAGAAAAACTTTGACCCCTGTGACCTTGACCTTGAACTTAGGGCCTGCCTTTAGGTTTCGAAATCTGCATTTAGGTTTCGAAAAATGCCTTTAAACTTCTATGTCCCTTGAGGTATTGCTTCCATAGTTGGTCTGTGTGTGTATCTGGACAAGACTTTTCCATGCACAGAAAAATTTAGACCCCTGTGACCTTGACTTTGAACTTAGGGCCTGCGTTTAGGTTTCGAAATCTGCGTTTAGGTTTCGAAAAATGCTTTAAACTTCTATGTCCCTTGAGTTATTGCTTCCATAGTTGGTATGTGTGTGTATATGGACAAGACCTTTCCATGCACAGAAAAATTTAGACCCCTGTGACCTTGAACTTGGGGCCTGCGTTTAGGTTTCGAAATCTGCATTTAGGTTTCGAAAAATGCCTTTAACTTCTATGTCCCTTGAGGTATTGCTTTCATAGTTGGTATGTATGTGTATATGGACAAGACCTTTACATGCACAGAAACATTTAGACCCCTGTAACCTTGACCTTGAACTTAGGGCTTGTGTTTAGGTTTAGAAAAATGCCTTTAACTTCTATGTCCCTTGAGGTATTGCTTTCATAGTTGGTATGTATGTGTATATGGACATGACCTTTCGATGCACAGAAACATTTAGACCCCTGTGACCTTGACCTTGAACTAAGAGCCTGTGTTTAGGTTTCGAAATCTGCGTATAAGTTTCGAAAATCCATTTAACTTCTATATCCTTTGAGGTATTGCTTTCATAGTTGGTATGTGTGTGTATATGGACAAGACCTTTCCATGCACAGATTAATTTGGACCCTTGTGACCTTGAACTTAGGGCCTGTGTTTAGGTTTTGAAAAATGCCTTTTACTTCTATGTCCCTTGAGGTATTGCTTTCATAGTTGGTTTATGTGTGTATATGGACAAGACCTTTCCAGGCACTGCAAAATTTAGACCCCTGTGACCTTGACTTTGAACTTAGGGCCAATGTTTAGTTTTCGAAATCCGTGTTTCGGTTTTTCAAAATTTTTATTTCTCCTATGTCCATTGAAATATTCCTTTCATATTCAGTTTGCATGTGTATATGGACAACATCTTTCCTTGCATGCAAAATGTTTGAGCCCTCTGACCTTGACCTTGAACTTAGGACCCGCGTTTAGGTTTCAAAGTCTGCGTTTAGGTTTCTCAAAATTTCTTTAACTCATATATATCCATTGAGATATTTCTTTCATATTTGGCATGCATGTGTATATGGACACGATCTTTCCATGCATGCAAAAAAATTAGCCCAGTGTCCTTGACCTTGAACTAAGGTCGCTAAAGGTTTTAGGTTTCGAAATCTGCGTTTAGGTTCAAAAATGCTTATAATTCCTATGTCCCTTGAGGTGTTATTTTCATATTTGATTTGCCAGTGTATATGGACAAGACCTTTCCATGCAGGCAAAAAGGTTGACCTCTGTGACCTTGAGTGTGCTTTTAAGTTTCTAAAGGTGCCGGTGGCGAGCTTTGTTGTCTCTCTGACAACTCTTGTTAACTGAGTCATACCGTGAAAAAACCGAACTTATTGCAATACAAACAGTGCAACACAGACCAGCCACAGCATCAAGCCATGATGCCGGATAAGTTCTGTGCTGTCCAACATTCACAAGCATCTTGAAGTTTTGCAATGTGGACCATGCATCAGAAACCTGGTATGCACTTTACAGTGCAATAAGTCATGTTTTGTCATGCCATGGGGCAGCTTATTTGTTTTATCAGGTATCAACTAGTGGAGGATGAGGACCACATCAACCTGGGTGGTATTGCCTACTTTGGTGACTTTGCTCTGCCGTTTGTCTACATTAATGGGTACAAGTACACACCACTGAAGGATGCCCTGTCACTGTTCCAGCCAGGTCACTGTGTCTCCAAGTGTACCATACCTAGAAATGTCCTACAGAAACACAAACAGACTGTGAAAACATTCAGTACATGGGACCATGTAAGTTGTTTCAACTTTACCTCATAGCCTCTTTTTAGTTTTGAAGACAGGTGACCACTTAAAGCAGATTGAAAGTAAAGCAGAATGGGCCTTAAGGTGCATTCTACTTTACTTTCAGCCTGCTTTAAGCCACCATCTGCGAGAATATAGAAAGTATTTCTTCTGGTATACTCAAAACTACAAAATGGGATTATTTTCTTCAGTGTAGAAAAAATAAATTATGTAGTGAAAAGGCATTTATATTGATTAACCCTTTAAACCCTAGTCCCGCATATAGGCGTCATTTTCAAACAGTGTACATGTGAACAGTACACTTGTCCTGTGCAAACAGTGAAGACCCAGATCAGAGGGCTCCGAAAGGAGCCCTCTGATCTGGGTCCTCCTTGTTTGTCGTTATGCCAAACATTGACAAAATCAACCCTTAAAAGTCAGAAATGGACTAGACCAAATTGGAAACTGGAATTGTCCATTTAATGTTTCAGGGAGGAAAGGGTTAATGGGTTACACTGCAACACACTCCTTATCACAAGTAAGGAAGTCAACTGACACTAATTTTGTTTGCAACTAGATCTCAGAAAGAAGGCTTGGGTTGGTGGATTCTTAGTATTTTGGTCACCCAGAAATATTAGTGGTCAGCTGTCATCAAAACTAGAAACAGCTAGGTTATGGTGTAATGGGTTAACACATGTCAGACATATCTGTAATTATACCCCCACAAACAGAGTTTGAGGGGGGTATACTGGAATCAGCCTGTCGGTCGGTCGGTCGGTTGGTTGGTTGGTTGGTTGGTTGGTTGGTTGGTTGGCCGTCGGTCGGTCGGTTGGTTGGCCGTCGGTCTGTCTGCAAAATCTTGTACTTTCAACTCCTCCTTCACTTTTAACCCGATTCATTTGATACTTGGCATAAATGTTACTCAGGTATAGTAGATGTGCAAGACACAAATTTTAGGTCTCTATGACTTTGGCCTTGAAATAGTCGGTCTGTCTGCAAAATCTTGTACTTTCAACTCCTCCTTCACTTTTAACCCGATTCATTTGATACTTGGCATAAATGTTACTCAGGTATAGTAGATGTGCAAGACACAAATTTTAGGTCTCTATGACCTTGACCTTGACCTTGACCTTTGGCCTTGAAATTGGTCTTGAAATTTGCAGGTAAAATCTTGTACTTTGAACTCCTCCTTCACTTTCAACCCGATTCACTTGATACTTGGCATAAATGTTACTCAGGAGTAGTAGATGTGCAAGACACAAATTTCAGGTCTCTGTGACCTTGACCTTGACCTTTGGCCTTGAAATTAGTATTGAAATTGGTAGGCAAAATCTTGTACTTTCAACTCCTCCTTCAGTTTCAACCCGATTCATTTGATACTTGGCATAGATGTTACTCAGGTGTAGTAGATGTGCAAGACACAAATTCCAGGTCTCTGTGACCTTGACCTTGACCTTTGGCATTGAAATTGGTCTTGAAATTGGTAGGCAAAATCTTGTACTTTCAACTCCTCTTTCAGTTTCAACCCGATTCATTTGATCCTTGGCATAAATGTTACTTAGGTGTACTAGATGTGCAAGACACAAATTTCAGGTTTCTGTGACCTTGACCTTTGGCCTTAAATTTGGTCTTGAAATTGGCAGGCAAAATCTTGTACTTTCAACTCCTCCTTCTGTTTCAACCCGATTCATTTGATACTTTGCATAGATGTAACTCAGGTGTAGTAGATGTGCAAGACACAATTTTCAGGTCTCTGTGACCTTGACCTTTGGCCTAATTGGTCTTGAAATTGGTAGGCAAAATCTTGTACTTTCAACTCCTCTTTCAGTTTCAACCCGATTCATTTGATACTTGGCATAGATGTTACTCAGGTGTAGTAGATGTGCAAGACACAAATTTCAGGTCTCTGTGACCTTGACCTTTGGCCTTAAATTTGGTCTTGAAATTGGCAGGCAAAATCTTGTACTTTCAACTCCTCCTTCAGTTTCAACCGGATTCATTTGATACTTGGCATAGATGTTACTCAGGTGTAGTAGATGTGCAAGACACAAATTTCAGGTCTCTGTGACCTTCACCTTTGTCATTTAAATTGGTCTTGAAATTGGCAGGCAAAATCTTGTACTTTCAACTCCTCCTTCACTTTCAACCTGATTCACTTGATACTTTGCATAAATGTTACTCAGGAGTAGTAGATGTGCAAGACACACATTTCAAATCTCTGTGACCTTGACCTTTGGCCTTGAAATTGGCAGGCAAAATCTTGTACGGCGAACTCCTTCACTTTCAACCTGATTTACTTGATACTTGCCATAAATTTTCCAAGTTTTTATGATGGTGGCAGCACCCTGCCATTGTCAAACCTCATTGAAAACGTCTGCAGAGTGTGACAGAGTGCTGCATAGTGGGGGTATTTATCACCTTTAGTGATAGCCGTTCTAGTTTTACATGCATAGCAAGTTAACCCGTTTTAAAGCCATCTCGCCATTTTTAAACAAACAAAAATATAAACACAGTCATCTGGATCAACCCTTATTAGATCATTGCAGACATAAAGAAATGCATGTTGGAAACATTTAGCTTTCTCCCTCTTATGATGAGCTCTGTTAATTCAATTGTTATATTTGCTGTTACAGTGAGGGGACTGATACATCTTTTGCAAACACGTCTGTAGACCCTGAATGAGCCTTCTCATCACAGTCTGCACTGTTTTTCATATTTTGAAAGTATTTTGGGGACAAACTCACTTGAGAGTCAATGTTATTGGTTCTTTAACCCTTTAACCCATAGCCTGTTTCTAGTATTTAAGATATGTGACCTAATAAAGCAGGCTGAAAGTAAACTATCTGCTAGTATATAGAACAGATTTCTTAAAGTACATATTCATGACAGTATAAAATGGAACTATTTTCTTTGGCGGATGAATAAAATGAATGCGCTAAAAGTCGCTTCTATAAGGGAAAGGGTTAATGCAAAATGGAAGAGTGCATGTATTCAGCATTGTATGTTTGTAGATATTCATGACTGTACAAACTGGAACTATTTTCTAGAGGGGGAATAAATTAAAGACACAAAAAGGCCTATTTATGGAGTAATGGGTTAAGTATACTTTAACTGTTGCTACAGGTATACAAGTTTGAGCTGATCAAGATGAAGAAAGGTCCTGCAATAAAGACCGGTGACATGGTAGTAAAGCTCGACTCTCTGTTCAACACACTACCAGACCTAGTGAGAGAGATTGTCAGGCTACACAAGAACACCAAGCTGAAGAGGAGTCAAGACTGTGATATGACCTCCTATAGGCACTTCAAAACATCAGCAGTCACTTAGGCTAGAAAAACAAGTTAATCCTTTACCCCATTGAAGACGAGTTATTACATACATTGGAGAAAATGTTATTCTTTCCCGTTTAAAAGCAAACGAAACGCAACACACTAAACTGTTGAAAATGGCATCTTTTTTAAATTTCAAACTATCTACTTTAATCTGAGTAGCAAACAGATTGGAGCCTGATCAGACACCGGGTTACCCGGTGTCTGATCTGGCTCCAAACTGTTTGCAATGGAAATTTAAATTTAACGTAAATACGTCTATTGGGAAAGTGACGTTTTCTTCACTGTATTGCAGGTTGTAGGTTAGATCCTTAAGAAGCATTCCATCTTAATTTCAACCTGCTTTAAGTGATCACCTGTCTTTTAAAATAGAAACAGGCTAATGGGTAAAGGGTTAAATAACATATGAGCCATTCTACAAGAAAATTGGACTTAAGGTTGAGGACTCGTAATGAGATTGCACCAATGTCAGTCAGTATTTGAACACTATATAACCGATTGGCCATTCATGTCAACTGCAAGCCTGTTCAGAACCATGCTAGAGCTTGGTTCTGAACAGACCGGCATTGCTAGAATGGCTGATTGCTGTACATAGCATACCAATTTTGTCTTATCTCATTACGGCTCCTCAACCTTGAAATTTTATTGCAAAAAAGTGTAGTCCAAGCCAAACCGCCATCTCAGATTCGGCATCTGATCATAGAGTACATGTTCAAACAAGTCTGATGTCAAAACCCCTTAAGAGTGTAGGCTCTGACCAGATGGTGTGTCTCTGACCTGGCGGCTAGTCTGTCTCTGGCACTTTGCAATGCAGTATGTGTGGTTTTCTCATGTCTCGGTTCATGTTTTAAAATTATTATGAAGGGAATGAATAATCCTATATATATAATGCAGTTGTTCTTAATTGTGTGGTTCTGACTTTTAGCTTATGGCTTAAATGTAAAATACAAGTAACTGTTATATTAAGTGTTATATATATTTATTACTTTTATTCTTATCTAATTATTTACTCCATAGACTGTTTCTAGTTTTGAAGACAGGTGACCATTTAAAGCCGGTTGAAAGAAAAGCAGAATGCGCTTTAAGACACATTCTGCTTTTCTTTCAGGCTGCTTTAATCAACCATCTGCTAGAATATTAGAAAATCTTTCTTAATGACTGTAAAGAATGGAACTGTTTTCTTCAATGGAGGAATAAATTAAATGCGATAAAATGTGCATCTATGGGGTAATGGGTTAAGCTATCGCCTATTTTCACTAATGGGTCTTCATTTGAGTAGTCATAATACTGGTAGACTTTACTGTATAGGAATACTTAGCTTCTTGATTTCCACCTTAATATAACCCTTTGAACCCTAGTCCCGCATATAGGCGTCCTTTTCAAACAGTATACATGTGAAATGTGCATTTGTCCTATTCAAACAGTGAATACCCAGATCAGAGGGCTCCTTATGGAGCCCTCTGATCTGGGTCTTCACTGTTTGTCATAATGCAAAACATTGACTAAAACAACCCTTAAAAGTCAGAAATGGACTAGACTAAAATGGAAACTGGGATTGTCCATTTAAAGTTTCAGGGAGGAAAGAGTTAACTCATTGACCCATGAAACTTCCAGTTTCCAGTCTAGTCCAGTTTAACCCATTACCCCATAGCCTGTTTCTAGTTTTTAAGATAGTTGTTCACTTAAAGCAGGTTGAAAGTAAAGCAGAATGCACCTTAATGCGCAATCTGCTTTACTTTCAACCTGCTTTAAGCTATTATATGCTAGAATATAGAAAATATTTCAGACGATTCTTATTTGTTACAGCATAAATTGGAACTATTTTCTTCAGTAGAGGAATAATAATTAAAGGCATATTTATGGGGAAATAGGTTAAGCTTGTCTGTTTTTTACATAAAAAACCAACAAGTAATCGTCTTCATTTGCGGTATGCATGTTCATCTGGACAAGTCCTATTCAGACATACCAAAATATTTTCCAAATTTATCTTGACCTTTGATCTAATTTTACTGTTTTTCACTGATCTTCAAAAAAAAAAAACCCAGAGGAAGTGTTGGCACTGGCAATTATTGCAGTGCTCTTGTTGACTATTTAGTGCTTTTTTGTGTGCAAAACTGTATACATGTAGCAAAATGACAGATTAGATTGAAGATCCTATAGGAGAACTCTAATATGGGTCTACATTTCTTTGCATAGGACAAGTGTCATCACAGGCACACTGATTGTAAAGGATCTGCATATACTCATTACTAGAGTTCAATAATAATTAATTCATTTTTAAATATTTAATTTTTAATAACCATATTTTTATTTTTAAAAGCATTGGCTTAAAGAGACTGAAAACCAAATGACCCAGTGTATTTGCAAAAAAACCAAAAACATACTCAAATATAAGCAAATGTGTAGCATAACATTTTTTTGTGCATCTAGTATTGAAAAAATATGATCAGTTTAAAAACAACCTCACGGAAAATCACCAAATCTTAGATTTTTAGATATTTTCCATCACTTTATCAATTCAGTCTACTAGACCGACTAAATCCATTTCGTACCTTTTGCGCAGGCATAAACAGGAATGGAAAACATTTCCCCCTCACTGTACACTGAAGTAGGAAAAATCAACTACCCTTAATTGAATAGATCTGTGGCTCAGTAGGTTAGATGTCCGACTCAACTTTTCTTTTCTGTCCCCGCATACCGAGTCCCTGGTTCGAATCCAACCAGAGCTAAATATTATTTTTCTTTGAAACAGATTTATGTAAACAGAGTTTCTTATCTTACACTAATATTTACAAGTTTATATATAAGTGTTTCACATACATTTCCGAGTAATTTTTTTTTCTATGCTTAATTTGGTTGTCAGTCTCTTTAACCCTTTCCCTCATAGAAGCACCTTTTAGTGCATTTAATTTATTCCTACACTGAAGAAAATAGTTCCAATTTATACAGTCATTAAACATACCATAAGAAATATTTTCTAAATCCTAGCAGATAATAGCTTAAAGCAGGCTTAAAGTAAAGCAGAATGTGCCTTTTGGCACATTCTGCTTTACTTTCAACCTGCTTTAAGTAGTCACCTATTTTCAAAGCTAGAAACAGGCTATGGGGTAAAGGGTTAAAATGCACTACATTTGATTTGCATACATTTGTTTTATACTAAAACTAGAAATGATTATCAAAATCAAAACTGCATTCCTAGTAATTTCTTACACATCCTCTGGAGGTATGGGTAGGTTGCTTTTTTCTGCATAATTTACACATTAAAGCAGTCATTGTTCTAACTTTTTCTGTAATATACAAGCATCCTGGGCTTTGAAACAGAGCTATAGTTGTGATAATAGATTTATTATGTGCTTTAAATATGAATAAACCTGGTGTTAAATTTATATACTATGTTATCTTGACACTAGCATTGTGATTTAGTTTTACCTTAGAATTCTGACTACAGTAAAATCTCTCTATTACAACCACTAAAACAAAGGCTAATTGATTGTATAAAAGACGGGTGACAGCATAAAGCAGTCACCTGTCATAAACACCTAATAATTTACACGATTTAGTGGTTGTAATAGAGAAGTTTTTACTGTAATTGATGTCTGTTGTAACATTTAACTTTTCTCATTCCTTTATTTAAAGAACCAGATCAGCCACAAAGTAATCTGGGTCTATCCTTATGAAACATTTGAGTTGAGTCTGAAATCAATCTCAAGCTTTTGAATTGGTCAGATTTGAGCATATGCTCAAATCTGACCAGTCAAAAGCTTGAGAACTATCTCAGACTTTATAAGGATAGAGCCTTATGTCGTTCCGAACTTGTTGAAAATGTCCACAGGTCTCTGTTGGCACTAAACAGGGCTCCAGATAAGAGGGAGTAAACCTAACAAATCCAACATTTTCTCACTCATCTCAGCATCAAATGCTATGGTGTTACTACTCGTTAGAAATGTTTCTTTGAGAAATGTCTCTTTGAGACGATTCTAATGAGTAGTGACACCATAGGGTTTAATTCAGAAATAAAGATTTTAGCATTTGAAATACTCCCCTTATCTGGAGCCCTGTTATGTATAAAGTTTACAAAATTTAAGGTAGTATGCCCTTAACCCTTTCCCCCATAGAAGCGCCTTTTAGCGCATTCAGTTTATTCTTGCCCTGAAGAAAATAGTTCCAATTTATACATTCATAAATATGTATAATACAAAATATTTTCTATATTCTAGCAGATGATAGCTAAAAGCAGGCTGAAAGTAAAGCAGAATGCGCTTAAAGCGCATTCTGCTTTACTTTCAACCTGCTTTAAGTGGACACCTATATTCAATACTAGAGATATGCTATGTGGGAAAGGGTTAACCCATACCCCCATAGCCTGTTCCAGTTTTGAAGATAGGTGACTACTTAAAGCAAGTTGAAAGTAAAGCAGTATGCGCCTTAAGGCGCATTCTTCTTTACTTTCAGCCTGCTGTAAAGCTATTTTCTGCTAGAATATAGGAAATATATCTAATGATACATATTCATGACTGTATAAATTGGAACTTTTTTCATGAGGGGAGGAATATATTAAAGGCATTAAAAGGCATATTTATGGGGTAATTGGTTAATGACATGCTTAGATCAAGGGCTCTTTGAATTCAAATTAATTCTCAGATAGAACTTTTTCAGGGTTAATAGCTGATACAGTTGAGAAGAAGTTATTCTTCCCCAATAAACGTCGTTACAGTAAAACTACTATTTCCATTGCAAATAGTTTGGAGTCAGATCAGAAGCCATGTAACCCGTCATATGATCAGGCTCAAAACTGTGTGCCACTGATTAACATAAACAGTCACAGCGTTTTTTTTTGGGGACCTGTTCCCAATTGAAAACAAGGATTTTTTTCCCAAAATGAGCATTTCACGGCACAATTTTTTCCCAAAATGAGCCTTTTACTACTCGATTTTTTCCCAAAATCAAGTATTTTATGCCGTTTTAGGGCATATTTTTCCCAATTGAAGGGTTACCAACTCATTCCCAAAGTGGTGAAAAAAAACACTGAGTCAGAATTATCGAAAATTTGTCCTTTTCTACGTTTCATTGCAATGTGTTTTGTTTGCATTTGAATGGAAAAGAATGACGTCTTCTCCACTGTAGTCTGCTAGATGTGTCTGCTCTCTCTCTATTTGCATCATGTGTTTTGATTAGTTTTTTGTCAGTTTTAGGATGTGATTTAACCCATCAGCCAATAGCCTGTTTCTAGTTTTGAAGATAGGTGACAACTTAACCCTTTCCCTCATAGAAGCGCCTTTTAGCGGAGGAATAAAAATTTATTCATCCGCTGAAGAAAGTAGTTCCAATTTAATCAGTAATGAATATGTATTATGGGGAATATTTTCTATATTATAGCACATGATAGCTTAAAGCAGGCTGAAAGTAAAGCAGAATGCGCCCTAAGGTGCATTCTGCTTTACTTTCAACCTGCTTTAAGTAGTCACCTATCTTAAGTACTAGAAATAGGCTATCAGGTAAAGGGTTAATGCAGGTTGAAAGTAAAGCAGAATGCACCTGAAGGTGCATTCTACTTTACTTTCAGTTTGTACTATACTGAGTGACGTCATGAACAACCTAGGCCCAGATGAGACACTGCATTGCAAAAGGTTGGTCAGGATCAAGCCCATTTTCATTTACTGCTCAAATAGCTTGACGGAATGTATAGAACAATTTTATTATGTAAGTTTAGTCTGGCAACTAATCGGTTTGTTATGTTATGCAACAACTGTGATATATTTGAATATGATACATTTTTTAACCCTTTACTCCTTAGTCTGTTTCCAACCCTTTACTCCTTAGCCTGTTTCTAGTATTAAAGACAGATGACCACTTAAAGCAGGTTGAAAATA
The DNA here is from genome assembly GCA_922989275.2 of Gari tellinella. Classification (NCBI taxonomy): domain Eukaryota; kingdom Metazoa; phylum Mollusca; class Bivalvia; order Cardiida; family Psammobiidae; genus Gari; species Gari tellinella. Next base: position 11,664,715 of record OV277872.1, read on the forward strand.
AAGCAGAATGTACTTTCAGCCTGCTTTAAGCTTCCATCTGCTAGAATATAGAAAATGTTTGTTATGGTAGTGACATATTCATGACTATATAAAAAGGAACTGTTTTCTTTAGTGGAGGAATAAATTAAAGGCTTAAGATGTGTATTGGATCTATGGAGTAAAAGGTTAAATGACTATTTGTTGAAGGAGCATGGAGATCTCTATAGCTTTGATGATGTAGCCAAAGTGCAGAACAAAAGTGATGCAGAAAACGTCTACATTATCTTCTACATTACTTTTGTTAGTGACAACTATTAAAGCTGAAGATATCTACTTGCTTCATCAATAAATTGCCACATACATGTAGACGTTTAATCACCTACATGTATATAGTTGTCGTTTTATTTAATCCTTTACTCCATAACCTGTTGCTAGCATTGGAAATAGGTGACCACTTAAAGCAGGTTAAAAATAAAGGCACATTCTGCTTCATTTTCGACCTGCTTTAAGCTATCATTTGCTATAATATAGAAAATATTTCTTAATGATATATATTCATGATTGCATCAATTGGAACTATTTTCTTCAGTGGAGGAATACATTAAATGTGTTAAAATGTGAATCTAAGGAGTAAAGGGTTAATGATATTTACTGTTTAAAAGATATATACGTCAGTAGGACTTGGTGAGTTAAAGCTGACCGGAAGGTTCATAGAAAGCTCATGAAAGAGCCCGTTTCATGTAGCCACCTGTCTTTAAGGTTACTGGACGTTTCGCTACCCGGCCGTTTCACAAACAAACAGAAATAATTACAATATTTTACCAAATATTTGCGCAGATGCCACGGGTCCACATAAGAAATTTATTAATCAATCTGGATCCAAACCAATGGAATCTCCATATAAGAGATTTTTATTTATTTACTCTTTTCGATGTGGAAGTGAATGATTTACTGATCATTTACTGATAGGTTGTCTGCAAAAGTTGATCTGTATCACACAAAGAAAAGTAATGACATTAATAAAATCAGGTAGGATATGGAATGTAGCAAATCAAGTAGGATAATGAATGTAACAAAGAAGTTACCGCTAGGTACGAAACATATTTACAAAGAGTACTATTGTCATGCAATTAGTGTAGACACAGATCAGAGGACTTCCCAATGGGCCAGCTGATCAATGTCTACACTGTTTTTTTTCTATTTCATGAATGTTTCAGATTATTAAAACTCTAATATTTGAACATTTCAAATATATTAAGATAAATTTAAAATCTTTTGAATCTTTAGGGTAAGTAAACAACAGTAAAACCTCTCCATTACGACCACTAAAATGAAAGCTAATTGATTGTATAAAAGACAGGTGACAGCTTAAAACAAGGTGACAGTAAAACAGAAAGCTCCTACAGGAGCTTTCTGTTTAACTGTCACCTTGCTTTAAGCAGTCACCTGTTCTTAACCCCTAATAATTAACACAATTTAGTGGTCGTAATAGAGGGGTTTTACTGTACAATAAAAACACCCTGGGTAGCAAACTGACAGGCACGAACGCAACAGGGTAGCGAAACGTCCTGAAATAGTCTTAAACACAGGAAAAGCTATGAGAGAAAGATTTGTGGTAGCATAATAGATGTGGACTGTGATAATAAAAAACAATGTGTTTTGTTTTATTTTCAATATTTTAATTATAAATTGACATCTATAAATGTTGTAACATTGTTATTTCAAAAAAATAAATATTATCAAAAAAGGTATTATACAAAGTTATTATATAGCTATATGTACCCAATTAACATGGAATTATCATGCCCACTGATACAAAAAATAAACAAGTAAATAAATACAAAATGGTATCACAATTTTAATACAGTCAAACTTGTGTTAAGTGATCACAAAATACAGGAAAGGGGAAACCTCTAAAGATAAGTGACTGCTTAAGGCGCATTCTGCTAAACTTTAAGCTTGGTCTATTACAAAATATTTCTTATGACATATATTCATGACTGCATTATTTTGAACTGCTTTATTCAGCAGAATGAATTAAAAGCACTAAAGGCATTCTATCCGGTAAAGCATAAAAAGATAATGCAGAAATATTCTGTTAAAAGATGTAAACTTAACCAATTACCCCTTAGCCCGTTTCAAAGTTTGAAGTCAGTCACTACTTAAAGCAGGTTGAAAGTAAAGCAGAATCTGCATTAAGGTCCATTCTGCTTTAATTTCACCCTGCTTTAAGCTACCATAAATATTTCTTACGATACATATCCATGGCTGTATAAATTGGGTACTGTGGGAAGCTTCTAGACATCTATTAGATGAATTCAGGACACAAAGAATGCAGGGAGCTCCTATAGAAATGGTCTCGTAACACAAGTTTGGCTATCACAATGTCAATATCACAATCATTCATTTCCACAGCTGTCACACGAGTTTGGCGCAAGCATATATACCAAGCACAAGAGGCTCCAGATAAGAGGACGTAAACGGAACAAAGCCAACATTATCTCACTAATTTCAGAATAAAATCCTATGGTGTAAACTACTCATTAGAATCGTCTCGAAGAGACGATTCTAATGAGTAGTAACACCATAGGGTTTGATGCAGAAACAAAGGTTTTAGTTTTTGAAATACTCTCCTTATTTGTAGCTCTGCAAGCATATATACTGTATATCCCGTTGTACACTTTTCCCCTCTAAAAAAATATCACTATCAGCCTAAGATTATTGTACCATTTCCATATTAACATGTTTTCAAATATTGAGACAAACTGTTGCATAAAGCAGGCTGAAAGTAAAGCAGAATGCTCTTTAAGGAGCATTCTGCTTTTCTTAGTCTGCTTTAAGCTTTTTGGAGTTTGTATCACTCAGGAGGTGTTTAAATAGGGAAAAACAGTAAATGTATGATGATAAACAAGCAGAGCTTTTAAAATATAGTCATTCTTCATAAGCAACCGCTCGGTGAAGTATCTTTGCGACAAATTACTACTTAATGCAGGATAGAAATAATGCAGAAAGCTCCAGTAGGAGCTTTCAGTATTATTTTTATCCAGCATCTAGCAACTAAATGTATGAAATACTGCACATGGGTCTTCTACTAATTGGTTAATGTTTAACCCTTTCCCCCCTAAGAAGTGCCTTTTAGCACATTTAATTCATTCCTCCACTGAAGAAAATGTTTTCAATTTATACAGTTATTAACATGTTCCAAAAGAAATATGCTCTATATTCTAACAGATAGTAGCTGATAGTAAAGCAGGAAGTGCCTTAAGGCACATTCTGCTTTTTAAGTGCTCACCTGTCTCCAAAATAGAAACAGGCTATGGGTTAAAGGATTAATACAAGGCGGATTTCAGCAATATCTCTAACCAATGCTTATAGGGGCCTTAAATATACAATAATGTCAACAAAATAATTATGTACCATAAAGCTATGAGTGGGACACAGCTATGATAGTTAAGAACAGTGACTTGATAGCTAATGGGACCACTAAAAAATCGTTGTGTTTTCCAACTATAACCCATTACACCATAGCCTATTTCTAGATTTGAGGACATGTGACTGCTTATTATAGCAGGTTGAAAATAAAGCAGAAAGCACCTTTAGGCGCATTCTGCTTTACTTTCAGCCTGCTTTAGAATATATCATCTACTAGAATATATAGAAAACATTTCTAATGATACATATTGATTACTAAGTAAATTTGAACAATTTTCTTCAGTGAAGGAATAAATTAAAGGCGTAAAAAGGCGTATTTATGGGGTAATGGGTTAAGATAGGATGCTTCAAGTAATCATGATGAAAAAAGTACTTTCATTATGCTTTCAGCTGCCACCTGTCATAATAATAAATATAAACAACTGTAAGCTTGAGTAGCTGGGAATGACAGAGTTGATGCATGATAATTTGTTATCTAATAAAGCAATCAATTAATCTTACTAGCTGCAAATAAGCTGTACAAAGTTAAATAACTTATTTCATTTACATTATTTGGTACAGTAAAACCTCTCCATTATGACCACTAAGTTAATGGTAATTGATTCTATGAAAGGCAGGTGGCAGTACCTTGCTTTAAGCTGTCACCTGCCTTAGATCACAAAATGATTAACTTAATTTTGTGGTTGTTATAGACAGTGTTTACTGTATTTATAACCCACTCAAACGACAATGTTTAACTTTCAGCACACTGTGCTGCAAACGTATGAAATGACAAACAATGTAGACCCTGCTCAAAGAACTTGTGCAAGAATCTCTAATCAGGGTCTTCAATGTTTGCAAGGATATGTTTCATAAATTGCCAAGTCTAGAATGCATATTCATAACTGTAAAAATTGGAGCTATTTTCCTCGGTATTGAAATGAATTAAAGGCGTAAAGATAGATTTCACTGTAGTGTATAAGGTTAACATGATGCTTCTAAGCCAGCTCAAAGAATTATAATTTGTTACCAGTTTCATCACATTTACCAATAATAATTTAATGATTTAACTTTGCAATTATTGGACTCCTTCAATTTTGAAAAAATGACAAATTTATGGTGAATATTAAGGAATGTTTGTGAAATATTCAGAATGATGAGGTTCAACAGTGCAAACCCTGTCAGATCAACCTCTGATTTGGGTCTACACTGTTTTCAATGGATGTACAGTGGATATCTCGAAATCGGTTAACTTCTAACATACCCGTATTTCAAAGTTAAAAAGTACATGGCTAAGCCACGTTTTAACTTTGAAATATGGGCATGTTCTACTTCACCAAGCATGAAATAATGCAGTTCATGTGTCGACATATCAGATAGTTCCAGTTAAGCGAGTTCGAGATATCGAAGTTCGACTGTACATGTATATATTTTGTTCCAGCATAGTGTCAGTGAATAGTTTCTGTATGCTACTATGAGTGTTCCACAGAATAGGAATTGATATATTTGTCAACTTATGTAGTATACGACATCTTGTCAATGGTTCCAGCTCTTGTGTCTGAGATTTTCCAAGGTGCACTATTTGGGTTAGCTCCCTTGACAAGATGTTTGAATATTGAGAACAGGATTACTCCCCTTGTCCAGGCACTATGAGACCTCTTATCTGGATGAGCTCCCTTGAAAGATGTTTGAGATTTAGAACAGGATTACTTCCCTTGTCCAGGCACTCAGAGACCTCTTATCTGGATTAGCTCCCTTGATGAAATATTTGAAAATTTAGAACAGGATTACTCCCCTTGTCCAGGCAGTCTGAGATCTCTTATCTGGATTAGCTCCCTTGGTGAGATGATTGGAGATTTAGAACAGGATTACTCCCCTTGTCCAGGCACTCTCTGAGACCTCTTATCTGGATTAGCTCCCTTGGTGAGATGATTGAAGATTTAGAACAGGATTACTCCCCTTGTCCAGGCACTCTGAGACCTCTTATCTGTAAATAAACAGAAAATTAACACAATAAGTACACTTTTAGAGTTGTTGGTCCTTTAACAAGACTTTTAGAAATAAATGACATCAAATCTTGAAAAAAAATGCCTTTATGATATTGCAAACAGTGTAGACTAAGAGTACCTGACCATAATCAAAACTATATGTTATTGGAAACCCTTTACTCCATAGATTGTTTTTAGTTTTTAAGGCAGATGGCCACTTAAACAGTTTGGAAGTAAAGCGGAATGTGCCTTCAGGCCCATTCTGCCTTACTTTCAACCTGCTTTAGGCTAGGATAAAGAATGCATATTCCTTACAGTATAAAATGAAGTTATTTTCTTCAGTGGAGGAATGACTTTAATGCGTTAAAAGTGGCACCTGGTCTAGATCTACATTGCTTGTAATGCCAGAAGGTCTAGTATTTCTAGAATTTGTTCATATAAGATGGCAATTATAAAGACAAACAATAACTGCTATATTTCATCATTGATGGTCAGAGAACACAACCCGTACGAAAATATTAAGCGGAATACGCCTGGAACTTAGACGGAATACGCCCGGAAAATGGCAAAATATCAGATTTTCCTGCTATCGTTAGGCGGACATGGAATTTCTTGAAAATACGCCTAAGAAATCTGAATTTTCGTCTTAATCTTAGCAGGAAACAATAACATATTAGACGGAAAATATTACCCAGAATTTTTTCCGTGTAGGTAAGGCGGAAAAAAGAACTTTACTTTAAATGTTAGCAGGAAAAAATGTCTTTGAAAATTTCTGGAGATTTTCTTAGACGGAATTTCAACATAGCCTCTTGTGCTAGACGGACTTTTTATCTTTGATCATTTTCTTAGGAGGAATTTCCCAAAAGTCAGCTCATCTGCTCTTGTTTTAGTCCATCCATTCAGAAAATTTGAAAATAACAACAACAACCCAAAATGGCCGAACTAGCAACACATGGGAAACATCTGAAAGAAAATAGGTTTAAACCATGGTAAGTTTTCAATATTTGATTATTATGGGGGTTGGAAAATGTTTGATAAGTGTTTTTCTTGTTATTGTTAAAAAATTAAATGATATAGTTATGTGTTTTTATTTAAATTAAAGACTTCAGTATTTTTCCTTTGTCTGTTTTTGGCACATTTTTTAAATGATGATTCTGTCATTATTGGTAATTAAGTTTTAAGAAACAACCTTTTAACCTTTCAGATACCAGCAATCAAGAAGAGATAGTGGGTTACATAATGACTGAGAAGCCAAGGTTGTCGGGTCAAATGTGCAATGGTAAGTTTATTTGTTCATTAATGGAGAGTAAGCACACAGTCTAGACTCTAGATCAGAAGATCTATTTATTCATGCAACAAGCAATTACATTTGCTACATTTGTATTTATTAGAGCAAACTTCTGATAGTTTTAAGTAATGGGTGCATCAAAATACTCAAGGATCTACGGTAGTAGCAAATAGATAGAATCATAGATCTAGCAGATAGGTTAAAAGTCTCCGAGTCAGACTATCTCTAGGTGAGAGTTTTAGTTTCTAATTTTGCACATTGATTATGTTTCACTGTAAAAAAGTGTAAGCAGATTTGCTGAAAGTTTGACATGATTATGAGGTCAAATAACATTAATTTGACTCCTAAGTCAAAATGAAGTAAATGCATGTTTAACCCTTTACTCCATTTATGCACTTTTTACACGTTTAATTCATTCCTCCAACAAAGAAACTAGTTCCAATTTATACAATTAGGAATGTGCAATATAAGAAATATTTCCTATATCCATGCAGATAATAGCCTAAAGCAGGCAGAAAGTAAAACAGGATGCACTTTTAAACAATTCCCTCATAAATACACCTTTTTACAAAGTATAACACACGGTCTTAACTCATTCACCCCTGAAGCTAATGGACAATTCCAATTTCAAATTAAGTCTATAGTCCATTTTTGACTATTTAGGGTTGCTTTTAACAATATATTTCAAAATGACAAACAGTGTAGACCCTAATCAGAGGGTTCCTTCAGAAGCCCTCTGATCAGGGTCTACACTGTTTGCATAGGACAAGTGTAATCCTCACACTGCCCGGCTGTACTTTTTCCTAGGTTTTATGAAAAAAAACCATGGAAAAAACCACGGAGTATTCGGACGGTCATATTACAAAAACCTTGGAAAAAAAGACGAGAAAACCTTAGAAAATACAAGACCTTGGTTTTTACATGGTTTGACAAAATACCTCGGAAAAGTTTACGAGGAATCCTTGTAAAATATTTAATTTCCAAGGTTTTCTTCTAAAAACCACGGAAACAAAAATCCTCGGAAAAGTTTACGAGGAATCCTTGTAAAATATTTACTCTGTTATTTCCGTGGTTTTTTCCTAAAAACCATGGAAATGTTAGAACCATTTTACGTGGTTTCGACAAAATACCATGGAAAAGTATACAAGGAATAGTTAACTACTAGTGGGTGGGGTACCACATGCTTTTGTTTGTATCATGTAAATATCCAAGATATATTATGATCATGATAAAATTGTATTTATGTAAGTTATGTAACTTACCATGAATCTTTTGTCAGGAGTCTGAACTGGTTTGGAGTCTTTAATTTTTGCCACATTCACATTTTAAAGTATAGATAAACAGACAACTTAAATCTCTGACCTCTGATTGTTGTGAGCTGGTGTCCTGGGTGTGTATAATATTCACTGTTTTGTGAAACTTACAATTGTAGCAAATATTACGAGGTTCAAATTGTTTAAGTTATTATTTTACAAGGATTTTCCGTGCTAAAAAATGGTTAAGTTCTTATTTCCGAGATTGTTCCGTGTTTATTTTTGCCAAAGTCCAATTTTTCCAAGCTTTTGCCAAGGTTTTAAGAGTTTCCAAGGTTTTTTCTTGATATTTACGTGGTTTTTTTGTTCATAAGCATGCATAAACCTTGGAAATGTTGGATGACTAAACAAAAACCTTGGAAATTGTTACGAATAACCATGGAACTTTTAGAATTCCATGTAAATTCCACGTAAATTATTCATATTCCATGGAAATTTTACACTGAACCTTGGAAAAAGTACAGCCGGGTGGTACACTGTTTTTAAATGACGAGTATACTCGTTGCTAGGGGTGAATGTGTTAAATATATTCCTCGATGAAGAAAATAGCTCCAATATATACAGCCATGAATATATACCATAAGAAACATATTCTCAATACATGTATTCTAACAGATGTAAGCTTAAAGCAGAAGCTGGAAGTAAAGCAAAATGTTGCTTAAGGTGCATTAGATGCTTTACTTTCAAGCAGCTTGAAGTGGTGACCTGTCTTCAAATCTAGAAACAGACTTTGGGGTAATGGGTTAAGCCTTTAAGGCGCAACCCATTCCCCATAAAATTACCTTTTTACGCCATTAATTAGAGCCCACAATGGATAAAATAGTTCTAATTTATGCAGTTATAAATATGTATCATAAGAAATATTTTCTATATCCTAACAGATGACAGCTTAAAGCAGGCTGAACGTAAAGCAGAATGTGCCTTAATGAAGGATATAGTTCAAATTTATACAGCCATGAATATATATCATAAGAAATATTTTCTATATTCTAACAGGTGGTAAGTTAAAGCAGGCTGAAAGTAAAGCAGAATGAACCCTAAGGCTTAAGGCACATTCTGATTTACTTTCAACCTGCTTTAAGTTGGCACCTGTGTTCAGAACTAGAAATGGGCTATGGGGTAATGGATTAACATTGCAAGGTGCCTTATCTACACACACTTATTTTGCAGGCACATGATGATTTGGACATGACTAGGGAGATGCTGAAACCATCATGAACAAGTCAACAGATCCATGGGTTTGGTGCCAGCAGCCTCACTATGTGTTTACGATCTCAAAAGACAGTTACCCTAAAATTCTTGTCAATATTTTATGGATGGTGATACTTATTATTGTAAATGAAAGGATTGAACTGATTAAGCTTGTTGGACATGCTTACCAAGACTAGCCTTTTAAATTATATTGAACAAAATTAAAAAGACTTTGCAAGTTGATTTGGTACCTGTGTTCTATTCATACTTGAGTGATATGTACTTGCAAGTGGTGTGAATATTTGTGTCTGTTTAAACCTTACACCCTCAGCTTAACTTATTACTTGCAAATTCATTTCAAAGTCAGATTTCAGGAATTTTGACCAAATACATATTGCTACTAGTGCCAAGCAGTTTGGATCCTGATCAGACACCACAATTATGGATCCAAACTGTTTGCAAAGTCGACTTTATCAGGGCTCTAGATATTAAAGAGTAAACTGAACAAATCAAACATTTTCTCACTTATTTAAGCACCAAATCTTATGATGTAAATATTCATTATAATTGTCTCGAAGAGACGATTTTAATGAAAAGTAGCACCATAGGGTTTAATGCAGAAATAAAGATTTTAGTTTTTGAAATAGTCTCCTTATCTGGATCTCTGTTTATTTGATAATGGTAGGGAAAGTGTTAATTCGAAAAATGTTGACAAAAGTTCATAATTATAGGAGGGTCAAGTTTTAACTTTAGACGATTTCAAATTATTTAATTGTATTATGACCTCATGTTTAAGATTGATTGAACTTGTTTCAAATAAATTAGAACAAGTAAATACTGAATGATGTTATTCTTAATTTTATGTATGCAACCATCACCAATTTTTAATACAATTACTGTAACTTGATTCCTTAAATGATACTATACAGATATTTTTGTACATTAGGTGAATTTTTTCTAAGGCATATAGTTTTCCTGCTATTTAGCAGGTTTCCGCTTTTCTAGGCAGGAAATTTGTACATTAGATGGATTTTCTTAGGCGGAAAATTTTCCTGTTATTTACCAGGATTCCGCTTTACTAGGTGGAAAGAATTTGCATATTTCGAGCCCTATTCTCCCTAAGAGCTCTTAGGCGGGATTTTTTCCGTGAATATTAGGCGGATTTTTTTCCATGTAAGCTTAGTGGGATTTTTTAGGTGGAAAATTGGGTGTTTTTTTGTTTTCCTGCTAGTTACCAGGATTCCGCCTAACTAGGCGGAAAAAATTTGCATATTTCGAGCCCTATTCTCCCTAAGAGCTCTAAGGCGGAATATTTTCCATGAATATTAGGCGGATTGTTCTCCATATATGCTTAGTGGGATTTTTTAAAGCGGAAAATTATGTGGGTAATTTTCCTGCTAGTTACCAGGATTCCGCCTTACTAGGTGGAAAAAATTTGCATATTTCGAGCCCTATTCTCCCTAAGAGCTGTTCTTTCTCTATTGCAAGTCATAGACGGAAAACCCTTAATATTCCGGGCGTATTCCTGCTAAGTTCCAGGCGTACTTTTTCGTACAGGAAATATTAACTCTTAGAATCCTAGTGGCGAAAATGATAGCAGTCGATCTGGATCCAGGGGCGTGTTTCATAAAACTTCTTACAACAAATGTTGTCGTAAGTCAAAACTTTAAATTACATTTAATTTCTGATTTCTGTCTAATCCTGTCTTGTGACATCTCTTTGGAATCATCTTTTCAAGACAATTCCAAAAAGATGTCACAAGACAGGATTAGAAATAAATGATAATTGAAACTTTTATAATCTGACCTACGACAACATTAATTTGTTGTACGACGTTTTATGAAATGGGCCCCTGTTGAGATAATGCTTTATGTGACCTCTCATCAGGAACAAACTGTTTGACATCCTGACTGCTTGGTGGAAAAGAAATAAAGAAAATTCTGTTTTTAGAACAGTAGCAGGGGACAATTGTTGCAGATGAAAATATTACCCAGTATTCAAAGAGTAATGATCAAAAGGAATTATTCAGCAAACAAGATATGCAATATTACAAACACCAGAAACAGAGAAAAACAACACTTGCACTGAGGACATTTAATAAAGTTTTACAAATATGTAAAAGATAACCAATTGCAGAAAAAATACATCTGAAACTTTTTAACTGCATATACAGTGAAACCCCTCTAAACCGGAACCTCTAAATACCGGAATTCTCTCTAAACCGGACAAAAACTTTGGTCCCGTTTCCAACCTTCCTTTATTTTAACCCATTACACCATAAATATGCCTTTTTACGCCTTTGATTTATTCTATCACTGAAGAAAATACATTCATGAATATGCATCATCAGAAATAGTTTCTATATTATAGCAGATGATAGCTTAAAGCAGGTTGAAAGTAAAGCAGAATGCGCCTGAAGGCGCATTCTGCTTTACTTTCAACCTGCTTTAAGTGATCAGCTATCTTCCCTACTAGAAACAAGCGTTGGGTCAAACCCCCTCTAAACCGGAAACCATTCTAAACCGGATATTTATTTTGTCCCCACACATGTCCGGTTTAGAGGGGTTTCACTGTATTGTATATTCATTAGTTTCTTCATACTGTTATATTCTTTTTTAATCGGAACTACTGCTTAACTCATTGAGCCCTATAGTGACGCATATATGCGTCTTTTACCAAATATGTACCTGTGAGGAGTACGCTTGTCCTATGCAAACAGTAAAGTCCCTGATCAGAGGGCTCCTGTAGGAGCCCTCTGATCAGGGACTTCACTGTTTGTCATTTTGCAATTTATTACAAAAAACAACCCTAAATAGTCTAAAATGGACCAGCCTTTATTGCAAACTGGAATTTTCCATTAGAAGTTCCAGGGGATAATGAGTTAATGCACCAAACTTAAATTATTTATCTTTACATGGATAGCAAAGATTTTCTGTTGCTAGTAAATCTACTTTTCTTTTAAGATCTTCAAGAACAAATATCTAACAAAATAGTTCTTCACTAGTTGAACATTATATTCTACAAATTGATGGGGAAAAAATCAAAATACCACTAGAACTTAATACTGTTTATAAATAAGACATAGACAAAGTTGTGTTAGGTTTTGGTTCAAAGAAACTTATTGAAAAAATAAATACAATAACAGCTTGAAACTGATCGTAAAAATGTAGTCAATACGGTAATAGATAACTTTCACTTCGTTAGAAGTTTAAGCAAATAATAATTGAGAATAAGAGAATCAAGTTGAGTTTGCATTCTAATGTATGACATAGGGTCATTGCCGCCATATTTAATAATATTAATTGTTAAAGAAGCAATTCAAAATACAAAATGAAAGCTGTACCTGGACAAAATTTAGTTATAAGAAATCTATGACCAGAAATTGATTAATAAAACTACTGAAGTCAGAGGTAACTAGTAAAATTGAGGAAAAACATATACAAGTTTTGAGATGAAGAAGTAGATAACTAAAGAGGACACACACACATATAATGATAGAGCAATGCAGTTAATCTTGTATTTAGGAGCCACTAATCGAAGTTGCATGGCTATCTCTTAAGAAAGGTGAGTGCTTAATGCAAGATAAAAATAATGCAAAAAGCTCCTTCAGGAGCTTTTTGCATTATTCTTATCTTGCATGAAGCAACCATCAGTATTTAATATACACACCTTCTATTGAGTGGTCACTTTATAAAAGATTGACTGCACTAAATGAAACTTCATGTCATGCCTGCAATAAAGGGGAACCACCTCTCCAAGACAGTATAGCAGGGAGTGCATTGATGTGAAGTATATACAGATTCAGAAAATAGAGTTAAGTATGTTCTATACAGTCCAACTTGTATTAATCACTGAGAATCACTAATGATTGCACACTATCACTTCAACATGAAAAAAAGGCTAACAAATCAAAACCACATCGCCCTCCCCCTACTTTGTGCAGATAAACGTGCAGAGTTTTTTACATGTTTACAGGAGTGGATTGCTTCTAACACGTTCCATTAAGATCTTGAGGTAGTCTTGAGACAGGTTTAGGTCGGTCCTCGACCGAACTAGTCGTGTGTTATTGTTGGAGACGAGAAGTTTGACCATCTCTTTGCTTACAATCGGACAGGTGGGACTGTGGTGTTGGTGATACTGTAATTGAAAACGTTTCTCCTTATCCAAGTCGAGAATCTTCACTTTATTACAAGACCTTTGGTTTATTCACCTACAGTAAAACCTCTCTATTACAACCACCAAATTGTGCTTAATAATTCCTATGTACTCTGAATAATAACTGGTCTTAGTATAATATCAACACTAAAGAGCTTTCTCCCAAAATATTACAAAGTATGAGAAACAGTGTAGACCAAAATCAAAGGGCTCCTTGAGGAGCCCTTTGATTTTGGTCTACACTGTTTTCTACACATGGGTATATAGATCAGATTTTAGCACCATTAGGGTTAACATTGAAGTCATATTGAGATGTCCCAAGTAAAAGGCAGGCATCCAGTCCTTGACTCCTTGTTGAGGTATGGTGGGCAGTGGAGTGTATGTACAGTTCCAAGGTAAAAGCTACATGTATCTAGGTCTATGGTTTATAATATTCAGTGGGTCACACTATGGTTCATATAATGCAATGGGTCACACAAACTCCAGATAAGAGGAATATTCCAAAGACTAAAATCTGCATGTTGCCATCAAATCCTATGTTGTGACTACTCATTAGAATCATCTAAAACAGACAAAAAAAGAGACAATTCTAATGACAGTAGTCACAGCAAAGGATTCACTTGAGATACCGTATGTTTTGTTTGGAAATAATTAATTTGCTCCCGCTTATCTAAAGTCCAAGTGGGTCAATACGAAATAGGATTCTACAGGACAGTCACTTTCCTCTATACAATATTTGCGTATAACATAGTTTAAGCGTGACTGCTACAAATCAAAAGGTGAACTGTACATGTATAATCTAGGTTTGCTTCTACAGTGGAGAATCTGTTATTCTTTCCCAATAAACGCGTTTACGCTAAAACTATTATTTGCAGTGCAAACAGTTTGGAGCCAGATCAGACGCCGGGTAACCCGGCGTCTGATCAGGCTCCAAACTGTTTGCCACCATGATAAACATGAAATATCAGAATTGTCCAAAAGTTGTTCTTTTCTACGTTTTAGTGTTTTGCGTTTGCGTACGTTTGCGTTTAAACGGGAAAGAATAACAGATTCTCCACTGTACATGTTGTACTGCTATGCATTGGGTCACAGGAACATTTTTTGTGGACATTGCAAACAATCATGAGAGACCATGTTTTTCAAACATACAGTAAAACCTCGCTATTACGACCACTTAAACGAAGGCTAATTAATTGTATAATAGAGAGGTGGCAGCTTAAAGCAAGGTGGCAGTGAAACAGAAAGCTCCTACAGGAGCTTTCTGTTTCACTGTCACCTTGCTTTAAGCGGTCACCTATCGTAAACATCCAAATAATTAACAAAATTTAGTGGTCGTAATAGGGAGGTTTTACTGTACATGTATTTGCAAAGAAAAGTAAAATCACAAATACTTTATTCCATTATTTTGGTCATTTTGACATTTGCAAGAAAAAAACCCATTTAGTTTCACTGATAATTACATAATGGCTGTCTACATATTACATTGTACAATTACTTGCTCCTTCAAAATGATGAAATAAAGTACTGCAATGAAAATGAACTCTTTGATGCCTGAAGCTTCAAATGAACAATTCCAGTTCATTTTTTAGTATTTAGGGTTCTTTTTTACAATATATTTCAAATCAATAAAAAGTGAAGATCCTGATCAGAGAACTCCTATTATCTTGGTCTACACTGTTTGCATAGGACAAGACTTAGTGCACTCTTCACAGGTACTCTGTTTTAACCCTTTCCCCCATAGAAGCGACTTTTAGCGTATTTAATTTATTCCTCCGCTGAAGAAAATAGTTCCAGTTTATACCCTCATGAACCATTACCATTACACCTTTTTATATAGCCTAGCAGATTTTAGCTTAAAGCAGGCTGAAAGTAAAGCAGAATGTGCCTTAAGGCACATTCTGCTTTACTATCAACCTGCTTTAAGTGGTCACCTGTCTTCAAAACTAGAAACAGGCTATGAGGTAAAGGGTTAAAGGACACATATATACACATCACAAGGATTCAATGGATTATAAGTTAAAAGTATCTGCCTTGAAAACTAAACATCCTCACAGAGTCTGCACTGTTACCCAAGATAGAAGCATTAAACACTCTAAATTGACAATTAACAAACAGTGAAGATCCTGATCAAATGCAACAATTCAAAAACTATATATGATATTGATCTCCACTGTTTGGTATGCCTTTGTTCCTGTGACCCGGCTCATGTACGAGAGGTGTGGTCCCGGGTGGGGGCTACCTGTGGGTGACTGTGGGACCGCTGGCTTTTGCGAGTTTGAGTTTGCAATATAACGTGACTGGCTGAAAAAGTATATATGATGAATTTAATTTACATTGTACGTTGAATGACAGTACTGATTAAATGTAAATAAACATTGAATGTAAGTACAGTGAAACCTGTGTTTAGCGATCACTGAATGAAGATGCATGGTGATCATTAAAGAAAGGTGATCACTTTATGCACGGCAAAAGTAATTATTTTTGTCCTGCATTTAAGCCGATATCCATTCATAAATACTTCAAATGTATCATCTTTTAGTAGTCACTTAAAACAGGTTTGACTGTATACATCAAATGTAAGTACACATTAGATGTTATCACACATTGGATGTAAGTACACATTAGATGTACTGTAAGCACAGTACACTTTGTAATAGATTTAAGTACACATTGGCTGTAATTAGACATTGAATGTAAGTACACATTAGATGTAAGGCTGTAATGACGACACATTGAATATATTAAGTACATATTAGATGTAAGGCTGTAATTACAACACATTGAATATAAGTACATATTAGATGTAAGGCTGTAATTATGACACATTGAATATATTAAGTACATATTAGAATGTAAGGCTGTAATTACAACACATTGAATATAAGTACATATTAGATGTAAGGCTGTAATTATGACACATTGAATCTAAGTACACATTAGATGTAAGTACACAATGGATCCAAGTACACATTAGATGCCAATACCTAACATTAAGTCATCTAGCTGGGTTATACAACTTTAAGAACAAGTATAGAGTTGACATGGAAGACAGACATGGCCAGAAAAGGTATTGAACACAGAGAAAGGCAGTCATTAGAAATTATAGAGATAGTACAGTAAAACTTCTAAATATGACCACTTAACTCTTTCCTCCCTGAAACTTTAAAATGGACAATTCCAGTTTCCATTTTAGTCTAGTCCATTTCTGACTTTTCAGGGTTGTTTTTGTCAATGTTTGGCATTGTGACAAACAGTGAAGACCCTGATCAGAGGGCTCCTTTCGGAGCCCTCTGATCAGGGTCTTCACTGTTTGCATAGGACAAGTGTACTATTCACATGTACACTGTTTGAAAAGCATGCCTATATGCGGGACTAGGGTTCAAAGAGTTAAACAACCCAAAGCTCAATAATTTTCCATAAAGTTTAATTATTTCAAATATATATACAACAGCAAGTTAAAAATGTAAGTAACTGTTTTAAACCAGGATGAAAGTAAAGCAGAAATCTCCAACAGGAACTTAGAGCCCATATAAACACAAGTTTTATTTCAAGTGGTCATTCTTATATGTTTTATTGTACTAATAATTACGAAACACCTCCAAAGACATTAGAAAATACTGGTAGTATGAATTATCTGCTATAACAGTATATCTAAATGAAAACAACTTGCTTTAAGACTATTACTGTAGCGCAAGCTATACCCATGTCAAAGTACCAATTAAGACACCAACAGTTCCAAGTTTAAGAAGTACCAGTCTCTAAGCTCAACAATAGATAACCAGTCAAACATGTGTAATGCCTGTGATGAGTTCAGTAAAGAAATCGATGGCCGTCGCTGGCCACCGATTGCGAGTTGGCTACCGGTCTGAAATACAGTGGAGAAAACGTAATTCTTTCGTTCAAACGCAAACGCATTGCAATGAAATATAGAAAATTACATTTTGATAATTCAGACTACCAGTTTTAATCTGAGTGACAAACAGTTTGGAGCCTGATCAGATGCCGGGTTACCCGGCGTCTGATCTGGCTCCAAACTGTTTGCAATGAAAATAATAGATTAAGCGTAACCGGGGTTATTTGGAAAGAAAATGTTTTCTCTACTGTACTCTGCACGCTGTACAGGAGGCACAAACTGCTAACGTTAACAGCCAACAGTGGTAATTGAACATGCTACTGATCATTCCAATAGTGGTGGCATAACACAAGTTTGACTGTACCAGGGGTGTCTCAGAAGTTTGTAGTCTTTTGGTGGAACTTGTTTATTTGTTATCTGTGAAAGGAATTGCTTGATAGTTTCATGAAATTAATGTCACAAACAAAACGGAAAAGTAATATTTCAACACAAGCCCTTTGTAAGTACTTACATCGAGAACTCTTTTGTTTGATCTACAAAGTTCCAAAGACACAATTGCACAGTGCACAGACCTTTGAAGAACAATCATACAAGTATATTTTAAATAGATGCCCCAACTACTCTCAGAGGGTGACTTAATATGGAATAGGTTTGACTGAAATTTGTTCAATGTAAAATTCAAATCTACATGTGTTACGTATACATAATATTTTGCACTTTATATTAACAACATATCACAGTTTGTATCAATTTTAAAAATGATTTTGTATCAATTCTAAATACCATTAAATTCATAGCGAAAGTCCACAAACTTTTGAGATACCCCTCATATTCCACCATCTATGGTTAAATTACGACAACACTACTGTTATACCACAGACTGGTCTTCATGCGTAACAGATCAGCCACACGCAGTTTGTTGGGTAGCCCAATGTCATTGGCTGATACTGTCTTGGAGGGTATAGAGGAGCGACCGCGATACGACCTATCTAGCGAGCCCAAAGTGTCCTGGCCAAGGTCAAGGCTAACCTGACCATGACCTGCAAGGTCAGAAATAGCACTGGCGGCTGGCCTAATACTGTGTTTTCTCTGTTAAATATAACAACATACACCAGGTCTGTTACTATTAGAGAAGCAAACCGCAATGATACTGTTATTACTTCTTAACCCCTACATGTACACTGCCTTACCCATAGTACCCTAGTTATTTGCAAACATTTTGGATCCTGATCAGACGCCGCGTTACGCGGCGTCTGATCAGGATCCAAATTGTTTGACACTCATTTCAGTATTTCTTAAGTCAAAATATCTAAACTTTATATTAGAGAAATAAAAGCAGACAACAATTGTTTAAAATTGATGACGTCATGGCAGTGAAGGGGTTAAATGCAAGGCCTCACTACACTAGCAACAGTAAACAGTTTGGTTCCAATAACTCTGCATCCCATCAGGATCCAAACTGTTTGACATTCTAACCCTATTTTGAGAAGATTTTTTAAGAAATTTTAGAGCAGTAGCAGACAACTATTGTAGCAGATAAAAAACAAAAGTACTTAGAATTTGTTAAACTGCAACAAACACTGATTCACATCTTTACTGCCCAAATGTCATCTGCATTTTGTTTTGCAAAATTAGAGTTTAGGCACTTTGACTGACATAACATTGATCCAAGTATCAGCTTAGATCCTGATCAGACATAAAAAGCTGATTACTGATCTGGATTCATACAGTATATAAATTGATAGTGTAATTGGGTTTGCAATTGAAGGTTAAATGTAAGGTAATGTGATAGAGGCAAACTTAAATGTCAGGTAAAACATCACAATGACAGCGGCAGACTCAAATGTCAGGTAAAACATCACAATGACAGCGGCAAACTTAAATGTCAGGTAAAACATCACAATGACAGCGGCAGACTCAAATGTCAGGTAAAACATCACAATGACAGCGGCAGACTCAAATGTCAGGTAAAACATCACAATGACAGAGGCAGACTTCAATGTCAGGTAAAACATCACAATGACAGAGGCAGACTCAAATGTCAGGTAACATCACAATGACAGAGACAGACTTAAATGTCAGGTAAAACATCACAATGACAGAGGCAGACTTAAATGTCAGGTAAAACATCACAATGACAGAGGCAGACTTAAATGTCAGGTAAAACATCACAATGACAGAGGCAGACTCAAATGTCAGGCAACATCACAATGACAGAGACAGACTTAAATGTCAGGTAAAACATCACACTGACAGAGGCAGACTCAAATGTCAGGTAACATCACAATGATAGAGGCAGACTCAAATGTCAGGTTATGTCACAATGATAGAGACTTGTTCAAATGTCAGGTAAAACATCACAATGATAGGGACAGACTCAAATATCAGGTAAAACATCACAAAGATAGGGACATACTGAAATATCAGGTAAAACATCACAAAAATAGGGACAGACTAAAATGTCAGGTAAAACATCACAATAATAGAGACAGACTCAAATGTCAAGTAAAACATCACAATGATAGGGACAGACTCAAATATCAGGTAAAACATTACAATGATAGGGACAGACTCAAATGTCAGGTAAAACATCACAATGATAGAGACAGGCTCAAATGTCAGGTAAAACATCACAATGACAGAGACAGGCTCAAATGCCAGGTTATGTCACAATGATAGAGACAGGCTAAAATGTCAGGTAAAACATTACAATGATAGAGGCAGACTCAAATGTCAGGTAAAACATCACAATGATAGAGACAGGCTCAAATGTCAGGTAAAACATCACAATGATAGAGACAGACTCAAATGTCAGGTAAAACATCACAATAATAGAGACAGACTCAAATGTCAGGTAAAACATCACAATGATAGAGACAGGCTCAAATGTCAGGTAAAACATTACAATGATAGAGGCAGACTCAAATGTCAGGTAAAACATCACAATGATAGAGGCAGACTCAAATGTCAGGTTATGTCACAATGATAGAGACTAGTTCAAATGTCTGGTAAAACATCACAATGATAGGGACAGACTCAAATATCAGGTAAAACATCACACTAATAGAGACATACTCAAATGTCAGGTAAAACATCACAATGATAGGGACAGACTCAAATATCAGGTAAAACATTACAATGATAGAGACAGACTCAAATGTCAGGTAAAACATCACAATGATAGAAACAGGCTAAAATGTCAGGTTAAACATCACAATGATAGGGACAGACTCAAATATCAGGTAAAACATCAAAATAATAGAGACAGACTCAAATGTCAGGTCAAACATCACAATAATAGAGACAGACTCAAATGTCAGGTTATGTCACAATGATAGAGACAGGCTCAAATTAATGTCAGGTAAAACATTACAATGATAGAGGCAGACTCAAATGTCAGGTAAAACATCACAATGATAGAGGCAGACTCAAATGTCAGGTAAAACATCACAATGATAGAGACTAGTTCAAATGTCAGGTAAAACATCACAATAATAGAGACAGACTCAAATGTCAGGTAAAACATCACAATAATAGAGACAGGCTCAAATGTCAGGTAAAACATCACAATTTTAGAGGCAGGCTCAAATGTCAGGTAAAACATCACAATTTTAGAGGCAGGCTCAAATGTCAGATAAAACATTACAATGACAGACACATGTTTTAGATTTAAGGTTACAAACATGGTAATGATAAGCACTGTCTAAAATATTAGGTTTCTTCTGTGAGAAAAAATGACTGCTTAGTAAGACAAAACAAATCAACAGAAAGTTTACCTTTGGGATAGTAATATCGTCACCATAAAGGGTCTGAAACAACGTTTTTATAACTATGACTAAAATTAAATTTCAGACATATTTAAAACAGCTTTTACCAAAATCACAAATTGATTAAAGTAGAGTAAATATTTTTTCAAAGACAACTTGTCATGCAAAGAGAAGGGCAAACCAATTGTTGCTATACGTGATCAAGGATGGTAACTATTACGGCCGGGTCACGAAGTTAACCCTTTACTCTATAGCCTATATCTAGAATTTATGAAACATTTAGTTAAAACCTGTATTTAATCTTTAACCTCGTAGCCTGTTTCAAGTATTGAAGACGGGTGACCACTTAAAGCAGGTAGAAAGTAGAGCAGAATGCACCTTAATGCACATTCCACTTCACTTTAAGTCAGCTTTAAGCTACCAATTGCTAGGATAAAATGGATAATTCTTAAGTAGCATACTCATCACTGTATAAATTGAAGCTATTTTCTTCAGAGGAGGAATAAATTAAAGGCATTACAGGGTAATTGGTTCAAACTACCTAAAAATGAGTTTTTTATCCTGTTGTCACTTAAACATTTACTCCATAGATACACAAATTTATGCATTTAATTTATTCATACCCTGAAGATAATAGTTCCTCTTTATACAGTCATGAGATGTCTCATAAGTAATAGTTTTTATATCCTAACTGATGCTAGCTTAAAGCAGGCTGAAAGTAAAGCAGAATGCACCTAAGGTGCATTCTGCTTTACTTACAACCTGCTTTAAGTGGTCCGGCATCTGTCTTCAAAAGGAGAAACAGGCTATGGAGTAAAGAATTAATAGAAGATTGTCTGTAAACTAAGTTTTGAGTCAATGAGTGTAGGTAGGGAGGGGTGAGTTATATCTGTATAAATATAAACAAAAAGAAAAACAATTAAAAAATATATATATTAGACTTATTAACTGGGTATAGTATACATTTTAAAGCAAAGCATAACTCATAATGAAACATTTTAAATCTAATCTAAATATGTAAGATAAATGCAAACATTGATTAACCCAACAATTCAGTTTTAAAATACAGCATATCTTATAAAGGTCTGAACTGTTTGCACTCCATTGGAATTTTAAACCATTACCCCATAAATATGCCCTTTTATGCCTTTAAATTATACATCCACTTAAAAATAAAGTTCCACTTTATACAGTCATGAATATATACCATAAGAAATATTTTCCATATTCTAGTAGAATTTTGTTTAAAGCAGGTTGAAAGTCAAGCAGAATGCGCCTTAAGGCGCATTCTGCTTTACTTTCAACCTGCTTTAAGAAGTAACTTGTATTCAAAACTAGAAACAGGCTATGGAGTAATGGGGTAATGGGTTAAGCTACACTGTGAATTGTAAACTAAGGTATTGAATTACTGTACAGTGTCCGTGACTTCACAACTTACAATGTAATAACATACAATAACTATAACAGGTCTCCAGATAAGAGGGAGTAAACTGAACAAATGCATAATTTTCTCACTCATTTCAGCACTAAATCCTATCATTCTACAATTCAATACAAGAGACGATTCTTATGAGTAGTAACACAGGGTTAAATGGAGAAAGGAAAATTCAGTTTTTGAAATACTCCGCTTATCTGGAGGCCTGTATAACGTACAATATCTGATAAGAGAAATCAAACTTCAAACAGCAAAAGCTCATGCTGCACAAATAAAACTCAAATAATGAAAATTGAAATACATATAATAAGAACTAGTAAAACTTGTTTTAAGTGTGTTAAAATAGATTAAACATTTTAAAACAGGTATGAGGGAAAAGAGTTAACTCTTTCAACACTAAGTAACTATTGTGGGTTATTAGGTTACCTTGTGGATATTTTTAGTTATTAAAACATAAACCAGTCTACTTGGAATTCTGGGTAGTCCAATAAATACTGGTCTAAATTAGCAAACAGTGTAGACCCTGATCAGAGGGCTCCTATAGGAGCCCTCTGATCTGGGTCTACACTGTTTGCAAATGTAGTGGGTATATTTTAAACAAGTTCATACTGTTAAAAGAGTTAAAGCAAGTAGATGAAAGTATAGAAGCTACTTTTCAATCAACTTGCTTTCATCAACCAGCTGCCTTAACCCATTACCCCATAAATACGCCTTTTTACGCCTTTAATTTATTCCTCCACTAAGGACAATAGTTTCAATTTATACAGTTATGAACATGTAATATAAGAACTATTTTCAATATTCTAGCAGATAGTAGCTTAAAGCAGGATGAAAGTAAAGCAGAATGCGCCTTAAGGCGCATTCTGCTTTACTTCCAACCTGCTTTAAGTTGTCACCTATTTTCAAAACTAGAATCAGGCTATGGGGTAATGAGTTAATCCTTTGGCTAAAGTTGCCTTTACAATTTTAATCCAGATTAGACGCTGCATAACATGGCATCTGATCAGGATCCTGTTTGGTACTCATATCAGAATGTCTTCAGTCAAAACTTGAAAAGATTTGGATTTGTCATAGCATTGCAGATGACAGATTTTAGCTCACAATATTTTATTTGTTAAAGCAGACAGAATTATAATTTAGTGGTGAAATGGTAACACACCTAAAACAAGCTTTCCTTTTAGTGGTTTTATCTGTGGGACATAATTAACTGTAGCTAAATTAGCGGAAATGCAAATAAATTACATTCAAAACTCGATAACACAAACTGGCTTATATGGAACTTAGACTTATTTTCACATTGAACAGCATCATTCAACTTAAGCATACTTAAGTTACATGATTTCAACTAATGAAACAGTCAGATAAAGTTTGACTTACAACACTCTTTAAACACTTAAAGTAACTCTTGTGGTTTTATTAGTTTCCTTGTGGATCATTTACGTTATAAAAGCATTAACCAGTCTACTTGGAATTCTGTGTAGTTTAATAAACAATGCTTTAAATTAGCAAACAGTGTAGACCCAGATCAGAGGACTCCTATAGGAGTCCTCTGATCTGGGTCTACACTGTTTGCAAATGTAATGAGTATAATTAAATAGGTCCATGGTGTTGAAAGGGTTAAGGTAGTTTGAGCTATCGAGGTTTGAATGTATGTAAAATAAAAATGCACAAAATTACACTCACAGTTAGCAGTCAATCTCTAGCAAACATAAGACAATGTAAAATCAAAACATTGACATCATATTTTAATCATCCAATCACAACACTTTCAGACTCACAACAGGCCAATCAAAGCTGCAGTTACTATTTGTTTGCTGGTCTATGATTTTCTATTGGTCGTTTTTATTTCATAACATAGTACCTGAACCACAGGGACCTGACCAATTGATTTTTTAGAAAAAAACTTGTCAGAAGGTATATATATTATCCCCTGAAACTTCCAATGGACAACTCCAGTTTGCAATTAAGGCTGGTCCATTTTAGACTTATAAGGGTTGTTTTTATAATAAATAGCAAAATGACAAACAGTGAAAGTCCCTGATCAGAGGGCTCCTGTAGGAGCCCTCTGATCAGGGACTTCACTGTTTGCATAGGACAAGTGTACTATTCACAGGTACACATTTGGTAAAAGACCATTTATGCATCACTAGGGCTCAATGAGTTAAACCAAAAAACAGGTCACATTATTGTGTCACATTTGATTTCGTTTAAATGTCACAAAATAATAACTTCCCCCCTGTCTTTACACCCTGCCATATATGATCACATGACCAGCAAACAAACCAATCAATGCTGTTGGCCTTACCCTTGGGACTGTTCTCAATGTAGGTATCTGTACTGATGTTCTGTTTAGGAACATCATACTGCAGTATATGTACATAATCAGTTAGCCAAAATTAACCCTTTCCCCCATATATAACGCCTTTTAACGCATTAAATTTAATTCATCCGCTGAAGAAAATAGTTCCAATTTTTACAGCCATGAAAATGAATAAATTAGAAATATTTTGTAAATCCTAGCAGATGATAGCTTAAAGAAGGCTAAAAGTAAAGCAGATTGCGCCTTAAGGCGCATTCTGCTTTACTTTCAGCCTGCTTTAAGTGGCCACCTATTTTCAAAACTAGAAATAGGCTATGGGGTAAAGGGTTAAACTGCTAATTATATTACAGTATAAGCCCTGGTAACTCCTAAAATCAGAAAGTCAAAATATCTTTTATTCCAACGGATCAAAATCTTATTATTTGAAGACTTTCTTAGTGTTTTGACAAGACCAAACTAGAAATGTATGTCTAAGACACAGAGGACATGCGGCATATTTGACCATAAATGCAAACACTTTGTCATCCAACAAGATGCGTTTGTGAAACACTATGCCTCCTGATGTGACCATGACCTCTAAATGACCTTGACTTTCCTGTGACATGACAAAACTTGCATTGAGCGCAATGAGCTTCTTGAGTGCATGCAGTACACATTCTCTATGACATGTAGTTCCAATATTATGGCTAAGGTCAAATTCAGCCTGTTTGACCCCTAAATAACCTTGAACTTTTTTGGACATAACCCAAGTTGTATAATGAAGTCTGTATCACATGTAGTTTCAATGATACGGTCAAGGTTATACTTGTGGACAGACAGACAGACAAACAGATAAACAGACAAACAAACAAATAAACAGAGTAACAACAATATATGCCCCGACTAAGTTGTGTGGTGACATAAAAACTTAACTAAAGTATGTACTGCGATTAGGGATGTCAATGAATACCCGAATATCCGAATATTCGACCGAATATTCGGATAGAAGATCACTATTCGGATCGAGTTTTTAAAAAATTACAAAACAAAATTGTTTCGATATTGTTCCGCGTTCATTAATCATTGCCAGGTTTAATTGATGTGTTCGTTTGGTTTAATAAAGGAATTGTTCTGTTAGCGTTAAAAGTTTGTTTTTACAACAAGTGTAAATGGTAAGATAAATGCGTGACACCTATAGCACATGTGATGGGCATCATTTACGGTTTACCCATCTAGGCTTAAGAAAACAATGTGCGATTAAAGATCCCATTGTTTTTTGGGTTTGTTTGCAACTTCCATTACGTCAGAGTATAATTCAAGGACCCCGAATATGTAGCGGGTAAAGGGGGAGCCGCTAATTGGCTATTATCCCAATTTCAGATAAACAGTTCACTATTATCACGGGTTATGTAATTTTTATCACACTGACATGAAATAATGATATTTTCATTATGCAATCATTGTATCATGATACCGATAGACAGGCGTGAAAAGCATTTACCCATGATTGGTTATTCATACAGAAACTGTCAATCAAGAGCAGTACAGCACGACATGTATAATTATCAGGTTTACGATTAACCAAGCAGAATAGATAGCCAAAAGAAATACCGTTTCATTGGCTAAAAGTATTTATATAGTTTGGTAATTGTTCAACAGAAGATAAACATTTCAAAGAAGAAAGAAACGATGAGCACAGATAACATTTTCAGCGCTGTATCTATTCATTTTAAAAATACAAATGGGTCGAAAATTTGGTTCAGGAACGGTTAATTGAGTACAATAACTTAATGATGATAACAGTCGTACATTTCTTTGCTTTTAATAATCATTCAAAATCTCTTGAATCTTGATAAACTGATCCATTCCTGTTATGTGAATTGCTGAAAAAGACAAAGAGTGAATTTTACAAAAATTCTCAAATCATGGCACCGTGACGCTTACTCGCAGGTAAACAACTCTGTAACTCGAAACAAAAATTGTTTCATTGCAAAAATCAACGCCAAATAGATCATATCCAGGCATCTTCTTGGTTGGAACTAAATCAAACTTTAAATCGATTCAAGTCTGCTTTGACTGAATGCTTACACTATTATACCGCGAGAGAAGCTTTTCGGGATATCATCTTAATTACCTCTATATTATTCAAGCAACTTACGAACATATGAAGATTTAAATGGTTTTCAAAACCGAATATCCGAATACTATTCGGATAGAACTTTCGAATATTCGGATAGCATTTTGGTATTTGTTGACATCCCTAACTGCGATAGACATAATTTTATATACTGATAAGGGTAACAAAACAATTTATGCTTTGTGTTCTGGCATAAAAAAATCTTTGCCTGTGCAAGATATGAGGGGAAAATGTTAAAGGTCAATTTCTATATAGCATTCAAAGAGTTATTGTGCATGTGGTCACTTTGCTACAATCTGATATATAATGATGTAAATCTACTGAACTTATACATACCAAAGGTCCTGGGTTTCTCTTCCTCTCATCTTGACGTTTCTCCTGGTGTTGGGATGGGGTATGGATCATCTCATTCCGTATCAAGCCGTGGTTAGCGTAGCTCAAAGGAGGCGTGGCACTGTTAGTCAAGTTGCGAGACATGGAACGCATGGTAGGACCTCTTAAACTGAAGTGGAAGGCTTAATTATCACACATCGTAGTTTAAATGCTCTTCTCTTTTTGTCAAAAACTATTCTACTGTAATCATTTCCCCATTAACTTGTTTATAAATACACAACCCCTAAGACGTTTCTTGAACATATTGTTCAGCCCTCCATTTATAAATACAAAAGATACCTAAGATGTTTCTTGAACATATTGTTTGGCCCTCCATTTATAGATACACAACATACTGAAGATGTTTCTTGAACATATAGTTCAGCCCAGACATAATATTATTGTTCAGCCCTCCATTTATAGATTCACAACATACTTAAGATGTTTCTTGAACATATTGTTTGGCCCTCCATTTATAGATTCACTACATACTTAAGATGTTTCTTGAACCTATTTTTCAGTCCATATATTGTTTCTCCCTCCATTTATAAAACACACAACATACTTAAGATGTTTCTAGAACATATTGTTCATTCCATAATTATATTGTTTGGCCCTCCATTTATAAAATACACAACATACTTAAGATGTTTCTAGAATATATTGTTCAGCCCACATATTGTTTGGCCCTCCATTCATAAACATACAACATACCTAAAGATGTTTCTTGAACATATTGTTTGGCCCTCCATTCATAAACATACAACATACCTAAGATGTTTCTTGAACATATTGTTTGGCCCTCCATTCATAAACATACAACATACCTAAGATGTTTCTTGAACATATTGTTCGGCCCTCCATTTATAAACATACAACATACCTAAGATGTTTCTTGAACATATTGTTCGGCCCTCCATTTATAAATGATGTAGATGGCGGTACTGTTGTTATGCTATGGTCATGGTAAAAGGGCGTGGCCCTGGCTGACATAGGGATCATGTTTGCTGATGCTATATTCTCATCACTATCACTCAGATCTGAGCTACTGTTGAGTTAGAAAGCATGCAACAACAACAGTTAATACAACAACAAGTCAACTGAATTAGATGTCTCGAACACAACAAAGAAGCCAAAATAAGACTAAGGTATTGCAACTAGAAACATGAACAATGTAATCTAATAACACCTACTGAGGCATATACAGTAGAACCTCTCTATTACGACCTCTAAAACGAAAGCTTATTAATTGTATAAAGACATGTGACAGCTTAAAGCAAGGTGACAGTCAAACAGAAAGCTCCTAAAGGAGCTTTCTGTTTCACTGTTACCTTGCTTTAAGCAGTCACCTGCCTTATACACACACCATTTAGCACGATTGAGTGGTTTTAATAGAGAGGTTCTACTGTATACATCTTCACAAACTGCTAGTGTTCTGATGAAGAGTACAAATTGTGTCCTATGTTAACAGTGTAGAGCCAGATCAGAGTCTGCAGGTCTGCACTGTTTGTAAATTTGCAATATATGTAAAAATCGACCCTTTAAATGATCAAAATGGGCCATACTTAATTGGAAGCTTGAATCAGTCATTTGAAGTTTCAGGGGAGAATGTATAAATGTTGGAGTCAGTAACAATTCGAAAAGCAATACCTTAATCTCCCTTTCACCCCTTCATGATGGCAAAACCATGCAAACCTCTCCCAAGTGACAATTCAATATAAACAGTTATGGGTTTTTAACCTTTTCTTATATTTTAAGGCTTTTTTCAGTGTTTAACCCTTTACTCCATAAATACACATTTTTATGCATTTAATGTATTCCTCCACTGAAAAAAATAGTTCCATTTGATAGCCATGAATGTACACCATGAGAAATATTTTCCACATCCAATAGGACGGTAACTTAAAGTTGCCTGAAAGTAAGGCAGAATGCATCTTATTAGGCACATTGACTTTCAACCTGCTTTAGATGGTAACCTGTTTTCAAAACTTAGAAACTAGAAGCTATGTAGCAAAGGGTTAAGGCAGAATGTTGGTTAAATGTGTTACCATGAAGACAATCTATAATACAAATGGCCTAAAAGGGCTTTCTGAATTGTTTTTGTCCCATAATCAAGCTGTCACCTGTCTTTAAAGATCAACATAATCTTCTGAACTGAGTGGTCACTTGAAAGAAGTTTTAACTCTTTGCATGCTGGGTAATGTTTTTGTCTGCAACAATTGTCGTCTGCTTCTGTTCTAAAAATTAGAATTTTTCAATATTTTTTTAAATTCAAAGTCAGAATGGCAAACAGTTTGGATCCTGATGAGACGCCGCGTTATGCGGTGTCTCATCAGGATCCAAACTGTTTGCAGAGATAATCACTATGGCAGGTATAGCCGCCTCTAGCGTGCAAAGAGTTAAAGTTGAAGGCCCCTAACAAGATCAGACCTAAATATATATGAGTCCTCTATGTATAGCAATTGGCCATTTTCAACTAACCGACAATTGATGAGAATGCCTGATTACTATCTGTCGAGTACAGTAAAACCTCTCTATTACGGCCACTAAAAACAAGGCTAATTAATTACATAAAAGACAGGTGACAGCTTAAAGCAACGCGACAGTAAAACAAAAAAGCTCCTATAGGAGCT
Organism: Gari tellinella; assembly: GCA_922989275.2. Taxonomy (NCBI): domain Eukaryota; kingdom Metazoa; phylum Mollusca; class Bivalvia; order Cardiida; family Psammobiidae; genus Gari; species Gari tellinella. The sequence goes on from OV277872.1 coordinate 11,694,536, forward strand.
TTCTGTTTTACTGTCACCTTGCTTTAAGCAGTCATCTGTTGTAAACACCTAATAATGAACTTAATTTAGTGGTCGTAATAGAGAGGTTTTACTGTATTGACCAACACTGGTGATCTCATAAGGGGTCCTCAACCTTATAAAAGGCATTAAAAAGCATGCTGTATAGTCAAAGCAACAAATAAACATAATACATACAAATTATGAGATATCAAAACTTTATTTAGTAAAAATAAAATAAAATGGAACAAAGCATTTCAATCTTCGTAGGATTCTTCCATAAGGAAATCATGAAAATGAAATTATTTTATTTATGCTTTTCGGTGGATTACCACGATATAGCAGTTGATGATCACTTGGTAATCCACTGCAGTGGATTATCACCAATCGCTTTTATTATGAATTTTCCCCGTAGGGCTCCCCAAGAATCGTAGTCAATCGTGTCTTATCGTTAAATTCCGGCAGTCCGATTTGTCGCGAACTACTCACCGGAAGAGCACGAATCCAAACTCGGGAGCAACGAAGTCATTCGGATGACGTCATTATACCGCCAACTGTCACGCACATGTGTTCGACATAAAACGTGGGGCTCAGCACGGGATAAATAATGTACGTTCGCTTTCAATTTTTAAACAATTTCGTTTAAAAAGTGGCTTAAAAGCATAAATAAATAGAATAACTGTGTTTTTTCAGTGTAAGATCGAATTTAATCCATTTCGTGAACATCAGACTGTTATATTTTCACTCGTGGCTTGGCCACTCGTGAAAATATAACGTCTGATGTTCACTCAATGGATTAAATTTCGATCTTACACTGAAAAAAACAGTTATCCTCTATATAAATTATTAGTTAGTGGTTTAATCATAGTTCTATTTGTCTTTAAAACTGCAGAAATAAAATTATAATTTATTTCAAATCTTGATCATATAAATGTTTTGTTGAATGTGTCAGCTTTTTTTGTTAACCCTTTACCTGATAGCCTATTTCTAGTACTTAAGATAGGTGACTACTTAAAGCAGGTTGAAAGTAAAGCAGAATGCGCCTTAGGGCGCATTCTGCTTTACTTTCAGCCTGCTTTAAGCTATCATGTGCTATAATATAGAAAATATTCCCTATAATACATATTCATTGCTGATTAAATTGGAACTATTTTCTTCAGCGTATGAATAAATCATATCCGCTAAAAGGCGCTTCTATTGGGGAAAGGTTTAATAAAACAGAAGTTGAATGAGACCAATGCTTTGTTCAACATGCATATTATGGAATTGGAACAATCAGAAATTTAGTTAAAAAGTTATTTCAACAACAAACAACAATGACAGTCCATCCTCCATAGGGATAAATCCACCCTTTTATGCTGGACAAAGTGTGTATTTTCTGCAAACAGTGTAGATCCTGATCAGAGGGCTCTTTCAGGAACCCTCTGATCAGGATTTGCACAGTTTAACTTGTATTTTTCCTGAAATCTTTTCTAAAAGCACCCATTAAAATCAACATGAACTGGTCATTTTACAAAAATTTCAAAATTCCATAATATAAAAATATCCAGAATAAAATGGGTTAAGTAAACAGTAATGCTCCAGATAAGAGGGGAATAACCCAAATCTTTACACCAATTTCATCATCAAAACCTGTGTTGTCACTATAACCATAGGAATGGTCTGTTATAGACAACTCTAATGGCTTGTGATAACATAAGACTGCATGCAGGTGACAGTACTAAATTTCCCTTTCTCCAAGGTTATAAAGAGTTTGAGTTGAGTCTGAGATCATTCTCAAGCATATGATTGGTCAGATTTGAGCTTTTGCATAAATCTGACCAATCAAATCCTTGAGAACAATCTCAGACACAACTCAAAATGTTTTATACCCTTGGGTTAGACCCAGGGGTTGATGTTAATAGTCATGCAATTGTCAGTTGTAAACATCGAGTCAGGACAAGTCATTTATAATTCTAGTTGCCATTCAGGATAATTTAATTTCAGGCAATAACCTTTCATGAAAGAAAGAAAAAAGTTTTCAACTCATTATCAATGTCTAAATGCAAGACAAGAGTAAAATGCCTAATGATCTTTCTACATTACTGTTGCCCATTTGAAAATTCAAATCCTCCAAAGCCAGAAGCGCGAGTGACCTCTATCAATCAGTGTTTAAGGTAAGATACTACTTACAACACAATGAAAGTAAAACAGAAAGCTCTTTAGACACTTCTATGGAGGATTTGGATAATAAATGTCCACTTGTCATAAATATGGTAACTCGTCAGGACATGTGCCTGTTGTTTGCGGACAATTTTGGAAGAAAAAAAGAGACTTGTCTGACTTGAACCTTGGATTTTAGTAATTGAAATGCCTGCTTATCTGGAGCTATAAAAACATGCATGCAACATAAGCTGTGAAAGCCACATATATATCGGAATATACCATTTACAACTTCTCAAACAAACTTTGCATATATTTCACAAAAGTTAAACTTTACACATAATATTACAGGTCACATGACCTGGTCGTACCTGTTCTGTGGCTGCTGATTAGCTGGGGCTGTGGCAGGAAGGACAGCTGGGGCGAGATCTCGGAAAGAATCTGAAAACATTTAAACGAAATAATTATATAATGACAGATACTTGTACATGTATAAGAATTTAAGACCTGAAAATGTCCATTAGTGACTTCAAGTTGTCAAAAACATTCTGAAGCATCTTTTTATAAGAACACTTTCACACACAATTTATATCCCTTAGAATTTACTTTGCAAAAAAGCCCCCGTTAGAAGTAGTTTGTACCTAGAGCAGGGTCCAAGGTTATAAAGCAGTTTGAGTCAAGTTTGATATTGTTCTCAAGCTTTCGATTGGTCAGATTTGAGCTTTCGCTCAAATCTGACCAATCAAAAGTGTGAAACAATCTCAGACTCAACTCAAACATTATTCCTAAGCATTTGATAAGTCAGATTTGACTCAACTCAAACAATTTATAACCTTAGAGCCTGAAATGGAGTAACTACAAGCAAACTACAATAAAATCTGTGTCACACTTTTATCCCTCCCCCTTTCCAAATGAATAAAAAAAAATCCTAATAAACAAACAACAAAGCATGACCTAAAAATCAAGCTCATGACTTTAAAGCTTTCAAAAAGTTAAAATAGATTTAGGAATTTTCAAAAATATGATCCAAGCTACAGGATATTATGACGGGAAACTTTGCATCTCTTTGTTAGGTCTAATTGTCTTATGGCAGTAGTGCCTATAACATAAAATCATCTATATAATAATACATGTAGCGAATTAGATATAGCAAAAGCCAAACAATTCGCTCACAACATAAACAGCCACACAATTTGCTCACAACATAAACAGCCACACAATTCGCTCACACCACATAGCTACATGTAGGCACATTCCAAACTTGGCATGCTTTTTATTCAACATCAGCAAACAGCAAACAGCAAACATTTAACATTGGAGAAGACAAATGAAGCTAATGAGGATACTATGTTTAAGGTAATTATCCATATACCCTATGGACTGTGTCTAGTTTTGAAGATTTGTGCCTACTTAAAGCAGGTTGAAAGTAAAGCAGAATGCTCCTAAACAAGTATTCTGCCTTACTTAAACCTGCTTTAAGCTGTTTTGTGTTAAGGACTTCCTAGGTCAGCGGGGACTAACTGCTTTCCTAAGTGTAGAAATAATTGGAGACATAAATAGGCAAATAATATATTGAGTGATGGGTTATAGTGACTACTCATTAGAACTGTCTCTTCAAAATTATACATGTTATGAGTACATGTAGTAACACTATAAGGTTTGGTTCAGTTGAAATACTCCTTCTCTTACATAAAGCCCTGAAAGCTTGCACAGCAGATACTGTACTAAGAATAATATGACAAGCTTATAGCCACCATAACTAATCCTGATGTGGTGTCTCACCAGAATCCATCATTTGACATTCTGACACATTTTTAGAAATAAGATTTAGGAAACTTTATTTTTAGACCAGACTAGCCGATGTTAATTGTTACACACGCTAATATCACGTAGCTTTTTAAGAGTTAACCCATTACCCCGTAGCTTGTTTTTGGTTTTGAAGACAGGTGACTATACTTGAAGCAGGTTGAAAGTAAAGCAGAATGCGCCTTAAGGCACAATCTGCTTTACTCTCAGCCTGCTTTAAGCTACCATCTGCTTGAACATAGAAAATACTTCTTATGACACAATCATATTCATGGCTGTATAAATTGGAGCTATTTTCTTCAGTGCATGAATAATTAAAGGCGTAAAAAAGTGTATTTATGGGGTAATGGGTTAAATGGATTAGAAAGCCTAAAAGTGCACTAAGTTTTTCAGTTTATCTTGCAATGAGCAGTAGTTGGTCTTTAGTGAACTCAATGTATCCGTTGAAAGCAGTGAAACCATGATAACCTTTGAAAACAGTTTGGATCCTGATGACAGACGACATAACGTGGTGTTTCATTAGGATTCAAACTGTTTGACAGTCTCTGAACCTACTTCTATTTTTAGAACAGATGACAATAATTGTTGCAGACGAGAAACTTACCCCTGATTCAAAGAATTAATGAATATTTATATTGTAAAATTTAACCCCTTACTCCAAAGCCAATTTTTCTTTGTTTTGAAGACTTGTTACCACTTAAAGCAGATTGAAATTAAAGCAGATGACACCTCTAACGACACCTTATGCTTAATTTCAGTATACTTTAAGCAACCAGCTGCTAGGATATCGAAAATATTCATAGTGCATATTCATGACTGTATAAATAGGCACTATTTTCTTCAGTGGAGGAATAAACTAAAGGCATAAAAATGCTTATTTATGAAGAAATGGATTAAGCAAATGACACTGTATACAAAATAGCTTCACAACAAAAATACAATTTATACACAAAACAAACACGTTTTCCAGCCATTATTCTAATTAATACAGGAAAACGTATAGCATAATAAAAACATTTAGCATAATGCACATCATTGTAAAATGTTTAGCCCAAAGTTACACATTGAAACACTTGCAGTTTAACCCTTTCCTTCATACAAATGCTTTTCAATGCTTTTACCACATCTTGATATAGAGCAACAGGAACCTTTTTCCATATTCTGACAGATTACTGCTTAAAGTAGGCAGAAAGTAATGAAAAAAGTTTCTTAAGGAGCATTCTGCTTCACTTTCAGCCTACAGTCAATCAATATATGACACATCGTAAGAGGAAAGGTAGGGTGCAAATAACCACAGGCACCGGTCTAGTTGTTAAATTTATTTGATCTAAATGTAACTATGACCTTATTAAGGTCTTCGTCGGGATACATGCTGGCCTTACACATATTATCCATAAGGTTTGACCTGTCAGTCATCACTTTCCGTCAACTTTCGTTGGTACCATCGGAAGTTTCCGTATACTTTATTTATAGATCAATGAAAACTAGTAATATACTTCAGTCGATAAACTAAAGCCACTATGTTGCAATAGCTAAGTGGATAGTGTCATTGACTCGTAGTGCTAGGGTCGTTGGTTCGATTCCAGGCACTGTTTTGTAAACGTCGGCTTCAGGTATTTTTTTACTATAATTATATATTTTACTAAAATAAAACGGTAAACGTTTGGGTAAAGAAAAACTTGCTGCTGAACGAAATACAGAAGTAACAAAGAGTTCTTTCTGTCAGAGAGTGCTTTGAATAACGTAATGTTGCTACAGTGGAGAAAACATTATTCTTTCCCAATAAACATGTTTATGCTAAAACTATTATTTCCATAGCAAACAGTTTGGAGCCAGATCAGACGCCGGGTAACCCGTCGTCTGATCAGGCCCCAAACTGTTTGCCACTCAGATCAACATGAATAGCAAAAATTGTCGAAATGTTGTCCTTTTCTATGATTTATTGCTATGTGTTTGTGTTTCTTTTGCGTTTAAACTGGAGAGAGTAACATTTTATCCACTGTATAAGCACTTTTCTATCCAAGTTTCCTTAGGCAAGTTCACTGTACTTTATTTTATACATTTGCATGAATATCTTGGTTTGTATGTGTCTACCATAAAAAAGTTTAAAAAAAAAGACACATTAAGAAATATTACAAAATAAACTCTATCGGGGATCGAACCCACAACCCTTACGTTGGTAGCGCAGATACATAACCACTGAACCATTACCGACTGTAGTTATATTTATCAGATAATATAATCAAAGTCGAGTCATCGTTGAATGGCTTATTTTACTATACACTGTATTGTTGTTTCCAGAAGATAAAAATAGCTTACGAAAAAAGACGGAATAATCATAAACTGACAGGTCAAACCTTATCGACAATATATGGTTTCTCACTGCAGAATAAAAACAAAATTTGTTTATAAAACACTATGTCCCCTGATGTGACAATGATCTCTAAATGACCTTGACCTTTGTCTGAAATGACCCAACTAAGCTCAGTGGTCTGCTTCAGTTAGAAGTCTCTATCTTATGTAGTTCTAAAGTTACAGCAAAGGTTTTATTCCACCTAATTTGCCTCTAAATGACCTTGAGCTTTGTAATACATGACCCAATTTGTACTGAGCTCAAAGGCTCTTTAAGTTGAGTACAGTCATGCCAAATATGTAGTCTTCTTCACCCATGCAGTTTCAATGTTTAAAGATTAAAGTTGTGGACTGACATACAAAAGCAGACAGACAGACAGACAGACGGACATTAAGCCAAAACATTTTGTCCCCAAATATATTGTGCCAGTGCATAATTATTAAACAGTTACATGTCTTTAGAGATTTCTATCCAACTTTAATTAATGGTTGCCTTATACAAAATTGACTGAAAAAAGCTATGAAGGGAAGGGTTAAAACAAAACAAAACATCAAACTGCAGTTACAAGTGTACGAGCTTAGCCATATAATAATGTTACCAAAGAATTTTCCCAGTATGTGAGCTTTTTCTGGGTTGGGAGGAGCTGTAATTATTGAAGCACACAATGACATAAAACATGGTGGATAAAACATGGTCGATAAAACATAACAAACATGACAGAAACAAAAAGCTTTCTTTGTGATTTAAGTGACAAAACTAATAGATTTAATTGGCTGAAACATGTTTTTTTACTTTTATAATAGTATCTAAACTGGTTGATACTAATTTTATAACATGTGACATGTGTAATAGACAATAGACATGTATTTAAATGCTTTCAAAAAGGTTATGAATTATGTCCATTATTTCTATTCCTATTATTTTGTTTTGATTATGTTATAATGATAATAAAATATATGGTTAAAATTATGTTATGTGGAATAGTTTAACCCTTTCCCTCATAGAAAACAAATGTTCATGTCTTTACCTGTTCACATAGAATGTCTAATATTCATTCCTGTCATGATATTACCCCAAACCCCCATAGATACATGTATTCCTTTTTACCCCTTTAATTCAATACTCCACTGAAGAAAAAAGTTACCTTCTATACAATAATGAATGTGCAACATAAGAAAGTTAAAACTTAAAGCATGCTGGAAATAAAGCAGAATGCTCTTTAATGAGCATTCTGCTTTACTTCCAGCCTGATTGGAGCAGTCATCTGTCTTAAATATTGAAAACAAGAGGGCCATGGCCCTTAACTCGCTCACCTGAGACATTGTGCCTTAGCTTAATAGGCAAGACAACATTTTAATATAGCTGTAAATGGAATTATCTTGCAGACAAAAAAAACTAGGTAAAGGACATTTAGAAGTGTCACCATGCCAAATATCAAAGCTCTGGCCATATTAGTTTCAGTGGAGAAGACGTTTGAAATTTTCACTATATAACTCTATGTAAAACTGTGACCCCCGGGGCGGGGCCAATTTTGACCCCAGGGGCATAATTTGAACAAACTTTATAGAGGACCTGTAGATATTGTTATGTGCCAAATATCTAAGCTCTGGCCCTTGTAGTTTCAGACAAGAAGATTTTTTAAGATTTCCTTATTTTTTCACTTTGGTTGCCATAGCAACCAGAGTTCTATATTGTTTTCAATTCTTTGAACAAATTTGAAAGAGCTTGACCCAAGGAACATTCCTGTAAAGTTTGGTTGAAATCTGTTCAGCCGTTTAGGAGAAGATGTCATTTGAAGCAATTGTTAACGACGACACACGACGCACGACGGACGACGCACAACGACGCACGACGGACACAGGGCCATCCCAATAGCTCACCTTGAGCCTTTGGCTCAGATGAGCTAACAAGGGGAGGGTTAAACTGTCATCTGACTAAAATTCTGACAACAAGACTATGAAAGAAAGGGTTAAAAAATCAAATTTGAGACACATGATTAGGATTCATTGTATTTAGTATCTATTTAAAAAAAAAAAAGCTGAATTAAGATATTACTCATGCAAATTGCATACTATGAGCGTTGAAAAATGAGCAAAGAGTGTCATACAGTTTGAAGCCTCACAGATGAGATGCCACGTTAAATGGCATCTCATCTGGATCCGAACCGTTTGCAAAGGTAATACTGTGTTGTCATAAATGTGCAAAGAGTTTACTACACAAAACTGAATCCTTTTAAATTTTTGGATTTTACATTGCCCCCTCAGGGGTGCTTAACCCATTACCCCATAAATACACCTTTTTACACCTTTAATTTATTCCTCAACTGAGGAAAATAGTTTCAATTTTTACAGTCATGAATATGTATCATAAGAAATATTTTCTTTATTCTAGCAAATGATAGCTTAAAGCAGGCTGAAAGTAAAGCAGAATACACCTTAAGGCACATTCTGCTTTACTTTCAATCTGCTTTAAGTGGTCGCCTATCTTCAAAACTAGATGTTGGGTAATGGGTTAAACAGGGTTATATAGATATCATGGTATGTTGCTCATATGTATCTTATTTCTACAAGCAAACGCAATGTTGTAAAGAAATAAGTTATTCATGCATTATTAAATAGTTTATAACTCAAATGTTTTAATTGAATGTAATAAAAGAAAAAATATTCAAGTGCAAACTGCAGCATTTCTACAAAACTTTAATTCCTTTAAATCTAAGCACTTTGCAGTGAAACCATGATAACCTTTGCCAAAAAATTAAGATCCTGACTAGATGGGGCATAACACTGGATCAAAACCTTTTGCACTGATTTATCATGGTTTCACCACTTGCGTGTTAAAAATAATGGGCAAATCCGTTAGATAACCGCTCACTACGAGTAGTAAAAGCGCACTGATTGAATATGAATATGGTCTGCGCACATCTCATTTGAGACCGGAAGTTGTGTGACGTAATAGAATTAACAGTTTCACTGCCAAATCTTTTGTGCGATTTTTACCCCTTCACAGTTTCATTGTCATCTGCTTCAATTTGTTGTTTGCAAGATTGTTTCAAAGTTAGATTCAAAGTAGTATGGCTTAAAACATATCGATACCAGTGTCAAACAGTTTGGATCCTGATCAGACGCAGTGTTACGCGGCATCTGATCAGGATCCAAACTGTTTGCAAATGCGCTTTTTGGCGTCATTGAGAGTTAAAGGGTTAAGAGTTAAGTATTCGAAATAGTGGATCTTCAATTTGGAGGTACGTACTGTATACGACTGTGATAGAGATGAAAACCATCTGACATTAAGATAAGCCCTATGTAAAGAAATGGCACATTTTGAGAAATGCTGCAGATAATTTTTAGCAGAAGTAGACCGCACTATTGCTTGGAGGTTATTTTAAATCTTAAATATTCATTCAAGGTAAGTTTGACTATAATTCTTACCAATGTAATCTGTTGGTTTAGCTAGCAAAAGGACAAGAACAGACAGATAGTAACACAGTGAAGAAGATGTTATTCTTTCCCATTTAAACACAAACACATTGCAATAAAATGTAGAAAATAACAACTTTTGGAGAATTCTGAATATTCATTTTAATTTGAGTGGCAAACAGTTTGGAGCCTGATCAGACTGCAGGTTACCTAGAGTCTGATCTGGCAACAAACTGCTCGCAGTGGTGAAAATAAATTTAGCATGAGCACATTTATTGGGAAAGAAAAACGTTTTCTCCAAAGTACAACAATATAACACTTAGCCAGACACAAAGCAAGACATATATATTTATGACTTATGAGAAATATATGGAACATGCCAAAGGGTCTTTAACCCATTACCCCATAGCCTGATTCTAGTTTTGAAAATAGGTGACCCCTTAAGCAGGTTGAAAGTAAAGCAGAATGCGCCTTAGGGCGCATTCTGCTTTACTTTCAGCCTGCTTTAAGCTATTATCTGCTAGAATATAGAAATTATTTCCTATGATTCTTATTTGCAACAGTTTAAATAATGGGTTAAAGTGCTTTAAAAATCTTAAACATGTAAAAGAAATAAAATGCAATAGGGCTAAATACCTGAAGTATAATCTGGTCAAGGGTATGAATGATATTTTTTTATGATACATGAAGATCTTAAATATGAATAAACATTGGCATTTTTCTTTTTGTGCAACATGGACAGTAATATGAGAGCATGCAAGAAGTAATGTTGAATATCATAAAAAAAAATTAAACATGTTGTGGAGACTAAGAAAAGTTTATGAAGAGGGGAGATAAAGATGTCACTTACTATTACTAGTATCTATTGAGAGTGATCTGCCCATTAACTTAAAATCTGAAAAAATGTTGGATAGTGTAACACATACAAGATTACCCGAGCCCTATGCAATGTGGGTATTTCAAAATGCTGCACCAAACACTATCTTGTGACTACCTATTAAAATCATTTCAAAGGGTGGAGACCATGAGACTGTATATTTAACCCATTACTCCATAGCATGTTTCTAGTTTTAAAGATTTGTGACTACTTAAAGCAGATTGAAAGTAAAGCAGAATGAGCCTTAAGGCACATTCTGCTTTACTTCCAACCTGCTTTATGCTACCCTCTGCTAAAATAAAGAAAATATTTCATATAGCACATATTCATGACTGTATAAAGTGGAACTAAATTTTTTTCAGTAGAGGAATAAATTAGAGGCATAAAAAGGTGTATTTATGGGATAATGGGTTAAATGATAAGGTTTATTGGATGTGATAGGTTTGTCAATGATGGAAAGATCAAGGCCCTAGCTCATAGTGCAAACAGTGTAGACCATGACCAACAACCGTACAGTGGAGAATCTGTTATTCTTTCCCAATAAACGCGTTAACGCTAAAACTATTATTTACAATACAAACAGTTTGGAGCCAGATCAGACGCCGGGTAACCCGGCGTCTGATCAGGCTCCAAACTGTTTGCCACCAAGATAAACATGAAATACCAGAATTGTCCAAAAGTTGTTCTTTTCTACGTTTTAGCGCTTTGCGTTTGCGTACGTTTGCGTTTAAACGGGAAAGAATAACAGATTCTCCACTGTAATAATAAATCATTAGTTGCCTCTGAAAAGGTTTACACAGTTTGTACAAAATCAACAAAAGAAATATTTACTACTTCTAAAATTGTAGATCTTTTACAGAAGCCATTTTTTTAATTTGGTATATTATCTGGATCTACACTATCTAAAATGTCCAAAGAGCCCTCTTGTTGTCATGGAAACCATGATAATGTATATCAATTGTTTATTATCTCTCCCATATGGTCAAATAAGTTGGCAAACAGACTATTGCTCATCATCAGGTATCATTAACTATCTATAAAATGTGTTCTAGCATATACATTTGTATATCAGGGCCGGGGTGCATGACACTTAGTTAGTGCCTACCTGTATGCTAAATCCCTCGCTGAGAGTTAAATATTGATTTTTTACTACTATACTCAGTATGTAAAAAGTCGCCCCGTACTTCATTCTCAGTGTTGTTATACTTTCTGTTCCTTTGGAATCATTGATTTCAGCGCATTTACAGTTGAAAGTTGAATTCCGCTTAAGCTGGTGCTAGGGGGCGTGAGCACTGTTACATATTTAAGTATTGCTCATGAACAGACTCAATTAAACCGAGTCTGCAATTTTCAGTATTTGCTTTGTTTTCTGTGCTTTCAAAGGATCTCCCCTTATTTAGATTATAGATAAACTAACAGGGAGGGACTTAGCATACAGGTAGGCACTAACTATGTGTCATGCACCCGGGCCCAGGGCTCCAGATAAGAGGGAGTAATATTTGAACATATCCAACATTTTCTCACTCATTTCAGCACCAAATCCTATGGTGTTACTACTCATTAGAATTGTCTCGAAGAGAAGATTCTAATGAGAAGTGACACAATAGGTTTTAATGCAGAAATAAAGATTTTAGTTTTTGAAATACTCTCCTTATCTTGAGCGCTGTATATAATACATTTCTATGATCATGGGTAAAACAAACAATTATTTTCTATTTTCTTGGACAAAATTGGTTTTGTACACGTCTTTACAAGTACAGCGTTCCCTCTCTACAACGGCCCTCCTTACAACGACTCACTCCTTACAACGACATTTATCGATGTTCCCACGAAAGTTATGTTTTATGCTTGCACTGATGCATTATCATCTATATAAAATTGTTGTCTGCTGTTTTTCTTACATAACTGACATTTTGACAGGAAAAAACATAATGACAAATGACAAACAGCTTGAATCCAGATCAGACGCCGCGTAACGCGGCGTCTGATCTTGATTCGAGCTGTTTGCAAATGTTAACCAGGTTCCCTCCCTATTATGACTCCCTCCGAACAACTCACATATTTGTTGTAGAGAGGGAGCACTGTATGTTTTTTAAGTGCTAGTCTATCTGTATTCTATTCTATAAGAGTTAAGCCTCTTAGCTGCTATAATATTAAACTCTTTGCATGCTGAATAATTTTTCATCTGCAACATTTGTCATTTGCTACTGTTCTAAAAATAAAATTTCCTAAATTTCTTTTTAAAACTTGGCAAGAGTGTCAGACATTTTGGATCCTGATGAGATGCCACATTATGCGGTGTCTCATCAGGATCCAAACTGTTTCCAAAGGTAACAAATCACAATGCTAAGAGTATGCTTTGAGCTAATACCTTTTTTTGATATATGTGTACAGTCAAAACTCAATACTTCGAACTTACGTTAGATCGAACATACCCATATTTCAAAGTTAAAACGTGGCTTATAATTAGCCACGTTTTAACTTTGAAATACGGGCACATTCGACTTAAAAGCGAGATTGACTAATCGAAATTCAAATTATAAAACACATGTACTGGTATGATTGATTTAAGCGAGTTTGAATTTTGAGTTTCGACTGTAGTAAATACTATGATGAATGTCAGTATCATAATACAACATGACGTTAGGGATTGGAGCCATTTAACAATACAGAAGATTTTTTTTATAATCATGGTAAACATCCTATAATGTAAAGAAGAATGAAAACTTGTAATTTCTGTTTTACCCCCATTAGCCCGCTTCTAGTTTCGAAGACAAGTGACCAATTGAAGCAGGTCAAAAGTAAAGCAGAATGCACCTTATGGCACATCCTGCTTTACTTTCAGTCGGCTTTAACCCATTACCCCATAGCCATTGTTTTAAGTAGTTTTGAAGACAGGTGACCACTTAAGGCAGGTTGAAAGTAAAGCAAAATGTGCCTTAAGGCGTATTCTGCTTTACTTTCAGCCTGCTTTAAGGTACCATATATTAGAATATAGAATTTATTTCTTGTGGTGCATAACTTTTTGCTGTATAAATTGAAACTATTTTCTTTAGTGGAAAAATAAAAAAGAGGCATAAAAAGGTGTATTTATGGGTTAATGGGTTAAAAGCTACCATGTACTAGGATATAGAAACTATTTTTTATGATACGTATTGATGACTGTTTACAGTGGAACTACTTTTCTCCAGTGGAGGAATAAACTCAAGATGTAAAAAGACATAATTATTGGGTAATGGGCAATTTGTACTGATGGTTATGCATGAAATTGTTAAAGGAAGACATTTTTCCTGGGACAAAACAATAATACGAAATCAGCCATACCGGTAAGCATTTTCAAAGCTGTGCATTAGTATGCTTAGTTAAAGCTTTGTTAAACCTTAAACTAATGTCATCTGATCTAGTTCCAAACTGTTTGCAAATGCAAACTCATGTCTGGCAGGATAGTATATTAACTCTTTGCATGCTGGTTGAATTTATCATCTGCAACAGTAGACACAGAGCATGGAACAAGGAAATGAACACCTGTATTAAGGTATGCATAGATACAGTGCATAGAATGCATGGAACAATGAAAACGAACCTATTTTAAAGGACATGTAGACACAGCCCATAGAATGCATTTGAACAAGGAAATGGACACCTATTTTAAGGTACATGTAGACACAGTTCATAGAAAGCATGGAACAAGAAAATGAAGACCTATAATCTTAGGTAGATATAAACAAGGCACATAGAATGGACACCTGTTTTAAGGTACATGTAGACACAGTGCATAAAATGCATTGAACAAGGAAATGTACACCTATTTTAAGGTAAATGTAGACACAGTGCATAGAGTCGATAGAACAAGGAAATAAACACCTGTTTTAAGGTCCATGTAGACACAGTACATAGTGTACATGGAACAAGGAAATTGGCACCTGTTTTAAGGTATATTTTTAGACACAGTTCATAGAAAGCATGGAACAATGAAATGGACACTTATCTTAAGGTTTACATCGAAACAGTGCATAGAATGCATGGAACAAGGAAATGGACACCTATCTTAAGGTATACATTGAAACAGTGCATAGAAAGCATGGAACAAGGAAATGGACACCTATCTTAAGGTATATGTAGACATAGTGCATAGAAAAGATGGAACAAGAAAATGAACACCTATCTTAAGGTATAGGTAGACATAGTGCACACAGTGCATGGAACAAGGAAATGGACACCTATTTTAAGGTTCATGTAGATAGTGCATGTAAGGAAATGAACACCTATTTTAAGGTTCATGTAGATACAGTGTATAGGTTGTATGGAACAAGAAAATGGACATCTATTTTAAGGTACATGTAGACACAGTGCATAGAATGCATGGAACAAGGAGGTGGACATCTTTGATAAGGTACATGTAGACACAGTGCACAGAACAAGATATTGGACACCTATTCGAAGGTACATATGGACATGCTGCACAGAGTGCATGGAATAAGGAAATGGACATCTGGTTTAAGGTACATGTAGACAGAAACAGTGACAAGTTGACAACCTTTCCTCCACAAAAGCCTCATAATCATGACACCACATGGTCTGAAAAATGCACTCAAATTATGATTCACTGATAGCTTTCAACACAGGTGGCAGCTTAAAGCAAGATTGAAGTAAAGCAGAAGGTTTCTGAAGGAGCTTTCTGCTTAATTTCCTATTGCTTAAAGTTGTCACTTGCCTTCAACACTGTTGAGTTTGATTTAGGTGATCTGCACACAGAGTTACGGAGGGAAAGGGATAAAGCATGGATCATTTATCAGACACATTTTGTTACAGGACACACGAAGGTACCATGAACAAATAAGGCTCCAAACCCTACGGTTATTGGCATGTGTTAAAGTAGCAAGGCAGCAGATTACTTACGAGGCAGGCGAACATTAGGCACATAGTAAGTCCCTGGAAATAGCAGTTCTAAGGTGTGATATATCAGAAATTAATCACCCATTAATGCCCTCATATCTGCTCAAATGTAGTGTAGACCCAAATAAGATACTGCAAATGACAGATGCTCTTCTATGGATCTAAACTGCTCGTTTTACATTTCAGGCACACAGAAATTACCATCATGAGGCAATTAAACCTGTGTTAAGTGACCAACAAAAAATGATATATTTGTAGTATTCATGACAAGTGGCAGCTTAATGCAGGGCAAAAGTCATGCAGAAGGCTCCTATAGGAGCCTCCTGAATAACTTTTGCCCTGCATTAAATGGTCACCTTTATTTAAAGATTGCCATGCAACTTCACTCATTGGTCCCTTAACCCTTTGAGCCCTAGTCCCGCATATAGACGTCCTTTTCAAACAGTGTACATGTGAATAGTACACTTGTCCTGTGCAAACAGTGAAGACCCAGATCAGAGGGCTCCGAAAGGAGCCCTCTGATCAGGGTCTTCACTGTTTGTCATAATGCCAAAAATGGACAAAAACAACCCTTAAAAGCCAGAAATGGACTAGACTAAAATTGAAACTGGAATTGTCCATTGAAAGTTTTAGGGAGGAAAGAGTTAAAACAGGTTTGACTGTAAAAGAAGGATCTTCATTCTAACAATTGGACAACCAATACAGCAAGAAAAATTATTTATTAGACTTTGGACAACATTCGATCATTTAAAATATCCTAAGTAACTTAAAGCAGTAATACCTCTATTGCAATGGTTAATAATATTCAAGAAATGTAAGACATGCAGTTGACCAAGTATATCTAATTTAAAATTGTGAAGTTATTTAACTAAACATGATGAGCATTTTAAATTTAAATTGCAAGGTAATCTATCTAAAATCATCTTCAATATCAAGCATGTTGGATAGAATAAATATTATTGTTTCTACAGGAATTAATGGTAAAATATTGACGTTGCTTCAGTTTAGTAGAGTATCGTAATGTTTTTATTAAATATTTTTTAAACAAAGGCATAATCTTTCTCTTTTTTTAATTCGATATATATATATATATCGAATTAAAAAAAGAGAAAAATTATGCCTTTGTTAAAAAATATTTAATAAAAACATATATATATATATATATACACAGCTTAACTTGTATTAAATGACCCATTCTTTAACAAAACATTGTATTACTCAAGACAAACGACTAATTAAATTAATGTAACACGAAAGAAAAATTGAAAACACATGTCAGAGCCTACACATGTCAGAGCTTTCTGCTTTACTTTTCTAAAGCTGTACTGATCATGCTGTTCATTCTTTCTATTGTGAGTGGCTGTTTTCCACAAGTTTGACTATATATAGTTACATGACTTCAGATAGAAATGACACAAATATCTTGATTAATGCATAGTGTTTCACCAGTTTTAAAGACAGGATTAAGTCATGCTTTTGTCAAAGTAATATTTATACTGAGTTCTAGTCAAACACAGAACTAGTAAACCATGTCCTCTGCTTTCAGTGTTAAGATAGTCAATATAATTTATGTTACAATAGAATTATCTTGAATTCAGTAATGGCTTGGTAGTTACAAAAAGATCCTACAATAGAAACTTTACATAACTCTTTGCATGTTTGGTAGTTTTTCCATCTGCTACTGTTCTAAAATTAGAGCTTTCAGAATTTCTTTTCAAAACAGGGTTCAGGACCCTGATGAGACGCCTTGTTATGTGGCATCTCATCAGGATTCAAACTGCTTTCTTAGGTGTTAATGGTATATTACTGCTAGCATGCTAAGAGTTGAATAAATTAACTATCCTTTTTATCTGAAATTTGGTTGCACATTGCAAAAGCGAAGTGGAATATTATCAACATGATGGAAACTGATCACAAAACTGAAGCTATAACAATATTTTAGCAATTGACACAATTTTTAAGTGAGTTAATACATGACTCATACTGAATCACGGAGGCTATAATCCCATGACTGAAGTTATCACAACACTTGTCACATGATTGAGAGCAAATCACACAACAGAAGCTAATCACTGTGGCTAATCACATGACTGGAGTTATCTCACGTGACTGCTGCTGATCACATGACTGTCACATAACTAAAGCTAATCACATGATTGAGCCAATTATATATATGAGCTTAACACATGGCTTAAATTAATCTTATCACATGGCTGAATTTTATAACATGAAAGAAGTTAATCACATAAATGATACAATAAACATAGACTGAGCCAATCACATGAATTTAACATTAAATAAACGGAACGAATTACATGACCTTGCAAATCACGTGATTGAAGGCAATCAAATATACAAGGCTAATGAAACATCAAACCACATATACACACCACTAAAGCTGTCAAACATCCTCCTGAAAGCATGACCCCATATGTTAAAGCCTGTTTTTGTAAAGCCCCATGTCATCTGGTTAGTGAAGCTCTTCTGAGCTGGGTTCTAGATAAGAGGAAGTTAAGTTTTCCAACATTTCTCCTTTATTTCTGCATCAAACCCTATTATATGACTATTCACCAGAATTGTCTCTTTGAGATTATTCTAATGAGTAGTGACACCATTGGTTTGGTGTAGACATAATAATTAACCCATTACTTCATAGCCTGTTTCTAATTTTGAAAACAATTGACGTCTTATAGCAGGTTCAAACTAAAGCAGAATGTGCCTAAAAGAAGACAAATTCTGCTTATTTCAGCCTGCTTTTAAAACTACCATCTTCTAGTAAAGAAAAAAGTTCTTATGGTATATGATTCACAGCTGTTTAAAGTGGAACTTTTTTCTTCAGGGATAAACTAAAGGCATAAAAATTTATATTTCTGGAGTAAAGGGTCAAACTTTGGAAACACTCCCCTTATCTGAGGCCCTGCTTGCAATCATTTCCCCCCTGACAACTTACATGCATTCCCCAAAGTAACAGAATGAAACGCTCTTGGTTTCAGCTTCTGAAGGGAATCTATTACTGATGGTAATTTCATACTCTCTGCAAATGACCTTGGCAGAGGTCTTGAAGGTAGCTCATTACGCAGGGCAGCTGAACCATTAGGGGAGAATGCCTTTGGCAGGTCCAGAGGTTCAAGGGGCTGCGGGGTTGCGCATGATTGCACGGACACTACACCTCCTTTAGCCATACGGTAACTCTCCAGCAAGAAGTCATCATCATCATCACTCTATCCACATCAACATAAAACAAAGATCTGCTAAAAACTTCACTAACACTTATCAAGTCTCTTACCTGCCTAGTGTCCCTGGATAATCTAAAACCTAAGTGTTGTCAAACTTGTGCTAAAAAAAATCTAATATCTCATTACCCCATAGCTTGTTTCAAGTTTTGAAGACAGGTGACTACTTAAAGCAGGTTAAAAGTAAAGCAGAATGCACCTAAAGGCGCATTCTGCTTTACTTTCATCCTGCTTTAAGCTACAACCTGCTAGAAATATAGAAATTATTTCTCATGATACATAATCATGACTATATAAATTGGAACTATTTTCTTCAGTGGAAGAATAAATCAAAGGTGTTAAAAGGCATATTGATAGGCTAATGGGTTAAGTGGAGGAAAGGATTCATGCTGACACAAGGAATACAGAAAGATAATTAACAAAGTCCTCTGCATTACTTCTATCCCACATGAAACAGACACAATGTCATGTTGTTATGGTAACACAAGTTTGACTGTAAACATCCAAAATCCTTAAAAATATGAGCATAGTTGAACTCAAAACTCACGCTTTAGATTTTTCTAAATACAAAATAAGTCTTGATAATGTGGTTATGCCACATCTTACCTTCCAAATGCAGAATGATACTCTCAATCAGACTCACTATTTCACCAAGAAACATTTTGATAGTTTCTAGCAGTGTCAACTGTGCTCACATTTTTTGCTCTTAACCAAACTAGATTTTGTCTCTATAGCAACCGTTACCATGGAAACAAAAGACAAAACTAGGTGAGCATGTTGTTTCCTTGGTAACTGTACATACCAGCATGAGTATATCCTGTTCTAACATTAAAGCCGACCAGGGTCTGAGCTATGTTGGGCGTTCCTTCATTGAGGGCAACCTGAAGACGACGTTGTAACTCATCATTGGTTAGTGAGCGGCGAAGCGTGGGCATCCCTGCCCGTGGGGGGCCACACTGACACACCCCTGAATCATCTACACACTAGAGACACAGAGAGACAAGAAGAAGCCCTGGTTAGCTACAACAAGTCTACAAACACAGCCCCAGATAAATGTGGGTAGTTTAAATACAGTCGAAATTCGATATCTCAAATTCGCTTAACTCAAACTATCCAATAGTTCGACACATGAACTGAATTATTTCATGCTCGGTTAAGTTGAACATACCCATATTTCAAAGTTAAAACGTGGCTAAGCCACTTTTTAACTTTAAAATATGGGTACGTTCGATTAAACGAGTTCGAGATAATGAAGTTCAACTGTACTAAGTTACAAATTTCTCAACCTAACCCTATGTTGTGACCGCTCATTAGAATCATCTCTCCGAGACGATTCTAATGAGTGGTCACAACATAGGGTTGATGGAGATACATAAGAGATGTTATTCTTTCCGAATAAAAATGTTCGTGCTAAAACCATTTTTTCCACTGCAAAATGTTTGGAGACAGATCAGACATCGAGTAACCTGATGTCTGATTAGGCTCCAAACTGTTTGCCACTAAGAACTTGCTTTGTTTCGTTTTAAATTGTTTGAACAAAAAAGAATAACCTTTTCTCCTCTGAATAAAGAAGCAAATGTCAGGAATGTTTAGTTTACCCATATTTATCAAAGCCCTGCGTAATAGCAACACTGAGGTAAGGGAGCCACTGGGCGACCAGAAAGCTTGGCTGAATGGGCGAGGCAAGGCAAGGCATGCAAAACAAACACAGCGAGACAACGAAAACATATTTGTACTTCAGGTTTTATAGTTAATTTTGCATCTTGTAGTCTTACTTAATAATGCAGGTCAAGAATAATGCAGAAAGATCCTACATTATTATTTATCCTGCATGAAGCAATCAAAAGTTCAAAAGATTATCCATGTCTTGTATTAAATGCATTCCGACAGAAGGTAATAATGCTCAGTAATTAATCAGCCAAACTTTCCGATTTGGAGTTACATTTTACTGTACACAATGAATATGACTGGCAATATATATACTAGCTCTTTCGAAATTAGCTCTTTCGAAATTATGAACATTGTAACTATAGTTGTCTATAGCTGTAGCAAAATGTCTACTTCTGTCTAGTGTATAAAATAAATAGTCACTGTTCTTGGTAACTCTTTGCATGCTAGCGACAAAACTGTGATAACCTTTGCAAACAGTTTGAATCCTGATTAGATGCCGCAGCCTCTCATCAGGATTCAAACGGTTTGACACTCTGATCCTGTTCTGAAAAGAATTTTTGAAAAATTCTATTCTTAGAACAGTATAGCAGACAACAATTGTGACTGTTGCGGAAGACAATAATACTTAGCATGGAAAGATTTAATCAAAACTGTCTTCAGTACTTTATTGTTACCCATCTCTCATGAACCCTTTACCCCACAAATACGTCTTTTTACGCCATTAATTTATTCCTCCACTGAAGAAAATAGGTTCAAATAATACCTTCAAAAATATATAACATAAGAAATATTTTCCATATCCAAGCAGATGTTAGCTTAAAGCAGGCTGAAAGTAAAGCAGAATGTGCCTTAAGGCACATTCTGATTTACTTTCAACCTGCTTTAAGTGGTCACCTATCCTCAATACTAGAAACGGGCTATGGGGTAATGGGTTAAGGTCAATGCATAAATTTGTTTTCAAGTTTCTACAACTTTTTACATTCATAGCCAGTTATAGATTTAAGGTATTTAAATTATTAACATATTTAAATATATCACATAATTTTTGAGCATTTGATATTGAAATTATACAATGAGTGTTATACTCTTTGTGTTTTTAATCCTTTTTATGCTGAATTTTCAAATCGACTTTTTCATATTTGAAAAATTACCAGTTTATGTTGAATTTAGAGCTTTTTTTAAATACATTTGATAAAATAATAGTAATACAAACAGTGCAGAACCTGATCAGAGGGCTCCTCAAGGAGCCCTCTGATCAGGGTCTACACTGTTTGTAAAGTATGCATATACCGGTCTCCAGCTTCAAAAGTATTAAAATGAAACTTGTAATGGACATGCATGAAAATCACAATGTTAACAATTTAGAACTTCACACAGACACAAACACAAAACTAGATCTGTTAATACTTAAAACATGTTTGTAAGTTCAAACAGGAACATTTGTTAAAGAAATGAAGTTCAAGTTTTAGTTGCATACAACATAGTTGTTAAAGCATATACATGTGCATGAAGTTCAAGATTTAGTTACTTACATCACAGTATTTAAAGACCTATAGTTACAGTTTTAGTTACTTACAACACAGTTTCTAATGACCTAGGAATAGTTCAAGTTTTAGTTGCATACAACATAGTTATTGAAGACCTGTCCTATAGTTTAAGTTTTAGTTATTTATATCACAGATTTTAAAGATCTTTAGTTCAAGCTTTAGAAGACCTATTATAATTTAAAATTTTAGTAAGTCATAATAATAATGTGTGCACTTTAGTCTTTGGATGTGTACATGTATATGTAAATTTTAGTATTCTAGCCAAAACTTTTTGACTGCAGTGATTCTTATGATTAAATTTTAATCATTATGTTTCTTTTAGTAAATATAATTTAAATTTCTAACAATAATTTAGATCTGCATTGTATGCCATTTTCCAAGCTATTGCAAATATCAACCTTTAATAATCTAAAATGGACTAGACTTAATTAGAAACAGAAATTGTCCATTTGAAGTTTCAGGGAGGTATGAGTTAATTAAGAAGCCACCAAGTATATATTGGCATCCCATCAGGTTATAAACTGTTTTATACTCTGATGCTGCACAGGTCCAGATAAGATGAGTATTTTAAATACTAAAGTCCTTATGTCTCAACCACATAATGATGTCATTCATCATTAGAATCATTCAAGATGAGTGTAAGTGGTTACAGCTAAGGTTTTTGTTTGCAGAAATGCAGTTTTGAAATTGAAATTGTAAATGATTAAATTGAAAGAAACGTGTAAAGCAGAGCACCAGATAAGGGTAGTTTTTCAAAAACTAAAATCTTTATTTCTGAATTAAACCCTATGGTGTCACTACTCATTAGAATCGTCTCAAAGAGACGATTCTAATGAGTAGTAACACCATAGGATTTGGTGCTAAAAAGAGTGAGATAATGTTGGATTTGTTGAAAAAACTACCTCTTATCTGGAGCCCTGGTAAAGTGTAATGCAAGGTTTTTTATTTGAAAGTATTGCAAATTTTACAGTATTAAAAGACATGACAACAAAGCACAGGTATTTTTCATATTGAACAATAATTAGTTACAATAAACAAAAACCTTTTCCTGCTTGAAGCGTTAAACAATGCACTTAGTGAGATTGATGAACTACATCATGGTCATCCAGATGCTTTAGTTTGCAAGCTCCTGTCCACCATAGATTAAACCATGAACATTAAACAGTTTTTGCTGTCATTCAGTTTGTTTGGACAATTTATAATGATGTACAAGTAATTATATAATAAACCATAATTCAAGTGAATGTGCACAAGAATCTTGTTGAAGCAAGTGCTAGCGTAACCTATTATTCAATGAATATGCCCTTTTTAGGTATTTAATTTGTTCCTTCACTGAAGAAAGTAGTTCCACCTTATTCAGTCATATAAGTGCACTATAACAAATATTGAGAGCTGAAAACTTAAAGCAGGTTGAAAGTTTAAAGCAGAAAGAACCTTAAGGTGCATTCTGTTTTACTTTCAACCTAATTTAAGTAGTTGCCTGTCTTCAAAACTAGAAACAGGTTATGCAGTAAAGAGTTAAAATGACAATTAAGTGACATTGATATTCAATACAGAAAATTTGAAACATTAATTAACTCATTTAAGATAATGAAAATTCAACAAGTTGTTTACTAGCTAACTGCAGGCCTTGCATAGTAAATGACTTCAGAATGTTTTGAGCTTTAATAACTTGCTTGATGTCATAACTATTTATACGAGATAGTATGAAAACCTGATTGATGACATAAAAAACATCTATGAGATAGCATGAAAATGTGTCCAAACAAGTAGAATTCACAGCCACAACTTTCACAGAATAACGAATAGTTCTACTCTATACACAAACAACATAAGGTCTTGACTGGCATTTACTAATCTTTAACCCATTACTCCATGGATATGCATTTGACACCTTTAACTCATTGAGCCCTAGTGACGCATATATGCGTCTTTTACCACAAGTGTACCTGTGAAGAGTACATTTGTCCTATGCAAACAGTGAAGTCCCTGATCAGAGGGCTCCTACAGGAGCCCTCTGATCAGAGTCTTCACTGTTTGTCATTGTGAAAAATATTATAAAAAACGACCCTAAATAGTCTAAAATGGACCAGCCTTTATTGCAAACTTAATTTATCCATTGGAAGTTTCAGGGGATAATGAGTTAATTTATCCCTCCATAGAAAAAAGTTCCAATGTATACATGAATATGTATCACAAGAAATATTTTCTATATTCAAGCAAATTAAAGCACATTCTGCTTTACTTTTAACCAGCTTTAAATGGTCACCTATCTTCAATACTATAAACAGGCTATGAGGTAATGGGTTAATAGACCTGACAACTCTTCACTTAACTTGACAAATGGCATACAATCTGTGCCTTTGGGCAAAATTTGGTTTTACTTATTTAATCATTCACCTGGTAAAAAATGAGGAAAATATTTTCCCAGGAAAAGTATGGATTCATGCCAGTCAGATTCTTTAAGAAAACAGTGTAGAACCAGATCAGACAGTTCCTTTAGGAGCTGTCTGATCTTGTCTACACTATTTTCATAATGCATCCGTACATACTTATAGCAGCAGAAAGTTTAAAAAACTTAACAAGGAGCATCGAAGTCAAGACCATTGTTGCAAAACTTAAACTCACATATGGTAACCAATCACTGACAAATTGACAGTATTTAATCACCATGGAAACTGATTATACCTTTTCATAATTACGTAATCTATGGTGGGTAGGGAGGTCCACAAACTCTTCTAAGTTACAGTATGACTGCACAGAGACAAAAATATAACACTATTTATTTCAAAATTTTTGAATTGAAAAACATGGTGTCACCAAAGAATATGTTATATTCGCCTTGAGCAAGTTTTCCTTCTATAAACCTGAAAGTATGTATCATGTAAGTACATGTATGTACAAATTGAAACATTAATGTACTTCAATTTGGTGACAAATATTTTCATTGAATTTTTTAAAATATTTCAGAATAATGATTCTCAAAACCAAACTACTCACAACATCAAATACATTATGATAATTTAACATTCAAATTTTTAATTTATTACAATGCAGTAATATTTTTTTCTTTCTGTAACACGTTGCTTTCATACTTGAAAAGTTCCATTTATGATTCTAATTAATAATCGAACATTGTGTTTATCAGCCGTTCATTAACCCTTTACCCCCTAAATATGCCTTTTAACGTCTTTAATTTATTCCTCCACAGTAGAAAATAGTTCCAAAAAGTTATTTATACAGTTATGAATATACATTATGAGAAATAGTTTCTATATCCTAGCAGATGGTAGCTTAAAGCAGGTTGAAAGTAAAGCAGAATATGCCTTATGGCGCTTTCTGCTTTACTTTCAACTTGCTTTAAGTGGGCACCTGTCTTCAAAGCTAAAAACAGGCTATGGGATAATGGGTTAAATGATTAAAAGAAGTTTTGTGGACTGTGAAGGTTAATTGTGATCTAAGGTGGCATCAAATGTGAATCTGGGAGGGGCCATTTGTGATCTGGAAGGAGCCATTTGAACATGAATCAAGGAGGAGTCAAACGTGAATCAAGGAGGAGTCAATTGTGAATTTAGGAGGGGAAAATAGTGATATGGGAGGAGCCAACAGTGAATCTATGTGGGGTTATTTATAACTGAGAAGGAGCATATAGAGACTGTGACTATAGGATGGACCAATGGTGAGGAGATAGCTATTGATAATAATGAGAACACAGCTGTTAGTTACCCAGGACTGGGAATGTAGATGTCGAGCAGGAAATCGGTCATATTCATAACAGCTTTGGGGACTCTGTTACATTGAGGAAGAGTCAAGGTCATATCTATGTCTACATGGTGGGTTACAGTGGAGTCCTGCTAATTACTACCAAGGGCCCCAGGTAAGAGGGAGTAAACTTAACAAACCCAACATTTTCTCACTCCTTTCAGCACCAACTCCTATTTTGTGGCTACTCATCAGAATCGTCTCAAAGAAACAGTTCTAATGAGTAGCGATACCTTTGGGTTGAATGCAGAAATAAAGATTTCAGTTTTTGAAATACTCCCCTTATCTGGAGAACTGCTACCTGTGAAATCAGACTTAATTTTAAGAGGAATATAATGCTTTCTATGCTAGAAACCAGTATATCGTTTTTGATAAACAGTGTAGACCCTGATCAGAGGGTTCCTAAGGGAGCCCTCAGATTAGAGTCTACACTGTTTAATTTGCCCATACACATTTAAAGCAAGATGAAGGAGCCTAAGAAGCTTTCTGTTTTATATTCATCCTGCTTTAAGCTGTACTGACTCACTGGACAAAATCACATTCTTTAAGTCTGATTTGAAAGGAGACAAATTACTGCTAGTTGTTACCTCCCTTAACCTGCTCTCCAGTATCCATAGACTCCACAAACATTTACATTGAGCGACTTCACGTGGAACTATAGTTTGAACCTTTAGTCAGGGAAATTGCGGCCGGCGCATGCACATTTAGGTCGGCAAAGGAACACCTTTGTCGAACCAATGAAAACTGAGAATAGTCCGTCAAATGATGTCACTTTAGTCGAACCAACCGGTGTTCAGTTGGATCTATAGTCACTATAGACGACTACAGACGGGACTATAGTTTCAAGTGAAGTCGCTCATTGTCATTACTATTCCATTGAATGCTTAAATTATGTGTAAATGAACTATTTACCAACCAGAGAACCTTTGTAAAACATCCTTTGCAAACACTGCAGAACCAGATTATAGGAATCCTATAGGAGCTCTCTGATCAGGGTCTGCAGCATTTTGCAATACATTTTCAGGGCTCCAGATAAGAGGTAGTTATTTCAACAAATCCAACATTTTCTCACTCATTTCAGCACCAAATCCTATGGTGTTACTACTCATTAGAATCGTCTCGAAGAGACGATTCTAATGAGTAGTGACACCATAGGGTTTAATTCAGAAATAAAGATTTTAAGTTTTGAAAAACTACCCTTATCTGGTGCTCTGCATTTTTAAAACAGCCCGAAATAGTCTAAAATGAACGAGATTAAACTTGAAAACTGGAAATGTCCATTGATTTTGAAGTTTCAAGGTTGATGAGTTAAAGGAAAATTAGTTAGTGTTTTAGGGTGATGTTCATATTTCTCTCATCCTGAACTTGAGCTTGGAGTATTGTCTAGTAATGTTGGCTACAGGGAGAGCCAGCATTGCTAGATAACACCAAAGCACATAATGCCAGCACCATTATTATATGTCACCACAATCTAATCATCCAAACCTTTAACCCTTTACATGCTGAATGTTGCATAAAGTATCTCAGTTTTGACTACTGACAAGTTCATGTTGATTTTTGGGACTGTTTTCAGAATGTTTTGGAAATATTTTTTAAAAGAGTAAAACAAACAGTATAAGATCCTGATCAGGGGGTGCTTAGGGAGCCCTCTGATCAGGATCTATACTGTTTGCAATACATACTGATTTCCAGCATAGACAAGGGTTATATGACACTATTAGCATGTTTTATAAAAATTGTACATAAACTTAGGTTTCCCTGTTAGAAAAGGATTAAATTTTCATGCAATGGGAGCAAGGCTAAGAGTAGTAAGGGAGATAACTCTGTAGTGAACTGAAAAGATTCAGAGTAACAATACAGGGCTATCTACATGCAGGGTTATCTACATGCAGGGTTATATAGGGGAGAAAACATTTCACTCTGTCACAAAATTTTCTGTTCACTGAATATTAGATACGAGTCTTTTATTAAATCCACTAGGCAAAGTATCGTGGGGACCACGTTAAGTCACAAATGACTGCTTAATGCAAGATAGAAATACTGTAATATCTGCTATATGCTTTTTAATTCTTCCTCTAAAGATTTTCTAGCAGATTGTAGCTTAAAACAGACTGAAAGTAAAGCAGACTGCGCCTTTAAAGGCACATAATCTGCGTTACTTTTAACCTGCTTTAAGTGGTCACCTATCTTCAATACTAGAAACAGGCTATGGAGTCAAGTGTTAAAAGTATATTACTTCACTTTGAATATAATCTCACATGTATTTACTAATTAGGTCTTCATGAACATAGAATGACTATAAGTGACAAAATGAAATGTTTAGAATATTTAGATAAACAGTTATTTTACTAACTGTATAGTATCATTCATCAGTAAACTTTGAATTAGATCTAGTTATTTCATATTGTTCACTGTGAAACGTTAATAAAAATCTTTGTAGAAACAATTAATTAATGATCAGTAGCTAACTCCAAACATATCCGAAATTTGGAAAACTCTATTTTTTCCCCAATATGTACTCACCATTATTAACCCTTAGCCCGCCAAATAAATTGTCGTCTGCTATATTTCTCGCCTGCTTCAAGTTTCAAAGTGCTTCAAAGTTGCCCAAAATTGCTGAAAATGTTGTCCGAGTGTCAAACAGCTTGGATCCGGATGAGACGCCGAGTTACTCGGCGTCTCATCCGGATTCAAGCTGTTTGCATATGGAGTTATAGTCGTGAGTGGCAGGCTAAGGGTTAATGATTCATTGCAATTATTGCTTCATAAATCGATAAGTAAACTCATACTTCAGAAACAGTATATTTGTGAAGCGAAAACTGATCCTAATTAAACATTGTAAACCTAGATCAGAGGACTCCTATAAGAGGGTTTCTATAGGAGCCTTCTGATCAGTGTCTGCACTGTTTGTCATTTCGCAAAACATTACAAACAACCCTAAGTAGTAAAGGATGGATTAGTCTAAATTAGAAACTCGAGTTGTCAATTTTAAGTTTTAGGGTTGAATTTCTTCTTGGCACATCATATAAATTTGACGCCAATATCAGGATATTTGTTAATGTTCCACAGAAGGTTAAATTATCGTGTTATAAACTATTACAACTGTCTGTATACCTTAACTTGTACGTTGGGCATAGGTATATGCTGAGAGGTGTTGGTTAAAGGGAGGTCACTCTGAGAGGAATATAGGTATTCCTTCATCTGCTGAGTAAACCAAGTCACCAATATCAACTACGACCTCTTTATAACCATGTGTACCAAACACTTTGAAAAGGGCTCCAGAAAAGAGGGGGTAAACTGAACAAATCCAACATATACTCGCTTGTTTCAGCACCAAATAATATGGTGTGACTACTAATTAGAATCGTCTCGAAGAGACAATTCTAATGAGTAGTGACACCATAGGGTTTAATGCAGAAATATAAATTTAATTTTTTGAAATACTCCCCTCAACTGGAGCTCTGTTTGACTAGAAATAACAGGCTAGTGGTGGAAACATAAAAACCTTTGCAAACAGTTTGGATTCTGATGAGATGCAGCCTATTGCGGCCTATCATCAGGATCAAAACTGTTTGCAAAAGGTAAGCATGGTTTCACCGCTAGAGTGCTATATATATATATTATAAGATCTATTGTCAATGCAAGATCTACAGTAAATGACTAACATTTAGATCCTGATCAGACGCTGAGACACTCTGCATCTGAACTGGATCATAACTGTTTGTAAATGTCTCATAAGCTCTTAACATTAACTCATTGAGCCCTAGTGACGCATATATGTGTCTTTTACCAAATGTGTACCTGTGAAGAGTATGCTTGTCCTATGCAAACAGTGAAGTCCCTGATCAGAGGGCTCCTGCAGGAGCCCTCTGATCAGGGACTTCACTGTTTGGCATTTTGCAATTTATTACAAAAAACAATCCTAAATAGTGTAAAATGGACCAGCCTTTATTTCAAACTGGAATTTTCCATTAGAAGTTCCAGGGGATAATGAGTTAAAACAAAATATTATTTACATTTAAATAAAATCAATTAGTTCTTCCATAGTGTTTGTTGGAAGATTCCTCATCTATCAACGGTATACTGTATATACAAATAAAATTTATGATAAAGCAATACTAATGTAATAATTATAGAATTAAATAGCAACATGCATAACTGGGAGAAGTAATTTATTCCGATAATGCAAAAGTGAAACTAGCATATTTACTATGTCAATAATTGTATACTAAACACAAACACTATATGCCTTTTTTGTTAAAACTGATATCAAACATTTTACAAGCAATGTTTTATTAACCCTTTGCCCAATAACCTGTTTATAACTTTGAAGACATGTGATTACTTAAAGCAGGTTGAAAGTAAAGCAGAATGCGCCTACAGGCGCATTCTGCTTTACTTTCAGCCTGCTTTGAACAACCATCTGCCATGATATAGAAAAATGTTTATAAGGAAAATGTTCATAATGGTATAAATTTGAACTATTTTCTGTTGCGGAGGAGTATATCAAATACGCTAAAAGTCGCTTCTATTGGGGAAAGGGTTAATAAAATTACGCAATGGTACATGTAGTAAAATACTATAAATCTGTGTTTGTATTTAGCATGTAAAAAAAAGCAAACAAAAATAATTCTGAATAAAGTCATTAGACTCATTACTATATGCATCCTTTTGAGAACAGAAAACCTTGTTTGCACGACATTGATGCATATTTGGCAGGTTTTGTTCTCTCTTGCCAGAAGGATGAGGACAAACAACTTCCAAGTAAATAAACAAAATAAAGATTTGGAATATACAGTATTTTTTCACATTCAAGCAAAAAGAATACACATATTAAAGATGCAATCAAATTTAAAATAAAAATTAGGATTTTAGAAATTGTTGATGATTTCTTAAAATCTGTGAGGCAAACAGTTTAGATCCTTATCAGACACAGGGTTTCAAATGAAGTCCATCTGGATCTTCACTGTTGTCAATCTTTTAGATATTTTTTTCTTGTAACCAGGCTCAAGTAACATGCAAATACCTGATTTTAATTAATCAATATTAACCCTTAGCCTGCCACTCACGACTATAGCTCCATATGCAAACAGCTTGGATCCGGATGAGACGCCGAGTAACTCGGAGTCTCATCCGGATCCAACCTGTTTGACACTCGGACAACATTTTCAGCAATTTTGAGCAACTTTGAAGCACTTTTAAACTTGAAGCAGACGAGAAATATAGCAGACGACAATTTATTTGGCGGGCTAAGGGTTAAAACAAAAATTACAATAATTCAAAGAAGAGATCACTTATTGTGTTTAACCCTTTCACCCACATTCCTATGACCAACAGGTAAAGGCATAAAAGGGACTCCCTTTTAGGAATAGGTAAAGGAATAAAAGGGACTTCCTCTGAGGAATAGGTAAAGCCGTAAAAGGACTTCCAATTAGGAATATGTAAAGGCATAATAGGGACTTCCTATGATGAATAGAAGATAGGTAAAGACATAAAGGGCCTTCCTTTGATGAATAGGTAAAGACATAATAGGGACTTCAAATGAAAAAATACCTGTTTTAAGTGGTCACCTGCCTTCAAAACTAGAAACAGGCTATGGAATCAAGGGTTAACCCTTAGCCTGCCACTCACGACTATAGCTCCATATACAAACAGCTTGGATCCGGATGAGACGCCGAGTTACTCGGCGTCTCATCCGGATCCAAGCTGTTTGACACTCAGACAACATTTTCAGCAATTTTGAGCAACTTTGAAACTTGAAGCAGACGAGAAATATAGCAGACGACAATTTATTTGGCGGGCTAAGGGTTAAACTAAAATGCTAACTTTAAGTACTGAAAACCAGAGTCCTCCTACAAAAATAACAATCTTATTTTGAGAATGCAAGAACTATTATATGGTAGACATGAACACTTACGAAGAATGCCAGCTCCCTCTGCTTCTCCTCTTCACTTCTTTTCTTCATCTCTGCCATTCTCTGAAAGAAGCAGTCAAATCTGGTGTTAACATCTGTAATTACCTATCCTGTATAACCCTTTCCCCAATAGAAACGCCTTTTAACCCTTTGAACCCTAGTCCCACATATTGGCGTCCTTTTCAAACAGTGTATATGTGAACAGTACACTTGTACTGTGCAAACAGTGAAGACCCAGATCAGAGGGCTCCGAAAGGAGCCCTCTGATCAGGGTCTTCACTGTTTGTCATAATGCCAAACATTGACAAAAACAACCCTTAAAAGTCAGAAATGGACTAGACTAAAATGGAAACTGGAATTGTCCATTTAAAGTTTCAGGGAGGAAAGAGTTAAGCTAGCACATATAATTTATCCATCTTTTGAAGTAAATAGTTCCAATTCATGCAGTCATGAATAACTATCAATAGAGGATCTTACATGAGTGATCATTATTTATCATTTTTAATAAACGAGTTGACTAAAATAATATGACGTGAGCCTTGGCGAGCTTCATATTAATTTTAGTCAACTCGTTTATTAAATATGATAAGTAATGATCACAAATGTGATATTCTATTTATCACATAACACTTTTAAACACCTATTAAATAAACCAAAGCCGTAGTTTGTAGTAGTTCTACCAGATTTTCTGCCAAAACTTGACGTTCTTTACGGTAAAGTCGTCGCAAATGACGTCATTTGGTGTCCTGCTACATGAAGCGCTTGTGGACGAAAAGGCTAGGCCGGAGCCCAAATATACGATATTCCACTAGTGGATTTCAATATTTATATATTGGCTTTATTCCACTCCCAGACTGCAAATTATGTGATTAAGAAATATATTCTGTTTCCTAGCAGATGGCAGCTAAAAGCAAGTAGAACAAGAAATTCCTGATGATTTATTCTGATAGAAGTGACATCAGTTGTTTGATTAGTCTGAGAAGGAGCTGTCTGATCAGGGTCTTCACTGTTTTTAAAACAACAATATACAGTGCTCTCTCTCCAACAACACCTAATAGGATGACAAAGAGTGTGTGTGTTGTTTGGAGGGAGTTGTTATTAAAACTCTGAGAGTGCTGAGCATGAATTGGCTTACATTTGCACACAGTTTGAACACAGATCAGATGCTGCGTAATGCAGCATCTGATCTGGGTTCAAACTGTTTGTCATTCGTCTTTATGTTTCTCCTGTCAAAATGTCCAATATGTAACTTTGAGAAAAAACAGCAAACAACAATTTCAAGCAGACAATATTGCTGCAGTGAAAGCGTTAAGACGTAAATGTCTTGGATTGGGAACAGCAGTAAACATTGTTGTAAGGAGGGAATCTTTGTTCGAAGGGCCGTTGTTGGAAGAGAGTACTATACATCATTAGCAGGAAAACAGGGCTCCAGATAAACTGAACAAATCCAACATTTTCTCACTCATTACATCACCAAATCCTATGGTGTCACTACTCATTAGAATCCTCTCCCAGAGATGATTCTAATGAGTAGTGACACCATCGGGTTTAAAGCAGAAATAAAGATTTTAATTTTTGAAATACTTCCATTATCTGGAGCCCTGGGAGAATGTTTAAGTAATCACCTTTGCTGCTCTTTCAACACTCCTCTCCTCAGCGAAGCACGGAATGCCACCATTTTTACGCCCCTCGTACTTGCTGACAAAATGGGCGTCCTTCTTGGCGGCGGCTGCTGCTGCTGCTTTGTCTGCCTTAGAGCCCTGAAACAAGAAATGCACACCATCAATGTCAGAACAATGCTCTAGCAAAACTTGTGATTTCTACTTGACCTTATCTTGTCAAAATTCTTTACAACATAGCTTGTTTTCAGTATTGAAGACAGATACATAGTTGCTTATAAAGCAGGTTGAAAGTACAGTACAGCAGAATGTTCCTTAAGGAGCATTCTGCTTTACTTTCAGCTGACATTTACCCTTTACTCCATAGACTATTCCTAGTTTTGAACACAGGTGACCACTTTCAGCAGGTTGAAAGTAAAGACAAATGTGTCTAAAGGCACATTCTGCTTTACTTGCAGCCTGCTTTAAGCTACCATCTGCTAGAATATAGGAAATATTTCTTATGTTGCACATTAATAACTGTATAAATTGGAAGTATTTTTCTCAGGGAGAGAATAATTAAAATGTGTCAAAAGGCCTATCTATGGAGTAAAGATTTAAGCTACCATCTGCTAAGATATAGGAAACATCTTTAATGATGCATTTTCATGACTGTTTATAATGGATGTGTAAAAATGTAATATAAGCTACAGGCATAGATGTTGTATTAATGGAGTAATGGGTTGATCACAAAAAAACAAGCAATCTTTGAAGTGGTTATAAAAAGAAATTCTTTACTGAAAATGCAAAATAATTTTCTTTCAAAATTTAGATTTTGCCAGATTTTCTTTTCTTTTCATCAAGCTTTGAAACACAAAACACACAACTAAGTCATCAATCATTTGACCATTTTCTGAATCCCTTCTGAAATTCAACATAAACTGGTCATTTGTTAAAAGTGGAACAGTCCATAATAATGAAAATTTTATACAATACCCTGTCCTTTGGGAGGTATATCTTTATCAGAAAGCTGTTAGGCATCAAAGCTCTGCCAATTAAGCCTTTTATAAAATCTTTAGCCCACAAAAATACACAGCACATGCATTCAAAAGACTTGCTATCATTTGACAACTTTCACCTTTTGTTTCTCAAATAAATCTACAGCATTTGCTCTGTCCCTTAATAAAGTTGGTCCTATATACGTACACATTGTGTTTGCATTTAGTTTCTTAATTCTTTCAATACTAAGTAACTCTTATGGGTTATTGCATTCCCTTGTTGATAATTTTATTTCCAAAAACATGAACCAGTCTACTTGGAATTCTGGGTAGTTTAATAAATACTGGTCTGAATTAGCAAAACGTGAAGACCCAGATCAGAGGGCTCCTATAGGAGCCCTCTGATCTGGGTCTACACTGTTTCCAAGTGTAATCAATATATCTAATAGCAGTAAAAACTGTTGAAGGGTGAATGTATAAATTTTATTGTTGGGAATTTTATGCACTACAATTATCTGATCATACAATTCAAAGGTAACTGTTAAGATGTTATCTTTACAATGTAGATATATTGTGTAATATAAATACAAAATAATGTGAAGTTTAGGGGAAATATATTGTGAAACATAAACAAAATATATCTCAATATAAAATAATGTAAAAGCATAAGAATTGTCATGAAGAAAATGACCTTCAAACATTACAACCAAACTGAGAAAATTTGCCATCATTATCTGTGTTGAATGTACAATCATCATTCTTCAGGGTCTACACTGTTTGTAACTTGTCATCAACTGTTACAGTATTTATTCTACAGTGCTCCCTTTCTACAACGACATCCAATGGGAGACACATATTGTGTGTGTTGTTCGGAGGGAGTGGTTATAGAGAGGGACAATTAAGAATTGGCTTACATTTGCAAACAGCTTGAATCCAGATCAGACGCCACGTAACGCGGCGTCTGATCAGGATGCAAGCTGTTTGTTACTGGTCAATATATGTATCCTATCAAAATCTCCACGTATATGCAACTCTGAGAGAAAACAGCAGACGACAATCTTAAGCAAACGATATTGCAGCAGAAAAAGAGTTAGACTTAATTATCCCGTTGAGGGAATAACGGCGAGTGTCGTTGTAAGGAGGGAGTCGTTGTTGGGAGGGCCTTTGTAGAGAGGGACCGCTGTACTGCAAACCATACAGACTCTGGTCAGCTGCTGCAATTCAGTGTTTCTCACTTAGAAAGGACTGATGGAAAGCCATTTTAGAGGGAGGAGGGGTATTAGTGATACAGTGGAGAATGTGTTATTCTTTCCCAATAAACGCGTTTACGCTAAAACTATTATTTACAGTGCAAACAGTTTGGAGCCAGATCAGACGCCGGGTAACCCGGCGTCTGATCAGGCTCCAAACTGTTTGCCACATGAAATATCAGAATTGTCCAAAAGTTGTTCTTTTCTACGTTTTAGTGTTTTGCGTTTGCGTACGTTTGCGTTTAAACGGGAAAGAATAATAGATTCTCCACTGTAACATGTTTTAGACACACTTTTAAGTAATACAGGCATAATTATGGTTTCTAACAGCAAACTGAAAATAATACAGCATGAGAAGGCTCCTGTAAGAGCCTCCTGCTTGACTGTTGTCCTGTTTTAAAACAGTCACATGCTTATATGAAGGAAATGTCATCTATGGCTCATTTTATTATGAAAGAAAACAATGTTCTATAAAAAAAAACAAGAGCCCCATGGGGCATATTTCGCTCACCTGAGAAAATAGCTGAAAAAATGGAGATAATAAATTAGGTCAAGGACTGACCTAGATATGCAACAGACCGGAACAATTTGAACAAATTATGTAAAGTATATTTAAAAGTGTCACCATACCGAATATAAAAGCTCTGGCCATATTAGTGTCAGAGAAGAAGACGTTTGAAATTTTCTATATATAACTCTATGTAAAACTGTGACCCCAGGGGCGGGCCAATTTTTACCCCAGGTGCATAATTTGAACAAACTTGATAGAGGACCTGTAGGCGATGATATGTGCCAAATATCTAAGCTCTGGCCCTTGTAGTTTCAGAAAAGAAGATTTTTTTAAGTTATAATTGAAAAAAATCTATTTTTAGCTCCTGTGACCTAGTTATGCAACCGACCAGAACCATTTGAACAATTTTGGTATAGGACATCGAGAAGTGTCACCATGCCAAATATCAAAGCTCTGGCCATATTAGTTTCAGAGAAGAAGACATTTGAAAATTTCACTATATAACTCTATGTAAAACTGTGACCCCCAGGGCGGGGCCAATTTCGACCCCAGGGGCATAATTTGAACAAACTAGATAGAGGACCTGTAGGCGATTCTATGTGCCAAATATCTAAGCTCTGGCCTTTTTAGTTTCAGACAAGAAGATTTTTTAAGTTTTCAATGAAAAAAAATCTATTTTTAGCTCCTGTGACCTAGTTATGCAACCGACCAGAACCATTGAACAATTTTGGTATAGGACATCTAGAAGTGTCACCATGCCAAATATCAATGCTCTGGCCACATTAGTTTCAGAGAAGAAGACGTTTGAAAATTTCACTATATAACTCTTTGTAAATCTGTGACCCCCGGGGCGGGGCCAATTTTGACCCCAGGGGCATAATTTGAACAAACTTGATAGAGGACCAGTAGATGATGCTATGTGCCAAATATGTAAGCTCTGGCCCTTCCAGTTTTTGACAAGAAGATTTTTTAAGATTTCCTTATTTTTTCACTTTGGTTGCCATGGCAACCAGAGTTCTGCATTGTTTTAATTCTTTGAACAAATTTGAAAGAGCTTGACCCAAGGAACATTTCTGTAAAGTTTGGTTGAATTCTGTCAAGCGGTATAGGAGGAGATGTCATTTGAAGCAATTGTTAACGACGACGGACGGCGCACGACTAACGACGGACGACGCCGGACACAGGGCCATCCCAATAGCTCACCTTGAGCCTTTGGCTCAGGTGAGCTAAAAATGGAGCTTTCATTTTACATGAAAATTAAAACCTGTGATATATAAGAGTGGGTAATGTGCTAAAAACACTTGATTTCTAATGCAGTAACAAGTCTGGAGCTACATTGTTGTCAAAATTTATTGTCAGAAAGTCTTTTTTTTCTCGTGACAATGCTTGGCATGCATTATACAGTCAAACTTCAATATTTTAAACTCACTAAACTGGGATTTTCCCGTAATTTTACAGTTGAATTTCATTATTTCAACCTCACTTAAGTCAACCACATCTTTATTTCTAAATTAAAACATGGCTCAAACACAGTTTAACTTTGAAATACGCATATATCCCACTTAAGCGAGTTTGAGAAATTAAAGTTTGCCTGTATCTTATTGTGAAGCGTAAGTGAAACAAAATAAAAACGAACCTGAGATTTAGATTGTGAGGAACCGTCGCTTCGATTATCGGAAGCTGGAGTGCCAGTGATAGTGGGCAAAGCCTGTTAGATGGATAGAAAAACACAAGGTAGCCAATCAAAATAGAGCTGACAAGCCAGCAAGTGGTTAATCAAGACGAGAGAGATAAAACAAGAGTGAAGATAATTGTGAATAAAATGATCTCGGGCCCATTTCATAAAACTTTGTACGACAAATTTTGTCGTAAGTCAGATAACAAAAGTCGCCATTATTATTTATTTCTCCATCCAATCTTGTCTTGTGACATCTCTTTGGAATCGTCTTTTCAAGACGATTCCAAAGAGATGTCATAAGACAGGATTAGATAAAGAAATCAGAAATCAAACGTATTTTAAAGTTTAGACTTACGACCATTTTAGTCGTACAAAGTTTTATGAAACAGGTCCCAGGGCTCCAGATAAGGTGAGTATTTCAAGAAACTAAAAAAAAAACTGCTTAAAACCCTATGATGTTACCACTCGATCATTAGAATGGTCTCTTCGAGACAATTCTATTGAGTAGTAACACCATAGGATTTGGTGCTGAAGTAAGTGAGAAAATTTGAAAATTTGTATTCAAGTTTAAATTTTATGAATGAGTTATACTTACCAATCTATTCAATATACATTAGGATTTATCTCCCTTAGTTTACTCAAAACTCGCTGCAAGCGCTTTATGACCCAGACCTCCTATATATAAGTGATCATCGCGCATGCGTACCTCAGTTTATCCGAGGCGTTATTACAAACACCTCTACATTATACATAAAAATAATTTCCCAGGGGTGGAGGTGGGAACTTATGATTGGTAAGTATAACTCATTCATAAAATTTAAACTTGAATACAAATTTTCAAATTTCATTTCATTCGTTATACTTACCAATCTATTCAATATACATTAGGATAGATTTCAAAGCAATGAAATAACTTACCTAAAACGGTGGTGTGGAAATTGTAGAATCACTCTAGATCCCTTGCTTGTCAATTGGAAGGTACAACATCCTTCTATACAATAGTTCACTTCCCTCATCTATACACTATATATACACCAAGTCTTCCCTATCTATATACAATAGTCTTAATCATGTCTTAATAATAACTTCCATTCAGTCTTTACTCTCAAAACTCGCCGGAAGATATGCTAATATCCTTTACAAACTCTTATTTGAAAACATTCACATTACAGGATTTCAAATAGTGTTTCACAAAACACGATTCGTTGCTCCAATCAGCTGCTTCTAAAATGGCCTTCAGCGAAGCTCCATTATATAAAGCCCAAGAAGGGCCCACTGACCTAGTGGAGTGTCCTTTCACCTTGAGCTTTTTGTTGTTATATGCCATCTTTATAGTGTCAACAATCCATTTGGAAATCGTCTGGCATGAAACTGGCTTATGTGGCTCACATAAACCGAGAAAAAGCTTTGTCTCATCTTGTCCTCCTGCATCTCGTCTGAATCTCTCAGTTTTTTTAAGGTAAAAATACAAAGCCCTCTTTGGGTCTAATAACTTATTTTCTCCATAACTTGGAATAAAAATAGTAGAGCCAAAATGTGACTGTCTGTCTTGTTTGGCAAGTCCATGTCTTATGAATGTTATTCCTCTACTTTTAATGCTAACTGATCCTTCTCCAAGTCTGAGAGACTGAAGATCACTGCATCTCCTGAAAGAACAAATAGCTATTAGGAAAACTGCTTTACATGTAGTCATTTTCAGATTGGCCTCTTTTAAAGGTTCAAAAGGAGCTTTCTGCAACATGTTTAGTACTACTTTTAAATCCCATTCTGGAAGAAGCCTTATCTGAGGTGGTCTAGAATTAAACACCCCTTTCAGCAACCTTATGATATATGGGTGTTGACCTACAGGAACATTTGCAACTGGAGGAAGAACCGAGGACAACATTGACCTGTACCCTGCTATAGTTCTGTATTGTAAACCCTCAGAAAACAAAGAGGACAAAAAATCTGCAACCTGTACTAAAGAAACTGAATAGGGATCAATTTCCCTTGTATTGCACCAGCTACTGAATCGCCTAAATTTGCTGGAATAATCTTTTTGTGTTCCCCTTCGCCATGATGCAGCCAATAGCGATCTAGTTTGTTTAGAAAAACCTTCCTTTTTGAAGTTTCTGTTGATAGAAGCCATGCATGAAGCCTGAACACTTCTGGATTTGGGTGATTTATGACCTTGTTTGCTTGCTGTAGAAGATTTGGTAACACTGGCAGTTTCAGTGGATAATCCACTATGTACTGCAGAATCTCTGTGTACCAATGTCTCCTTGGCCACAGAGGAGCTATTAATATGATCTGACATTGGAACTGTGACATGTACTTCAGAACCTTTGGAACAAGACACAATGGAGGGTAAGCATATGCGAACATGTTTTTCCACGGAATTGTCAATGCATCTAGTGCTAGGGCATTCTGGTGAGGAATCCATGAGCAAAATATTTCCGTCTGCTTGTTCTCTGCAGACGCAAACAGATCGATCAAAGGATGACCCCATTTCTGAAAAATGGCTTGAGCAACTGATCTGTTCAGCATCCATTCTGTCGGCCTTATCTGAACCCTGCTCAATTTGTCTGCCAAGTAATTCTTTTTGCCCGCAATATGAGCTGCTCTTAGAATAATATTGTTCTCTATTGCCAAATTCCAAAGATCCCAAGCTTTGTAGCACAGTTGTGGTGATTTTGTACCCCCCTGTTTGTTTATGTACTGGACCACTGTTGTATTGTCGCACCTGATCTGAACTAATTTGTTTGTTAAATCTGTGAGAAAGTGTTTGACTGTCAGGAACACTGCTTGCATCTCTAACCAATTGATATGGTGTTTTTTCTGTTCTTCCGACCAGACTCCCTGAAACATTTTCTTGTCGAGATGGCCCCCATAACCCAATTTTGAAGCATCTGTTGTTATGCACACCGAGGTTATGTCCGACCGAAAAGATCTGCCCTTTGCTATGTTGGCTGGAAGTACCCACCAACCCAAATGACATTTCAGCATGTGTGTAAGTGGTACTTGAGCTTCCAAATTTCGAGATGTTGGTTTCCAGAAATGAAGTAGATGCAACTGAATTGGTCTCATGAATAGACGTGCATTGGGAATTAACTCGATGCAAGATGCCATTAACCCCAGTACATGAAGAAAATCTCTGGCTGTATTTTGACCCTTGATTAATTTCTCTATTCCTGCTTGTAACTTTTGCATCCTCTCTAACGTGGGCATAACCAGAGCTTGATTCAAAAGAAACATTCCCCCTATGTATGTAATCGATTGTGTTGGAACTAGACTGGATTTCTCTAGATTTATTATAAAACCTAGTGCAACCAACAGATTCAGACATTTGCTTCGATCTTGTAACAGAAGATGTTGTAGTTGATTTAGGGCAAACCAGTCGTCTAAATATGTGGCTAGTCTGATATTTTGAGCTCTCAAGTGAGCCGCTACTACTGCTGTTATCTTTGTGAATACTCTCGGGGCCGATTTCGGCCCGAAACACAGAACTTTCCATTGATAACAAATGCCTTTTATGCAGAACCTCATGTATTGACGATGCTTTGGAAAGAGAGGTAAGTGTAGATAAGCATCTGTTAGATCGAAAGCAATTGCCCAATCGTTTGGTTTCACCATGTTTATTACCTTTGACAAAGTGTCCATTTTGAAATGCTTTGTTTGGAGATATCTGTTCAGGGGTCTCAGATTTATTACTGGTCTCATTTTGCCATTTTTCTTTTTTACAAGGAAAAATGTACTGTAAAAACCTTTTTGAACTGTCCTCTGCGGGACAACCTCTATGCAATCTTTTTCTAACAAAGTATTTATTTCTTTTTGAATAATATCTTCTTGGTCTAAAGGAGCATGCGTTTGTTTGATTCCGGTACAAGGTGGAATTGATAGAAATTCCAATTTGTACCCCTCTTTGATAATCGAAAGAACCCACTGATCGTCTGTGATCTGTTTCCATTTTTCTAGAAAAAATCTGAGACGTCCCCCAACAGGTATCTCCGGACGTTCCATCAAAGTACCTACCTTTAAGTCAATCTTTCTTTGGAATTCGAAAGGAACTAGCTATTCCCTCCGTAAAAGGCGTTTTCTCTCCAAATGGTGCCCTTGGCCTGTAGTCTGATCCTGTCTGTCTAGACTGATAAAAAGGTCTGGAGCGACCTCTGTTTGGTGACGTCATTCTCGGTGCTTTAGGTTGATTCCAGTTTGGAGTAGCATACCTACTGTTTGAATAACTAGATACTGTAGCCGTAGGAGTTTGTTTTCTTTTATAACCACTGTTAGTACTTGGCTTCTTAAAAGCAAGCTCTGGAATCAATTCCGACAGTTGATCCTTTCTTTCTTTCCTCTGTTTCAACTGTTCTTGCAACCCTTTTCCAAAAACTCCATCTCCAGTTAATGGCAAGCAAAGTACTTTTGACTGTAAATCTAAATTTGCCAGTCCAGAATCTGTGCAGGCTGCTTTACGTCTTATCATATGGTGAAAAGCACCGGTCCTACCAAGTTGGTCAAGCGACTTCATTGACATGGAATACAAGTCTTTCACCGTTTCAGACAACTCCCCTGCATCCATAGATTTGTTCTGAAGATTGCTCATAAGAGTCCCCAGAGCCTGTTGTACATACAACATAGAAATGATACCGTACCTGGAGGCCATCTGGCCTTGAAACGCTAACGCTTCAATATTCCTCAGAGGTTGTGAAAAAAGATGTTTAGTTTTCCCCCATGCTTTTTTGGATCCATATTTCTGGCTTAACATAGTTTCCAAAATATCATCCAATCCTGGAACTTGCAAAAACTCTTTGGAGCTGTCATGGATTGGAAATGACTGTTTTAATTCCTCCTTGTATGCACTTACTCTCTCAGGGTTTTCAGTACGCCATGTTTTTGATAATGTGTCTATCTGCATTTTGTCTAACAAGAGACCCACTGACTCAACACTCTGTTGATTGTCGTCACCAAAAATTTGAACCAGCATGTTCTGTGTTTCCGGTTTTAGAGCCTCACTATTTGTCTCCTTATTCACCGTTATGGAAAAATCTCCATCACCAGACTCTTCCTCAGAGTCCCCCGACAGCAAAAAATTTCGCATTTGCTGTGACTCCACGTCTCCCGGATGAAGGGATACCGAATCATCATCCGCGTGAGCGGTATTTGGCGAGCGCTCCCCAGACGGGACGCCATGATGCCTTTCTGAACTCCGCGTGGCAGACCCACCGGAAATGTTCTGTGAGGGGTTACTGTCTAGCAAAGAAAACAGTCTGTCAAATTTAGCGTCAAAAGATTTCTCCATGTTGCTCACCTTGCTCTCCAGCAAGTCTTGCTTGGAAGTCTTTCTCTTCCTCGACCTCGTGTCTACACTGGGCGCGGCCATATTGGAATCACCGGATTCCTCCGATACTGACCTTTCAGAGCCAGAGGCCCGTACCTCTGCTTCAGCCATACTAAATAACTATACCCGTTACTAAAATCCAATCACTTGAAAAAAATAATTAAACTTCTAAAATGCGTTTACACGAAAACCAATTTCGTATAACATTCGACGAACTGTCTAGATATGAGCGAGTGTTGTAATGTAAACGCCGAAAGATAAACTGAGGTACGCATGCGCGATGATCACTTATATATAGGAGGTCTGGGTCATAAAGCGCTTGCAGCGAGTTTTGAGTAAACTAAGGGAGATAAATCCTAATGTATATTGAATAGATTGGTAAGTATAACGAATGAAATGAAATGTTGAATTTGGTCAGTTTACTCCCTCTTATCTGGAGCCCTAAAATGAAATAAAATGTACAGTTACTCCTCTCAATCACTAAAATGTGGTGATCATTAGGTGTTTAAGGCAGGTGACTGCTTAAAGCAAGGTGACAGTAAAACAGAAAGCCCCTTTAGGAGCTTTCTGTTTAACTGTCACCTTGTTTTAAGCAGTCACTTGTCACCTATAACAACCA
The DNA here is from genome assembly GCA_922989275.2 of Gari tellinella. Lineage (NCBI taxonomy): Eukaryota > Metazoa > Mollusca > Bivalvia > Cardiida > Psammobiidae > Gari > Gari tellinella. The sequence continues at coordinate 11,738,121 of OV277872.1, forward strand.
CTAAAGAATTAATCAATTAGGAGCTTTATGTTTAACTGTCACCTTGCTTAAGCTGTCACCTGTCTTTATTACAATCAAGTAGCCTTCAATTTAGTGGTAATAATAGAGAGGTTTTATTGTAATTGAAAACATCCCTCTTCTATAATTTGCTTCAGTGTCAAATGTGAAGCAATATAATTCCGACTGATTTAAACCATTGTAAAATTTGTATTAAGCCGTGGCTATAAAGATGAAGTAGCAGTATTTAATATAGACAACAGCATAGTGCAAAATAAAAGTCAAGCAGAATGGGTCCTATACTCCTTTACTTTTGTTTTGCAATAGGGGCTTAACTCAAATTTGTCTCTAATATAATATATGAAGTTTAAGATATGTACTAACATAATTATTCAATCTGATTTGAACAATTAAGGTAGTTGACTGAAACTACATTGTGACAAAGTTTGGTGAAAATTGGACAAATGCTGAGCACTATAAACAATGGTGAAAATTTATATTACAAACTTTTGGAGAAAAAATAATTCTTAAATATGGTCTTGCTGTTTGATTGTCAAATTTTGTTGATTTAGTTTGCTCATAAAAATAGTGAACATGTTTGATGAAAATTGGATAAGAACTAATGCAGTTTGAGAACAGAAAGGTACATGTCCTTCTTCAACATGATCTTTAAGTGCATTTATGTGAAAAGACTGGCTTATGAAATGAAGAGGGACCATAAATCTACAGTAAATTAGGGCTGTGCATTGGCAAGATTTTCCTTCACGATACGTATCCCAATATTTCATTTTCACAACGATATATATCACGATATATATTGCCTGTGAGAATAAAAGGCAATATGTATTGCAATATTTAAGACGTGATACAATACGTATCACCATATGGGCGTTTAAATATAAACACAACAGTTGTTAAGTTTGCAACCACCCTAATTGCTTTAATCACATATGTATAGTTTAACAACTAAATGTAATGTAAACGTATGTTGTTTGAAGGGGGTGGGGGTTCACTTCAAAAAGTACATATAGATATATATTTTCAGTTTGCCTTTGTTTACCTTTCTATTTCTATTTATTTACTTCTACGCCATCAATCCTGATGATGATTAGAAATGGCACTTTTTAGGTGCAAAATTGGGACTGTACCCAGCCAAACAGTTTTGATTCTAATGAGACAGTTTGTAATAAAGTGTCCATAACTGGACCATAACTGTTTGCACCTAATACTTTATAATCAATTAAATTATTTGAACATTAAAAATAGAACTTTTGATAGAGTTGTTGTACATAGCATATGCTACTCCTTTCAAAGTTGCAACACATAACTAAGCTAGATATAATGTCTCCTGAATTTACACACTTTTGGTTCGAACAATTCTAAATTGTTTTTATAAACAAGTTAAATAACAATTAAGGGCTATTCAAGTTAAATATATCAGCCCATGAAAGGCACTTTCAAATCTGACCTTCTACTTTTACAAAAAAAAAGTTTATTAAAATGTGAATTTTAATGGTACAATGAACTACATTCACAACCAAACCAATCCCTTTAACCAGGGGTGCAGACATCCCATGTCCGACTCGTCCGTCCCGTACATTTGGAGACCCGGACGAATTGATTATTTTATTTCAATTGTCCGCCAACAAACACAGAATCAGGATAATATTATATTGGAACCCTAAATCTGCCTTTAGATCTGACCAAAAACAGCAATGAATTCAAAGAAATTGAAATATTCTGCGACTTCTGACGTTTATTAACTGTTGAGACGTTTGATCGGCAGGTGCCCCGCTGGTTATCAGCATCAATGACCATTCGTCATTTCACTCACTGCAATAATCGGGTAACAGCGGATAAGAAGAATGTGTTCACTAAATAAGCTGAAGAATAAGGATTAGGAATTGTTTTTGCGGCGTATAAGCGATGCAAAGTAATTGAAATTGTTTTCTTTGTAAACCTGATTAAAGCTCGCGAAAAATTCCCTGTAACAGTCAGAACCACTGTGAAATAATAAAGAAGAGGTTATTTTAATTTTCTGATGCTTCAACACGAGCGAAATCGTCTGTAGTTAGGTCCGTAATTGTTTTGAAACCATTAAGTCTTTGTCCGTGTTTTAGCCCTAATCTTAAAATAAGGTCATATTCGTTTCAACATTTGTTTATTACATGATTGACAGCTAAGCAGACGATGGAAACGTTTCTTGTAAGAAAAGACAGTAATGAACTTCTCTTTGTTTTTAAACTTTAGGAATAAGTTTGTGCTAGCTTTGTAGTTTTGTTTGTTTGATTCAACGAAAAGTAAAACGTGATACACGATATTTGACAACCGTATCGATGTATCACAGGGCTGATGAATGTATTGCATCGTGATACATCGCAGACTTCATTTACAAGCCGACACAGACATCGTGGGGTAAGCACATCGCAATACATCGATGAATCGTTACACCACTACAGTAAATCTTGCTATTTAATTACCAACATTAAGGAAAGTTACTGTCTGTTCTTGATCTATACCATTTATAATGTATAATAATGTATGCCACTGACCATTGTAAATAACAATGTTTCATGTTTATATATTATGTAGTAATGATAGGCATATTTGCCTTATTTCTTGAATAAATATATCTACTGTATCTATTAAAATAAAAAAATAACACATGACTATAATTATTCTAATAGCAGAATAATGATTAATGGCATCAACGAGTATTTCTTTGCTAGCATTCCTTTGGTGGTAATAAATGGTGATTACATGTACATTATAAACCTGAAATAAATATCAACACAAGCAAACTCAGCAGCTGAAAAGCATGGGAGAGTGAAAGACTGACCATATTTGTTTCTACAATTCAAAATTTCAATCTAAATTGTGTGTGACAATATTTGTTTTTGCAAACAATTTGTATCTAGATCAAATGCCCTGTAAACCCACCGTCTGAACAGGATCCAAACTGTTTGACACATACATAATATTGTTGTCAACAATGCAAGTTGTTCTCTTGCATAAATATCCAAAGTAAGAATATTTTGCTCTCAGTCAATGGATTAAATTGAAATTAATAGTTTGTCAGTTTAAAAACATATAAAAATGTGTAGATGGCTCTTTTAAAGTAGAACATATTTGTCTTTCTCAATTCTTGCTCAAGAAAGTATTTATTTAAATAGAGATCAATAAAATATTCATGCAAATACAATGTAGATTTAATTCCTATCTTTTTAAATAAAACATAATAAAATATAACATTTCTATACTAATGTCACCCAAGACATTGTTTACAGACATGTAAAATATAGTATGGGTTAAACACAAAATATATGAGTCATGTCATGAGAAAACCTGCCTTTTTACATTGCAAACAGTGTAGAACAAGGCCAGCTACTGCGTCTGTGACGCAGTGGCTGGTCTTGATCTACACTGTTTGTCACTCACATGCATCTAAAGTATTGCATATAGCAGCATTATATACGGTTTTTGGCAGCTGTGTAGAACAAACTCAGATACAGAGCCTGGGATGACAAGTTGCTTGCAATGCAATAAGGCAGGTTTTCTCATGGCACCGCTCATATTCAGGCTGGGTTAAATACTAGCCAATAAATTACTTTCTTTGTACATTTTATGTTGAAATAAATCTATCTATCTATTTCAGTTTTCTCATGTAATATTATCCATAAACATTCAATATAAAGACATTAGTGGGGCAATAATAATAATGACATAAAACAGTGGTCAATGCATTATATCATACTGGTTACCAATAAATATTAAAGGATAAATAAATAAACATACTGATTTACTCTTATGCTATAAGAGTTTTCTTCCGACAGAGTTATTTTTAGATTGGAACATTCTAAAACTTTAAAAGGGATGCGTATTCCCTACATCCAGCAAGAGACATTGATAGCTGTATTTATTGTGTGCAATATACAGTAGAGAATACATTTTTCTTTCCCGTTTTAACGCAAAACGCAATGCACTAAACTAAGGAAATTTACCTTTAGAAATTTATACTATTTTTTTAATCTGAGTAGCAAACAGGTTGGAGCCAGATCAGATGCCGGGATACCCGGCGTCTGATCTGGCTCCAACCTATTTGCAATGGAAATAATAGTTTTGTATATAAATGCGTGTATTGGGAAAGAATAAAATATCAGTAAAGATAGCGCAGCGGTCTTGTGCTGCACGAGGATCATACTTATCTCAAATAGGAAAGTGTATGATTATATATTCAATGTTACCTTGCTTATCTATTTACCATTATTAACTATTCTGTTCTAAAAATAACTCGGACAAGTCAGAAAAATCCGATAATACAACAAGCAAGTAATTAAGGCTCCATAATACCACCTACAAAATTAGGATTTAGTTTAACATTTCGCTCCCTTCCTCCACAGAAGGGCCTTATAAAAGCTTCTGTACTAACTCCTTCATAAAAAGTGCCACGCATCAATATGATGATTTATAGATTTGAATAAAGGTGATATTTTTAACCCATTACCCTGTAAATACGCCTTTATATGCCTTTTATTTATATATTCATCCACTGAAGAAAATAGTTCCAATTTATACAGTCATGAATGTGTATCATAAGAAATATTTTCTATATTCTCGAAGATGGTTGCTTAAGGCAGGCTGAAAGTAAAGCAGAATGTGACTTTACTTTCAACCTGCTTTAAGTGGACCTGTTTTCAAAACTAGAAATATGCTATGGGGTAATGGGTTAAATCAAATGGCAATATTTGATGACAAAGCATGGAGCTAGGGCTCCAGATAACAGAATTCCAACATTTTCTCAATCATGTCAGCACCAAAACCTATGGTGAAGCTACTCATTAGAATGATTGCCTCTAGAAGTTAATTCTAATGAGTAGTTACACCGCATGCTTTGGTGCAGATATATATGTTTTAGTTTTTGGACTATTCCCCATATATAATCTGGAGCCCTTACAAATGCAAGAAATTCTCTTATTACTAGGGCTAAAAAAGAACCTGGAACACATATCCAGTTCATAATCTCACACAAAAGCTCATATCAAAGGCATAAAACCCACTGGAAACTGGAAGTAAACTTCAGTGTAAAAGGGAGCACAATCAAGGCAATAGTCTTTGGCACAAAGGGCTTTGATAAGCGAATTAGAGAGAGTCGGTCCTGACTTGGCTGGGCCTACTATCTTCTCATCTAGCAACACTACTGGTTCAAGGATAGGACTTTGATTTGTGGAAGGTAAAATATACTGTCAAACCTCAATAAAACAAACTTGCTTAACTTGAACTTACCTGTATCTCAAAGTTTAAATATGGCATTTCAAAATGTATTTTTTTATGGGAACTGGAGTTATTCAATATGAACTGAATTTGATATGATTTTACTTCGCTTTCAACAGTATTTCAGTTAATTCGCGACGTCCAGCAGGTGGAGGAAGACCCCAGAAGCCCTTTTATGCACTGTTTCAGGCACAAATCGGCAACTGGGTGGAACCATTGACCTTCCGCATGCCAGCTACGAAGGCATCCCCACATGAAAAATTAGAACGACCAGACTGGGATTCGAACTCACAGCGGTGAGGAGCTTAGTGATATAAGTCACAGTGACTATACCACTAAGCCATGGAGGCCCCCAAATATGAACTGAAGAAATATTTGTAAGTTCAACTAAAGCAAGCTTGAATTAGCAATGTTCTATTTTGGAAAGGGATACGTGGTGAGGATTGTAGGAGTGTCTTGGAACTAATATATATCTAGCTGAGTTTGATACCCTTTTCAAAAAGAAAACTTTGGCTCTTCAACTAAAAAACATCCTTTCATTTAAACTCTTCCAATGCTGAACAACTTTTCTTTATCTAATATCTATTTGATTGACATGTTCTTAAGAAATGCCGTCTTTTACCTATTCTTCCCAAGGGCTGCCATAAGCTGACATAAAAAATCCTAAGATTTCCAAATTTGCATTTTTCAAGTGCGATTTTACGAATCGTACCTTTACCCCATAGCCTTTTTCTTGTTTTGTTGACTATTGCAACCACTTAAAGCAGGCTGTAAGTAAAGCAGAATGCGCCTAAGGGCGCATTCTGCTTTACTTTCAGCCTGCTTTAAGCTACCATGTACTGGTAAAAAATCCGGAGATTTAGGAAAAATCCAGAGAAATGGCAGCCCTGCTTCCCTATATATTTGGCTAAGTGTCAAACAGTTTTGATTTAGCTGAGGTGCTAAAATATTTATGCATCTTATCAGGATCAAAACCTGTTTGCAAAAATTCTTAATATATGCATAAGAGGGGTTAATTAATAATACTTTCAGAATGTAGTCACACTAAGAAAAGAAACAGCTTCCTTATAAAATTTCACAAGCAAGTCAAAGGTCAAGGTCACAATTGCTTTAGTACTGTAAGAAAACCAAATATATAGGATCTGTCATGAGTCGAAGTTTAAGACAACAAACAAGCTGATCTCAAACGAGTCTAGAATTGAAATGTTATTAAGCGATCCCTGGCGAGCTTAATAACTTTTCTATTCTAGACGAGTTTGAAATCAGCTTGTCTTAAACATCGACGAGTGACAGATTCTTTTACTCACATTACCAACGATTTAAGCTATTTTTTAAGCAATATGCATATTTTTTTGAACCCCTGTGACGTCAAAGCCGTTATAAATAGTGACTTTTTAGTGATGTCATCAAAATGATCTTACACATGTTGGAGATAAGGATTATATTCGTCATTGTTGTTCGCAATAGAAAACAAGGGTAGTTATGAGAGAAATGAAGTTTCTATGTACTTTCAAAATTATGGCAAATGTTTGGTTCGGCATATTTGACTCTTAAATGAACTTAACCATGGCTTTATATAAACAATGTTTCATGGCTTTATATAAACAATGTTGTACTGAGCTCAAGGAATTCATGAGTAGAGAACACATGCCAAATATAAGGTCTCAATCAATCCCATGTTGTTCAAAAGTTATTGCCAACTTGAAGTTGTGGACAGACAGACCAAACATAAAGTCCTCAATCTTTGGTCTTGGGGGCATAAAAATATATATAGTAAATTGCTAGACATGTGACCTTGACCTTCTAAAACAAAATAATCAATCAGTTAAGATTTAAGCACTAAATATGGTTATATTGTATTATAATTATCATCACATTAAATACTTCCATCACCCTGTTAGACTGTGATTTACAACAACTGGAAACAACAATAAAGATTACAAAAAGTGAAACCAGCATTATAATTATCATTAAGACAACATGGAACCAGCTTTGTTATTCAGATGACTGGGTCATAACCAGCAATATAATTCTGACTATGGGTTCCCAGCATTATCATATATGTGACAGGGTACCAGCAATGTAACACTAACTATGGGGTACCAGCTTTAGGTGTTTTGTACCAACATATACCCTCAACAATGGATGACAAGCTCTAGGGGTCTCTGTATGTACACAGACACTTACCGAGTGGCACTTGGACGTAGTGCATTGGAAACATGCTGCCATCTATGGTAAACAATGGCACAATAAACACGCTTCAAATTACTTGTAACTTTACTTTCATTTCAATAAAAATCACTAATAATTTAACTTGAGTTATAATTTTTCATTTTTTCATTAATTGATATATCCAAGTTCAATTTTCTTCACTAAATCATTTGCTTTTATCTCATGATGTAAACCGTAACAATGTATCTTTCAAGGTGCAGATGAGAATCTCGTATGGTTTTAAAATTTATGGTATAGATTGCAATTGTGATATATAGGATCTGTCATGAGTCGATGTTTAAGACAAGCTGATCTCAAACGAGTCTAGAATTGAAATGTTACTAAGCGAGCCTTGGCTTAAAAACTTTTCTATGTAAGACGAGTTTGAGATCAACTTGTATTTAACATCGATGAGTGACAGATTCTTTTTCTCACATTACCAACGATTTAACTTTTTTTTTAAGCAAAATGCATTTTTTGGAACCTGGGTAACGTCAAAATCACCGATATAAATAGTGACGTTATAGCGACGTCATCAAAGTGATCTTACACATGTTGGAGATAAGGATATTCGTCATTGTTTTCGCTATAGAAAACAGGGGTAGTTAAGTGAGAAATATGCATTAGACCAAATGAAGTCCAAATGGAAGATTGGAATTGAGATTAAATGTGTATTATTTGTAAATAATGTTGTGATTATGACTATGATACAAACGATATAAAATACAAGCATTCAGAAAACGAATACATGTACATTATTCTTTTCTGTAAAAGACTAAGACCTAATTAATGATATATACCAGTGCTTTTAGACAGGAATCACATCTATTAGGTGGAATCATTGAAAACACATAGCGACACTTGTATTAACCGTTTCACTCTCAATGACGCCATAAAGCATGTTTGCAAACAGTTTGGGTCCTTAATGATCCCTTTCCCAATAGAAGAGCCTGCATTTTAGCGCATTTGATTTTATTCTTCCATTGAAGAAATGGTTCCAATTTATAGTCATAAACATGTACCAAAAGAAATATTGTCTATATTCTAGCAGATGATAACTTAAAGCAGGCTGAAAGTAAAGCAGAATGCGCCTTGATGCACATTCTGCTTTACTTTCAAACAGCTTTAAGTCCTAACTTGTCATCAAAACTTAAAACAAGCTACGGGGTAGAGGGTTAATACAGCGGTTTCACTGGATCTTCTTTGGTATGTTAAAATACACACTTCAATAAATTTGCAAAACAAAACTATGTGAATATTAATTAAACAATCAAATAAAAATAAGGCGGCATAGCAGAAAAAAACAAAAATTGCTACATTAAGAGCTGACAATGAAGACCTGGCAGTGTTTACTTACGCTGTTCTTCCGCTCCTCTTTTTTCTCCGAGCCACCGGAGCCGCCCTTCCGTTCCTGCTGTTCTTTGTCGCGCTGCTTTTTACTTTTTCGTTTCTTCTTTTTTATTTTTGGTTCTGGTGCTGGTTTCAACTCGGGCTCAGACTCTGAATCAGAGTCACTGGAGCTGGATGGTGGAAAATAAAACAACATGGATGTCAAGCACATGAAGAACTGCTCGGCGTCTGTATACAAGAAGCTGCTAATGGTCAATATATTGGCTTTAAACACTAAGTAACCCTTGTAAGTTATGTTCATTCCATATTAGAGGTTGTTAACACGATTAATGTGTACCCTGAAAGGAACAGTCATAACCTACATTACTGAAGCAACGCAACAAAATGATTCGCGGAGAGCAGATCCATAAGCCCCGCCTCCTCTCCGAAAGATATCCACAAGTCCCACCCTCAAGAGAAATCCGGTCTATACGAATTAAACGTCATTTTTTTCAATGGAATTAATTGGGGCGAATGCAAATATTAGAATGTAAAAATAGCATAAAAATAACATTATGGTTTTTACCATTTAGGTGTTTATTGGGAAAGAACAACATCTTCTCATTTGTAGAGTGGAGGAGATGCTATTCTTTCCTGTTTAAATGGAAACTAAATGCAAACGAATACACCAAAATTCTCACAATTTATTTTAATCTGAGTACCAAGGATTTTGGAACCTGATCAGACACCAAGTGATCTGGCATCTGATCTGGCTCCAAATTGTTTGCACTTGAAATAATAGTTTTAGCCTATAGACACCATAAAATTTTATGCTGAAATGAGTAAGAAATGTTTGATTTGTTCAGTTTACTCTCTCTTATCTGGAACCCTGTGGAAAGAATAACATCTTAGTCGCCACTGTAACTGCAACTTTTGCGGTTACTTACTCTGACTCCTCCAGTGCCTCGGACACATTCAGCTGGGCAAGAATCTTCAAACAACCATCCATAGTCTTTATAGACTCTGTGTCTATGATATTATCCACCTGAGATTTACTTAAATTATTCACAGTACTTCTGCCATTGTCTTGTTTCCGATCACGCGGCTTTTTCGATTTCTCCTCTTGCGTAACTGCACTCTCAAGAGTTGCCATTAAAATACGATCAAGTTCGTCACTCTGAACATCCTCCTCCATTGGCTGTTCCTGACTAGTGTTGGCTATTCCACCTGTCAAACATCACCAAACAATACAATAAAACTAATATGACTCATACTTTCCTGTATTTATATTTCAATTATTATTTAATATTTAGTAAACCATTAATTAAGCAGCTTTTTTAATCCTTTACTCCATAGCCTGGTCTCTAGTTTTGAAGTGAGGTGACCACTTAAAGCAGGTTGAAAGAAAAGCAGAATGCGCCTTAAAGCGCATTCTGCTTTTCGTTCAGCCTGCTTTAAGCTATCATATGCTAGAATATAGAAAATATTTCTAATGATACATTTTCATTTCTGTATAACATGGAACTATTTTCTTCAGTTGAGGAATAACTTAATTGTATTAACATGCATATTTATGTAGTGAATATTAGTATTTTGGATTTGTTATGATTTTATGTAGCTTTAACAGTATTTCAATCATATCGTGACATCCAGCTAATTACAGGTGGAGGAAGACCCCAGACGCCCTTTATGCACTGTTTTAGGCACAAATCGGCAACTGGGTAGAACCACCGACCTTCCGCAGCCCAGCTGGAAGACTTGTCCACATGAAAAATCCAAATGCCTAGACCAGGATTCAAACCCACAGCGGTGAGGAGCTAAGTGATGTAAGTCAGTGACTATACCACTAGGCCCCAAGTAAAGGGTTAATACCTTCCTGCATTTATATTGTAACACTTTTACTGAATATAATGATGTCATAACACATTCACTGCCATAATGTCGTCTGCTCACAAACACATTGCCTGCTTTGATTTCGAACGTTAAGAAATTTAGACAGCTTGGCTTTTACTCTACCCATGCTAGCGGTGGATATGTCCCCACAGTGATTACCTTTTCAAACAGTTTGGATCCTGATGAAACACCGCTTAATGCGGCGTCTCATCTGGATCCAAACTGTTTGACACTCTGACTCTGTTTTGAAAAGAAATTTAGAAAATTCTATCTTTAGAACAGTTGCAGACGACAATTTTTGCAGACGAAAAAATTACCCAGCATGCAAAGAGTTAAAAGCATTATATGAGTGTCAGATAGTTTGGCTCGTGATCAGGCATCACATTATATATGGAGGAGTTTTATGTATACTTAAGTTTTATGAATATTCAGCAGGAATACATAATGTCATGGATCCTTATTCAGTTGTAATGCTACTCAAAACTGATATGTTTTGCATCCAAACTGGGATATTAGGTGTTTGATCTAGACCTTAACTGTTCAAATATGAATCTTAATTCTAACACACCTCGCGCACACACCAATATAAACAAAGAAGGACGCAACTGTGTTTAAATTGATGATAAAACACACATGCGCAGTTACGGCTAAAATGTGCACCAAAAAAGTAGAGATGTTGCATCAGTGAAAATTATAGTTAAATTGAAGTGTTAAATCACGAGGCCGTAAACAATGTACAGCCCTTGACAATTTAACTTTATTTTTTCAATAGAGTTATCTCCCCTAACCTGTGTCTGTTCTACTGGCACGTTCTGCTCTCATGAAGGCACGCAAGTTTGGCATCTTAAAGTTCCTGTTTCTTCTCTCTAGCACTTGGCAAGCTAAAAACCTCGTCATCTCTAGTACAATCTCTGTCTGCCTCCTAACAGAATAAGCACAAAACATAAAATACATTTGTACTGTAAACATCAGAGCTGCCATAAGTTGACATAAAAAATCCTAAAATTTCCAAATTTGCATTTTTCAAGTGCGATTTTACGAATCGTACCTTTGCCCCAACGCCCGTTTCTTAGAAGTTTTGTTGACACGTGGCTACTTCAAGCAGGCTGAAAGTAAAGCAGAATGCGCCTTAAGGCGCATTCTGCTTTACTCTCAGCCTGCTTTAAGCTACCATGTGCTAGAAAAAAATCCGAAGATTTAGGAAAAATCCGGAGAAATGGCAGCCCTGAAACATGAGCTTGTGATAATGATTTATCAAGATAAGGCAAGAATTTCAACAACTTAAATCTTTATTTTCGCATTAAACCCTATGGTGTCACTACTCATTAGAATCCTCTCTTCCAAACGATTCTAATGAGTAGTAAAACTATAGGATTTGGTGCTGAAATAAGTGATAAAATGTTGGATTTGTTCAGTTTACTCCCTCTTATCTGCGGCCCTGAAAAAAGTATTTGTTTTTGTGCACAAGTACTTGAGATGAGATTTTAGATTTTCTTTATAAAAGCAAGATATATTAACCAAGTACCCCATAACTATGCCTTTTTATATAAGCCTCTAATTAGTTCTACGCTGAGAAAATTAGTCCCCACTTAGGAAGTATTGTGAATATAAAACACAGAAGGCATTTCTAGTATCTTTCTGAATGGGAGCTTAAAGTAGGTTTGAAAGGAAAGCAGAATGTCCTATTTTGCTTTGCTCTCAGCCATCTGTCTTCAATACAGAAAACAGGCTATATGTTGGTGGGGGGTTTACTCCATATAACTTACGCCTTGTTATCCTGTGCATACTGGTACTCTAACACTGACTGACAGAGAATCCGACCCATCTCCATGTAGTCTGCGATGTTAAAGTGCCGACACTCATCTCTGAAAATAAACAAAAACAATTCAATGTTACAAGAAATGCTATGTTTGTGAATATATGTAACTCTAGATATTAAAATCTTACAAAATTTCTATACACAAGAAATACTATGTTTGTTATATATGTAACTCTAGATATTAAAATCTTAGACAATTTCTATGCACAAGAAATGCTATGTTTGTGATATATGTAACTCTAGATATTAAAATCTTACACAATTTCTATACACACGAAACAGTAAGTTTGTGACATAATTATGTAACTCTAGATATTAAAATCTTACAAAATTTCTATACACACGATACGGTATGTTTGTGACATATGTAACTCTAGATATTAAAATCTTACAAAATTTCTATACACATGAAATGGTATGTTTGTGACATATGTAACTCTAGATATTAAAATCTTACACAATTTCTAAACACAAGAAGCATTTTTACAAGTAGAAAAGAAAGCTTATGATTCTGGTATTGAAATATTTTATTTTGACTTTTATAATTGGGGGTACAATTTAACTTCATTAACATGAGCTCACTTAAGGTAGTAGACATCAATTATTATTGTTGCAGATGAAAAAATTACCCAGCATGCAAAGAGTTAACCCATTACCCCATAAATACGCCTATTTACCCTGAAATATTTTCAATATCCTAGCAGATGGTAGCTTAAAGAAGGCTGAAAGCTAAGCAGAATGTGCCTTAAGGCACATTCTGCTTTAATTTCAACCAGCTTTAAGTGGACACTTGTCTTCAAAACTAAAACCAGGCTATGGGGTAATGGGTTCAACAAACTCGAATTGAATCATTCATGTAATGGTTATACATTTACTTACAACAACATATTTAACACTTTGAACAACAATTATCCTATGCAAACAGGGTAGACCTTGATCAAAGGGCTCCTGTAAGTGCCCTCTGATCAAGGTCTCCACTGTTTGTTGTTTTGCAATGTATTGATCAAATCAAACCTAAATAGTCAGAAATGAAGTAGAGTTAATGGAAACTGGAAATGTCCATTTGAAGTTTCAGGGAGATAAGGGTTAAGTACTTATACAATACTGAATTTTGAAATGAACTTGTGCTGAAATAAAATAGATGGGTTCCTTGGAACACGTGTCACCTGCCAGCAAGCACCAGTCTAACATTATCTTTCCATAAAAGAAATTTCATTTCAAAATCTTCAGTAAAACAGAAGAAATCTGCATGAAAAGAAAATGTTGGAAAGGGTAATAACTCTCATAATGTTGATACAAGAGTTATGACCCTTGTCTAATACACTTCTACTTATCAAGCTCTTTCCACAAATGAAGTTTCATCTTAAAAGCTTCAGTAGAACAGGAGTTATGAAGCGTGACACAAAAAGTGTGACGGACAGACAGACAGATGGACGGATGCCGGAAAAGTGATCCCTAAGTGTCACCTCTGCCTAGAGTAGGTGACACAAAGAATGACCTGTTTACATTGTGTGCTTGTAGTATTTAAAAGAATGACAGCATAGACCTTCCATCAGAAGCACTCTGAATGGGTCGTCAATGTTTTCAAAGTATGTATACACCTAGGCAATGAACTGTAAAAGTTAAAGTTAGCTGTAAGAATTAAACATTAGCAATCTAAGCATTAATATCATAAATACATGCTGCATGCATATAAGCAAAGCCTGGTGCAAAACAGAGTACCAATTTATACATCACAATCATACACAATGTTTACCCATTACTCCATATATACACATTTTACACCTTTAACTTATTCCTCCACATAATAAAATAGTTCCATTTTAAATGGTCATGAATAATTATCATAAAAAATATTTTCTATACCCTGAAATATGCTAGCTTAAATCAGTCTAGAAGTAAAGCAGAATGTGCCTTAAGGAGCATTCTGATTTACTTTCAACCTGCTTTAAGTGGTCATCTGTCTTAAAAACTAGAAAAGGCTATATATGGAGCAAAGGGCTGAGCAAAAAACACTGATATATAAATATAAAACACTATATAAAATGTATTGAGTACACAATGGCATGGTATTGTAAATATTATGATGCATATCTTTGCTTATATATTTCTACAATACAGAAGTTCATACACATAACAGGCAAACATTTAAGATTTAAACATGATGCAAATATCATTACAATAGGACATACTGTTTTATGAATCCAGATAAAAAATATCAAAAATGAAAGTTGTCATACAGTGGAGAAAACGTTATTCTTTCCAGTTTAAACGCAAACGAAACGCTAACGCAAAACACTAAAACATAGAAATTGTCAATTTTTAGATATTTCTTACAATTCATTTTTATCTGAGTGGCAAACAGTTTGGAGCCTGATCAAACGCCGGGCTACCCGGCGTCTGATCTGGCTCCAAACTGTTTGCAGGGGAAATAAACATTTTAGCGTAAACGCGTTTATTGGGAAAGAATAACACATTCTCCTCTGTAGTAAATTTTAGGCAAGACATCTGTTTCATTCATCATCATCATCATCCTGTTTTGTTTATACAGGCCAGTTGATTAGTCCTTTAACAAGGGTGAGGCCTGTCTGCCTCATGTGGTCAAATGCTTTTTAACCTAAATTTGACCAGGTAGGCTCATTAAATTCTGCTCTGAAATTTTAACCAATATTTTGATAAATATATATAAAAATTTCAATAGTTTTTATTATGATACATTATAAATAAAAAAAAAGAGTAATGTTACCGTATTAGCAAAGATATGCATTAAAATATAAATACTCAGAACTTATTTGTTGCTTTAACCACCAACCAGCATTTCACACTTACATACATGAGTACAATACAATATAGTCAATCTTCTATTAAGCAACCATTTAATTTAATTTCATCGATATAGTCTTAAATAAAGGTGGATCAAATTCTTAAAGGACCTTGCTGCAATATTTATCATCCTGTAATTAGTACTGCATTGTTTCCATCATGCTTTAAGCCAGTACCCCATAAATATGCCTTTTTATGCCTTTAATTTAATTCATCACTGAAGAAAAAAGTTCCATTTTAAACAGTTGTGCATGCATTATATGAACATTTTTCTATATCCTAGTAGATAATAGCTCAAAGCAGACTGAAAGTAAAGCAGAATGCGCCTTAAGGTGTACTCTGCTTTAATTTCAACCTGCTTTAAGTAGTCACCTGTTTTCAAAACTAGAAACAAGTTATGGGGTAATGGGTTAAACAGTCACCTGTCATAACAGATCCACACAATACACCAATTAGTGGTTGCTTGATACATTATTGACTGTAATAGTATGTGGCAACATATATTATGCGATATATACACTTTAACTGCCAAGAAATACAGCTGTTTGTATATACATTTAGCTGAACATATCAATCAGTCTATCACAAACACAAGCACAAGTTTATCGGAATTCTCTTTACCCTTTGCCCCCTGAATACTCTTGCCCACTATGAACATCTATCTTTTGAACTATTACTTTGATACTGGGCTGCCATTTCTCAGGATTTTTCTTAAATCTTCAGATTTTTTTTCTAGTACATGGTAGCTTAAAGTAGTCTGAAAGTAAATCAGAATGCGCCTTAAGTTAACTTATGGCAGCCCAGTTGATAGTTGTTGTTTCTTATAAAGTTTGAAATAACTGATATGTCCATACAGATATAGCAACATGATGATATGCCTAAAACACAAACACACATGCAAGAACACTTACGCATCTAAGTTTCTGAAATATTAGAAAATTAGATGAAATGTAAAAATCTGATTTTATGCAACAAAAATGGTATGTACTTTTAACCCCTTCACTGCCATGACAACACCTGCTTTAACCCTTTCCCCAATAAAGACGCCTTTTTACGCCTCTAATTTATTCCTACACTGAAGAAAATAGTTCCTATTTCTACAGTAATAAATATATATCCAAAGAAATATTTTCAATATTCTAGCAGATGGTAGCTTAAAGCAGGTTAAAAGTAAAGCAGAATGCGCCTAAGGCGCATTCTGATTTACTTTTTACCTGCTTTAAGTGGTCACCTATCTTCAAAACTAGAAACAAGCTATGGGGTAAAGGGTTAACCATTACCCCATAAATATGCCTCTAATGTATTTCTCCACTGAAGAAAATAGTTTGAAGTTAAAAAAATATGAATATTTATCATAAGAAATATTTTCTATTTTATGTTAGCTTAAAGCAGGCTGAAAGTAAAGCAGAATGTCAACCTGCTTTAAGTGGTCCACTATCTTCAATATTAGGCTTAGGCTACGAGGTAATGGGTTAAACTATTGTCATCAACTTTCGTTTCTAAAATTTTAGGTAAACTGACTAAAGTGATATCTTAACAAGTTTTTAAAAGAAAATGGATCCAGATCAGAATCAAAACTGTTTGCAAATAACCATCCTAATCGGGAATAAGGTAGAGAAGGTGATGAAAAGGATAAAATCAAAGCACAAATCCCTTCTGCTTGAAGTTCATAATTTTTCCTCAAACTAAAAATCTCCCTATATTGTAATTGGATCATTTAATGTAACACCACTGTCTACTTGACTTATTCAGAAGACTTATGTCTATGTACTAGATTCATCACTGGTAGAAATTGTCTCTGATTATGCTAAACCAGTATTATATCTAACTACTCTGCAAGACTAGTAGCGTTACTAGTAGAGTTATGTCTCCAAGACTACTCTAGACAAGTAGAGTTCTTTCCCTTACATGATCATTACTGATATGATAAAAACCAGGGCTGCGATTTCTCCGGATATTTCCGAAATCTTCAGATTTTTACCCTGGCAGATTGTAGCTTACAGCAGGTTGAAAGTAAAGCAGAATGCGCATTTAGGCGCATTCTGCTTTACTTTCAACCTGCTTTATGTCCCCTGACTAAATAAGACAATTAAGACTACTCCCCCCTTACTTGTTTATTGCTGATTATGATAAATGAATATTATGTCCCCTGACTCTGTGAGACTAGTAGTCCCCTGACTAAACTAGACAATTAGAGTACTATTCCTTTACTTGTTCATTGCTGATTAATAAGCTAAACCAATATTATGTCCCCTGACTCTGTGAAACAAGAAGAGTTGTGTCCCCTAACTAAACTAGACAAGTAGAGTACTGTGCCCTTACTTGTTCATTGCTGATTATGATAAATGAATATTATGTCCCCTGACTCTGTGAGACCAGAAGAGTTGTGTCCCCTAACTAAACTAGACAAGTAGAGTACTGTGCCCTTACTTGTTCATTGCTGATTATGATAAATGAATATTATGTCCCCTGACTCTGTGAGACCAGAAGAGTTGTGTCCCCTAACTAAACTAGACAAGTAGAGTACTGTGCCCTTACTTGTTCATTGCTGATTATGATAAATGAATATTATGTCCCCTGACTCTGTGAGACCAGAAGAGTTGTGTCCCCTAACTAAACTAGACAAGTAGATCGAGTACTGTGCCCTTACTTGTTCATTGCTGTTCCACTGAATGTGGCTTCCAATGTAAAACTGTTGAGAATTCTCATCTGTCGCCACATGACAACGCGACCTGTCGCCTCCTTGCACCGTTTGATGTTGAATTTACAAAATGGAAATGAAAACTTTTCTGGACTCTGAAATAAACAAACAATCGTTTATTTAGTTCTACTTCATAATATGGTCATTAAAAAAAGATGGCTAAATTACATACCATATAACCTCCGCTATATGACATCTCTTTTTGACAAAGGCTGGACATTGTCCTTATAGTGCTTTTAGCGCATTTATTTATTCCTCATGGAAATGTTGTTTTTTTTTGCAATACTCTGTATAAGAGAGCAATAAGCATGTGTTGCAGGTGGATGTTAAAAGCAGGCTAAAAGTAAGCTTCAGGAGCTTTCTGCTTTACTTTCAGCCTCAGTGTCCAGCTATCTCAAATATTGAACACAAGTTATGGGAGAGTGGGTAAAAATAAGATAAAAGTAAAGCAGAAAGTAGATTTCTGTTTTACATATATCTTGCTTTCAGCTCCTGCCTCAAACTTTATATATGTGTCCCTGATAATCAGCATACCTGTAAAGAGTACATATATTACCTATGGAAACAGTGTAGACCTCTACAGGAGCCATCATGACATATTTGGAAATTGGAATTCTGGCTTAATAATTATCCCGGTACCACCATTATTCGAACACCTAAGCATCTTCGAGTCAATTACAAATTTCTATGTGAATAAAAGTTATTTTTTACATAGATACTGGATAAACTGGTTATTTTCAACTTAAAATACGATGGTTAAGTTATTGCAACTAAAATCGGTTCTCTAACAATGTAAACAAAGCAAAGTGGCCTGCTTACCTCATTCTCAGTGGAATGCCAACCTAAATTCGAACAGTAGGTTTGACACCACAAACATTTTACTATATGTAGCCCAGGGTAAGTGTTTGTTCATAAAATGTCAGATAAAACATAAAACAAGAGTCTGTAACCTCATAAAAAGTAAATGTCAACTTTTTTACATGTAATTTACAGTAGTTTAGACATAAGGTATCAATTGTTAATGGCTACAGACAGGGCATTAGAAGGGTCTCCATTTTGATGTGAAATGCATCTAAAACAAATAAGAAATTTCTAAAAGTTGCTGAACATATTTTTCTAAAATAAAACAAGTGTACTGGAACCTGTAAGATAAACAAATATTTTGTTTATTCCCTGTTATTTCTTATATGAAACACAATTAGCAAATAAAAAAAAAGTGAAAAAAGTGATAAGGACCCCTAGTTTGAGATTTGATCAAATTTAGTGGTCTGAACCCTCAATATTATTTATCCGGACCATTAGGAATGAGGTAAATGTAAGAGTTTTGCAGCCGATACACCACTGGTCATTTTTGATAACAGAAAATGTAGTATGTGGCCAAGTTATGCATTCGGGAATTTGGGATTAAATGTAAATACAATATTTATAGTCAGATAAGTTCAACAAATGTCCTTTCACTTATTACTGATCTTTTTTGCCGATTTTGTGTTCTTGACATTTCTACCGGTGTTACTGTCAAAATGTCACGCGCGGTTATGCAAATTTGTTTGTAACTATAGATGTCATGCGAAATGATTCAGGTGTTCGATTTTTGGTTGTGTTCGAATAACGGTTGTAAAAGGATAAGTTTAGAGGCAATTAATGTTTTCATCAACTGTTTTGAATATACTAACAAAGCGACGGAGAAGAGGGAGTTAACTAGAAACTTTCAATAAAAACCAAACCCTATGGTGTGACTACTCATTAGAATCGTCTCGAAGAGACGATTCTAATGAGTAGTCACATGATAGGATTTTGAGCAGGCATAAAGATTTCGATTTTCAAAATACTCTTGATTTATCCTGGACACTTTCAATAATTTCTCCTTTATGTTTAAACCAAACCCTATGGTTTTTTATTCTAATGAGTAGTCACATCATAGGGTTTTGAGCAGGCATAAAGATTTCGCTTTTCAAAATACTCAAATTATCTGGGACCCTGTAAATGCATGTAAATACAGTAAAACCTCGCTATTACGACCACTAAAACGAAGGCTAATTGATTGTTTAATAGACAGGTGACAGCTTAAAGCAAGGTGACAGTGAAACAGAAAGCTCCTACAGGAGCTTTCTGTTTCACTGTCACCTTGTTTTAAGCGGTCACCTACCGTAAACACCCTAATAATTAACATAATTTAGTGGTCGTAATAGAGAGGTTTTACTGTAGCTTAATTACCTTCTGTGCCATTAACCATGGAAAGAGTCTCTCAAACAGGTATGCCCGAGTATTTGTTGATGAACCGTTCAAGTTGTTGTTGTTGTTACCCTCAGGGTCGTCTGTGGCTGTGTTATTGCCGTACATGAAAACATTATGTTTCCGACTGTGACCGTGTAGATCACAATATAGCACCACCTGGGAATTACAAACAACATGCTTGAAATGACAGGTTTGGTTTGGGAAGACATCTTCCTTTAGTTAAGACAATACTATTAATGAAAACATTATGTTTCCAAATGTGACCGTGTAGATCACAATATAGCACTACCTGGCAGAGATAAACAACATGCTTGAAACAACAGGGACGTTTGCTTCTAGTTTGAGAAGACATCTTTCTCTAGTTTAAACAATACTATTAATGCAAAGATGAAACGATCAAATGTTTAAAATTATCTGTCATGAAAATAGTTATACATGTCATGAATGTGCACCATGAGAAATATTTCCACATCCTAGTACATGGAGGCTTAACCCTTTTTCCCGCCTTTTAGCGCATTCAGTTTATTCATCTGCTGAAGAAAATAGTTCCAATTTATATAGTCATGGATATATCTCACAAGAAATATTTATCTTCATTCTAGCAGATGGTAGCTAAAAGCAGTCTGAAAGTAAAACAGAATGCGCCTAAAGGCGCATTCTGCTTTACTTTCAACTTGCTTTAAGAAGTCACCTATTTTCAAAACTAGAAACAGGTTATGAGGTAAAGGGTTAAAGCAGGATGACAGCAAAGCAGAATGTGCCTAAAGGCACATTCTGCTTTACTTTCAACCTGCTTTAAGTGGTCACATGTCTTCTAAACTAGAAACAGGCTATAGGATAAAGGTGTTACAAACATTTGTCTAGTAGATCCAACAGATATTGTATGTTATGCTTACCTCATGTTTATCTAACACATTTTCTATCATGTTTTTAGTATACCACACTGTCGGAAAACTTTCTTTCCGCGGATGTCGGTAATTCCTATTTAAGTCTCTGGCAGCTAATGAGCACCTATAATTCCCTACTATAACACCGTCAGGGTTCAACATTGGCACAATTTTGAATATAAATTTGTTCCTAAGTAACTGGGCGTCGGGGTCTGGGCCCGTAATATAGTCTAACACACCCCTCATCATCCATGAGGCCTGGGATTCGCCCGGGTGAACACGGGCAGTTATAATCACTGCCTTCTTCTGCTCCTGTTCCTCTTCTGGCTGGTCTGTAACACAAAGAAAGTCTGATTTGAGTCTCAACTCACTTAACCAATTTCTCCAGAAATACACCTTTTAACACCTCCAATTGTTCTATACTAAGGAAAGACGTAAACCAACTAGGAAGTCCTGAACATTAAACATAGAAGGTATTTCTAACTTTCTTAAAGCAGGTTGAGCTTAAAACAGAATGCTCAAAAGGAGCATTTTGCTTTACTTTCAAACTTCTTTAAGTTCGTTTGTCTTCAAAACTAGAAAGAGGTTATGGAGTAAAGGGTTAACTAAACTTACCCATATTTCTACAGCGAACATGTTAAATTAGTTTCCTACAGCCCAGAATACCGTAATGACCATTATTACTGGGACAGACAAGCCTGAGCAAACTGTGTAGACCCTGATCAGACTGCTCCTGAAGGAGCAGTCTGATCAAGGTCTACACTGTTTGCCATTCAGCTTGCACCTTTAGGACACCCTACTGTGTGATAGAGTAATAAGTTCAATTTTTAGGATAATAACAGCAGTTATACTGGGTATCCCAAGTTTTAAGATTTTTACAATACTTACCAAAGTTTGTGACGGTGACTAGAAAGCAGCTATTGCCAGCACGTGTCTCACATAACACCTCCCGCTGCATGTGGGACTGTCGACTCACATCATTAAGTAGAGACTCAAGGTCATCTTTGAGGTCAGTGAAGGTGTATGGGTAGCAATGGGCAAGATAGTATGTGTCATTCTCATTGGGGAATTCCTGAAATAATCCAAAAATAGCTTTGAAATTCCAGAAGTAATACATCAATAGTAGCGATAGAAAATGTTAGATTCAGACGTTGGATTATAAATGCGTCATCTCATCATGATCTAAACTGTTTGACATGCTGATGGATGTTACAATTTAAACTTTTCTGGTTTAAAATCCTGACCCTTGAATTATAAGTGAAAGCCTTTCTCCTTTTTTAAGCACAAACTAATGTCTGCATACTTTACATGGAGTCTCATCTGAAAGAAACCTGTTTGCAAGTTGTGAGAGGTTTTGCTGTTTATTTTATGTCTTCCTGTAATATCGAGCTTTGCCACATGTATCTGTACAGTAAGATACAAAATTCTGTATCTTACTGTTTGTATTTTACTGTTTGTTTTTAACTCCGACATCCTTTACGATAATTGTGACATCATGTATCCTAGCAACACCTTCACATACGGTACATGTTCAAAATCCACTTCATTCTTTGTGGAATAAAAGAATTCTTGTTCTGCTTCAAATGTGAAATGATACAGGATATAAAATTGATTTGATTTGATTTGTTTTGATTTTACATCGCTTTCAACAGTAATTCAGTCATATCGCGACGTCCAGCTAATTATAGGTGGATATAAAATTGAAACAACAATATAGTTGTTAGTAGCGTATATTGAAGGCATAATAATAAACACATCACCAGTTGGCGGTGCACTACAGGGCGTTGTATTCAGCTCTTGACATTTTTTGCAGAAACAGCCAGGCTGAGTGTCACGCCAAAAACATCTCCAGCTGAATACATTATCCAGTATCGCACCGCATACTGGTAATGTGTATTATACAAACCATTTGCCATTCCAGCTCGTAGAAGGCAACTCCCCGAGACAACAGTGGGCAGTGAAGATGCATGACATTGCGAGAGTAACTGAAACATAGAAAAGACAGTTCATTGGTTGTTTGATTACCTTAGTATTCCTAAGTTTTGGGACAGACAGGCCTGTGCAAACAGTGTAGACCCTGATCAGACTGCTCCTAAGGGAGCAGTCTGATCAGGGTCTTCACTGTTTGCCTTTCAGTTTGCACCTTTTTTGACAAATTTCTGTGTGATAAAACACAGTGGATGAATTATTAGATAATCACAGTGGAGAAGAGGTTATTAATTCCCAACAAATGTGGTTATGTTAAAACCCTTATGACCGTGGCAAACAGTTTGAGGCCAAATCAGATATCATTCAGTGGTAACACGGCATCTGACAAGGCCCTAAACTATTTGCAACTATGTTTAAAAAGCATCATCAAAATTTTCAAAAGGCTGAGATTTTCTACAGTTTATTGTATTGTGTTCATTTAGTTTAAACAAAAAGAATACCGTCTCCACTATATAATGGCAGTTCTTGTCAAACATGGGAGTTAACTCTTTTCTTCCTTCACCTATTTTTTATGGAAACGCATTTATCTCATCCTCATTATACAGTGGAGGAAACCCTGGAACATTCTACTTTTCTTTCATTTTGCTTAAACCCATTACCCCATAGCCTGTTTCTAGTTTTGAAGACCAGCGACCACTTGAGGCGCATTCTGCTTTACTTTCAGCCTGCTTTAAATAACACCATCTGCTAAAATATAGAACATTTTCCTTATGGTTCATATTCATGGCTGTATAAATTGGAACTATTTTCTTCAGTGGATGAATAGATGAAAGGCGTAAAAAGGTATATTTTTGGGGCAATGGGTTAAGCACTCATAATAAACAAGAATTTATTAGCTACATATATCAGTTGGATCTATACATCGTAAATTGGTCACTAATTGGTCACTCATTCTAATATTTACCTTATATGATGACCAGTGCGTACCCAACCTTTCTGTTTATTTTTGGCATCAGACTCTGAGTAAACTAGAGGCCGCATACCTGAAAATATAAAACAAAAACATATTAATTTTAGGACAGGAATGTTGATCCGTTAGTACATTCAAAATGTGATGTTCATGTCCGCATTCATTTCTGGGTCTGTAAAGTTTCGCTCAATGCAGCTATTTTTTCTGGACACAGACAGTTCATGGACTCGAGGCTTTGTATAAATAGAGGATCTTACATGAGTGTTCATTACTGATCTTTTTAAATAAATGAGTTGACTACAATAATATGACGCAAGCCTTGGCAAGCGTCATATTCATTTTAGTCAACGAGTTTATTAAAAACGATAAATAATGAGTACGAATGTGAGATTCTATTTATCACATAACAAGTTTAAGCACCTATTAAATTGATTGAAGCCGTAGTTTGTAGACCCTCCGATATATAGAATTTCCGCCAAAACGTTACGTGTTTACGTTAACGTCATAGTAAATGACATAATTTGGCGTCCCGCTACATGCAGCGCTTGTGGACGAACAAGTTGGGCAGGAGCCCAAAAAAGGATATTCCACTAGTGGATTACGATATTTATACAATCGCTTTATGCAACTCCCAGACCGCAGATTAATAATGCTAAGTCTTTCCAATGCAGCTATTTTTCCTGGACACGGACAGTTCAGGGACTTGGGGCTTATAATTTAATTTCTGACACTGAAGTCCAAAAGGAATTCGTTTTGGCTGTATGGGTATATGCAATAATTGAAAGTTAATTAAAATGTCGTGACCCAATCTTCTGCATGAGGCAATAACAGTTATTACTTGTTCACGCTATATTGTAGTGACTGACAGTCACCTGCAATTCTTCTGTAAACACCTGTATAGCAGAAAGTATGACCTAAATATTTCCCACAATTCACTTTTTGCATGCTTATGACATAAACCTGTATTGCCTATGCAAACAGTATGGATCCTGATGAGACGCTGCGTAACACAGCGTTTCATCAGGATCCAAACTGTTTGACATTTTGACAAAATTTGGAAAAGAAATTTCTTTTAATTTTCAAATTTTGGAATAGTTGCAGACGGCAAGACTGTTGCAGACAAAACAATTACTTGGCATTCAAAGAGTTAAGAATAGGAGTTTTTAAACTACATACACCCAGGTTATATGACCTATATAGCCTTTAACATGCTATGGAATGTTCCTATTGAATTAAATGTCATCTATACTTAATGCTTCGAGTTGGTTGATCTGTCATTTTCATTGAGAAAGTCTCATCAGCCTGTCAAACAGTTTGTATCCGAATGAGACACCGCTATGACTTGATGTCTCATCTGGATCCAAACAGAGCTCCAGATAAGGGGGGTATTTCAAAAACTAAATTTTTTATTTCTGCATTAAACCATATGATGTTACTACTCATTAGAATCGTCTCTTTGAGACGATTCTAATGAGTAGAAACACCATAGGATTTGGTGCTGAAATAGTGAGAAAATGTTGGAATTCTTCAGTTTAATCCCTCTTATCTGGAGCCCTGATCCAAACAGTTTGCAACAGCTATATCAACTTTCACTTATAGAATGCTTAACTCTTTGCAAACTAATAGCAAAACTTTGCATGATTATGAGCGCAATGAAATGCCGTTTAGCTCAGTATCAAATTTAGGATCCAAACTGTTTAACACTTGGGATCTGACACTGTTTTGAAAAGCAATGTTCAGGAAATTTTAATTCAAAGAATGTAGCAGTTGACTTTTTTATTGCAAACGACATTATTTCTCTAATTGCAAAGTTTAAGACATAGAACAGGTTCTCACATACGTCTCTACTACCTATTGATCCATCGTCAAATATTGACTAAAACTATCACTTTCATTTTCTCAACGGTATCAAATACTGAGTCGGCCCCTTTAAGCACAGGTTTAACCTAAAGTTTTTAATGCTCAGGGATCAAGACCAAAAAACAATAAACTTCTGATCCTGTAATTTGGCAATCTGCCATTTAATTATACGCTTAGAGTGAAACGCTGATTCCTTTTGCCAACAGTTTGAATCCAGATGGGACGCCGCAGACTGTGGCGCCTCACCAGGATGTAACCTGTTTGACACCCGATTCTATTTCGAAAAGAAATTCTAGAAAACTTTGAGTCTTTAAACTGTTGCAGACAACAATTGTTGCACACCAAAATGTTACATAGCGTCCAAAAATTTAAAATCTCATGACATAACAGGGTTATAATAAGAGGGAGTAAACCCAAAATGTCAAAAATATTCTTAGCTATACAGTAAAACCTCTCTATTACAACTGAAAGTTCCTTTAGGAGATTTCTGTTTTACTGTCTCCGGTACATGTGCACCGCCTTGCTCTAAGCTGTCACCTGTCTTTTATACAATCCGCTAGCCTTCACTTTAACCCAGTACCCCATAGCCTGTTTCTAGTATTTAAGATAGGTGACCACTTAAAGCAGGTTGAAAGTAAAGCAGAATGCACCTTAAGGTGCATTCTGCTTTACTTTCAGCATGCTTTAAGCTACTATTTGCTAGGATATAAAATATTTCTTATGGTACATATTCATAAATGTATAAATTGGAACTATTTTCCCTAGAGGAGAAAAAAAGAAAAGGCGTAAAAAGGATAATTTATGGGGTAATGGGTTAAAGGTCATATAAGAGAGGATTTACTCTCACACCAGCCTTATGTTTTGACTACCCGTAACATTCATCTCAACAAGACAATTCTAATGAGTAGTTACAACATAAATTTTCATTAAGATTTAAAGATTTTAGTATTAAATTTTGTAAAATACTCCCCTTATCTTGTGTTTAGGACAAATGATTGATTTTCTTTTGTGTAAACAAGTAAGACAAATATACACTCGAGCCTCGATACATCAAACTTACTTAATGGACATACCCATATTTCAAACTTTTTTGAAATATGGGTATGTTTGGCTTAATCAAGCCTAAGTTATCAAATTTCAGCTCAACCCATTACCCCATAGCCTGTTTCAAGTTTTGAAAATAGTTGACCACTTAAAGCAGGTTGAAAGTAAAGCAGAATGCACCTTAAGGTGCATTCTGCTTTACTTTCAGCCTGCTTTAAGCTATTATCTGCTAGAATATTGAAACTATTATGATTTTTATTCGTGACAGTATAAATTGGAACTATTTTCTTCAGTCGAGGAATAAATTGAATGCGCTAAAAGGCGCTACTATGGGGGGAAGGGTTAAGAAGTATGCATAAGTTTGACTTAAGCAAGTTCGAGTTAGCGAAGTTCAACTGTAAAATCAATCGGTGTAAGACAGGTTAGTTCAATAGTTACGCCCATACAACTTTCTCTTTTTTGTCCCTATCCGATACTTTTGAGTCCTATACATTTTGTTACAATAGAGATATTGTCTAACCGACACACCGAAACATGTCCTATTATATTAGAAAACAACGAACAAAACAAAAAAGGATATTTAACTGCTACAGTATACAATTAACACTTTGAATGTTAATTGGTTTTTGTCTGCAACGATTGTCGTCTGCTACTTTTCTAAAATTATTTTTTTGAAAAGTCTATTTTCTAAATAGGGTCAAACTGTAAAACAGTTTGAATCCTGATGAGATAAAACGGTAGCAGACAACAATTGATGCAGACGAAAAATATTACCCAGCATGCAAATAGTTAAAATCCTTACAGACAAAGTCATTAACGCTAATTGATAGCACCTGCATGTACTCTCGTGATCTTTCAGAAAAAATGTCATTCAAAGAAGAGAATGAAACAATTTGAATATTAAAGTTTATGCATAATTAAAGACAATAAGAGTTTCCCATAGTGATATTTGAATACTTGTACCTCCCTTGATCTCAAGTTACCATGCTAACATTGACACATGGAAAAGTGTAATATGTCTATTTTTATGGTTTCAAAGCGATATTTAACCCATTACCCCATAGCCTGTTTCTAGTTTTGAAAGACAGGTGACTACTTAAAACAGGTTGAAAGTAAAGCAGAATGTGCCTTAAGCTACCATCTGCTAGAATATTGAAAATATTTCTTATTATATATATTTATTACTGTATAAATTGGAACTATTTTCTTCAGTAGAGGAACGAATTAAAGGCATAAAAAGGCGTATTAATGGGATAATGGGTTAAGAGCGGTTGTAAGAGCTTGTTTGTTCTGTATTTCTAAAAGATTATTAAGAAGATCTCACCATAGTTATATAAACTGTCCCTTTTCAGGAGGTTGACTATTCTGAACCTGTAGGTGACTCCTGGAACAGCGTTCTGTATTCGGAAGTAGTACCATTGTGTATGTCGCTGAGTGTACAGGTCCGTCTTCAACACAAGCTCGTACTCAAATTGTCCACTGAAATGGAAGAAGACAAGCAAATTACAGGACTTGTGAACATAAAAGTTGACATAACTCTATTAATGTATTAATTAACCCTTTCCTCCATAGAAGCGCCTTTTAGCACATTTAATTTATTCCTACACTGAAGAAAATAGTTCTGATTTATACAGTCATGAATATGTATCATAAGATATATTTTCTATATTCTAGCCGATGGTAGCTTAAAGCTGGCTGAAAGTAAAGCAGAATGCGCCCTTAAGGCGCATTCTGTTTTACTTTCAACCTGCTTTAAGAGGTCACCTATCTTCAAAACTAGACTGAGGCTATGGAGTAAAGGGTTACTCATCACTTTAGAGAATACACCTTTTTCTGCCTTAGATTAAGGGAATAATACTCGGGGTAAAAAGGACATCGGAACACTTCTTCCACTTTTAGTTTATATCGATGCTTTGTAGAAACAACATAGTCCCAGATCAGACGTGCAGCTCATTAAGGAGCTGTTTGACCAGGCTCTGCACTGTTCTCTTATAGGATCTAGCTGTCCGACATTGAATCTGCATGTGCTCTTTCTTGGGAGAATTTATTGACCAATTTAATATTTCAGATATTCATAGTGGGAAGAGTTTACATAATTATGAGTATTAAGTGGGAAAAGGGTTGATTAACTCTTTCCTCCCTAAAACTTCAAATGGACAAACCCAGTTTCCATTTTAGTCTAGTCCAATTCTGACTTTTAAAGGTTGTTTTTGTCAATGTTTTGCATTATGACAAACAGTGATGACCCAGATCAGAGGGCTCCGTAAGGAGCCCTCTGATCTAGGTATTCACTGTTTGGATAGGACAATGCACTTTTCACATGTATACTGTTTGAAAAGGACGCCTATATGCGGGACTAGGGCTCAAAGGGTTCATACAGTAAAACCTCTCAATTACAACAACTAAATTGTGTTAAAAATAGGTGTTTATGAGAGGTGACTGTTTAACCCTTGTACTCTCAATGATGTCATAAAGCGCATTTGCTAACAGTTTTGATCCTGATCAGACGCTGCGTCTGATCAGGATCAAAACTGTTTGCTAGTCTTGTTTTGAAATGATGTAGGTTATACTGCCTTAAATCTAACTTTGAAACAATATTGCAGACAACAATATTGATGCAAACAACAATATGGCAGTGAAGTGGTAAAAACCTCACAATAAATTTGATCATGAAAGGGTTAAAGCAAGGTGACAGTAAACTTTCTGTTTTACTGTCGTCCTGCTTTAAGCTATCACCCGTCTTCTATACAATCAATTAGCCTTCCTTTTAGAGGTTGTAATAGAGAGGTTTTACTGTATATTCTTTCATGGAAGAAAGGTAAAAATGCTGAAAAGAAATTAATCTTAGGCTGGAGTGACTGTTATGGACGAGTCATATTGTATTCCTGATTTTTGGCACCATAAATTTCTTATCGATAATGATCAATTTTGATCAATTGTTTGCTTATGAAAAATATTTCTATACATAGAATCGAAAAGTATTTTCAGATAAAAATCTATCAATTTTACTTTTTAATATATCACAGGTATGTTAATGGTTAATCAACCCCATGCACTGCTCTGATATCATCTGCTTAAAGTGCCATCTGCTTTTATTTTTAAACAAATTTATAATATGAATACATGTACTATCTTATAAACCATTGATAAGAGTTTCAAGGAGTTTGGATTCTGATCAGATGCCAAGTTACTTGGATCTGATCGGGCTTGTAACTGATTGTAAATGCAAGTTTGCTCAAGGACCCTGGCATGAAAGAGTAAATATGCGCAGAGCTCCAGATAAGAGAGTAATCTGAACAAATCTAACATTTTCTCACCTATTTCAGCACCAAATCCTATGATGTTACTATGCATTAGAATGGTCTGGGATTCTAATGAGTAGTGACACCATAGGGTTTAATACAGAAATAAAAACTTTAATTTTTTGAAATACTCCCCTGTCCTGATATATGAGAGCCCTATTGTTAAAAGTAAAAGCACTTTCTCTCGGAGCAACGACATACCAGGTTCCTGGTGGTCTAAACACACGGGGAACTATGCCAATCATTTGTGATAAATCTCGATAAAACTTGACACCCAAATCTCGATAATAAAAAACAACAACAATGCAGGCGAAATCGAACAATACACTTCAATGCAATATTTCATTCGATTTTAATTTGACTTTCTATAGTAACCCGATACTATCGTCCGAGAATGGCTCTTATACCGTATAGCAATTAAATCAAGATTTCTTCCAATGGCTTCAAACAGTTTACCTTATACAGTTAAACTTGTGATAGGCTAATATTTAGTAAAGAGGATAAAAATCTTAAAAGACATTTATTTGCTTACTGCAGGACAAAAGTAATGCAGAAAGCTCCCTTAGGGAGCTTTCTGCATTTCTTTTATCCAGCAGTAAACTGTCCATATGCTATACTCTGCCCAGGCATCATGCAATGATCTCTCTGTAGGGGTTCTAATGTATTTTTCTTATATAAGACTAATCTGAATTCCTATTTGACATCTAGGCGGAGAGTTTGCATATTCAAATAAGTAATTCAACTGATAAAAACGAGTTCAATTTGTACCAACTACGACCTCTTAACAGCAAGACTTACAGCTATGCTTTAACTAGTGTTTAGCAAGAACCAGAATATGAATATGTCCACATGTAAGACAGGAGAAACAAGGACAACTTGCAAAACAAAAGTAATACAGAAATAGTAATGCAATTTCTTTCAGAAGCCCTCTGATCAGGGTCTGCACTGTTTGCCATTTTGCAATATATATTGTCAAAAATCAATTCTAAATAGTAAAACATGAACTAGACTGATTTCTAAATGGGCGGAGATGTCAACAGATTTTTTAAAATGATTATTTGAAGTGGAACTAGTCTTGAACAAATTGATCATAATCTATTGAAATGGAATTGAACGAAAACTCCCACTTAATCACTACCATGCTAGCAGCTGATATGACAGCCACAGTTATTACCTTTGCAAGCAGTTTGGATCTAGATGAGATGCCAGAACTGAGTACACCTGTATCTTATAAGAATAGAACCTGCAGTGACACTCCATTTTGAAAAGAAATTTAAGTTCTATCTTAAAAACGAATTCTTGGTTTCTGATAAGGCCAAACCTTTCTCATTTCTTGGCACTGAATCGGTTAGAAAGGAATTTAAAAGATCCAAATCTAGCAGATGACAGGTTTGATGGCAGAGTAAGGGATATTCAACACCTTCTCTGCGGGAGTTATACTCATTAAAAAATGCACAAAATAAATTTACCCTCACATACTTATAAAACCAGTTATCTATTTATATAAAAACAAATTTTTTTGCACAAATTGGAAAGTCTGAAAATAGTTTTTTCTTTACAATGAATACTTTACAATTCCGCGGCTAGCAGGCAAATTCAGAGTCCAACTGTATTTATACATTGAAATTAGCTATCAGTTTTATAAGTCACCCCCGTTGATACTTAGAACCAAATATAGAAACTTTATTCAATCCAGCGTTTCATAAAACGTCCATTAAGTTTCATGACAATGGCAACATTTTTTCATTATCAAATCCTATCTATCCATTTCTTTCAGAGGTGGAAAGTGTCAAAATCTGGGCGTATTTAACCTTTACTTAGTTAAATATCTATATATTAAACATCTACCATTATCAATACCTATCGTCTTAACTATTACATTAGCTAACGATATAAGAAAACTTTTCCCCAAGAAAGAGTGTAGATGCAGGTCAGGCAGATCCTATATGAAAACAGTGCAGACCCTGATCAGACAGCTCCTGAAGGAGCTGTCTGATCTGGGTCTACACTGTTTTTAAAACATAATTATGAATAAAAGCTATATTAACAGCAGGTGAAGGGTTTAACTGTATAGGTGAAATCACTGACAAAATTGCCTAATTTTTCTCTTGCTCGGTAACCTATAGAATGTAATTACTAGTTTGAAAAGTAATGATAAAATGTTTAACCCCATCTAAATCGTCTAATCTACGGGAGATTTGCAGTTACCCTTCACTTCTAAATGTCCCATTTATTGATGGTATTAATTTTGCAAACAGCTTGGATCTGGATAAGATGCCAAGTCAATTGACATCTCTGCTACATGTAGATTTAGCTGTTTGATACACAGGTCATATATACTTCCATAGTGATATAGAAAGAAACATCGATTTCATCGATTGCCTTTTAAATTTGTTTAAAAGGCAATAAAACAGACTTTTGTAATAAAATCAGACTAGATCAGCAAGAGATTTTATCAAGAAATCTTTCATGCATTAATAAAAAGGTGACACCAAAGTATGAAAAGTTATTTTTGCCTCATCACTGCATG
This sequence comes from Gari tellinella, assembly GCA_922989275.2. NCBI lineage: Eukaryota > Metazoa > Mollusca > Bivalvia > Cardiida > Psammobiidae > Gari > Gari tellinella. The sequence goes on from OV277872.1 coordinate 11,770,922, forward strand.
TCCTATTTTCAAACAATTGTTTTTATTATATGTCTTTGCATGATATCGAGCGTTTCTGCGTGTATTTGCACAGTAAAATACAAGAGTCTGTATCAGCCACCTTGTATCAGCCACTTTGTATTTTACTCTGACCTCGCTTTCGATTTAACGTGACGTCATTTACGTACGTGAACAAGTGCCGCGTTATTCATTGTGGCAAACAAAAAATCTTGTTCTGCTTCAAATAACTAATAAATGTTGGCTATAAAATGATTTAAACAACTATTTAATTGTTTCTGGTGTGTATTCAAGGCATATAATAAACACATCACCAGTTGGCAGTGTGCTACAGAGTGTTGCATTTAGCTCTCGACGTTTTTGGCGGAAACAACCGATCAGACTCACGCCAAGGCGCTCGTCAGATCAGCTATTTCCGCCAAAATCGTCTCGAGCTAAATACATCACTCTGTATCGCACTGGCAACTGGTAATGTGTATTTATTCAATGTTTAAAACAAGTTACTTTAGCAGTTTAAAGCAGGCTGAAAGTAATGCAGAAAACTCCTATTTCCATTTTCAAATTATGTCTAGTCCATTTTTGACTATTAAGTATAGTATAGGGTTGTTTTGTACCTATGAAACAATTGTATACTGTTTAACACCAATTTAATTGTTTTTTAAGTCAAAATACCTCGAATTTACAAATAAAAGCAGATTTTCCCCAAAGCAGACACTATTATGGCATTGTCAGATTATATATGACAACATTATGGCATTGAAAGGATATTATTATTCTACAGTGGAGAATCTGTTATTCTTTCCCGTTTAAACGCAAACGCAAAGCACTAAAACGTAGAAAAGAACAACTTTTGGACAATTCTGATAATTCTTGTTTATCTTGGTGGCAAACAGTTTGGAGCCTGATCAGACGCCGGGTTACCCGGCGTCTGATCTGTCTCCAAACTGTTTGCACTGCAAATAATAGTTTTAGCGTAAACGCGTTTATTGGGAAAGAATAACAGATTCTCCACTGTAGAAACATTTTCAAACAATTGATATGACCACATGATAAAGGTTTATCCCTTTCACTCTCAATGACGCTTAAAAGCGTGTTTGCAAACAGTTTGGATCCTGATCAGACGCTGCATAATGCGGCGTCTGTTCAGAATTCAGCCTGTTTGACACTTGTTTTGAAATTTCTTCAGTCATACTGCCTTATTTTTTAACTTTGAAACGACATTGCAGATAACAAAATTGAAGCAGACGACAATGAAACGGTGAAGAGGTAAAAATCTCACGAAAAATTTGATCATTAAAGGGTTAAACTCTAAGTGTGCATGACAATTTGCATGTTGAACATGCCCCGAGCCCAACAACCCAAATATCAAAGACATTCCATGTTACAAATAGCCTAGCACTATAATTATATTCCTTATCAACATGCTTCTCTGATTCTTTTACCAGATGTTTGTACTACGTAATATATTGATTCTAAATGACATTGATAGACCACCTTTAAATTAAGAAAAGAAACATGCAAAATGATGCAATATGTGCACAGAATAACTCAAGTCTACTGAACTCTTTTAGCACTGATTAACTACTTGCAATCTGAGTAACATTTTCGTCTATAATAGATTGTCATCGGCTACTGTTCTTAAAATAGAGTTTTCTATACTTTTTTCAAAACAGGATCAGATTGAGAGCCAAATAATTTGAATCCAGATGAGACACCACATACAACTGTGACTCATCAGGATCCAAACTGTTTGCAAAGGTTATCATGGTTTCACCATTAACCCATTACCCCATAGCCTGTTTCTAGTTTTGAAGACATATGACCACTTAAAGTAGGTTGAAAGTAAAGCAGAATGCGCCTGAAGGCGCATTCTGCTTTACTTTCAGCCTGCTTTAAGCTATTATCTGCTAAAATATAGAAAATATTTCTTATGATTTTAATTTATGACAGTATAGATTGGAACTATTTTCTTCAGTAGAGAAATTAATTAAAGGTGTAAAAATGCGTATTTATGGGGTAATGGGCTAAAGTGCAAAGAGTTGATTTTATCTGCTTCACAATATTCATTTGCTAAACTCTGAAGTTTTGCTCTTTTAACTCTACTAAATATTCATAATAATATAAAAATCTGATGGCTATGCACATCCATAATCTAAACTATTACATTGGCTAACTCCTCAATAATAAATATTGTAAACTGATTATTAATTAGAAAATGGAAGGGTTCATTTTGAAAGTAAACATTGTAAGGATTAATGTAGACAATAATCATAGCTACAGTGGAGAAACTGTTATTCTTTCCCAATAAACGCGTTTACGCTAAAACTATTATTTCTATTGCAAACAGTTTGGAGCCGGCGTCTGATCAGGCTCCAAACTGTTTGCCACCAAGATAAACATGAATTATCAGAAATGTCCAAAAGTTACATTTTTCTACGTTTTAGTGTTTTGCGTTTGCGTTTCGTTTCGTTTAAACTGGAAAGAATAACAGATTCTCCACTGTATGAAATGCATAAGCAGGTAATTATGTGTTGGCCAAAGGGTTTAACAAACTAAACAGATTAAGCCATTAGATACACAATGCATTTTAGCATGAACATGGCAAATTTTCTAACAAAAGAAACAAGTTTGTCATAAAAGTTCATTTATAGTCAAGCTTATATCCCTTCTCATGCGTAGAACACATTTATATTGTTAAAATATGTTTGCTTGACATCTCATCAATTGTTTGACACTCTGAGTGTACTTTATAGTGCTTGCAAGGGAAAGAAATGTATTTAACCCACTACCCCTTAGAAATACAGTTTAACACTTTTTTTATTCCTCCATTACAGAAAATAGTTCCAATTTGTACAGTAATGAGAATGAACCATGAGAAATGTTTTCTACATCCTAGCAAATGGTTGCTTAAAGCTGGCTGGAAGTAAGGTAGAATGCGTCTTTAGGTGCATTCTGCTTTACTTTCAATCTGTTTTAAGTCGCCACCTGTCTTCAAGACTTAGAAATAGACTAGGGGGTAAAGGGTTAACCCATTACCCCATAAATACGCCTTTTTATGCCTCTTATGTATTCCTTCACTGAAGAAAATAAGTATAATCTATACAGTCAAGAATAAGTGTCATAAGAAACAGTTTCTATATTCTAGCAGATGGTAGCTTAAAGCAGGCTGAAAGTAAAGCAGAATGCGCCTTATGGCGCATTCTGCTTTACTTTTAACCTGCTTTAAGTGGTCATTTATCTGTAAATCTAGAAACAGGCTATGGGGTAATGGGTAAAAAGACAACTGATTTTTAACCCTTGAACAGTTTAAATTTTAAAAATAAAATCATTCCCCGCTTTCCAATGATATATATCCCTTGAAAATCCTTATCAAACAATCCCATGAAATACAATATGGCTTTTATTTTCATTAGCATTGTACTGAAGATATATCTGGAGAATCTTAATCCGACACTGTCCCAACACCAATTTAACCCCCTTTCATTGCTAAATTTATCATAAGCTGTATTCCTTTTCACTGCCGTCATATTGTATGCTTAAATACAGTAGAACCTGTCTATTACAACCACTAAAAAGAGGGCTAATTGTCTATAAAAGATAGGTGACAGCTTAAAGCAATGTGAAAGTGAAACAGAAAGCTCCTGTAGGAGCTTTCTGTTTCACTTTCACATTGCTTTAAGCAGTCACCTGTATTAAACGAGTAATATTTGACATAATTTAGAGGTAGTAATAGAGAGGTTCTACTGTACTTATGTCTGCAATATATTTCAAAGCTAGATATATAGCACTTTGACTGTGCATATATTTAAACCAAGTTTCAAAATGTTTGTATCCTGATCAGGCATTTGTTAATAAGTATCTGATCAGGATCCAAACTGTTTGAAAAATTGACTTTTGTCACTTATGGCAGAGAAAGGGTTTAACTCTAATTTTATCTTTTCAGTCCCGTATCCATTTTTCTATTAACTACCATCTTTTTTATCTCTATTAATTCTTTACAAAAGTTTATTGTGTCTCTTTTTGAAATGTTAAAAAATATTGCTCATCAAATGATGTATTTACTCCAATAATAAATTGATTGTTTTTGTCAGCATGCACATACAGTTTGGTTTGTCTCCAGCGGCACACTTTGAATGAATATGGTGCTCTGCTAAAAAGTTGATAAATTGGTGCATTGCAGAAGTAAATCAGAAAGACACTTCACGCTTTCTCCTTTGCTTCTGTTCTGTATCCAGCAAACGAAGTTAGAAAGATTTCTAGCAAGCCGCTGAACACAAGACTAACTGTTTAGCTAATAAGTAAGGAGAAAAACTCAATAAATTTATTCTTTTGTTTCAATCCTTTCCTAAGTATTGTATAATAACGTTAGCATGTATAAATGTAATCATCTGGAAATAAATATGTTTAAACGAACCCTAATTGTGCAAAAAACCCACTTATTATCCATTTGCAAACAGTGTAGACACAGATCAGTGGGCTCCTCAAGGAGCCCTCTGATCTGTGTCTACACTGTTTGCCATGGTTTTAGTTTTGAGTCAAAACCCCTCTCGAAGAGATAATGTACCCTGTAGTTATTGTTAGGAAAATGGAAGTGTTCATTTGGGAAATCAGCACTGTAAGGTTAACCCATTACCTCATTAATTCCCCTTTTTACGCCTTGAATATATTCCTACATCGAAGAAAATAGATCCAGATCTGATCCAGTGTTACTCAGCTCCAGATAAGGAGAGTATTTCAAAAGTAAAATCTTTATTTCTGCATAAAACTCTATGGTGTCATTAATAGTATTTGCTGCTGATAAGAGGTTATCTAGAGCCCTGGGTCAGGTACTTCTATGGAGGAAAGTGTTAACATCCTACTGAACTTACACTCGTCTTGCTTGTCTCAGGTTTCCAGATTCAAACCGAGATTCAAACAGTAGATTGGGACAACAACCCTCTGGCACGGGGCTTGGATAATGATCCCGACTGCTTCTCTCCGAGTCATAGACAATAAGTACGCCCCGCCATTTGGACATGTACTGTGTGAGCTGGGTCTCCACTGTTGGGTAGTTCTGATCTGAAATGAGAGAACAGGAAAAACTGAGTATACCATCAACATTCTAAATTCTTGGGATTGTAGCCCTGATTAACTTCTGTAAATATTTTACAATTAAAACATATTTCTTTGTTAACCAATAAACCTTTCTGAAAATTCAACAATTAACTGGTTAAAATGATTATTGACATCCCTAGTTATTCTGGTACGTGTACATAGTTGAGCCTTGATTAAACAAGCTCCATTTAAGCACATAATTTAAAAAATTCGAAGTTAAAACTTGGCATAGCTGAAAATGATGACAAAATCTCCATTTTCTACAAATAAAATAGAAAATACATGTATTATATATATGTGTAGTAACTTTTTGCATTCAGGGTAATATTTCGTCTGAAACAATTGTCATCTGCTACTGTTCTAAAAATAGATTTTTTTTTTTTACACAGCGTCTCATCAGGATCTTAATTGTTTGCAAAGGTTATAAAGGTTTCTAAGCTAGAATGGTAAGATTCAAATTACTTCAAAATCAATGAACACTTATGGCAAAACTGTGAAATCAAAATTATAAAGAACTTAGATCCAGATAAGATGCTATAATAAGTAACTCTGTGTCTCATAAGGATCCAAATTGTTTAACACCCTGACCCAATTTTAAAATTGAATTTTAGAAAAATTGAATTATAGAACAGTAGCAGACGACAACTGCATGATGCAGACAACAATATTACTATGATACAAAGAGTTAAGTTAAAACAATAAAAACATCAAACCCTTTGTTCTTTTCTTTTTACTCCAAATCGCCATGGCAACAGTTAGAAATTAACGCACATGAAACTATATTTTCCTAATCTCATTCACTTCTTAAACTAGTTTACATGTAGTTAAAGACATATACATATATATAATATTTGACTTCATGAAATTTACTTTGGCCTGGTACCAACCTTCAGTACTTCCCTCTCAAGAAGGACTCCCTAAAATTTAACAATTTGTCTGCAAAACATGTGTAAATGTACATTTTAATGTATGAGAAAGTTTCACAAAACACTAATTTGATGGATAATTTTACAAAATATATTTGCTGGTTACGAATATTATATGGTGTAGTATTATCTAGTAGATCTATGCGTTAATATATCCCAAACATTATAGCAACGAAAAGGATAACTAAATTGATTGAATTTTAGTTGCTTTCAGTCTTTATCAGTGAAAGACCTTTAGCCACACCCTGACTTTGGTTCTGTATGCCAAATAATGAGCTAATGACATGTAAAACATTACCTCTTAGAGAGAGTTATAAATACTGAACTTTACATGTAGCACAAACTGACTAAAATTTCTTTGCCAATGCTACTTTTAAGTATTGAAGATAGGTGACCACTTGAAGCAGGTTGAAAGTAAAGCATAATTCACCTTAAGGTGCATCCTACTTTACTTTCATCCTGCTTTAATCTACTTTATAACATAACAGACGGCGTGAGCGTTGAATAAAACCCATTGTTTAAATGTCATATATAACTAGTTAAATAACTATGCAAATGAGGTATGCCACGACGTCGTTACTTGTGACGTCATTAAAATGCGTTCTATGCGCTCAATTTCCAACGTCTTCTTTCCATCATGTAGATTCAATTTATAGATTTTTGGTGTAATTAATCAATATTAGATCTACATGAAAGTGCTTATTATACATATAATAACATAAACATTATGCTAGTGAACGGGGTTAATTTGGAACAACTTTTTTCCTGTATAGATCTACTTATATCGCGCTTAGCATTCACTTGACCTCAAAGGCTGCGATAAATAACTTTTCTAGGTTATGTTATAAAAAGAATATAACATTCGTGTTAATAATTATAGGATTTATCAAACTGGTCGTTTTAGAAAACGATAAAAACTCGGCAAAGCCTCATTTTTGTCATTTTCTAAAAGACTCGTTTAATAAATCCAATAAATTATGAACACTCATGTAATATCCTATATTTATGGTAGTATATAGAAAATGCGTTTCTATGGAGTAATGGATTCGGTAATGCAGACAACTCCTGCAACCCATTACTTCATAATTATGCACATCTTTTTACACCATTCATTTATTCCTCCTCTAAAGTTCTGTATGTATTATAAGAAATATTTCTCATATCAGCTTGCTTTAAGTGGTAACCTGTGTTCAAAACTAGAAACAGACTATATATGTGGGGTAATGGGTTACAAACTACAAGACAGTCTGACAGTCATTTCTATTCATCCCTTTCCTTTATGGCCTGTTTCATTGTACAGTAAGCAGAGCTTTTGCACATTATGTAAATTTACCCATGTATGCAAATACTGCTGAACAAATACACTTTCTCACAAAGTCATGCAAATTTCACTTGTACAGTAAAAACCCTCTATTACGACCACTAAAAAGGCTAATTGTCTGTATAAAAGACAGGTGACAGCTTAAAGCAATGTAAAAGTGAAACAGAAAGCTCCTGTAGGAGCTATCTGTTTCACTTTCATATTGTTTTATGAAACGGCTAATATTTGACACATTTTAGTTGTCGTAATAGAGAGGTTATACTCTATATGTTAATGTACACTTTGTTATGCCTATTAGCCTATTAATCCATTTATGCCTGGATATTGTAATGAACTTTTCCTGTATACTTGCAGAAAGATTTCATTGTAGATATACAAGGGTGATCTAAAGACACCACAGTACTTTTCCATACATCAAAATATTTCTTATGATATTTAGCAAACAGTGTAGATCCTGATGAGACGCCTTGTAACGTGACATCTCATCAGGGTTAACACTGTTTGCCAATTTTCACTTTAGTAAAAATACACATACAGTGGGGAAGACGTTATTCTTTCCTACTAAATGTGTTTGTGCTTTTAAAATAGTTGTTTCAATTGCAAACAGTTTGGAGTCAGATCAAACAACAGTCTGATCAGGCGCCTAATGTTTGCCACTCCGAATTAAAATCAAGTTGTCAGAATTGTTAAAATTTAGCTGCCTTTTTCAATTATACTGTACTATATTTTGATTTAGTTTTGTCTAAACCAGAAAGAATAATGTTTTCTCAACTGTATGCATATCCCCATATATACAGTGATAGTACATTTAGGTAACATAAAATTTATATTGTAGCTTATGTATTTCTGCAAAGCTTCCCAAATACTATATGCTACTTTTCAGGCCTCTAGATTAATCTGCTCAAAATATTTCAAACTTTTTCTAAGTTTTCAACCAAACCTATGTTGTGACAACTCACTAGAATTGTCTCAAAGAGACTATTCTAATGAGTGGTAACAACAGGATTTATTGAAAAATTAAGAAACTTAGTATTTGAAAAATATGCACCATATCTGGAGTTATGTATTGATTTGTATGCTTCCTAGAGAACACCCCTGATATGGGTCTTCATTGTTTGTGTAGGACAAGTGTACCCTTCACACTGTACACTGTTTGTAAAGGACAAGTATGTCACTAGGGTTGCACAGGTTAACCCATTACCCCATAAATATGCCTTTTTACATCTTTACTTTATTCCTCCACTGAAGAAAATAGTTCCACTTTATACAGCCATGAATATGTGCCATAAGAAATATTTTCTTTACCCTGGTACAGTGGTAAATACGCTATTCCTACCCACTTTTCGTGTTTCTTATGCATTTCTTACGCGTTTATAAATGCGTTTCGTTAAACGCGTTTCCTAGCCGTTTCTTTACGCGTTTAAAAGAGCCCGGATGAAAGGGTCATCACTTAGCCAACGAACCCCTTAGCCGAGACTGCATTGGCATAATTGTTTATTAACGCGTTTAAACGCTTTAAAATCGTTAGGCGTTAACCGTTAGTTAACCGTTCATTATGCGTTTCTTACGCATAGATTAACGCGTAAATGGGTAGGAATAGCGTATTTACCACTGTAGATAATGTACCTTAAAATGGGTTGAAAGTTAAGTAGAATGCAACTTACGGGGCATTCTGCTCTACTTTTAACCTGCTTTAAGTGTTCACCCATCTTCAATACTGTATAACAGGCTAGTGGGGTAATGGGTTAAGATTACTCATTAGAATTGTCTGAAAGGAACACATTCTAACAAGTAGTCACAATGTAGTTAGAATATAGTGTTTGGATGAGATATAATAATATAGACTTTAATCATTCGAAATACTGCCTTTTAAGACTTTTATATGTAGCAAAGATATAGTTATACATTATACTTTTCTATATTTTGTTGAAACTCACCATGTTTTTTTAAGTGAAATCGCTCCGTCTCATCAGGAAATGTGAATAATAACTTTGGAGTCTCCAGTATCTCATTTTCAAAGTACTGGGGCCAATAGGGGCCATAGGGCCAGAACTTTATATCCCGGGGTCGAGTCTTATACTTGGTGATAAACTCCTCCAATTGTTTCGAATAATTCAGAAAACTCGTAAGTGACCTCTGAGGAGGTACGATCTGAGGTAACGGAAATCTCATAGCATGGGTTGTCATGGTAACTGACTCTAGTTCTCATGGTAACCATGGCTCTCACTCCTTCTCCATGGCAACGGTTACCAAATTTTACAAACTGCATTCATTGCACTCCTATTCATAAAGTTATCCATTCACACCTTTAAAATCAAGAACAAACTATCACACACGTGACCACGTGACTTTTAACAAGAATCTCTGCGTAAATATTCATATATATAACACCACCAACATCTGTTATATGAACTATTATAGTGGCTTATAAATTAAGGAATGAATTTTCACAGTGCAGAGTGTAGACTCCTGTTAGATCCTTTAAGAAAACAGTGCAGACACTGATCAGACAGCTCCGTTAGGAGCTGTCTGATCTGGGTCTACACTGTTTTCAAAAAATGTTAATATCTATGCTATTTTAGCAGAAGAATAGAATCATTTTTCTGCAAAAATATCTATAACAATCATTATTAAAATTTCTAAATTGTTCACATTAAAATCCGTTCTTAATACCCTCTCTAAGCCAAAAACCAGTCTGTCAGTATAATGTGTAGTTTGCAAAAAGTGTAGACCCTGATCAGAGTGTTCCTCTAATCGGGGGCTGCACTGGGGTTTTTTTACTTTTATTTTTCTGAATCCTTTTCTGAACACATCTTAACCCTTAACTCCATCGAAGCACCTTTTAGCTCATTTAATTTATTATTCCCCTGAAGAAAACTGTTCCAATTTATACTGTCATAAACATGTACCAAAATAAATATTTTCCATGTCCTAGCAGATGGTTGCTTAAAGCAGGCTGAAAGTAAAGCAGAATGCGCCTTAAGGCGCATTCTGCTTTTCTTTCAACCTGCTTTAAGTGGACACCTATATTCAATACTAGAAACAGGCTATGTGGGAAAGGGTTAAATAAAAAAAATAATAATGTAAAAATCCATTTGAAAAACTCATCAAAGAATAAATAACCATAACATGGGTTTTAAATACTCGATCATCACTAATCCATTCTTCCAATGGAAATGCCTTGGGGTTAATGTATCGCTCCAATATGTAAAAGTTTTCAAAGATTTGTCTCTCTGCGGTTCTTTATTTGACCAAACATTGAATTCACTTTGTTCAAATATTTACCCCAGTATGTATAGATATTAGTCCGTGCCACATTTGGCGATCACTGATCCTAAGCTAGTTATGGGTGCAAACAGACAATGTTATCTGCTACGACATAAACGTGAAAGTGTGACGCGGTCTGTAAAACAAACTACAATTGAGACGCAGTCTGATTTTGAAATAAATACTAGATTAGAACTACACATGCGATCAACGACCATTCAAGGAAAGAAGAAAAAAATGTTGGTTGCAATACAAAAGTACAGTCAATCTTGTATTTAGCAACTTGTAATTCAAAATAAAAGTTTTGTGTATTGTTTCTAATTGCATTAACCCATTAGCCCCTTTTTATGTCTTTTATTAATTCCTCTACTAAAGAAAATAGTTCCACTTTATACAGTCATGAGTATGTACCATTAGAAATATTTTCTATATCATAGCAGATCCTAACAGAATGATGGTAGCTTAAAAAAAGGCTGAAAGTAAAGCAGAATGCACCTTAAACCATTACCACATAAATATGCCTATTTACCCCTTTAATTTATTTCTCCACTGAAGAAAATAGTTCTAATATATACAGTTATGAATATATATTATAACAAATAATTTCTATTTTCTAGAAGATGGTAGCTTAAAGCAGGTTAAAAGTAAAGCAGAATGTGCCTTAAGGCACATTCTGCTTTACTTTTAACCAGCTTTAAGTAGCCACCTATCTTCAATTCTAGAAACAGGCTATGCAGTAATGGGTTAAGGCACATTCTGCTTTATTTTCAATCTGTTTTAAGTGGTCACAGGTCTTCAAAACTAGAAACATTAGCTATGGGGTAATGGATTAAGGAGGTCTTTATTACAACTAATTTTGCATTCAGAGACCATTCAATGATGAAGCATGCAAACCTTTAAAATATCTGATTATTTCATGCAATTACAAAAGTAGTGCAGAAAGCTCTTTTATAAGGAGCTTTCTGCATTACTTTGGCTAAGCATTAAGCCATCTGTCTTGAAAAATTTCCTCAGATATTTAGTAGAACTTGCTTAAATGAATGAAGGTTTTTTGAAAACAGGAGATGGCCTAATTAATGCACTAGAAAAGTATTGCAAAAATCTCCTCAAGAACTTTTCTGCATTACTTTTGTATATCATTAAATATGGCCTATAGATATTTAAGTGGCTGATATAGAGTAAATATACTCATAATGAAAATGTTCATAAAAAGATGATTGCTTAATGCATTGCATAAGTGATGCAGAAAGCTGAAGAAGCATTCTGCATTAATGTTGTAATGCATTAAGCTGCCAGTCCTTATTATCTTAGAGACTGCCTTAAGACATATGGTTGTTTAACCCATTACCCCATAGCCTGTTTCTAGTTTTGAAGATAATTAAGTGACCACTTAAAGCAGGTTGAAAGTAAAGCAGAATGTGCCTTAAGGCACAATCTGCTTTACTTTCAGCCTGCTTTAAGCTATCATCTGCTAGGATATAGAAACTTTTCTTTTTATACATATTCATGACTGTATAAAATGGGACTTTCTTCTTCAGTGGAGTAATAAATTAAAGGCGTAAAAAGGCGTATTCATGGGGTAATGGGTTAAAGACTGCCTACACATACTTCTATGGTTGCTTAATAGAGGTTGTACAGGGTTGCATGTTATTTTTTAGTATTTGCTGTTAATTGGTGCATTTGGCGTTAAATTATTAATTATTTTTGTTGTTACAACTCACGCTTCATTTAGATTGACAACAATACAGACTGTTTTTGTATGAATTTTATCTCGTCTTAGGATTATGGGTAATAATGGGTAATTAGTCTTCGATCTTTGATCGTATTGTTGTCAGTGAAAGGATTTGAGGAATAGGAATTGTCAGAGTGACAATAAATAGGGCTTATCTAAATGTCACTTTTCTTCATGTCTCTGTGCTTAGACTCTGGTATGTGAGGTATATGGGTGTTGTTCAAAACCTGAACCAGTGAGAGCCCATAAGCCTGATCTATAGATCTATCTAGAGCAAGAGAAAAGTTAAACCAACCGTTCAAACTACCTTAAAGAATACTAGGTTTTTAGACTTTTAACCAATTACTCAATAAATACGCCTTTTTACACTTCAAATTTATTTCTGGAGTAAAAATATAGTTCCACTTTGTACAGTCATGAATATGCACCATAAGAAATATATTCTCTATTCTAACTCATCATAGATTAAAGCAGGTTGAAAGTAAAGCAGAATGTGCCTTAAGGCACATTCTGCTTTACTTTCAACCTGCTTTAAACTACCATCTGCTAGGATAAAGAAAACATTTCTTATGGTACATGTATAAATTGGAACTATTTTCTTCAGTGAATCGCTAAAATGCGCTTCTATGGGGGAAAGGGTTAACCCATTACCCCATAAACAACCTTTTTATGCCTTTTATTTATTCCTCCACTGAGGAAAATTATGGCCTGAGTTTCAAATATTATTTATACAGTTATGAATATGTATCATAAGAAATATTTTCTATATTCTAGCAGGTGGTAGCTTAAAGCAGGTTGAAAGTAAAGCAGAATGCGCCTTAAGGCGCATTCTGCTTTACTTTCAACCTGCTTTAAGTGGTCACCTATTTTGAAAACTCGACTCAGGCTATGGGGTAATGGGTTAAGAAGTTGAGCATATAGGTCATGCTGTCCTGTGAATCTTCATGAGATAATTTCTGACCAACATTTAAACTAATAATTAAAGTGACCAGAAGGTCACCAACTTTCAAGTACCAGGCTATTCCATTAATATTTGTTTGATAATTGTCCAAATCAACACAATGTTATAAAAGTCAAATATTTGATTTGCTTAACTTTTAGCATGCTTGCAGCTAAACCGTGATTACATTTGCAAACTATTTGGATCCAGATGTGACACAGAGTAATTTGGCGTCTCAACAGGATCCAAACAGTTTGATACTCTGACCCTATCTGGAGAGAAATGCTTTAGAAAAATCTAATTTTAGAACAGTAGCAGATGACAATCATTACAGACAAAAAATTTGCTTAGTATTCAAAGGGAAAAACCCATATAACATCATGTTATTTAACAGTACAGTTAAGTCACAGAATAACAACCATTCAACAGGCAGAGTTTGATTGTTTAAGGCAGCTAGAGCTTAACCCATTACCCCATAACCCTTTACTAGTATTGAAGACATGTGACCACTTAAAGCAGGCTGAAAGTAAAGCAGAATGCACCTTAAGGTGCATTCTGCTTTACTTTAAACCTACTTTAAGCTATAAGAGTCTAGGATAATTATGGAAAATATTTCTTATGGAACATATTCACGACTGGTTAACTGGAATCATTTTTTTCAGTGGAGCAATAAATTGTTGGCGTAAAAAGGCGTATTTATGGGGGTATGTGTTAAAGCAAGAAGAAAGTAAAGCATAAGGTGTATTCTACTTCATTTTAGCCTGCTCTTTAAGCTACCATTTGCAAGGGTATAGAATATATTATTTCTTATGGTGTCTATTCATGACTGTACAAAGTGGAATTATTTTCTACAGTGCAGGAGGGATGAATTAGAAGTGTGAAAATGCATATCTATGGAGTAATGGGTTCAGCGACCACCTGTATCTAAGACTACTATAATAAGTGGTCTCTTTTAATTAAAGACAGACTGTATTTCAATTGGTTAAGTAACTTACTTTGTACAGTTATGTAATACGTACTGTATTTTAATGGCTTTAGTCAATTTCTTTGTACAGTTATGTAACAGTGTATTTTAATGGGTTTAATACAAGACTGACTGTATTTTAATGGGTTAAGTCAATTTCTTTGTATGGTTATGTAACAATGTATTTTAATGGGTTAAGTCAATTTCTTTGTACAGTTATGTAACAATGTATTTTAATGGGTTTAATACAAGACTGACTGTATTTTAATGGGTTAAGTCAATTTCTTTGTATGGTTATGTAACAATGTATTTTAATGGGTTAAGTCAATTTCTTTGTACAGTTATGTAACAGTGTATTTTAATGGGTTTAATACAAGACTGACTGTATTTTAATGGGTTAAGTCAATTTCTTTGTACAGTTATGTAACAGTGTATTTTAATGGGTTTAATACAAGACTGACTGTATTTTAATGGGTTAAGTCAATTTCTTTGTACGGTTATGTAACAATGTATTTTAATGGGTTTAGTCAATTTCTTTGTACGGTTATGTAACAATGTATTTTAATGGGTTAAGTCAATTTCTTTGTATGGTTATGTAACAATGTATTTTAATGGCTTTAGTCAATTTCTTTGTACAGTTATGTAACAATGTATTTTAATGGGTTAAGTCAATTTCTTTGTACGGTTATGTAACAATGTTTTTTAATGGCTTTAGTCAATTTCTTTGTACTGTTATGTAACAATGTATTTTAATGGGTTAAGTCAATTTCTTTGTATGGTTATGTAACAATGTATTTTAATGGCTTTAGTCAATTTCTTTGTACAGTTATGTAACAATGTATTTTAATGGCTTTAGTCAATTTCTTTGTACAGTTATGTAACAATGTATTTTAATGGGTTTCATACAAGACTGACTGTATTTCAATGGGTTTAGTCAATTTCTTTGTACGGTTATGTAACAATGTATCTTAACCCATTACCCCATAATTACGCCTTTTAAAAACTTTGATTAATTTCTCCACTGAAATAAATAGTTCCAATTTACACTGTCACAAATAAAAATCATATGAAATCTTATCTATATTCTAGCAGATAATAGCTTAAAGCAGGCTGAAAGTAAAGCAGAATGCGCCTCAAGGTGCATTCTGCTTTACTTTCAACCTGCTATAAGTGGCCACCTGTCTTCAAAACTAGAAACAGGCTATGGGGTAACAGGTAAATGGGTTTAATACAAGACTGGCTGTCTTTTAATGGGTTTAGTCAATTTCTTTGTGTACGGTTATGTAATTCCATATTTACAGATATGATTCACAGTATTCCGACAGAACAAACTGTTTACATTTTGACCACACTACCATCGAGTGCCTGGATTATGTTAGGGGGGATATCGATGCCCTACTCCAATATCACTTTCCCTATAGTTCTTACAAGTTTGTAGCTGAGTCACTTATATTTAAAACCTTCACATCGGCTAATAAAATAAGGAAAACTATCCACAGGAAAGAGTGAAATCTCATGTCAGACAGGTCCGACAAGAAAACAGTGCAGACCCTGATCAGACAGCTCCTGAAGGAGCTGTCTGATCAGGGTCTACACTGTTTTCAAAACATGTCAATATACGCTAACAGCAGATGAAAGGTTAAGCTTAGTTACTTATGTTGAGAACACACATTGTGTGTAAGACTTTCTAGAGATAAGTAATTCAAATGAAATGTCTCCCACGCTTTAACCTTACAATGATGAATCTTACAATGGACTCTTCCTGATTATAAAATCTAACTAGTTTACATTGAATTTTGAGGGGCGTTTTGTGCAGTATTTGAAGCATGACAAACAGTGCAGATACAGCTCAAAAGAATTACTGAAAAAGCGCTCTGATCTGGATCTACACTGTTATAATTATACTGTGTTCTTGTTGGCTCTCACTTAAAAGTAATAACACTTTGAACATTATGGATAAATATTTTCTCATGAAATCTATAAATCTCTAGTCATCAGCTATAAATCCGAAAGTTTCTATATTAAACCATTATTCCCTATAGACAAACAGTATGTACCCAAATCAGACCCCACACAACTTTGAATTTGATCTGGATCCAAGCGTTTGTCTTTCCAAGAAAAATAATTAACCTTTTCATTTTCTTTTATTGATTTAAAGGGAGAGAACTTTTTTCTATGGCCATACAGTCTGAATAAGTCAGACATAAACCTGGTAGAGTTTTTCCCCTTTATTCTCCCTGAATAACCTGGTAGAGTTTTTCACCTTTATCTCCCTGAATAACCTGG